>CM032455.1:95755965-95758931 GCA_019049505.1 Pachyrhynchus sulphureomaculatus
GGTGAAGAACGAAGAGGCACGCAGAGGAACGCGCGTAGACGTCGTCATAGAGCATATTTTGCGATCAAAAGGGAGATGGGCTGGACATATTGCCAGAATAACGGATGGTCGTTGGACGAAAAGGTCCTCGAATGGAGACCAAGGGCCGACATACGCAGCATAGGCAGACACCCTATCCGATGGAGTGACGATTTGAAGAGAGTTGTGACGAACTGGATTACGACTGTCCAGAATAGAGTACGCTGGTGACACCGCCCATGCAAAAGATTGTTCCTTCACCAGGTCAATGCGCCTGCTTACACATCAGCCGTTTCAATAGTCAAAGTGCATTGCTGAGCGTCGGAATATATATATATATATATATATATATATATATATATATATATATATATATATATATATATATATATATATATATATATATATATATATATATATATATATATATATATATGTATATATATATATATATATATATATATATATATATATATATATATATATATATATAATATATATATATATATAAATAAATAATATATCTTCTCACCTCTTCGGTGGTCGACCTGAAGATCTACTACAGTGGAGCATGTAATGTTTAACCAAGTTTGCGATTATATTCTAATCCATCCTGTCTACGTGGTCTCTCCACTATCGTCTCCTGGATCTGACCCATCTGACTATATCTTCTACTTACAGTATTTCTCTTATGGTGCTGCTTTCTATTTGATCTCGCAATGTTACTTCTTTTATTGTTCTTAGAATCCTCATTTCAGCACTTCTCATTAGTTGTTTGGTTTTGGACGTTTCTGCTCTGGTTTCTGCTGCATATGTCAAAATTAGTCTCACACAAATCTTGTAGATTCTCACCTTACTTTCAGTTGACATGTGTCTATGTTCCAGATGACTTCTCTTAGGCTTCCCGAGATTCTTGTGTTCGCTTTCATTTCTTCAATAAGATTTCTATTGGTTGAAATTTGTGATCCAAGGTAGTCCAATTTCATCACTTGCTCTGACATCTTGCCATCCACGGCAATTTACACCGAATGGGGTTTTTTGATTTAACCAAGGATTTGGTTTTTTCTGTGGAAATGATTATGTTGTACTTTTCCACTATCTTTTTGAATCTAAATAATAGGCATTGTAAATCATCCTCATTCTCTGCCGTTAATGCTGCGTCCTCCACATAGCATAGCCATTTGTTGGCCATTCGGTACCTTGTGCCTTCTTTTTTAGCGTCTCTAATTATTTCATTCATCACTATATTGAAGAGTGTACGGCTTAAACTATCACCCTGCCGTATTCCAGTCCTAATGTTTATTTCTTCGGTTAGTTTTTGATTGACTTTAATATGTATTTTGTTGTTGTTAGTAAGGTATTTTATTGTTTTAATGTACTTGTTGTCGGCGTTATGTTGTTGTAGAATGGCTACGATGTCGGATATTCGTATTCTATCGAATGCTTGTTTTAGGTCCACCATACAAATAAAAATGGGTGTGTTAAATTTGATTCCCTTCTCTACTAGTTGTCGTACAATGAAGATCTCATCTATTGTGGATCTATTCTAAAGGAAGCCCTGCTGCATTCCTACCTTGAGCTCAATCTTTTGTACTAGCAGTTTCGTGAATACCTTAAGAACGGAACTCAGTAAGGTTATTCTTCTATAATTTTTTGGTTCTTTTTATCGCTATTTTTAAATATTGGGGTAGTTATACGTCTTTTCCAATTTTCTGGAATCGTCTCTGCTTGCAGGATTTTGTTGTTTCATTATTTCTGTGGCTAAAACCTCTCCCCCGTATTCAGCATTTCGTTGTTAACCTCATCCTTACCTAGCGATTGTCACCTATATTTCTTCATTTATTGGTTCCTTCCTATTCCTTAGCATCTTCCACACTTTCTTTTGACCTCCGTATAAGTTGTGCTTCATTTCCATTGAGAAGTTCTCCCATTATTCCTCCTTTAATTCGACAATCGCCTGGTTAACTCGGTTCCTTACTCTTTTATATTTGTCGAGATCTTCTGGTGTTTTACTATTTCTGTATGGTGAGTATGACTCCTGTTTTTAATTTGCTAGCTGTTTCACTTCTTCTATGAACTATAATTTATTGTTTCTTGTTCCATTTATTTTGATTTTTCTCATTCCTATTGCTTCAGTTGTACTTGTTTTTATGTTCGATGAGATTTTTTTTCCCAGGCTTGATTTACGTTATCTTGTTCTTTAATGTGATCGTCGATGATTTTTTGTTTTAGTTTTTCGGATTCGGTATTATATTTTAATATGTATTCCGACGGTATTTACGGAGTGTTAAAGCGTGTTCTGTTGTTACATTTGCCGACATCAATACCCTTACATCCAGAATTTATTTGGGATGTATGCTTTAATTTGTAATGATAAAGTCTATCATGGATTTTTGGCCCCTTGTGTTGTTAAACGTGTGTTTGTATTGAGGCTTGTGGTCAAAGTAGGTATTGTTAATGCGGAATTCTTGTTGTGCACAGGTTATTAATAAGATTTTACCGTTGTTGTTTATAGTATCTTCGTTGAATCTCTGCATTACTCGCTGAATTGGTATGTTGCCAATTCTTAAGTTAAAATCTTTCATGAGGAATATTTTGTCTCTTCTTGGTATTTTGTTCAAGGTGTCCTCTAGTTTCTCGAAAAATCTTTCTCGTTCTTCTTTGCTTTTATTTTTATTGGGAGCATATACGCTGACAATATTTAATTTGCTTTTTCCCAGTTTGATTGTTACCTGCATTATTGTATCGTCTATGTATATCTTCTGCTGTATTTATTGTGCACCAATATTCCCACGCCAGACTAGGGCTCGTTCATATTTGTCCTTTTCGCTAAAGAACAGTATGTAGTTGTTATAGCTTATATTTCTCCTTTCTTTTTTTTTTGGTCTCCGCTAATGAGCATATATCTATTCGATGTTTCTCTAATTTCATCAGAATTTCCTAGTCCT
>CM032455.1:95759031-95776531 GCA_019049505.1 Pachyrhynchus sulphureomaculatus
TTTTAGGAACAACCTTGATTTGAAATAATTCATCATATAATTTTGCCCTAAACGGTTATGTTGATATCATTTTCTTTAGGAGTGTCAGGTTGTGTGTGTCTTTTTGGTTTCTACATTATTACGGAGGTAATAAAGTTATACGAGGCGAGATACATATACAACTTATGCTGGATGTGAACATTGGCTGTCTCGTGTTGCTTGTCTACCTCTTCTGAAGAATGTTAGATGTAGCTAATCCAGCTAAGGGATATAGTAGACGAATACCGAATATTCGGTTTTTCTTTAGCAGAATAACCGACTATTTACAATATAGGCCCGTATTTATTTGCCTTTTGCCTAGTGTTCAATTCTCCTTGACTTTTAGCAGCTCCGACACTGACTACTATGGACAATCATATGTATATTTAGGACGAATTGATCTGCAATGAAAACCACATGCATAAAAAAACATGAAAACAATCAGTATTTTATATAAATTTTTAAAACTTTCTGTGAGGTCAAATTTATGTCCATAAAATATTTTTGTGGAAATCAAATAAAACTTTTATCTGAACTTTCCAACTGGAGATAAAAAAAGTTTTAAACGAGTGGGGAAAGTCAAACACATGACATAATCCATTTTCCCAACCAGTATTAATAAGTTCTAAGCTTAAAAAGTTAATGGTATTGCCACGATCGCGCGCTGACTTAATGGAAAAAAATTGAAAAATGTCACCGCTTGTAATTAAGTGGTATCTGCGGGCTTTAACATTGTGTAATTATTTTAGGATGTTTAGAGGACGGTGGAACAAGCGGACAAGATTTAAGAAAAAAAATATATCAAAGTTAATTCAAATAAAAATGCTATAATTAAAAACCAACATTTGTTGTCTATAAATGGGAAAATTAAGAACTTATTGAAGCAGGATGACGTATCCGTCATGTCATAAAAAAGTCAAAATAAATTACTTATAACAATAATACTTTATCCATTGTTTAGTTGGATGTGTAAACTATTATTTCCACCTACCCTATTCTCTTTCTTAAGTGTTTGTAATTGCTAATTACCACACTTACAGGCTGTGAAAAGCTCTGTTGTAATTTTAATTGGTTAGTGAAATTTGGGTTAATTAATTCGTTATCTTGTCTCTCCGTTCGGCCCTTGTATCTTATATTAATCTTAGTACAAAAAACAAAAGATTTATATGGCGTAGTTATGATTACAAATGACTCGTCTATAACTTTTAAATAATAATTAAATCCTTGATTTTTAAATTTCCAGAATCGCATATCTTTAATAACGTAGTTTGCTTAAATTATTGTTGTAAATCAGGTCATATTAGCGGTATCAACATCTATTAAATACTCGTTTTCTGCTTAGGGTAATAACTAATTTTAATCTTGTGGTGCTCGCCATCTTATCCCACTTTACCATATATGTGCTATGTTGGGAATGTGGAATTTTTGGCATAATGACACTACTCAGTATATATCACTATCACTACATTAAACATTTTATTTTTGCACTTGACGTGCATTTCGCTAGCCATTTTAGCTTCATCAGGAGCGATGGCTGATGAATGAGTCAATCATCGCTCCTGATGAAGCTAACATGTTTATGGTAGACAAACGCGCGTCGAGTGCAAAAAAAGAGTTTGGTGTAATAGTGATATACACTGAGTAGTAGTAGGAGTCGGTAACTCCTTTTGTGTGTATTAATGCTACGTTTCGTTGGACCAACATAGACTGAACCACAGCTGCATGGAATTCGATATACGCTTGCAGCGGAAAGTGGACCTCTTTGGTCTTTGACCGATCTTAGTTTGTTTTATGGTTTGTGTTGGCTTGTATGTGGTATTAATATCGTACCGACGCACAGTGGGGAAAAACGAAAAATCGTGTTTCAAAATTGTCTAGAGCCTTCAATTTTGGTTCGATTTGGACGATTTTTTTTTTTAAATTGAAGCTTATTAAATTCCGAACAAAGTTGTCGGAGCCGATTTTTCAATTAAACTTTTGTTTCAAAATGGCGGACGTTGGTTTCTGATTATATAGCGACTGAGACACAGAAAACGCTTACAGTTTCAAACCAAGTTGTGCCACTGTTTAGCAATAGCAGCCACTTTTTTGCTACAACAGCAAACAATGTGGCTAGTGCAGCAAAATATTTAGCTGCCCCTATTTTAACAAAACGTTTTAGCTGTTGTAGCCATTTTCTAGCTGTGTGAGCTATCCTTTTCTGCGTGTATCGCTGTTTTTTGTATCTGCTAGAAAATTGTCTACGATACTTAAAATTTACAGCAGCAATATTCTAGCAATAACTGCATGAAAATTTAAATTCCGCAACTAAACTTGAATAACTTGAATGATCTGACTGCCACAGTCTAAATGACACAGAGAAACTTTCTTGCTCGATTCAATTTTGGCATCCGCCATACTTGATTTGTCATTTTAAGTCAATTGTTGAAACATATTTATAATTAACAACCTTAAAGAAATTATTTATGCAAATGTTATGGATATAAAATAATAATGGTACGTTTATTCATATTTATAATATTTTTATTGTTCATGGCAGCCATTTTGGGTTCATTATTATTAATCTTGTAACTGTGATAAATATATTATCTGCGACATAAAAAAACATACATACACGCATTTTAGCACAATTTGGTTTGAAACTGTAAGTGTTTTCTGTGTCTCAGTCGCTATATAATCAGAAACCGCCATTTTGAAGACGTCCGCCATTTTGAAACAAAAGTTTAATTGCAAAATCGGCTCCGACAACTTTGTTCGGAATTTAATAAGCGTCAATTGAAAAAAAAAATCGTCCAAATCGAACCAAAATTGAAGGCTCTAGACAATTTTGAAACACGATTTTTCGTTTTTCCCCACTGTGCGACGTAGCAATTTTCCAATGCGGTCAGTTACATTTTTCACAAAAAAGCAAGACAACTCTTTGGCATCCAGTGGATTGTTTGTTTTTTGTCACTTTTTGTAGTTTTATTATGACGAGTGGCTCTTTCTATTTCTTGCCGAGAGTAACCGTTGTTCTGTAACTCACAATAAAGACAAAGAATTGGATTGAATTGGATTACCCAAGAGTTGTCTTGCCTCTTATGAAAAATGTAACGGACCGCATTGGAAAATTTCTACGTCGGCACGATACTAATATCATATACAAGCCAACATGGGCAATAAAACAAAGTCTAAGATCGGTCAAAGCGCAGAGAAATCCACTTTCCGCTGCAGGCGTATATCGAATTCCATGCAGCTGTGGTTCACTCTATGTTGGTACAACGAAACGTAGCATTAATACACGGCTAGCTGAACACAAGAGGAGTTGCCTACTAGGACATACAGACAAATCTGCCGTAGCCGCGCCGAGCACACGTTGACCCAGGCGGGCCACAAAATACTGTGCGACCAGACTTAAGTTCTAGCTAACGTATCGAGCTATTACCCGAGGTTATACAGAGAGGCTATTGAAATCTACAAACACAAACGGAATTTCAACAAAAAAGGGCTTAATCTCAGCAAAACCTGGACACCCGCATTACGACAAATAAAAACGTTAAGAAACAGAGAAATGTCGCTGGCGCCTGATTGGCCGAGAGTCCAATAGGCCACGCCTACTTCGGAACACACAAAACCAGACAGCGCTACGTCGGCGAACACAGTTGACAGTGAACAGCCAAGAAGAAACCTTTGACCACTGCTACATCGCCCTTGAAAATGTTAACCGCAGTGTCAACGAAACGTCAGGAAGTTAATACACGGCCTCTACCCCGAAAGAATCCCATATTGATTAAACCGGTCGTGAAAGCCTGCTTTCTTCAGTATTATACAATATTTATTCCTTCATAGGTCAAACCGGAACATAAATCTATACGCCGGTTTGTAGAACTGTTCGCTGCATGAAAGACTTTTTCGATTGCAACGGTCATTTGGTGATTGAACATTGGCTGTCTCGTGTTGCTTGTCTACCTCTTCTGAAGAATGTTAGATGTAGCTAATCCAGCTAAGGGATATAGTAGACGAATACCGAATATTCGGTTTTTCTTTAGCAGAATAACCGACTATTCGGATCGCATAAACAAGTTTCAACCTGCTCCTTTGTTTCGTATTGCAGTCCGTCTTTTGTTGACAGTTCACCTAACTAAAGGAACACATTTGCTGTTTATGGCTCAATTTATTTTTCAATTTTAAGTGCACGGTGTAAAATTTGACGCCTTCTCGAAAAAAATCTCGCCCTTATTTTTCACAGAAAATAGTACCAGGTATCTATGATAAGGTTGTTGTCAAAATTGAGAAAACGCTATTATCTGCTAACTATATTACAATTACATATGGACATATCTAAATAATTATTATCAGTTTTTTGAGTTGCACTTCACATTGGATCGATCCTGAGCTTCAACTGAAGCACATTGTTTTAAGCGTCAAAAATTTTGAAGGACAACATACTGGACAAAACATTGCTCGTGCTTTATTAGAAACTTCAAATGTTGGAAAATAGAAAAATTCATGCAATAGTTCATGTCAACGGGCGTAATATTGTAAAACCTGTAAGTAATACCAAACGTTAGTCTATATGCTGCGATAATTAATAATGCTCTTAAAATTCAACGGAAAGAACTTGAAATGATTTCTGTAGGACGATGCATTGTGATTCATATGAACCTCTCGAGTGTGACACAAAAAAAGCTCGGTAAAATTCAGATGGAACTCCTCTTATATGTTGAACAGGCTTCTTGAGCAGAAAAGAGCAATTTCATTGTATTTGACAGACAGTAGCAGTATTGCTAATTTGAGTGCCGGACAATGGGAGATTTTGGAGCAACTTAATAAGTTATTCCAACCTTTTGAAGAACTATCAAAAATTGTGAGCCCCGAACTATCATGCGTGTATGAAACTATTCCACATTACACCATTCTACAATATATATTGTTTTAAAGAATATTCTACCTAAGTCAATCTCATAGGAAGCAACGTCGGGATTGTCATGGAACAGGGATTAAATTATTGCTTTAAAAACATTATGGAAGCCAAACAGTTTCGTTACATTACTCGACCCAAGATACAAAATAAATTTTTTCTTTGAACAACTGCAAATTGAAATGGCAGTATGTTGACGTACAGGATGTGTGATGGGAATTGAAAAAAACACTGCTCTTGAACTATTTATTTAAAAATGCAATATATGTCTCCACAGTCGAACTCCTATTCGTGATGGTCCGTCAACGAGGTACAGTTTCCATACGCTTTGTCAAAATTTGCTACGAAATATCTGTCAGCACCAGGAAGCAGGGTATACTCAGAAAGACTTTTGTCAGAGGCCGGACATGTATATGAAAAAAAAGGATCTCGTTTACTTCTGGAAAATGGAAAATGGGAGGAAAATATAGGAAAAGATAACTATGAGGCATAAAGGAGTTATATTTATTATAAAAAGAAATGTAACTGTATAGCTACTTGATGTTGTTTTATCGAAACCAAACTATTCAGTAGGGCCTTCATATTCGGTATTCGGCCGAATAGTGAAAATATGGCAGAATGGGCCGAATACCGAATAGTTATCGAATATTTGTTCCAAGTCTAGGATATAGTTTTTGGGAGGGGGTCGGTTTTAGGCAACCTGTAATCAGCCTCACGGACTCATTTAAAGCCGCATCCACCTGCTTAGTGTGACCAAATATGACTTTTACAAAGATAAATAGAACCTCTCCTTGTTGTTGGATAGAAACTTGAAATAATAATTTTATTTACTACTGGCATGTAGCAGCTGATCCGTCGGCGTGAATTACACGATTGCATCATTACAACAATAAAGTTTATAAAAAGTTACTGACGTCACAGTAAACCCAGTATAGGAGCGAAAGTGAGTTCCAAGTTGGTGACGAGATTTTGATGGCGCGTGTGTCGACGGGTCCCCTTTCAAAATGGCCGCTCAATGTTTACATCTGGTCTCGGAATGTGTCTTTTAAAAAGTATTGTCGAACGTTTCTTGATCTGACTGCAGTTTATATGAATTTAAAGACAGAAGGAAGAGAGAGTTTGTATAAAAAGAGAATTAAAAACGTTCATAAGTGAAGAGAACCGAAAAAGTTGACAAACAATTTATATAATCATGGAGAAAGGAGGTTATTTCTGTGCCGTTGAAAATTGTAAAAATAATTCAAAAAGTACGTCGGGAGTGAATTCCTTCTTCTTTCCCAAAGATGTTGAACGATAAGTGATTTAATTAAAGGATATTAATTGCCTAAGAAATCATACGCGGATAAATTGAATAATTCTGAGAAGCTATTACTCTTATGACATTTTTTGGTTATAGAGCAAAGATTTGGCGCGTCAACAATTGTCCAATTGAAAATATTTATTTTTGTATAAACTAGGAGAATTCAGTTACTTTTTTATTTAAAACTATTTACGAGTATAAATTTGTGTAAACTGAAAACAAATAAAATAAAATTTATATTTTTTAAAAAATGTGTACTTTCCATAGGCTTCTAGATTAGAGAAGGTATTTAAATCACACTGATAAAGTTATATTTCAAAACATATTTATTAGAGTGGTTAAAAAAAAATTTAAATTTGTCTGGCTTAGCTTGAATATAATTCTACCTGCGAGAAAAGAATACTCTACGTTGAAAGAGTATTGGTAAATTGCCTCCCCGCATGTAGTAGTAAAAATGGTCAGATTTAATAAGCCTCATTTATAGGTAGATTGCTTCCCAAACCTTTCCTCTATCTAATGGGTATTTTCCGGTAATTAAGGGTAGGTATACAATATTGCAAATAAGTGTGGTATATATAGCCGATATATTGTCAATTTGGTTTCTAAATTTCATCAGTAAACACGCGAAACATTTTCCTAACATGAATCCCAGTATCATTTTAAGTGAAAAAGGAAAACAGTTATTACTTTTAAACAACTATAAATACAGCTTTCAAAAGTGTTTAAAAAGTGGTAAAAAACGTTGGACTTGCACAAAGAAAAAGGGCAAATATTTCATTGTTACTCTGGGAGAAGTGGACAACAATATTTTTTTTACAAAACATGTGCAGGAACATTGCCATGACGTAAAGATAGAAAAAAATCGTTGTTAACACGTCGTGTAAAAGAAAAACTGTCGAAGATGTGTCAGAAAAACCTGCCAAAATTATACGGCGCGTACTACAAGAAAATCTACCATTAACAGTTACTATGTCCGACATTGCTTATTAGTACATATTTACGCTCGTCGGAAAAAACACCCATTCATTGCCGAAGAGTATTGAAGATACTTTTAAAATTCTGGAAGAGATCAACATCGAAACATCTAAAGGTAAACCGTTTTTACTTATTAACAGTAGAAGTGATCAAATAATTGTATTTTGTTGTAAATCAAATATCCAGTTTTTGGAAAGTGTCTCACGAATTTATTTAGACGGTACCTTTAATTATTGCTCTCAGTTCTTTTGTCAATTTTTTACTATTCATGGTTGTTACAACGGACATTATATATATAACGGATATTTTTTAATATAATTTTATCAAACTAGAAATTTGGAAGTTGTAATTGATTTTGAAAAAGGTGTTGTTCTAAACTTATAAATCATGTTTATTATTTATTAACCGGGACCCAATTTACACATCAATAATATGTAGCTAAAATTTATGGGAGATTTAGGTTCCGGTTTTATCTCGGGAGGCAATTTACCATGTACCCGTGTGAAAGGCTAATAACACAGGTAAAGATCCTTATAAGAGTCGGATTTTATTGTAGTTTATTGTCCAGAAACATTTAATTTGTATCCGGACATAAAATTCCTTGCTGAATTCAATGTATTTAAATATTTGTGTTTCAGTTTGAGTTTTCTCTTTTGGGCCTTATAGAGTCCCAACAAATCGATGGGCCCAAAATCTGATATGCCCATTCAATTTCCTGGACAAAATGCTAAAACTTTTGCCTGGAACATTTTTTCTGAAAATGCTTTTCTGTCCAGTTTTTCACTTGTATTCATCTCTTTGCTAACAAAGCGCCCCATTCTTTTTTTTTATATTACTCATGACACCTTAACTTGGCATTTTATTAAATCATAAATTTTCAAACATCAAACGATTTTTTTTTTACTTTTCACAGTAACATTATTTCTATTTAAAATCTCTCACTGGTTTCCTGAGACCTGATTTTCCTATACCGTTACACCTGAGTTTTGCTACTGTATTAGGTTTACTGTGCTTAAGTCTTTTTTCCTACTTATCTAGTACTAACTCAAAATAACGGAGCTACACCTATTTGCAATAAAGCTTGCAATAAGCAATTGCAAGGTTTTGTAGTAGAAAAATTATATTTGTAAGAAATGTGTATTGATAGATGGTAGATTATAATAGTGAGATAATACGTCAAAAAATATATAATTATGATTGTTATAATAACATACTGGCGTATTATGTTAAGATACACTAGAAATTCCTGCAAAATGTTTTCTTTAACGGAAAGCACTTAAAGTCTTGTAAGGAGTAGCTCATTCAGATTTAGGGTGGGTAATCGAAGTTGACAGTAAAAGCCAAGGCGCCACCTGCTTTATGCTTTGCATTAAGAGCGTGACTTTAGTGTTTTAAAAACAATTAAAAAATTAAATCAAGTTTGGGTTTATAATTATGAAGGTGACTTAAAAAAGTCCTGTTTCTAAGTGGCGTTATTTTTTACATCTACAGGGTGGTGACTTTCCCTTGGTTACGCTCCAAATCTACACACGTACAGGCCAGTTAAAAATTTTGAAAGCGAAAATGAAACAAGATGAATTAATCAGTCGAAATACATTTATTCTTCAGTATAATCTCTCTTAGATTCAATACATTTTTTCTAGCGATTTTCGAATTCATTTACCCCATCTCTGAAGTGGTCTTCCGGAAGAATTTCAAAATACCCATTTACGGATGCTATCACATCATCATTTCTTGAAAAATGTTTCTCACCTAGAACTCTTTTGAGATTTGGAAACAAATGGAAGTCAGAGGGAGCCAGATCTGGCGAATAGGGTAGATGTGCCAATAATTCGTATTTTAATCCGACCAGTTGTGCCGATGCCAAAGCACCTCTGTGAGCAGGTGTATGTCACGAAGATGATTTTTTTTCTTCTGCAAACCGGGCCTCTTCTCACGAATTTTCTCATCCAGCTGGCCCAAAAGGTTGAAATGATACTCTTCTGTGATTGTTTTACCGGTTTGAAGGTAACCAATTAACAAACTTTTTTTTGCATCCCAGAAATCTGAATCCATGATGTTTTTGGACGACTTTGACCACTTTGGCTGTTTTGGAGCTGAACAACTGGGCTCAGTCCACTGTGCGGTTTGTTGCCACAGTTCAGGATCATACTGGTAAACCCAACTTTCATCCATAGTTACAAATCGAAGCATAAAATCAGTTTTGTTCTTTTTGAAACGAGCCAAATGTTTCTTAGAAAGTTTCTCTCGAGTGTGTTTTTGTTCCGATGTTAGCAAATGCTTTCTTATACATTAGTTAAGATCTCATGTACTGATCCATGTGAGATGCTTATAACCTCAGTTAAATCATCCACGGTCAATCGACCGTCTTCTATTACCATATCTTGTACTTGCACAACAGTTTCTTCAATTATTGCACTTTTTGGACGTCATGAACGTGGAACGTACGACCATGTTTAAACTCTAGAGTCCACCTATGAACAGTTGGAAATGAAGAAGCAGACTCCTTTAACAATTTCACTAACTTTGCATGGATTTCAATTGCCGATAAACCTTACAAACCAAGGAATTTTCACTGCACTATATTCGTTTTTTTCATTTTTAAAAAATATTCAAATATGTCTACTTAGACAAAGTACAACAGTCTGCAAGGGCATCTGCCTCTAAAAACAACAAGTCACAAGAAACCACAATGCCAACTACGTCTAAAATTGTAGAAGTCGCCAAACAGTCTAGGGACAAACAAGCCGAAGCAAAAAAAAAAAAATAGAAATCTGTAATCAACGAGCCGACCATCATCGACATGATGAATATGCTCAGTGAATTCCAGACTGAAATGAGACACAATTTCAGTCAATTAGCAAATAGGGTGAAAAAATTGGAAAAATCCAAAACTTCCCAAAACAAATTAAACAAAAACAAAAAATGAGTACGTTCCTGCGAGTCATAACATGGAACGAAAAAAAAAAAATAAACCAACGGGTTCGTGAACTAGAAATATTTCTGTCAACTAATCACATAGATATAGCGCTCATATCGGAGACCCATTTCTCAATCAAAAATTATATCAAAATACGGGGCTTTGATGCCTACTGGACTGTACACCCCAGTGAACGTGCTAGAGTAGGAACAGCCGTAATTTAAAAAACAAAGCATACATAACATTTCCAACAAGAGGAAATAAAAGAACAAGAAATATAAGCTACCATAGTTAGTATTGAAAACAACGGGGCTGTTGTCCACCGAGACGTAAAATGACACAACAACAATACAGAGATTTGTTTTCAAAATTAGGCCCAAGGTTTATCATCAATGTTAAACACACAGCATGGGGTTCTCGATTAATAACACCTGGAAGGGCAATGAATTACTAAGAGCCATTAACATTACAAACTGTAATTCTCATTCAGGATGTGAGCCCACTTACTGGCCCATCGACAGTAATAAAGTGCCAGACCTGGTGGACTTCTTCATCTCAAAAGGTATCCCAACAAACCAAATCAAAACTGAAAACCTGTGCGAACTAACATCTGACCACACTCCAGTCATACTAACTCTGGGTGTGACAATCATGAACAATCCAAAAAAAAAACAAAATCTCACCAACAAATATACTGATTGGGACAAGTTCAGACTATTGATAGAAAAGCAAATCAATTTAAACGTAAGACTCAAAACTAAAGAAGATCTAGAGCAGGGGTGCTCAAACGGTCGATCGCGTGTGCTTTTTGAGTCGATCTCGAGAAAACAATTCCGATATAGAACTATTCACAGATTTTGTTTTAGGTAACTAAAACAAAATGTAATGAATAAACTACTAAAATTTATTCGATCCCCTCATCACTTTCTTTTATCGTAATAACCCCCTGCTAGCGGCAAAAGACGGCTTTATCAAAGGAACGCGCGGTACTTGTCAAAGAAAAGCCGCGTTTCTGATTCCCGCCGATTTTTCTAGAAACTTCGGGCGGCGTGTTTGACGGGAACATTCGAGACTTCGTTCGCGCCGATATAAATGTTGCGCCTGCAGGAATAGGAGTCTGAGTTGTAACTTGAAGGCGATACATCGATACAAAGTTTATTAATAAATAGTCCAAAATGAGTGCGGCGAAGAAAAGTAAAACTTATCATTTTAATAACGATTGGGAGGAAGAATTCTTCTTTTGTATGGTAAAGGATAAGTGCATTTGTCTCATTTGCCGTGCGTCAGTTGCAATACCTAAGCGTGGGAACTTAGAGAGGCATCAAAAAACGGTTTATAAAAACTATGAAAAGGATTTTCCGTCACAGAGTGAATTAAGAAAACGAAAAGTACGTGATTTGATAACTTGTTTAAAAAAAAGAACAAACCATGTTCACAAGATCAGCCAAATAATCAAAAGCTGCAACGGTCGCGTCATTTAAAATATCTCATATATTGGCGAAACACAAGAAACCATTTGATGATGGATTGGTTGTGAAGGAAGCATTTATTGAAACGGGTGATACTTTATTTGGAGATTTTAAAAATAAAACAGAGATTATGTCTACTATTAGAGAACTTCAGTTATCTCGTCCGACTGTCACAAGGCGTGTTGAAGTCATGAGTCAGGACATGGCAGATAAACTAAAACATGATATCATGGAATGTACATACTTTTCTTTTCAGTTCGACGAATCCACCGATATGACAGACACTGCCCAGCTGTGTATTTTTATTCGAATGGTACTCAATGACATGTCGGTTAAGGAAGAGTTTTTGACAATGATTCCTCTGAAAGGAAAGACTCGTGGCGAAGATATATATGACGTTTTCTTCAATTTTGTAACAAACTACAAGCTACCAATATATAAACTAGTGTGCATTACAACCGATGGAGCACCAGCAATGACTGGAAACAAAAACGGTTTTGTGGCATTGTGTCGAGCTAATGATGATTTCCCTTCATTTTTCTCCTTCCATTGCATTATAGATCAACAAGTTTTGTGTTTAAAAGTTCTAAACATGGAGGAGATTATGGGCATTGCAATAAAAATTGTGAATTCTATCCGTGCACGTAGCTTGCAACGACGGCTCTTTAAATTGCAGTTGGAAGATAGTGAGTCAGCTAAAACACACTGATTTAGTTCTTCACACGGACGTTAGGTGGTTGAGTCGCGGAAAATTCCTAGAAAGGTTTCAAAAATTATTGCCCGAAATAACAGCTTTTCTGGACCAAAGAGGTGATGACACTCAGATGCTGAAAAACGGAAAATGGCTGACTGATTTGGCATTTTTGACAGACATCACAATGCATTTAACCACTATTAATTTGGAGCTTCAAGGTAAAGGAAAAACTATTATTGAGATGATTAGCGCAATAAACGCATTTAAAAGTAAATTGCAACTTATGATAGATCAACTGAAAAGAAAGGATCTGAAAAATTTTCCGTCTTTGAAAGCAAGGATTCTTCAGTTGAATTAAGATATTTATGAGGCAGAATTATCAAATATTTTGGGCCAATTCGAAATAAGTTTTTATGATTTCAGTAAATTGGCAAATATCGCATCATTTATGAGTTATCCTTTTTCGTGTAAAAACATTGAGGAATTAGCTACGAAATAGCAAGTCAGTTTAACATGGACTCATGTTCTGTTGAAAATGAGTTAGTGCAGATTATATCAGATATACATCTCAAAGCCACAGCATCTGATACAAAATTCTGGTGTTTTATATCTGAAGATAAATATCCGAATCTAAGCCAAATCGCCCTTCAACTGACGGCAATGTTTGGGTCAACTTACTTCTGAAATGAAGATAATTGAGTCAAAATATCGCAATCGACTAACTGACGAACATATGTCATCATGCTTGCGATTAGCAGTCAGTAATTACGTACCATCTTATGAAAAGTATGCTGAGGACATACAGTGCCACGCTTCAACATCCAAAGTCACTCTTTAGTTAAGTTTAGACACTAGAACTCGTTTGTTTTGTAAGAACCAATAAACTCGCAATTTTGAATAATTATGAGTTTTTTCATTGACATTTTAGAGCAGACCTACACTTACCTTGACTAAAAAAATGCATATTGTGCGGAAAACTAATATCTATGCCACGATACACCCTACCTAGACGACAATCCTGCATCACACTTACTTGCAGCCTCTCAGAGTCGATCGATCGTAGTCTAACAATATTGAGGTAGATCGCCAGCATTTACAAGCACGAAATCTAATAGAATAGATTCGTTTAGCTGCAAAAGAAGCTACACCAGTAACAAAAGAAAAGCCAGATCATGAAGTAAATTACCCCCTTGAAATTAGGGACATGATAAAAGAAAGAATAAAACCAAGAAGAGTATGTCACAGAACCAGAAAAGCTGCAGACAAAAGAAAATTCAACCAAAATCAGTAACCAGATGATTCAAAAGATTAAAGAATATAAACGGAATATCTTAGTGAATTAAGCCCGGAACAGACAAAGATTACTCACTATGGAAAGCAACTCGCAGGTTTAAACGACCAATAGTTCGAGTGCCGCTTATTAGATATGCAAGAAATGAATGGGTTAGACGCAATGATGAAAAAGCTGAATTATTTGCTCAACATTTAGCCAGTGTATTTCAATCGAATGATATCCAATCTACAATGGATACAACACCTGCTTATCAACCCAAAAAAGCTATAAAGATGGTTTCTCCTATAGAAGTTGCCATGGAAATTGACAACAACCTCAACCCTAAAAAAGCTCCTAGACTTGATGAAATTTCACCTGGCTTATTGACACAACTGCTACGAAAAACAATCACCATGTTGACATACTTATTTAATGCCTGTTTGCGACTGAAGCATGTTCCGGGATGTTTCAAAACGGCACAAATAATTATCCTTAAAAAACTTGATAAACCGGCAGAACAAGTCGGGTCATATAGGCCTATCTCGTTGCTACCTGCCATATCAAAATTGACTTGAAAAACTACTGTTAAAACGTCTTAAACCACTTATAAATATACCAGATTTCCAGTTTGGATTCCGAAATCGTCACTCAACAGTAGACCAAGTGCATAGAGTGATAGTTGTTATTGAAAATGCGTTTGAAGAAAAAAAATACTGCCTTGCAATATTCCTTGACGTGTCACAGGCGTTTGACAGGGTATGGTATATGGGACTGATCTACAAGATGAGCAAAATGCTGCCGCGGAACTATTGTCAATTATTGGAGTCGTACCTCTCCGAAAGAAAATTTAGAATATCACGTGAAGGAACATTCAAAACATTCAAATCAATCTCGGCTGGAGTTCCGCAGGGTAGTGTCTTACAACCCCTCCTCTAACTCCTCTACACTGTCGATATCCCAACAACAAAAGAAACAGTACTTGTAACATTTGCTGACGACACAGTCATTATAGCCAAAGATATATCTCTGCCTAAAGCAATAGAAAAACTACAAGTTGCAGTTAACAAAATCCACAAATGGACTAGAGATGGAAAATACAACTTAACAGCTCGAAATCTGTCCATGTCAACTTTGCGTTGCGGCGAAAAGACAGCAACCTAATCATATCACTTGGGGGATGTCCAGTCCCTCAAGTAGTCAACGAAATATTTCGGCATCCATCTCGATGGTAGACTAAATTGGAAACATCATGTTAGACAGAAAGCTGAGCAGATCAGACTCAAAATTAGACAACTATACTGGTTAGTCGGAAGATACTCCCAACTTGACCTAAGATCAAAGAGATTGATTTATCAGTCCATAATAAAGCCAATATGGACTTATGGGGTGCAAATATGGGGTTGCACTAAGACATCAAA
The DNA here is from genome assembly GCA_019049505.1 of Pachyrhynchus sulphureomaculatus. NCBI lineage: Eukaryota > Metazoa > Arthropoda > Insecta > Coleoptera > Curculionidae > Pachyrhynchus > Pachyrhynchus sulphureomaculatus. The sequence continues at coordinate 95,773,999 of CM032455.1, forward strand.
TCGACTTATAATCCAACGCTGCCAAAACAAATTTCTTTGATTGATTACCAGTGCTTATCGCTACGTAACCAACGAAGAACTGCACGATGATCTTGAAATCAAATGGACCCACGAAGTTATTCAAGATGTAGTCATAAAACATGAAAGAAGATTACTGAATCACACCAACATGGAAGCAATAAAACTTCTGGACAACGCGCAAGAAATCAGAAGATTGAAGCTAACCAAACCACACGAACTTGTATGAAGTGTTAAAGCTAAGTTTAGAATAAGTTAGATTAATTTAATCTTGGGAAATGCATACCGATGTGTTCAACCCGCACTTGCCTTGCTTGGTAATTGATCCAAGTACAAATCAATAATAGTAATAAATTAATTTGTAATTAAGATTGTATTAAGCATATCCAATAAAGGATGTTATTAAAAAAAAAACACGTCTCGACCCGACAAACAATGAATGACTTGACAAATCGATTTGAAATATTGGGTGTGTTCATATGACAGATGAAGCTTCAAAATAGTGTTCGATATTTGTTTCCAGTGATACTTCATAGGTGTTGCTTTCAAAACTTATTGACTGACCTGATACATACATCCCTACATACGGATAGACGGTATATAGATTATTAAAAGATTTTATCTCGCAGTTTAAGGCAAAACAAATAAGGGTTAATGTTTCGTGTTTATAGTAATACATACTTGTATTGGGAAATCAAGGTGCGTGTACGGAAAGTGCAAATATTAGTGCCTACTGCGACACATTGTAAAAATAAATAGAATGTCATAATTAGATAATCATCCATTAAAACGTAAATATTCATATTTGTCTAATTTAACATGACAGTCTATTATACTTCGTAATTTTGCACATTTACTAATAAGGGTATGCATAATTTAACGGAATTACTAAGTTGCCTATTTTTAAAGAGTCAAAGTACGAATTAAATCCGATTTTTTCGTTAAAATACAGTAAATTACTTTTTTATACATCTAAGCAACACGCTTTAAGGTAACATAAGTGAAAGTATACCCAGAGAGTAATTTTTTAAAGGATTTTCGTTTGATTTATAGCAGCTTTACGTTGTGTGTGTCGGAGATCCTTTCCGGTTAAAATGAAAAGCGGATAAACATCGCATAATAGATTTTTTAAGGGATTGGTCTTTTGTCGGTTTTACGATAAAAATCTCGGTCACGTTTAATATATTTATTTTGGGGCTTAAGGAGTAAATTTATATACAGTTTATTGTTCAAGTTTACTGAATTAACATCAAGGTTGATTTATGTATCTTTTCATATATAGAATCACTTCAAAACAAATTTTTACATAGTTACTTGTAACAACCATAGACTATATATTGAACTACGAGAAATGCCTTAAATTCACACACACACTTCGTCTGATCAAGTACAAAGGCATTTAAATGACATATAAGTCAGGTTAGTCTTATTAAATGACGTATCAAACCCAAGTGACATGAAATTGATTCGTATACATTTAGCAACAAAAGAGACTAAACAGCTGGTCGACAAGGCTATACTAAAAGCGCTCTAGATATAAGGAATGCATCTTTGCTTCTAACTACAGAAAATATAGCTGTCGCTACAGAAAGACAAATACGAGGAATTAAACATAGCCGCAAAACTAAGCCGGCCAGCTGCCGCCGGCACATTAAAATATGCCTCATCGAGTTTCTAAGAGATGGTGCTCAAGTAGAAGTTATGTTATATGTAATAATAATAGGGTAAATATTCGTGGTATCTCTAAGAAACTCACCGAGGTTTATTTTAATGCCCTGGTAGAAGCCAGACGGCTTCGTTTTTGCGGCGACGTTTTGTTCCACGTGTCTGTCTTTCTGTAGTGATTCGGTATTTTCTGTAATAACGAGAGGGGTGCGTTTTCACATTACCGGCAACGGCACAGACACGACACCGACACGACGTCAGCCCCGATACGACACGGGGTGTAATGTTTTCACACTTGCACGATACCGCCCCGACGCGACACCGACAAGGTGATATAAAACGGTCGAAACATTTTTATTAGGTCCCCTTGAGTGCCATGGTAGGTGTTAACAAGTTATTTTTGCGTTATTTATTACATCTAAAATATAAATATATATATATATATATATATATATATATATATATATATATATATATATATATATATATATATCCACCATACCACCACTCACACGGCCAGATAATTCCATTGCAACCACACCTGTTGAGAGAGCGAACTTGTTGGCTGAACTCTTTGCTTCACATTCTACTGTCGATTTCCAAGGAAAAACACCACCTACTATTCCCATATTGCAGTCAAGGATGCCCGATGTTGTCTTTAGACAGCGCATCATAAAGTGTATTTTAATGAAGCTAGACACCAAGAAGGCTTCTGGCGCTGACGGAATACCTGCCATAGTTCTCAAAAACTGTGCAAGGCAACTAACACCAGTTTTCTGTAGACTTTTTAACCTATCCTACAGAAAGGGAATATTTCCGTCCTGCTGGAAATGTGCCACGGTTCAGCCGA
>CM032455.1:95781531-95791727 GCA_019049505.1 Pachyrhynchus sulphureomaculatus
TAAGTCACATAGCTGCTAGAATAAATTTTCCACTTTTTATTGCTGTAAAGGTTTTTGGAAGGTATGGGAGAGGTAAGTAAATATATCGGCTTCATTTAGCGTCTGCTGAATATTAATCGAGTGATATACGAGGCTGGTCCGTTTTGCAAAGTCCGAGAGATGGCACCACCGGCGCGTATCGAGGTCATGTTTAGTTAGTAGCATCTCTTGAATGAACGCACACCAAGTTTCAGCCATATTGGTCTATTTCTTTGTGTTTGGCATTCGTGTGAATCAAGGAAGTCGAGTGATTTTCAAGAAGTGGACGGAAAAAGAATTTCGTGTGGTGATGTGGTGATAAATATTACTTTATGAAAGGCAAAACGCCTCAGGAGACTAAGAGAAGCTTGAATAAACATTATGGTGACTCTGCACCTTCGATTAGAACAGTTTATAAGTGGTTTCAAATTTTCGGACTGGCCATATGGGCACAAGTGACGCTGAACGTTCTGGACGGCCTGTTGAGGTTACGACTCCAGAAATCATTGATCAAATCCATGATATGGTGATGGATGACAGAAGAGTTTAAGGTGCGTGAGATTGCTAGTGCTGTGGGCATTTCGACTGAACGGGTACATAATATTTTGCATAAACATTTGGACATGAGAAAGCTATCCGCAAGATGGGTGCCGCGATTGCTCACGCTTGACCAAAAACGAATCGTGTGAAGTGTTGCAAGGATGGTTTGCAGCTATTCCAGAAGAATCCGGAGGACTTTAAGCGTCGTTTTCGTTCACTGTAGATGAAACATGGATACATTACTATACTCCTGAGACCAAACAACAATCTAAACAATGGGTTACCAAGGAGGGGGGATCTGCACCAAAAAAGGCGAAGACCGTTCCTTCGGCCCGAAAGGTTATGGCGACTGTCTTTGGGATTCGCAATCCTCATACGATTTCTGGGAAAAAAGAGTACAGGTGAATATTATTCATCGTTATTGGACCGTTTGAAAACCGAGCTGCAGCTGAGAAAAAACGCCCGCGATTGGCCCACAAGAAAGTCCTTTTCCATCACGACAACGCACCAGCACACACCTCAGCAGTTGTGGTCGCAAAATTAATGGAAATAGGATTCCAACCCGTTTCACATCCCCCCTATTCTCCAGACTTGGCTCCCTCGGACTACTATTTGTTCCCCCCTGGGCGGGACAAAGATCTTATTCAAACGAGGAGGTGATTGCAGACACTAATGGATATTTTGCAGACTTGGACAAATCCTATTATTCGGAACGGGATCAACAAACTAAAACATCGTTGGAACGAAGTGTATAAGCCTAAAAGGAGACTATGTCGAAAAATAAAAAAAAGGTTTTAACCCCAAACACATAAGTAGTTTTTATTTTTGCACGGACTTTTTCAAACCAGCCTCGTATACACGTATTAGGATATTTATTGTCAGATATTATCTCTTTTTATTGTACACAGTCATAAATTCTGCCAATCGCGCTGCAGTTGGCACTTTTACTTGCAAACTGGTGGTACTACTGCAGACGTATTATGTCAGTTCAGTTTTCCCTTTGTTCATGGTGTTCTTCAAAACGGAAGGGAAAAGTGCGGAGGTTATTTATTTGTTGTTAAAATCGTTATCAGTTACCGTGTATAGTATTGATGGCAAGGTTTTATAGAAGCTACGAGTGTTTTGTGGATAGTGATACGGACTCCTCGCTCTTCTCGAATAAAAAAATATGACAATTCTGTCTAGGAAGCAATGTTATACAGCCGAATTTGTGGGATATTCTTTCAGAAAAATGCTTTTTAAAGCAGACAACCGAAATTTGTATTCCTTAAAAAAAGTATCTTATCGTAGAATTTGCGTTCTGCCATTGATGATATAACACCTGGTCAACAAAAAAAAAAGAAAAATTGCTTGTTTCCTGTGATTTTTTTTTGTTTCTATCTCAAATTGACGCGTAGTATTTTTTAAATATGGCAACAATTTTTTCTCTAACAGCTTTTATTTTTGAGTTATAGCTAAACTTACCCTTCATTTACTAATTTTACTTAGATTTTCGTTTTTTATTGGACCACTAAAATATATTTTTTTGTTTTAGATATGGCTTCGTCAAGAAGATGTTTTGTGCTTAATCCCGATTGTTTTTGCTATATTTGTGGTGAAATATATATATTGCAAAATATCGAAAACCTATATCGACTTTGTGAAAACTGCGTATCATCAATACTTTAAAATTAAAATTGTGTAATCAGGACAAGCCATGGGTTCCTCATATTGTATGCCCAGAAATGTGTGGTAATGTCTACGTATTATGGTCCAGTGGGAAAAAGAGATGCATGATAATGTTCGTAACACCACATGATTGGCGAGAACCTCGAAATCATCATGACGCATTGCTACTTCCTGCGTTGTGAAAATTAATGGAATTAACCCTGGAAATCGAAGTAAGTGGTCATATCCTAACTTATCTTCTGCTCAACGACCTCAATTAAAATCACATGAGGTACAACCCAGCACATCTAAATCGGTTCTGATGATCCAAATCTCTGTGAACCCGAACGAAATACATCAAGTGAAGACTCTGATTCAGACTACAAATCTAGCCTTTTCAAAACCTCAACCATTTAATTAGAAAGAACTAAATGACTTATTAAGAGGATCTGAACTGAACAAGAGAAGCTTTCTGAAATTTTAGCTTCTCGTTTAAAAAAGAAAAAATTTGCTTACTCCGGAAACCAACATTACATTTTATCGTACCCGAGCGAAATAAAAAAAAATCGGTTACCGTATTTTTCTCAAGAGAAGGAATTTAGTTTTTTTGTAACGATGTTGGTGGTATTTTGCAGCAGATGGGATTAAAACAGTACCAACCTGTGATTGGCGTCTTTTCATAGACAGCACAAAAAGAAGTTTAAAAAGTGTTTTGCTTCATAACGGTAACAAGTACGGATCTATACCTATTGCACCATTCGACGACTTTAAAAGAAAATACGTAAATGTTTTCTAAGGGTATGGAAAAAATTAAGTATCAAGACCACAAATGGGTCATTTGTGTTGATCTGAAAAATGGTTAACTTTCTTTTAGGTCACAAGGGGGGTACACAAAGTTCCCTTGTTTCATGTGTCTCTGGGATATGTCATGACAAACAACACCATTGGTCACAAAAAGTTTAGGGCCAGTGAAGCTGGAAGTGAGCTTTAAAAAGTTGGTACAAAAAATGTTATAAACGTGCCTTTAGTTAGCCGAGACCGCATCATACTTATTCCACCACTTCATAATTAAACTAAACTCGGCATAATGAAACAGTTTGTGAAGGCGCTTGAACAAAAGTGGCGAATGTTTTTAATTTTCTTTCACGCAAGTTTTCCAGGATTAAGTTCAGAAAAAATTGAAAGCTGGTATTTGTGATGGGCCACACGATTAGGCAACTCGTGAAAGATCCTAAATTTAGTCAAATATAATACTGAAGTCGAATCCAAAGCTTGGAATTCACTTTTGTTTTGGTTATGAGTAGCTTCCTAGGAAAAAAGAAATCTGACGACCCGATGTTCGAGCTTGTTGAGTGCATGCTATCGAACTTGCAAGAGCTAGGGTGCAACATTAGCATAAAAAATCCACTTCCTGCACTCGCATTTAGTGACCGATTTCCCACAAAATCTGGGGTGATTTTAGTGAGGAGCAGGGGTGAGAAGCAATTTCATCAGGACTTCGAACAATGGAAGAGCGTTATCAGGGGTGGGTGGGACTTCACAAATGATGGCCAGACTACTGCTCTTGAGTCTCTTTGCAAACGAGATCTAACCTAAAGTCCGTTCATTCAAGGAAATCTTATAAAAGATCATTTGCTAGTGTTCAATAGAAAATTTTGTTAACATAATGTATTATTTTTTTGTATTTTTCTGCCAAAATAATAAAAACTGTATATTTCAAAAGGTTTTAAAGCTGTTAGCAATCTCCCAGTTATATTTTTTCATAGTCAAGGGCCATAGAAATAACCCAATAACAGAAAAAAAAAATAAAGGAAACAAGACTTGTGTTGACCAAGTGTAATCGTTATCAAACATTTTTTTTTCGAGCAAGGATGATGGCAGACTTTTTGAATAATAATGTTTGTCTTCATTACAATATGTGTTTTAGAAGTACTGGACAATTTTTGGCGGTGTATGTATGAATTATTCGTCAAAATGGTACAGTTTATACAAATCGTATATTCGGTGTAAATGCACAGTTCGTGCTTACACTTAGTACATACCATACAAATATTGTCGTTTATAACACATGGATGTAACTTGAATCGATGGCCAGAGTAGTTAGTACTGAAGTGTGATATAATTTCGAGTCATATGTTTACTTCAAGAAACTCACTAACTGAATAAAAAGTACTTGACTATTCAAGGTTTGTCATTTTTTTTATTAATTTTTAAAATTTTAAGGAATGTAAAAAATTTCAATGTAGATAAATGTTGTAACATTCATTTTTTTCTAGTAAGATTCTAAGATCATGTTTTACGACTCTGTTCTTCTCCCTAACAATTTGTATTTTATTTACATTTTTATATTTATTGTAGTGATTTCAATTCTTGAGCAGTTTTTAATTTAAACCGGCACAGTGTGTTATAAAGGTTTTTTTTCATCAGAATGCCGTATGGCTTTCTTCTCCACCACGCCAGAGAGTGATTTTTTTTTTAGTGACGCAGCTTAGTGCAATAATGGTTTCTAGACTCTCAAGTGTTTAAGGCATTTTTCCTTTCTTGAAATAGTCCTGCCCATCCTCAGGGCATTTCCGGGTCAAAAAAGTGTTTAGTAGCTCAAATGAAACTTGGATGGGTGATGGCTGGGGGAAACAATTTTTTATTCTTTTTGATCTTTTTCACTCTTTTGATCTCACTAGGAAAGTGCCGGATAAAAGTTAGTGAAAACCCACAAGGAGAGAAACCAATAGTAGAGTCATAAGCACACTTTTAGTCTAAAAATCATCACTTCCTGTTTACAAGTGCGTTTCCATCGACTATTCTACACGGGTAATGGTTCGCGGAGTTAATTTCAATAAACTTTTAAAATCGAGAGTTTAGTTATATCAAGCTTTTTATTAAAAACCCTAAAAATCATAAAATTAAAAGACTTTTATGCCAGAGTGTATACTCTTGGCTAGCTTAAGGGGGTCTTTATCTAGTTAGAAGTAGTTTTTAGGAGTGTAATAAAGTTTGGAATTTTTATTTTGATAATAAATACGAGTTTACCCTTTTTTATTTAAATGTGTAGTGTCTCAGTAAACTCTCGCTCTTTCTTTCAGGACGCAACGGTTGTACGTAAATTAATCTTATTTTAACAACTAAAATAACACTTCAGTATTTTTTCCATTTTTTTTGAGCTGAGTGACTGAAATGAGATTCCTTTTATTCTAAAATGAATGGTGCCACAATAAAAAAAATAGTACAACCAAATTTTTGAACAACTATAGAGACTATTTTCAAAAGACGTACAACAAATTACTCTCTTATCCATTACTCTGTACCAAAAAAAAAAACGGAGCTAGTTTTTATAACGTGTCTAATTTCTTTAGTTCTTTCAGTATTAATATACACTCTATCTATCTCGAGAAATTAAGATACCACCATTAAATAAGGGCAAATAACGACCGTTCTATTTAATAAATAAAATATTTATTAAAAGTAAAGAAGTTTTAGACGTTTCAAAATTGCGCCCAAACGGGAGCCCTTTTTTTTCACACGATTACAATGTGAAGATATTTTATTGAGAACCCTGAGTTTCATGGTAATTTTTAGACACTGTAGTGTCTAGATCTCTCAGAAAGTCAATCATAATTCCTCACAGAGTCTAGTGTTACAAGCAATCACTGTGATAAAGATAATTAGTATGTAGTAGCTAGTATTAAAGTAATATATATGAAAAGATAAGGTACAGGAGGTGACATTAGTGGGAAAAAGGCTGAAAATATTTTTTCAATTTTTTTTTCATGACTCTAATTGCCTTTTCTGAGAGTAGTTTTTACGATTTTATTATTAGAGGTGTTACAATATTTATTGCAATCAAAAAAATTTTTTTGAAAAAAAATTCTTATCCACAGTTCTCTGACCCCTGTATTTATTGTAATTACTCCAAATTTATGGTAAATTTTTGCAGCAAGCGTAAATATACTGTTTTCGCAGTTAAATTTATTTCTTAGGTTGGCCAGATAATTTTTAAAAATCCTTGACAAAATCATAAGTGCTAATATTTAACAATGTAAGTATATCAATTCCTTAAACATGAACAGTTGTATCAATAAAATTATAAAGATTTAGATGTCTGATAGAAAAGACGTAGGTGTCAACCTATAATCAACTGGGCTGAGCGCTTGATCAACTTAGTGATTATTTTCCGTAATAACGGATTCCCTATTACCGCAACATGATTCACTAGTGGATTCAATCAAATTTTTAATAAAGTCTGACCACCAGTCTACCCATGTGCGTTTGCTATTGTAGTTTACTCCTTCAAAATGTAGTAACTCTGCCTCGACACGTACATAGGTTTCTTTTTTATGTAGGATCAGGGATCCAATAAATAAACATTTCAAAGAAGCGTCATACAAGGTTTTTTTATAAACTTGTAACAGCAGCATAGGCTTAGTCATCTATGATTCTACTTAAGTTTCATATTAAAGTATTCCTGGCAGTTTTCACAGACAAAAAGACAAATGGTACGAAGGAGTTTAAAGAGGATAAGAGAATAATATATGTAATGAAAAAGATAATAATATAAAGGCACACATTTAATTACTACTCAAGTGACAAATGTTTTAAGGACGTCTACCGGTTATAAAGTTAAATTTATTTAGAATTACAGTAAGCTACTATTATACTTATTTCTTGTTTGAGAGAGCAATTATATACTTACACGATAACTAAAGTTAATGGAAGAAAATAATAATTGGTGTTCGGAACGTCGCAACAATAAACACTTAGAAAAATATTTAAAGGCTAAGGACAAGACAAAAGGCTGAGAAAACGGTGTCTCGTTTTCAGATGGAATCGAACTCATCTCACTACATGGACACTATGGACTTTACCAACTAAAGCTAAGGCTCAGTGTCTGGTTTTCTGTTAGTAGGGGATCTGTTTCGTCGCCGTTCGCGACACTGTCCACAATTAGACCAAAAGAACTTTTGTCAATTTGGTACTGGACTTACGAATTTAGCGAAATAGTAAAAATCGAATTTACAAGGTTGGGCTTATTTTTACTGACAATGTCAATATCAGTGACGTTGGTTATGAACGAAAAATTGTAATGTTTGTAAATAACTTTATTGAACTAGGTATTACAAAATTAAGAATTCGTAAAAAATATATACGACAAAATTGTGTATAAGTAGAAGTGGCGTCGCCAAGGTTTCAGGGCTGAGAGGCGGTTGGCATATGGGGGATACAAGGAGTTTTTTAATGAAAAAAGCAAAATATCTGGTCAGCTACTTATATCAACAAACAGGGGGGTGGTGAAACACTAATCGAGAGGAACAAAATCCTTTATTAAAAAAAAAAAACTGCCAAGTACAAGTTCGACTTGCGCAACTAGTGTTTCGTATGTGAGATTGTTTTTTAAAAAAATAAAGTAAAATTCGTATCTAGGCTAAGTAATTTTAGGTCCCTGGATATGTTTGTATATCTTAAGATACAATACGTATTTTCATGCGTTTTCTTAGTCAATAATGTATACGTAGTTATATACATCTTAGCTACCTAATAGTTAATAAATCAATCTAGCTCAATCCGAGAGTCCTTGCGACAGTTTGCAGGCTTTTACGAAAATCGTTATTTTTTAATTATTGGTTTCTGAAAGAAGTAAAGCATGGTTTGGAAACACTAAATAAATTTTAAAATTCTTCTCTATCAATCTACCTAATGTTATTTCAAATTTTAGAAATAGAAAATTTCCCTTGCGATCCATAATTTTAAACCCCCGGTCAAAAACTGACAAAATACACGTATCGTAAACTGAAACTCTAAAAACATATTTTCTTAATAACTGTTTTCGATATTTGAACAGCGTAACTTTTGGGACTTTATAAACTTCAAAAATTTAATTTTTCGCCAAGATAAATGCATACCGGTAGTACTGCAAAAAATCATTTTTTCAAGTTTCAAGTGATCCTATCTATAAGTTTTTTTTCTAACTTTAGTAATAAAGAAAAATTCTGTAGGTCGTACATTTTCTTGACTGTTACTAGATATCTATAATATAGTATTATATATATATAATATATTATATATATATATATATAATATATATATATATGTATATATACACACTACCGTTAGAAAGTATTTACCCACCTACTTATTTCAGTCCCAAGGACAACAAAAACCCAGATAATATATATATTTTTTAAATTTTAATGAATTATTATTTAGTTTCATGTTATTACAGTCTAGAAAAAATCAGAAAATTATTCATGATTTTCCAAGATTTTTCTCATTTATGTGACCTCCTTTGTTTTTTTAATTACCGCTTTAAACAGAGTTACAGCGTTCTTTTCCAGTGTTTTTTTTTTTTTTATTTCTTCAGAGTTTCTTCTGTTTATTTTAACCCATTCTGCTTATAAAAATTCCCACAAGTGATCCTGATGTTGGATGGAGTTTTAGAACACTACCTATTCAAATTGTCCCGCAGCAATTCGATGGGTTCAAGTCGGGTGATTGTGGATGGCCAAGTCAACACTTCCAGGACGTCATCGGATTGTTCCATTGTCTAAAAGTTCTCTAATTTGTTTTGGTACAACCCTAGCAGCACTGTTAATGTTTCGGGGCGTTGTCATGCCGAAAATAAATTTCTCCTGAAAAATATCTCTATCCAGAAGGAAGCAATTGAGTTTAGCAAAATTTCTTGATACTGTTCTTTTCGCATGATTCCTTCTATCCTAAAGATTTTGCCAACTTTAAACGTTGCCAAAACAACCCCAAACCATAGTGAACCTCCACTAGTTGTTTACTGTAGGCAACTGAGAGGCTTTCGACACCCTCTCTCGAGCTGACCGCTGCACGTAAAACTCGTCGATTTGAACTGAAAATTTCCGGAATTTAGATTTGTCGCTCCAAAAGTGGAGCGCAATTTCCATTGTTTCTGATGTTCAATTTTCATGTTCTCAGGCCATTCTAATACCGCCTCGCCCGGTTTACGCTTTTTTACTGCTTGTTTCTCTTTTATGCCTAAGAAGTGGGTTTCCTCACTGCAACTCTCCCGTTGTAGTCCACCTTCATGTTAACCTATTCTTCACGATTGTCACACTGATGGGGATGCGGATGCTCCAGGTTTACTTGAGCCGTGATTTCTGATGCGGTTAGGAGGCGATATACGTCTGTGAACATGTTATAGCTCTGTCTTTAGCAGGAGTTGTTTTTCAAGGCTTCTTGAACGTTTTTGGTTTGGAATTCCATGTCCCGCAGAAAATTTTTTACGATTGTTAGTTCCCACCGTATCTCCGTGTAGCATTTGTCGACTCGAGGTAGTGACCATCGCAATTTGTATGGGTGTCTCGCAATGATCAGAGCCCAAAGTTTCAACGAGAAACTCATTTTGGCCGTTTTTGGCATATTTTCACAAAACAGTGGTTGAGGGCCCGTAATCAATGATGTTCCGAATGTCACCAGGATAATTTTCCGATAATCCCTAGAAAACTTGAATGTGGAGTTCTTACTTCAACTGGAATTCTCATAGAGAAATTAATATCTCAAAACGATTATCATGCAAAACTTGGAAATTTGTTCTAATTGGTTTTTAATTTGTGATTTTCACCAAAAAGACTTATCTAAACTAATTTTATAATGGACACGATTGTTTAATGGAACAATAAAATGTTACTGTATAGAGACGTAATAAAAAGGTTTATAATTAGATATTAAAGTTTGGCAGTTACAATGAAATTTAATTCTAGTGGGCAAATACTTGTGGAGTATGTTATATATATATTTATTATAATATATATAATATATATATAATATATATAGTATATATATATATATATATATATATATGTATATTTTTATAATATATCTATGGTATATATATATATATAATATATTAATATATATATATATATTATAAATATATTATATATTAATATACTATGATTTAGTATATGATATCTATATATAGTATATATAGGCGGGAAAGCTGGACGATTAAAAAACAGTTTTTGGATTTA
>CM032455.1:95791827-95796827 GCA_019049505.1 Pachyrhynchus sulphureomaculatus
TTATTAAGTCACATAGCTGCTAGAATAAATTTTCCACTTTTTATTGCTGTAAGGGTTTTGGAAGGTAGGGAGGGAGAGGTAAGTAAATATATCGGCTTCATTTAGCGTCTGCTGATATAAATCGAGTGATATATACACTTATTAGGATATTTATTGTCAGATATTATCTTTTATTGTACACAGTCATAAATTCTGCCAATCGCGCTGCAGTCGGCACTTTTACTGCAAACTGGTGGTACTACTGCAGACGTATTATGTCAGTTCAGTTTTCCTTTGTCATGGTGTTCTTCAAAATGGAGAAAAGTGCGGAGGTTATTTATTTGTTGTTAAAATCTTTATCAGTTACCATGTATAGTATTGATGCAAGGCTCATAGAAGCTACGAGTGTTGTTGATAGTGATACGGACGTCCTCGCTCTTCTCGAATAAAAAAATATGACAATTCTGTCTAGGAAGCAATGTTATTACAGCCGAAATTGTGGGATATTCTTCAGAAAAATGCTTTTTAAAGCAGACACCGAAATTTGTATTCCTTTAAAAAAAAGTATCTTATCGTAGAATTTGCGTTCTGCCATTGATGAATAATCGTTTCAAACATTTTTATTCCAAGCAAGGATGATGGCAGACTTTTTGAATAATATGTTTGTTTCATTACAATATGTGTTTTAGAAGTACTGACAATTTTTGGCGGTGTATGAATTATTCGTCAAAAATGGCACAGTTTATACAAATCGTATATTCGGTGTAAATGCACAGTTCGTGCTTACACTAGTACATACCATACAAAATATTGCCCTTTATAACACATGGATGTATCTTGAATCGATGGCCAGAGTAGTACTGAAGTTATATAATTTCAGTCATATGTTTACTTCAAGAAATTCACTAACTGAATAAAAAGTTTGACTATTCAAGGTTTGTTTAATTTTTAAAGGAATGTAAATTTCAATGTAGATAATGTTCATTCATTTTTTTCTAGATTTTAAGATCATGTTACGACTCTGTTCTTCTCCCTAAAATTTGTATTTTATTACATTTTTATATTTATTGTAGTGATTTCAATTCTTGAGCAGTTTAATTTAAACCGGCACAGTGTGTAAAGCGTGTTGCCGATTTGATTTATTTAGTTTGCATTAATTTTTCACCCGGAAATGAGCCATTTTTAAAGACGTACCTTTAAGGAAGCTATTTAAGCGAACGAGATACAATTATAAAAGCTTTTTTCATCAGAATGCCGTAGTGGCTTTCTTCTCCACCACGCCAGAGAGTGTTTTTTAGTGACGCAGTAGTGCAATAATGGTTTCTAGCTCTCAAGTTTAAGGCATTTTTTCTTTCTTGAAATATCCTGCCCATCCTCAGGCATTTCGGGTCAAAAAGTGTTTAGTAGCTCAAATGAAACTTGGATGGTGATGGCTGGGACAATATTTTTTTTTGATCTCACTAGGAAAGGCCGGATAACTTAGTGAAAACCCACAAGGAGAAACCAATAGTAAGTCATAAGCACACCAGTCTAAAAATCTCACTTCCTGTTTACAAGTGCGTTTCCATCGACTATTCTACACGGGTAATTCGCGGAGTTAATTTCAAAAACTTTTAAAATCGAGTTATATCAAGCTTTTTATTAAAAACTTAAAAATCATAAATTAAAGACTATGCCATAGTGTATACTCTTCTAGCTTAAGGGGTTTTTTTATCTAGTAGAAGTAGTTTTTAGGAGTGTAATAAAGTTTGGAATTTTTATTTTGATAATAAATATACCCTTTTTTATTTAAATGTGTAGTGTCTCAGTAAACTCTCGCTCTTTCTTTCAGGACGCAACGGTTGTACGTAAATTAATCTTAATTTAACAACTAAATAACACTTCAGTATTTTTTCATTTTTTGAGCTGAAATGAGATTCCTTTTATTCTAAAATGAATGGTGCCCAAAAAAAATAGTATAACCAAATTTTGAACAACTATAGAGACTATTTTCAAAAGACGTACAAAAATTATCTCTTATCCATACTCTCTACCAAAAAAAAAAAACTGAGCTAGTTTATGTCTAATTTCTTTAGTTCTTTCAGTATTAATATCCACTCGATCTATTCTCAGAAATTAAGATATACCATAAATAAGGGGCAAATAACGACTTCTATTTAATAAATAAAATATTTATTAAAAGTAAAGAAGTTTTAGACGTTTCAAAATTGCGCCCAAACGGGAGCCCTTTTTTTTCAGACGGTACAATGTGAAGATGTTTTATTGAGAACCTTGAGTTCATGGTAATTTAGACTGTAGTGTCTAGACTCAGAAAGTCAATCATAATTCCTCACAGAGTCTAGTGTTACAGCTGTCACTGTAATAAAGATAATTAGTATGTAGTAGCTAGTATTAAAGTAATATATATGAAAAGATAAGGTACTGTGACATGAAAAAGGCTGAAAATATTTTTTCAATTTTTTTTCATCACTCTAATGCCTTTTCTGAAGAGTAGTTACGATTTTATTATTAGAGTGTTTACAATATTTATTGCAATCAAAAATATTTTTTGAAAAAAAATTCTTATCCACAGCTGACCCTGTATTTATTGTAATACTCCAAATTTATGGTAAATTTTTGCAACAAGCGTAAATATACTGTTTCAGTTAAATTTATTTCTTAGGTTGGCCAGGTAATATTTAAAAATCCTTGACAAAATCATAAGTGCTAATATTTAACAATAAGTATATCAATTCCTTAAACATGAACAGTTGTATCAATAAAATTATAAAGATTTAGATGTCTGATAGAAAAGACGTAGGTTCAACCTATAATCAACTGGGCTGAGCGCTTGATCAACTTAGTGATTATTTTCCGTAACGGATTCCCTATTACCGCAACATGATCCACTAGTGGTTCAATCAAATTTTTAATAAAGTCTGACCACCAGTCTACCCATGTGCGTTGCATTGTAGTTTACTCCTTCAAAAATGTAGTAACTGCCTCGACACGAATAGGTTTTCTTTTTTATGTAGGATCAGGATCATAAATAAACATTTCAAAGAAGCGTCAAACAAGGTTTTATAAACTTGTAACCAGCAGTAGCTTAGTCATCTATGATCTACTTAAGTTTCATATTAAAGTATTCCTGGCAGTTTTCACAGACAAAAAGACAAATGGTACGAAAGGAGTTAAAGAGATAAGAAGAATATATGTAATGAAAAAGATAATAATATAAAGGCACACATTTAATTACTACTCAAGTGAAAATGTTTAAGGACGTCTACCGGTTATAAAGTTAAATTTATTTAGAATTACAGTAGCTACTATTATACTTAATTTCTTGTTTGAGAGCAATTATATAATACACGATAACTAAAGTTAATGGAAGAAAATAATATCGGGTTCGGAACGTCGCAACAATAAACACTTAGAAAAATATTTAAAGCTAAGGACAAGACAAAAGGATGAAAAACGGTGTCTCGTTTTCAGATGGAATCGAACTCATCTCACTACATGGACACTATGGACTTTACCAACTAAGCTAAGGCTCAGTGTCTGGTTTCTGTTAGTAGGGGATCTGTTTCGTCGCCGTTCGCGACACTGTCCACAATTAGCAAAAGAACTTTTGTCAATTTGGTACTGGACTTACGAATTAGCGAAATAGTAAAATCGAATTTACAAGGTTGGGCTTATTTACTGACAATGTCAATACCAGTGACGTTGGTAGAACGAAAATTGTAATTTTGTATAATTTATTGAACTAGGTATTTACAAAATTAAGAAAAAAATATATGACAAAATTGTGTATAAGTAGAAGTGGCGTCGCCAAGTTTCAGGGCTGAGAGGCATATGGATACAAGGAGTTTTTTAATGAAAAAAGCAAAATATGTCAGCTACTTATATCAACAAACAGGGGGGTGTGAAACAATAATCGGGGAACAAAATCCTTTATTAAAAAAAACTGCCAAGTACAAGTTCGACTTGCGCAATTAGTGTTTCGTATGGTGATTGTTTTTAAAATAAAGTAAAATTCGTATCTAGGCTAAGTAATTTAGGTCCCTGATATGTGTATATCTTAAGATACAATACGTATTTTCATGCTTTTTCTTAGTCAATAATGTATAGTAGTTATAGCATCTTAGCTACCTAATAGTTAATAAATCAATCTAGCTCAATCCAGAGTCCTTGCGACAGTTGCGGCTTTTACGAAAATCGTTATTTTTTAATTATTGGTTCTGAAAGAAGTAAAGCATGGTTTGGAATCACTAAATAAATTTTAAAATTCTTCTATCAATCTACCTAATGTATTTCAAATTTTAGAAATAGAAATTTTCTTGCGATCATATTTTAATCGGTCAAAAACTGACAAAATACACTATCGTAAACTGAAACTCTAAACATATTTTCTTAATAACTGTTTTCGATATTTGAACAGCGTAACTTTTGGACTTTAAACTTCAAAAATTTAATTTTTTCGCCAAGATAAATGATACCGGTACTGCAAAAAAATCATTTTTTCAAGTTTCAAGTGATCCATCTATAAGTTTTTTTCTAACTTTAGTAATAAAGAAAAATTCTGTAGGTCGTACATTTTCTGACTGTTACTGTATATATATATATATATATATATATATATATATATATATATATATATATATATATATATATATGTATATATACACACTACCGTTAGAAAGTATTTACCCACCTACTTATTTCAGTCCCAAGACAACAAAAACCCAGATAATATATATATTTTTTAAATTTTAATGAATTATTATTTATTTTCACGTTATTTACAGTCTAGAAAATCAGAAAATTATTCATGATTTTCCAAGATTTTTCTCATTTATGTGACCTCCTTTGTTTTTAATTACCGCTTTACAGAGTTACAGCGTTCTTTCCAGTGTTTTCTTCAGAGTTTCTTCTGTTATTTTAACCCATTCTGCTTATAAAAATTCCCACAAGTGATTTCCTGATGTTGGATGGAGTTTTAGAACACACCTATTCAAATTGTCCCGCAGCAATTCGATGGGGTT
>CM032455.1:95801827-95834327 GCA_019049505.1 Pachyrhynchus sulphureomaculatus
ATAATATATATATATATATATATATATATATATATATATATATATATATATATATATATATATATACATATATATATATATATATATATATATATATATATATATATATATATATATATATATATATATATAATTTTTAATAATATATAAGAAATGTAAACAGTAACATGTAAATAGAGTGAAAGGATGTACAGGGTGAGTCAAGGATAAAGTAAATATCATTATCTCTTTTATTTCGGGAAAGACAAAAAAATGGTTAATACAGTAGTTTTAGGGAATGTTAAGGTGCACAGTTTACAATTATTTTTGAGTATACAGGGTACTTCAAAAAAGTGTGGCCGATATAACATATGTTTTTTTTAAATGGAACATACTTTTTT
The DNA here is from genome assembly GCA_019049505.1 of Pachyrhynchus sulphureomaculatus. Classification (NCBI taxonomy): domain Eukaryota; kingdom Metazoa; phylum Arthropoda; class Insecta; order Coleoptera; family Curculionidae; genus Pachyrhynchus; species Pachyrhynchus sulphureomaculatus. The sequence continues at coordinate 95,802,208 of CM032455.1, forward strand.
CTAATTTATTTTTAAATTCTGAGTAGAATTATATAATTTTGTTATTAATAATGTTATATACCTAAACCTATTAGTTTTTCTAATATTTCAATTTTTTAAAAAAATACTAGTTTTCAGTTTTGTAAAAAATTGCCAGTAGCTCCATTGTTTCTGAAGGTGGAAACCTCATAATTGGTATGAGCGTTCTGTAGAGATGAAAAAAATATATAGGTAAAGAAATTTGAGTTAGTTGCTACAGGGTGCTCAAAATAAATGTATACATTCCGACTATTTCAAATTGAAAAATCTCAAATTTTTTAAACGGCAGACCCTGTATATTATTATTTTTTCTGAGAGATTTTACAAAACCCTCCAACTTCCATTAAGTATGTCATATACCTATTTCTAACAGTTTTCGATTTATTTTGAATTTTTCAATTTTTACCCTTGTTTTTAATACACTTACGCTATTGTGAAAACATAAACAAATAGTTAATAATAATTTTAATATAGTTTAACTTATCTAATGATTAATTATTATGACGTAATAACTGTTCAAAAATATGCCCCTCTACTTGAATACACATGTTTGTCCTTTTACTATATTTTCCTTCACTTTCCTTAGTATAAAGGGCGTTATTGTCCTGCACGCATCACGTATCCTATTTTCCATATCTCCTGATGTTGTAGGGAGATTCACATAAACACGATCTTTAATATAGCCCCACAAAAAGAAGTCTAAAGGTGTTAAGTCACATGATCGAGGGGGTCACTGAATGAATCCATCCCCGATCCATTTTTGGGGTAACGATTGTTTAAAAATTCCCGAACTTCCCAGCAGGAGCTCCGTCTTGTTGAATCCACATTTGTTCCCTTTCAAAGTTATCAACTTCTTCAAGACGCTGAGGTAATTCGTTTTGCAAAAAATTTAGATATCTAGGCCCGTTAAGCGGTTCGCGGAAAAAATATGAACCAATAATTCGAAAATTTAATATTCCACACCATACATCAAGCGACCAATGGTTTTGGTTTTGAACATCCTGGACCCAAAATGGTGCTATTGCTCCATTCATGGTAGTACAACAGTTTATTCGTTGTTCAAAATCACGGTCTTGAAGTTCTTGGTGTAGTTCCATATGAAATGGATGATACTTGTATTTTCTCATGGTGCGATTAGCCGTAGATTGGAAAGTGTCAGATAAATCAGCTAGTTGACGGCTGCTGACCTGGGGATTATCTTCAACATGAAGTAAAATCTCTATTTCTTTTTCCTCATTGGTAGCATTCTGGTTTCCTACTTTCCGTTTCGTATATTCAACGCTAATACTACCATCAAATCGTTCCATTAAGCACTGAAAAGATTTTCTAGATGGTATACGTCTATTAGGGTACTTTGCTCCGTAAAGCCTTACTGCCAAAAGACAATTTTTTCCCTCCTCGTCCCAGTATATAAACCACATCAATTAATTTATTTTTAGGAAAATCCATAAGTATTACCTTTATATGTCACTTACTACAACATAATAAACTATTTTTACTTGCTTAATAGACATGTCAAAATTTGACAATGCCTACATTTTTTGTTTTGCCTTGGCAACTATGATGTTATAGCGTAAATAAATCGAAAACTATTAGAAACAGGTATATAATATACCTCATAAAAGTTGCAGGGTTTTGTAAAATCTAACAGAAAAAATAATAATATACAGGGTGCGCCTTTTAAAAAATTTGAGATTTTTTCAATTTAAAATAGTCAAAATGTATAAATTTATTTTGAACACCCTGTAGCATCTAACTCAAATTTCTTTACATATATCTTTATTTTCATCTCTATAGAACGCTCGTACCAATTATGAGTATTCCACCTTCAGAAACAATGGCGCTATTTTTTACAAAACTGAAAACTAGTATTTTTTTAAAAAAAATCGAAATATTAGAAAAACTACTAGGTTTAGGTATCTAACATTATCAATAAAAAAGTTATAAATTTTTACGCAGAATTTAAAATAAAATAGAAAATAGGATGTTCCATTTAAAAAAACGAATGTTATATCGGCCACACTTTTTTGAAGTACCCTGTATACTCAAAAATAATTTTAACCTGTGCACCTTAACATTCCCTAAAACTATTGTATTTAACATTTTTTTCGTCATTTCCAAAACAAATGAGATAATGATATAAAAATAATATATATATATATATATATATATATATATATATATATATATATATATATATATATATATATAATTGGAAATAAATAAAATGCCGAATAATATAATTACATTACGACAGCTATGAAGCTATTTCGAAAATTTATGGACATCTCGCAAGTAGTTAAACAAGTCGTCAAGTGTTTCAACTATCTTTGTACCTAACAGTTTAGCCGCATTTCTAGCTGCATGTGGGCCGAAAAGTTAGTTTGGGGACCAGTAGATTAGTAGGCAACGGAACTTTAATTTTTTGCTCTAATGGTGCAAATTATAAAATCTATGCCGGAGGGGGAGCAGGTGCACTTTTATTTAAAATAAAAAGCTAGCGAAGTTTCTAACAGTGCTAGTCTTATTTTCATATTATATATATATATATATATATATATATATATATATATATATATATATATATATATATATTATATATATATATTTATATATATATATATATATATATATATATATATATATATATATATATATATATATATATATATATGCAGTTTGCCTACGGTACCAAATGTTATTGAAACATTTTTAGCAGTTTTAAAGAAAAATCAATCCTAAGGTACTTTACATTAATCCGGCATTATCTTAGCAATAGCATTCAATTAGAAGCCACTTCATTTCATGAACTAACTTTTAAAAATAAAATTTTGGAAATATCTTCTTTTTTAAATGTACCAGTAGTGCAACTAAAATTAAACGCTAAAATTTAATATCAGAACTTGATTCCCAAGAAAGCTCCAGCCAGTTTTTGCTACGATTTAATCAAGACAAAAGCGTCTTAATAATATAGGAGAGATTTAATTTTCGAGCTAAAATATTTCTAATTGCTCGGAATCGGCAATGGCGTAAAGTAATAGCAGAAACGGAACAAAGAGGGTTAAGAAGATAAGGCAATATTGTGTAATAAAGAAGGGATCAGAGCACACATTTATGCACACATACAACTAGAAAGAAAGGGTTTGAAAATATTTGTAATTCCAAAAATGAAGTTGAAATTGTTGTTTTTTTTAGAACATTTAGTTTTAAGAAATCCTGGCTATCAGCCGAAATTGTCCCCGACATTTTTTGCTGTTGCTTATTGTTGCACAAAATTGCATTGGGTATTAGGAGGAGTTAATTTTTAAGTCGGGTTCTTTTATCTAGTTATGCGACTCATTAAATATAGTTACTGGGCCAAATATAGAGGCAAAAAGTTCGGTTTTTGTTTTGCGCGTTTTGGTGTTTATTTTTAAACCTTATAAATACAGGTTGGTTTAATTTGTATTAATGCTGCTTTGGAAAAATAGCTCTACTTATGGAAAGTTAAAAGAAGCAGAAAAACATAACATATTCTCTATTAGTGTTGAAAATCATTTGCGTAAGTATATTTAAAATCGTCGCAGATTTTATTTTCTAAGACACATGGTGTTGTTTATTACTTTTTCCACTAGAACGAACCATTTTTCAATAATACATTTTAGTTAGCTAGCAAAATTTGACTAACCAAACCTTTAAAAACTCTTAGAATTAGCGAATAGTAGGGGTATTCTCTTCTATCATAAGAATGTTAGATCTTTTATATCATTGAACACACGACAGACAACAACACTATTTTACCAAATATTCAATAATAAAGGGACTTTGTTTTTCTACGGCTGTTACTACTTCGTTCGTTGTAAAACTTCATGGACTCCATCTACCAAAATAAAGATGGTTGACAGATGGTAAGAGGTCATTACCAATTATGTTAAAGATAATATTAATTACGATAAAATTGATGTCAAAAAAGCAGTGTTTTATTTTACCCTTAAAATGCACTGAATTCAGTCGTAGATAAATTTCCAAAATGACGTTCATTTTTTATCGTTGCAAGTAGTTTTTCCCTTTTATTAGTATCGGACCAAGAAACTCCAAGTAACCTTTATTTTAAAATATTTGCTTAAAATGTGACGAAGCACCATCTTAGAGAACCCAAATTGTTTCTCTCTCATTTGAAGGTACGAATTTCAGTAACTGAGTTAGTCATTTTGGAAGAAATGCAGATAAACTATGACAGTTTTCTGGTCAGTTCACAACAAGAACCGAGAAGTCATGATCAATATCGCGATAGGTCAAGTTCATTTTTAGTGTTCCGTACTGAACATTTATAAGATCACTTCGGTGTCTGTCCGTCTGTCTGTCCGTCTGTCACACCCGATTTTCTCCGAAACTATTTGTCATAGAAAGTTAAAATTTGGTAGTAATATAGGAATTGATGGCCTCATCAGAGCCATGTAGTTTTGAAAGTTTAATTTTGACTTAAGGGGTTAGTTTTGGGGGGTGAAATCGGAAGTGAAAAAAAAAAAACTTTTTACTAGGTAATCGAGTGTGGTGTCAAATGAAAGCTTGTGAAAACACGAGTAAAAAATATATATATAATGTAATACTTGCGCGCACTTTTCTTTGTATTATTTTTAAAAAATCGCGAAAAAATCGCTGCACACCCGCCTTATCTCGGAAAGTACTTATCAAAAAATTTTGAAAAAATTCTAGAATATTCTCCACGGAGTGTAAGATTGAACGAAAATTATCACGAGTGCATTACCTGTAATAATTTATCTGGTATATAAAAAAAACAGAAATTTCAAGGTCATCAATTTTCAGTAAAGATTGGAAATAAACTTTGTTGAAAACTTATTTGGGGTGTGTTTTGTGAAGTCACTGATCATTTTATATCACCATAACATAAATTTTGACTTAAGGGATTCGTTTTAAGGGGTGAAATCGGAAGTGAAAAAAAATTTTTTTACTAGGTCATCGAGTGTGGTGTCAAACGAAAACTTGTGAAAACACGAGTAAAAAATATATATATAATGTAATACTTGCGCACACTTTTCTTCGTATTACTTTTAAAAAAAAATTGTGAAAAAATCGCTGCCCCCTACCTTATCTCGAAAAATACTGACCAAAAAATTTTGAAAAAATCCTGGAATATTTTCCACGGGGTATAGATTGAAAGAAAAGTATCATTACCTTTAATAATTTATCTGGTATAGAAAAAAAAAAACAAAATTTCAAGGTCACCAGTTTTCAGTAAAGATTGGAAACAAACTTTGTTGAAAACTCATTTGGGGTGTGTTTTGTGAAGTCACTGATCATTTTATTTTAAAAACAATTAATGTACGGAACACTAATTGTGCAAGTTCAACTTGCACTTGACCGGTTATTTTTTTTTATAGTCTTTACCAAATTTTTCTGATTTAGTAAAAGGATATTCTTAGTTTTGGTAAAATATATTTAAATATAATTGTTAACTAAATCATTGCAACAGAAAAGAAAATTTCAGAAAAGAGAATAGAAAAAGAAAAATAAAATAAACAAAAATTATGAAGATGGGCCTTAAAAGGTGTTAATAATACCATGTTTTACTTACGCTTTTAGTTGAATGCAGATTCCTGACAAACTATTACTTGCTTATAGAAAATACTTAGTAAGCACTAACGATAAATTTTTGTTCTGAACAGCTTCTAGCTATGTTAAATTTCAAAACAGATGTACCATTTATTTTCGTAATATTTTCCATATTTTTTTAAATTTAAACTCTTTTAAAGATGTTGCTTAATATGATAATAGTGTTTACATAATACCATTTACCGACAAAACCAAATTTTAATATGTACCAATATAAAATTTTTAGGAACATTAACAAGTATTAAAATTTATCACTCCAAAACAGATATACCATAATGGAACCGACGAAAATTAAAATTTTTAGGAATTTTATCATTTATTTATTATCTTAGTCTTATATACAACCTATACTCTCCTTCTCTCTCAATACCCAAAAGTTATTCTTCAAGCTCGATCCTGCAGCTTTTCCTTAGCATCTATTTTTCTCATAAGATGATCAAAATATTTCAGGTACTGTCTCTTAATTATATTTAAAGGATGGTTATTTATACTAAGCACTTTAAGATAGATAAGATGGAATAGATACATTAGTACGGCGTTCGGTCTATTATACTAAGGATTTTTCGATATGGGCACATCTCAAACGCATTGATTCTTCTTTTGTCAGTTTGTTTAATGATCCATGTTTTCTGACGCATAAGTTGCTATGGGGAATATAAGGCTACACAGCAATCTGTATAGAGTGGTACAAATTGGACACTTTTAAAGGTAAACCCCTTTATCTATAGGAGATAGACAAAAACTGATGTTGGTGTCTGAGGCTCAATTTTTATGATAAACTCAATGGTGAAAACCGCATATCGATATCTAGTACTGTTTCAGATATACAGGATGTTTTTCAAAAATCTGTATTTTTGAAAAATGTTTGTAATTCTTTTCTTATTGAAAACTTTTGATTTCTGTCCAAACATTCTCAAAGTACTTTTTCACGTGGATTACAACAGTGTAAGTTACATTTTTTTACACCTAATATTTTAATACCATAGTTATTAATGCAAAAATAAATTTTTTAAATACCCTGTATATTTTTCCTTTTAGAGCTTTAAATTACCATTCTGAAAATATAGCACACTTTATATTTTGCTTAAATCTACTTCAAAATATAAAGGTTTTCAGTTTTTACGCGAGTTTTAAATGCACATTTTGTGAAGTAGGCTTTGGACGGAACGGCAATATCAATTTTTTACCGATAGCAGTCAAATCGTAAAAAAAAATCTCAGAAGTAACTCTAAGAGTCATAACTACAATGAAATTTACTAAGTGCTATAGTATTTTAAACTATGTAGAAAATAAAACAAAAGAACAATAAAACAATTTATTTCAAGTAAAGCAAACTAAAACAAAACAATTTTCTCTAAGATGTTCGAAACGTAGACCAGTTTCATTTACACGTAGGCGGCACCTTTTCTGGACACTTCTTACCGAGTTGATTAGGTCAAGAGGAGTGAGAGCTGCAAAACTTTGTATCACTGCAATTTCTAACTCTGGTATTTGTCGGCAATTTAAAAATTAGGTCTTTCAATTTTCCCCAGAGATAAAAGTCCATAGTTGTTAAAATTCGGTGACCATGCCGGCCAACCGTTCGGACCTTGGTTGGTTATCCAGTTGTTGTCGAAGTTGGCCGATAAAAAATTACTGATAACTGCAGCGTTATGAGGGGGTGCCCCGTCGTGTTGAAAAAATATATTTCTAAGGTCCATTAACGGCAGTTCATCAACAAGGGGTTCTATTTGCTGCCTTAAAATTTCTAAATATCTCTGAGAGGTGAGTGTTCCTTCGTAAATAAATGGACCTATAACACTGCCTCTAAAAATACCTGTCCACACATTAAATCCAAATCTGTCTTAATTTCTTTGCTCCACAACTAATTGAGGATTTTCTTGTGCCCATGTATAATAATTGTAACGGTTAAAATACCTGCGTTGCTTGCATAAGCTTCGTCTGTCCAAATGCAATTTAAGGTGATGAACTTTTCTTGTCCTATATGGCCTGAATTTGTGCTTGTTTAAAGTACGACTTACGTTAGTTCTTGGTAGTCCAGTGGATTTTTTTTAACTGTCAGGTTGAAGTGTTGGGATTATTTCCGATAGTTCCTAAAACTACTATTTCTTCTAACTCCTTATCCCTGTTTGACGCATAATTTTTAGGTCGTTTTTTTTCAAACTGGCCACTATTAACTAGGTTATGTCGCAATCGAGCGGATATATCCTTAAAGGGTTGGCGCCTCTCTGGATACCGTTCGTGGTACAAATTACTTGTCGCTTCCGAATTTTCTCCGGTTTGTATAAAATACACTCGCATATCCCATTTTTCGTAATTTTCAAACTTCATTGCGATTTATTTGACAATTCAATAACTGAAGTAAAATTTGACAACTACGAGTAAACAATTGAATTAAACCGCATGGCCGCTCCGTCCAAAGCCTACTTCACAAAATGTGCATTTAAAAATCGCGTAAAAACTGAAAAACCTTTGTATTAAGCAAAATATAAAGTGCTTTATATTTTTAGAATGGTAATTTAAAGCTCGATTCGGATAAGGAAAAATATACAGGGTATCCCATTTAAACAATATATTTTTGCGTTAATAACTAATAAAATATTAGTTGTAAAAAAATGTAACTTACACTGTTGAAATCCATGTAAAAAGTGCTTTGAGAATGTTTTTACAGAAACCAAAAATTTTCAACAGGAAAAGAATTACAAATATTTTTCCAAAGTGCAGATTTTTGAAAAACACCTTGTATATCTGAAACGGTACTAGATATCGATATGCACCATTGAGTTTATCATAAAAATTGAGCCTCAGACATCGACGTCACTTTTCGTCTATCTCCTTTAGAAAAAAGGGTTTACCTTTAAAAGCGTCCAATTTGGACCACCCTGTACATATAAAATTAAAATTATATTTATATAAAGGACATTAATAAGTTGCCTAATATATTATTATTATTATCTTTTATTGACGGCTGTTAAGTAAAGACTCTACAGTAAAAGAAAATGGATAGTTATACGCTTCAACAACGCACTGAAATAGTGAAAATTCATTACAAAAAGGGTTTGCAGTGAATGTTCGGAAAGTTGATACTGATTTTGGTGGTTATAAGGAACATGCCCGTTAAACTAAAATGGATTTACTTAACAAATTCGAACGTTTTGGGTAAGCTAGTTATGTGAATACTTCAATTCGTGCTCATTCAGCAAGGTCAACTGTAAACAGCTACTGGAGTTGCAAGTGTGGCAAAGACTCTAGTTCGTCAATTTCAAGACATTCACAACAATTAGGCATATCACAAATAAGTTTGCACTGTATCTCGCATAAAGATTTTATTTAAATGCTTACAAAGTTGAGCTAAAACAAGAACTGAAGTCAACAGACCATTCATAACGCCGCCCAATCGTCGATTGGGTACTGGAAACGCAGACGATTAATTCCGATTTCTTTAAAAAAGTCATTCTAAGCGATGAGGTCCATTTTCACCTTGGTGGTTATGATAATAAGCAAAATTGTCGCCTCTGAGGGTCTAAAAGCCCAAGAATGATTATCAAAAAAAGCCTTCATTCAAAACAGTCTGGTGACGTTATTGGGGAGTATTTTTTTGAATATGACGCTAATGCGACTGTTCAGGTGAATGGATTGCTTTATTGAACGTTGTTCATCGACTTTTTTTGGGCAGATGTGGATGCTGATAGCATATGGACCCAAAAAATCGCCCTATGACGTAAGAAATTTTCTGGAAAAATGGTTTTGTGTAATGTAAATATCAATTGACTGCCCATATTTATGCGATTTTAGTCGCTTAGGCTTCTTTCCTTGAGGCCATGTAAAGGATAAGGTTTGCACTAACGCTCCAATGACAATTGAACAGCTAAAAGACAGGATTAGAGCGGCTATTTATGAGATAAGTCTAAAATGTGAGAAATCGTGAAGAGAATGACAATTTGCAAGACGAACCGAGGCGGGCATTTATCAGATATTTCGTTCCACATTTAATCGTAGAATTTGTACTTTACACTGAAATAAAATATGTTTGTTTTTTAAATGATTTAAAATGCTGGCGTTTAATAGAAAACCCTATACATGTATAGTATAACGATAAAGTATCCAAATGAAGTACCACTTTAGTTAATTATTTCTTTATGTTATTAATTGGTATACAGAGTGACCAAAACAGTTGCAACAAAAGGAAAATTTCTTCTTTACAAATTTCTAGTATTCACCGTAACGGGGTGCATTAAGAAAAAATCTTGACTTAAAAAGATATACGGGATATCTAGCGATAAAGATAATATGAACTATAAAATAACAAATTAGAAATTAAAATTTTTAAAAGGGCAAAAACAGTAAAAAAGTATGATAATATTTGTTTTGCCAAAGAAAAATTCTATACTAAGTCTTTTTAGTGTTCCGTACGGAACATTTATAAGATCAATTCGGTGTCTGTCCGTCTGCCTGTCACTCTGAAACTATTTGATATAGAAAGTTGAAATTTGGCAGTAATATAGTTTTGGGAAGTAAAATCGGAAGCGCAAAAAATAAATTTTACCACGTCATCGAGTGGAGTGTCAAATGGAACCTTGTGAAAACACGAGTTCCAAAATATATATAATATAATACTTACACACACTTTTCTTTGTATTATTTGAAAAAAATTGCGAAAAATTCTGGAATATTCCCCACTGGGTGTAGAATGAACGAAAATTATCACGAGTGCATTAAATTTAATAAATTATCTGGTATATAACAAAAAAACAAACATTTAAAGGCCATCAGTTTTCAATAAAGATTGAAAACAAACTTTGTTGAAAACTCATTTGGGGATGTGTTTTGTGAAGTCATTGATCATTTTACATATCCGTAACAAAAATTTTTATTTTAAAAGCAATCAACGTACGGAACACTAATTGTGCAAATCCGACTTGCACTTGGCCGGTTATTTTGGTTATATTTTTGTGGTTCTTAATTACGCTGTACAAAAGTGTCGATTTTTCGTATTTTATTTTTGTCAATTAACTTATTTTTTACACACCCTGTATATTTTTTAGGAATGCTTTCAGATCAAAAAAGTTGTTTTTTAACGCACCAACTTCCAATGAAAGTTACAGTTCTGAAAATTTGTAAATATGAGAATTTCCCATTTGCAGAACGCTTTTTGACCATCCCGTGTTAAACATACGCCATTCAAACTAGGTTGTTCATTATTTGAATTGAAGAAAAAACATACAAAATCAAATGGCTTAAAATAAGTCGCAAATCAAAAGCATGTTGGTCGTTAATCCTGCTTTTGTGTAACGATAACGAACATTGAATTACCTTGGGACATTGTACACAAAAGGACTCGATAAATTGTCCAAAATTTAGTCTGTCATTGGCTACTTTCTCGACTATTCGAATAAAGCCCGTAATACCCTTTACCGCTTTTATTATGAAGGTTAATTGAATTTGGGTTGGAGCTATTATAAGTTTCAGTGTCGTAGAGTAAATACGCTTACTATCGGCTTCAGAAAAACTGTAGCAAAGAGAAGATTTGAAAAACGCAGGGGCGGAGCGCGCACAATGGTAGTATGGCGTGTAGGGAGGGATGAAGAGAAGAACCTATATACAAAACAAATTGAAAGGCTTCCTACAATAGAGAAAAAGCACTGTTCCTCCTGGCTAAACCACTGCTAAAAAGTATATAAGTAAAAAATGTGATGCTTTGTGTGTTGGGGAAGCCAGGACAGGATATCGATCTAAACTTTCCAGTTATAAGAATTAACGCCAAATACTACAGAAATACATTATTTTAGGGTTCCTTACGGAACACTCATGGGATCACTTCGGTGTCTGTCCATCTGTCTGTCACACCCCATTTTCTTTAAAACTGTTTGACATAGGAAGTTGAAATTTGGCAAAAATATAGGAATTGATGGCTCAACCAGAAACGTGTAGTTTTGAAAGTTAAATTTTGGCTTAAGGGGTTAGTTTTAGGTGGTGAAATCGGAAGTGAAAATTTTTTTTACCCTGTCATCAAGTGGGATGTCAAATGAAAGCTATTGAAAACATGAGTTCAAAAATATATGCGATGTATTACTTGCGCACACTTTTTATTTAAAAAAAAATGGTTAAAAATCGTTTTCCTTCAACCTATCTCGAAAAGTACTGCTCAAAAAATTTTGAAAAAACTCTGGAATAGTCTTCATAGAGTGTAGATTGAGCGAAAATTATCACGAGTGCATTACATTAAATACTTAAAAAAAAACTATATGGCTTGATAATACGGTGGAGATTTTTTTAATATAGTTTCCAGTACATTACTGCTTCCGCGCCGCGCGTCTCTGTATGGAGACAAAATAATTTTATTTTATTTGTTTATAACTAAACAAATATTTAGGTAGGATATATTTGTTTTACAGTTTTACTACTAGATTTTAGATTGAGCTAGATTGATTTATTGGCTATTAGGTAGCCAAGATGCTATGACTATTATACATTATTGACTAAGAAAAAACGTGAAAATACATATTGGATTTTATGATATAGACATGTCAGGGACTGAATTAATTTAGCCTAGGTAAGGATTTTATTTTATTTTAAAAGCAATCACCGTACGGAGCACTAATTGCGCAAGTTCGACTCTTTCGTCAAAATTTGTTATGAAAAAAAAGCAGTGTTTTATTTTACCCATGTTATCAAAATTGTAAATTTCATATAAGAGAAAGTATACTAATATTTTTAAAAACACTTCTGAAACATGAATTCTATAAATTTCAATCTTCTTTATCACGCAAGAGTGTGGCTTTCGAGGCGTAACATCTTGAAAAAAGTTTTTCACCTAAAAGCGGAATTTACGAAGTACTTACAAGGTAAGAAATTAGAATATGACAACTTACTTTTCAATTCTCTTTGGCTTTTTAAAGTGGCATTGTTTGTTGATAATTTTGAGCGCTTAAAAATTTTGGCTAGTAGTTTGTAAGGCTACGATGTTAACATAGCAACTGCCACGAATAACATTTAAAAATTTATAAAAATAAACGCTACTTCAATTGGAAAAAATAAAATTTGATTCATTCCAGTGCATTCAAAAATGAATGCAAGATTTACCTAAGCATAATAAATTAAATTCTGAGCAAGTATTTGCGGATACACAAAGGCTAAACAAATTTTTGCAGATATGCAAATGTTTAGCAGGTTTTTAAAGACACGCAAATTCAAGCGACAGCTCTGTAATTATTTTCCATAAAAATTTGGAAAATATTTATGATAATTACAGATATATATATATATATATATATATATATATATATATATATATATATATATATATATATATATATATATATATATATATATATATATATATATATATTGAGTCCTTTTTAACACAATTCCTTTTAATATGCTGATATTCTAATAAACATGAAATAAAATTTTATTGCAATATTAAGTGAAAGAATGTTGATACTAGATTTTTTCTCCTAGAACTCAAATCACTTTTAGACCATAAGGGAGCCCAAGCTGGCGAATTAAGGTTGTCAAGTGGCTATATTTGCAATATAATATTTATGCGAGTTATATATTAAACAAAAATAAGATATTATCATAAATTTGGAAATTACATAACTGTGTGTATATCATTTATAAGTATGGAATAAAATTTCGAGATTGTGAGATGTTTTATTTACTATGTATGCAACATGACCATGACAAGATGTATTGCCTTCTACATTAGAGCCTAGCAAGTTTAGTGAGTATCAAAAGAGTCATTTTTTATTGAATAGTCACTATATACGACGCGTTTAAATATCTCGTAATTTGAATTAATTTTCAACCTCTTTTCGGAAACAAAAAAATAGCCTTTTATTTTGGTGTAAAGCTACCGACTAGGGTAGCGAGTAGCACTCTTCTGTGATCCCGGTAGACTATTACAAGACTTAGCGGCCCTGCCCTGCGCTATCTACTGCTTCTCTTCAACTTCCCATCGAAAGAAAAAATCAGGCCTTCCCTTTTCCCACTTTCCTATTTTTTTTTTTTTTTTTTTTTATTGGTCTAGCACACGTGCTGCAAGGAAGTCCCTAAAGCGCTCCAGGAGCGGCACGAGTGCGGAAAAAGCGATTCACGTTGTTCTTGAATCGCTGTAAATTGTACTCGGTGGGAAACACAGCGCTGGGCAAATTATTCCTATTATTTTCATACCTGATGAAGAAAAGTAGGGGATGAAAAAGAAGAGGATATTGTGGGGAATTATGGCTTGGGTAAACGTAATGATAGAGTTCAGAGACTGACCTAAGTTCTGCAGAGAAAAGCATCTCTCTATTATGAACACTTATTTTAAATTGCCATCCTGACGGTTATATACGTGGAAAGCCCCTGCAGATGACAACGAAATATAGTCAAATCTTCCAAAACCTATACTGGAGCAGATATACCTACATACCATAATTTGCTGCTTACAACTATCAAGATTAGACTAAAAAAGGTAAAACATGAACAAACAACAACAAATAATATCGACAAACTCAAAGATGAAGTCATAAAGAAGAGGAATCATAAGGAGATTGGTAGAAGTCTGGATACAAACAAGCTGGGAACTTATCAGATACCGAAAGAAAAATGGTACCACATCAGAGAAATACTGGAAAAAGTAACGGAAAAGCACCTGTAACAAAATATAACCAAAAACAAACAATCATGTATGACGGAGGAAATATTGGATATGATGGAAGTAAGAAGAAAGTATAAGAACAACAATAATATAATAAATTACAAAGAAACCGACAACCTAATAAAAAGAAAGATAAAGGAGACTAAAGACATGTGGCTTAATGAACAATACACATAAATAGAAGCATTAGAAAAGAAATACACACACACACATTTAATTTACATAAGAAAATCAAAGAAGCTACTGGACTAAGGTTACAAAGGCAACCACAAGTAATGGAGAATAAAGAAGGCAAACTACTACTGAACATATAAGAAAGAATATATATATATATATATATATATATATATATATATATATATATATATATATATATATATGTATATATATATATATATATATATATATATATATATATATATATATATATATATATATATATATATGTACATATATATATATATATATATATATATATATATATATATATATATATATATATTATATATATATATATATATATATATATATATATATATATATATATATATATATATATATATATATATATATATATATATATATGTATATATGTATATATATATATATATATATATATATATATATATATATATATATATATATATATATATATATATATATGGGAAGAATATAATAGGGGAAATGTATAGTAGTACAACTAGACAACATAATACAAATAAGCTTAAGACAACGGGCCCCCCCATAAATAAAGACGGAATATTAGCAGCAGCAAATCAGCTTAAAAACAAAAAGGCAGTAGGAGAAGATAATATGCCTACAGAAATCATTAAAATATATACAACACAGGTGATGTACTTTATTATTGGTTGACATCAATTTTTATACCATTATCAAAAAAGAATAACCCTAGAAAGTGCGAGGAATATCGGAATATAAGTTTTAATGAACCACATCTTAAAACTCTTCCTTAAATAATCCATCAAAGAGTATACAAAAAACTAGATGAACGTACTGATCAAACACAGTTCGGCTTTAGGAACGGACGAGTAACGAAGGACGCACTATTCTCCATCCGCGTTCTGACTGAAAGATGTAGGGAGGTCAACTCTGATGTTTATTATGCTTCATAGATTTCCAAAAGGCCTTTGATATGGTAAATCATGAGAAACGGATGGAAATACTAGGCTGCCAAAATAAAAGTTGAGATTCGCATGTCCAAAGAAATAAAAATAAAAAAAGGCGTAAGTCAGGGTTGTATTTAGTCACCCCTGTTATTCTATTCGGAGGAAAACTTGAATAAAGCATTTTCTGATAAAAAAGATGGAATTACAATTAATGGTGTTTGTGTAAATAACTTTCGCTTCGCTGATGATATTGTCATTCTAGCGGACAGCGAAGAAGGCCTACAAAGACTCATGAATGGAATTGAGATGCATGTGAGGAATATGGAATGAAACTGAATACGAACAAAACAAAAACAATGGTGGTCAGTAAGCATCCTAATACAAACATAAATATTAAAGTACTGTATTAGTAGATGTTACTGGTTCTCGGTCATGTTATACAGTATAGAAGCTGCAACAATCACAGAGACAACACGACACAAAATGGAGTCATTCGAGATGTGGTGCTATCGCCGCATGCTGCGGGTTCCTTGGACAGCGCATATCACAAGCGTGGAAATACTTGATCGGATGGAAAAAGAACGAGAGTTGATTCCAGCTGTTAAAGAAAGAAAATGCACTTACTTTGGCCATATTATGAGAAGCCAAAAGTATGAGCTCCTGCAACTTATAATTGAAGGAAAAATAATCGGTAAGCGAGGACCAGGAAGGTTGAAAAACTTACGACAGTGGACAAACATGACATCTACTGAACTGTTTAGAGCGGCAAGAAATAAAATCAGATGGGCAAATGTGATCGCCAATGTCCTTAGAAGATAAGGCACATTAAGAAGGGAAGAAGAAGAAAGCTGACGACAGATATTCACGATGTTTTTTTTGATTGTGTTTAGTCGAACTACTTAGGACGGTGATTGCTATGGAAAATGTATTAGGTCTAATTTAACATGTGTAAAACTGCTTTAAAATTTTAATGAGATTTCCCCTAATTCTAGAGTTATGTAAACCTGCCGATCTTGCAAAATAAAAGGAGAATTGGATAAGTTACTTCTCCGAAAATAGCGAGCATTCAAGCAAATATAGAAGTTTAAAAAATGATCAGTCCATTTTAAAAAATTAACCGAACAAAAACTACGATTTTTTTAGTTAAAATGGATAAATTTAAGAGTCCTCAGAAATATTGTTTCTATTCGTGCTGATGATTTGATAGTTCAAAATAAATGGAAAAATTTGAGAGTTAATGTTGAAATGTTGTACCAGTTGAGTTACAAAAATAATATTGAAATAAGTGATGTCCTTGAAGTTAGTGGCAAAAACTAACAAAAATATAATCTTTAATATTAATTTTCTTCTAATTGATCAAATGCAACACGTTTAGATATTAACCAACAATAAAAATGATTCTAAT
Organism: Pachyrhynchus sulphureomaculatus; assembly: GCA_019049505.1. NCBI lineage: Eukaryota > Metazoa > Arthropoda > Insecta > Coleoptera > Curculionidae > Pachyrhynchus > Pachyrhynchus sulphureomaculatus. The sequence continues at coordinate 95,819,015 of CM032455.1, forward strand.
GTAATGAAAGACTAATATTGTCAAATTTCCACTTTATTTAGTTTCACTGAAACTGTATGACGCGTTTCGCTATACTATAGCTTCTTCTGATACAAAATGATATTTTTTAGTTTTAGTGAAACTAAATAAAGTGGAAATTTGACAATATTATTCTTTCATTACATTCGTTATGGCATACAGTTTCAGTGAAACTAAATAAAGTGGAAATTTGACAATATTAGTCTTTCATTACATTCGTTATGAATTTCCATCAAGTATCAGCCACAACAATTCAAAGTTTAAACTGATTCTACGTCAAAATACAGGGACATTATATTAAAATTAACATCTTGAGTTAAGAAATATCTATTAATGACACCTTGACGGATGAGAACGCTATAGTAACTTTGGATATGTTAAAAAAATCTATTATATTTACAAACGAGCATTTTCACACTTTGAGTTTTTTTTAATAAATTTGCCAATTTTATTGTGAGAATTATATATATATATATATATATATATATATATATATATACATATATATATATATATATATATATATATATATATATATACATATATATATATATATATATATATATATATATATATATACATATATATATATATATATATATATATATATATATATATAAATATATATATATATATATATATATATATATATATTGGTGGATAAGGAAAACCACAATTTTCCTAAAATATTCGACGAAAGTTGATCTTATTAAAATTTTTTGAAAAGTTCTCGCCTGACACATAGATGGCATTAGAAACTGTGAAACCATAATTGTATTGGAAAGTTCTATCCTTTATATAAACACATGTAAAATTTTCTTTCGATCAATCAGTTCTTTCGAGTAGTAGCAGCTGTTTAATATTAACGTGTCATCACCTTCACTTTCCACCGTGAAAACATGGACTGCTCTTTTGAAATCTGGTCATACAAGCCTCGAAGATGCTCCACGCGAAGGTCGTCCAAAAACTGCCACAACACCACAAATCATTCAAAGTCCATGATATGTTGTTAGATGATCGACGAGTGAAAGTGCGTGAAATAGCTGAGGCCATAGGCATTTCAAAAGAACGAATTGGAAATATTGTGTATAAAGAATTACATATGAAAAAGCTTTGTGCAAGAGGAGTGCTGCATTTGTTGATAATTGACCAAAACCGCATTCGAATGCCTATTTCTCAAGCGTGTTTGGATCGTTTTAAGCAAAATAGCATGGATTTCAAGCGTCGTTTCATAACTGTTGATGAAACTTGAGTCCACCACTATACGCCAGAGTGAAAAGAACAGTTGAAAAAATGGATTGAAGCCGGAGAAAGTGCACTAAAGAGGCAAAGAGGGTTCCATCAGCAGGGAAGGTTTTTGAGATTACAAAGGTGTTTTGTTGATCGATTATCTTCAGAAAGGTAAAACAATGAACTCTGAATATTATTGTAACCTTTTGGTACAGTTGGATGCAAAAATTCGCGAGAAAAGACTTGCTTTAAAGAAGAAAAGAGTCACTGTTGATCAAGATAATGCACGTGTTCACACAAGTATTTTGAGGATGGCAAATTTCAACGAACTAAAGTACAAATTGCTTGAACATCCAGCGTATTTACTAGAATTGGCTCCCTCAGACTATTATCTCTTTCCCAACCAGAAAAAATTCCTTGCTGGAAAGGGTTTTACATCAAATGACGAAGCTATGACAGCCGAGGATGGATATTTTGCAGACCTTCCGGAATCATACTATGGCCTGTCAATTTCGCCCGCACATTGAGGCGCTACTTGCGGCGTTCCCCTTTCATAATTTTTGAGAATGGATTGAGTGGGTATTAATATTAAAAGAACTAAAGAAATTAAACATACACTAACTCAGTTTTTCTTGGTAGAGTAATATGGGTAAGAGATAATTTTTGTACGTCTTTTGGAAATAGTCTCTATAGTTGTTTAAAATTTTTGGTTGTACAAATTTTGGGCACCATTCATTTTAAAATAAAAAGGAACTAACTTCAGCTAAAAAAATGAAAAAACACTGAAGGGTTATGTAGTTGTTAAGGAAAATTTTGATATGGTACAACCCTTTTGCCCTGAAAAGTAAAATAGGTGGTACAGTGAAACCCTAGCCTTAAATAAGAAAAAAGGGTTTATTAATGACTTAACTAAAAGTTCTAACTTTTGCGGTTCTGTTATTACAAAAAACCTTAGCCTAATAAGTGGTATTGCTAAATAAAGTCCTTAAATCAGGGTTTTTTAATTAAAACTTTGCTACACTCGGTGTTGAAAGTTCGTGAGGTTCACATCACGAGTTATCAGTTTTAAAACGATGCGATGTTAAACACACTTATCTGCGGGAAAATAGGTCTACGAATTGATATTCTGGTGACTTACGGTTTTCCTATGAGCTTCTAGGCCTGTCCCGGAGGGATGTTCAAAACACAGATGTCTCCCCCTTGGTTACTTCAGTTCCCTTTAGGCTACTAAACTTTTCTTTGGCCCCCAAAGGTCTGGGAATAAACAGGATATTTCAAAGAAAGAGGCCTTGAATTGAGCACTAAAACCGTTTTCACACTACTCCATTACTCATAAATCAGTACGGCTACATGATGGAAAAAGCCCACTACGGCTACATGTTGGGAAAAAAAACCTACTACGGCTTCAGGTCGAAAAAAGCCACTACGGCTCCATGTTGGAAAAAGCCACGTACTCGACTTGGCTCTATGATGGAAAAAAGCCATGATCCGTGTCATCCGGACCCTTAAATATTTCTCTCCCTTCCGCATAAATCACGTCTTTAAGATGGCTACTTCCCGGATTCAAATGTCAGGCCAATCGACGCATTAGAAACAAATTAAATAAATCCGGTAGAAAACCCGTAATGCACACTGTAATATAAACGGCTTAGAAATCCGAGTGAACTACACTGCTTAAAAGTTAGTAAACACTGCTTGATATAAAAATGGAAAAAAGTGTAAATTATAAGGAGAAAACAGTAACATAACATGATCTTAAAATCTAGGAAAAAATGAATGTTACAATACTTTAAGGAGAAGACAGAGAGAGCATTATGTTAGAGAAAGATGCGAAATAATTTGGTTTTTCAAGGTATAATGAATGTGGCAATGTAGCTTCTCGCTTGGTTCCTGCCGCATGCAATCGCATGTTATTTAAAATAACCTTGATACAATAAAAATTATGTTTAATTAAAACGATACTTCGGATTATTTATTAAAAATATATAAATTATTAAGTGTTTATAACTAAATAAATGCGCATGCGAGGCACGCATTTATTCTAATATCTTTTAAAAGAAAGTCCGATCAGTACGATGCATATATTAGTCCGGAGGCTCACGACCAAAATGCGACCTCATCGAAGATGGGCAGATAATAGTATTACTTTGTTAATTATGCCCCCCTTAGTCCCTCCAGGTAGTTTGAAGCCTCAAGTCTGGTTTCTGTTCCTGGAAATGCGCTTTAAAGTTGCAAGAGAAAGTTGGTGGACTTTTTTTGGATCGTAGAATCCGATCTGCAATTAGTTTTTTGAAAAAATTACCTATTAATTGTTATTAACAATTTTTTAAGCAATTATCTAAAAAAAGAAATTTGATATAACTTATTTTTATACTAGCCAAATTTAAGTTTATTAAGCGCTCCACCCAAATTTTTTTAGACGTATTTCGACCCGTTGAATACGAATTCAAAGTCTATTTTTGCAAAAACTTAACCTTTGCATTGTTATAAACGATTTATTATAAACAATTATGCTATAAACCGAAATTCATAGAATTTATCTCCATAACAGCAAAATTTAAGCTTTTTACGAGCTCCACCCAAGTTTTTTAAATGAATTTTGACCTGCTGCCTAAATTTCTAATACGTTTTTCCAATTTATTAAAATTAAGAGCTAATTAGTTTTTGTGATAAATTGCGAAACAAAAATTAATATAATTCTAATAAATTATCAGTAATAATAAAATGATGAGAATTTAATTTTAGCGAGTAATATTATATTAAGGTATTATAGAAAAAAATTATTTATTTGTAACAAAAATTAGTAAATTTTGAGCAAAAACGGATTAGAAATTCGACTTTAAAGTGTCAAAAAACATATGAATTCATGCATCACAGCTAGGTAATAATGCGAATAAGAAAAATCGATTTGTTTTTAATTTAAACTTTGCATTAAAAATACAAAAATTCTGCTGATAAAAGCAGGGACTGGACTTCATGGCACATATTCGGGATTTCATCTCGTATTATAGTATTCAAACACTAGATCATTTATCTGCCTCTCTCGAACGAGTTCAGGTGGGTCCAAAAACTCTACAGGTTCATTCATGCGTAGAAATTCAAAGAACCAGGATCTATTGCAGACAATATTTTTTGGATCCCAAATTAACTATATATCGCATATCTGTCATTCAGCCCATTTTTTCAAAAAAAAAAAATGTTTACTCCTGCAGGAACCGGTCTCCGTGGCAGATATTAAGGCTATAGTATCCTCATAACATATAAAACTGCCACCCTGCGATGGGTTCACCTACCCTCAATTTTTTACAACTTCCCCCTCCATAAACACGGCAGGAATCGGAATTTGAATCTATAAGTTGTATTTTTTGGTTCAGTTTGTTTCATTTAATAAGTGATATTTTGATCTGCCGCTCACCGATAAGTCCAAAATCTTGGTTATGAGCACCCGGATTTTATATATATATATATATATATATATATATATATATATATATATATATATATATTAGGGTGACCGCAAAAAATCGATGTCGGAATTTTGTTCCACAAAACGATTTCCCTTTCCAGATATTAAGATAGCCAAAATTTGAGCTCGATTAAACGACGTTAACCCGTGCCGCTCGTCGCTCAAAGTTTGAAAAAATCCAAATTTTTGGCCAAAAAGCTGACATATGGAGCCATAACTCCAGAACGTAAATAATAGAAACACGCTTAATATCTCAAAAGAAAGCTAATGTTGTTCTTCAAAATTTATATTCTATACATAATTGTTGTTACGAGTTACAACAGCCTTTAGCCCCAAAAAACGTGACCTGGTACCAGTAGGAGCCAGTTTGGGGGAGTATTCTAAGAATTTTACGGGGTTTTTACATAATGTGTCTCGGAATTAACATTTTTTTGTTAAAAAATATTTTGGAACTCAATTTTCAAACATAAAGAGCCTTTTGTTCAAATTTAATCTTTTATTATATGGGGATTACCTGACTAGTTTACCAAAGAAAGACCCGTTTGACAGGTAAAAAAGGAGGGTGAATCTAATTTCTATTTTAGGGATGGTGATTTTACTTCAGCGTACAACCGACCTTTTATTTATTCAGTTTAGTTTCTAAAGTGCCTTTGAGCTGGTTATTAAATTATCTAGTGAAAATATTTTAACGTTTTTTTTTTAATTTTCCAAGTATGTGTGTTATTGTTTTTATAACTATTATAGTATTATTTTAAAAGACATTTGAAAACATTTTATTGAAATTAAAGTTTGCAATATATTTTGTTTCATTTTCCAAGTTAACTGTTATTTACCTATTGGCCTCTGAAATGGCATCCACATCAGGTGTACAAAGCCCGACCAAGGATAAAATATTTCTTGTGGGCTATCCCATTCACCAGATCACCGGTTGTAAACTACCCTCAAATCGTCAAGTTTTGTGTGCTTTATTTTATAATTTACGTACTGTGAAATTAACTGTAAGAGACTCAGCAAAACAATACGAGAAGTGTTTATTTTTTGGGAGAAAGCTCGAATCCCGACTAAACATGAGCAAGTGAGCAAGATGCAATTACTAAGCTGGAAAAACTTCACGCCGAGTAGAGAACTCTTCAAAAAGACCGGAAGAAAACATCGAAAACGGCCAAGAACAAATTTAAACAGTTTGTTGAAAAGTTGGATGATCTCTTTGATATTGCTCAACAAGATGCCTTGGCTCTGATGAAATCGGAAGAAGATAAGGCGTTTCTCGTAAAACAGAGGCAGAAGGGCCGCCCAGGTTCCATGACTGGAGTGGATCTCAAGTTGTCTCGAGCTGAAGAAATCAAGGTGCAAAAGGAACTTGCAAAAATGAACCGACAAATCCAAGAAGCAACTTTTGATATTGGTGAGTTTTTTTTTTTTTATTATTAGTATTCTAAAAAATAGATAAACAAATAAGTAAATAGTTTCATTATAATTAAAAGAAAATTGTACATGAGAGCATGATTTAGCATCTTTATGATTGAGTTTATATTTTTTAAATAATACCTTTTGATAATTAGAAGTAGGTAATTTAGTACCTATGTATTATTACTATTCTGCTAAAACGACAAGTTTTTATAGTCTTTTTTTTTCTCTTTCTTTTGTTGCTTCTTAGAGACGGATGATGAAGCCAAGTTCGAAGAAGGAGAAGAAGACACTGAAGAGGACAGCATCTACCAGGAACTTGAGAGCTTGGAGGAAATGGACATCCTTGAAGAAGCTGCAGAAGATCCAGGACCATCTGAGAGCAAGAGGATGAAAGTTTCATTTGCAAGGGGCGTTAAAGAGATTTTTAAACATGAAATTGTTCATTTTATTAGATCGATGTAAGGTATCCGACAGAAATGCCACGAGGATTTTAATAGCTACTCTAGAAGCACTAAACCTTGACCCTCTTGAGTACAAAGTCTCGAAAACTTTATTACATGATAGAAGGCAAATGTTCAGAGAACAATATAATAAAAAAATTTTTGATAAAGTAAACATTCCTGAAAAAGAGCCCGTGGTTGTCCATTGGGACGGTAAACTTTTACAGGGTGTTTTAAAAAATGAACAATGTGAGCGAATAACTATAGCTATTTCATATGGCGAAAAGGAGCTGCTGGGAGTTCCTGTAACAGCAAACAGCTCTGGAGAGGAGCAAGCCGTAGCCGCATATGAATGCCTACATGAATGGGGTCTTCTCAACACAGTCAAGGCGATGTGCTTCGACACTACAGCATCCAATACGGGAAGACTCAAAGGAGCATGCATCATATTGGAGCAAATGTTAGGAAGAGAAGTGTTATAACTAGCTTGCCGTCACCATATCTTGGAAATTCTGTTAAGAGGCGTATTCGACACAAAAATGGGATCAACCACTGGACCTCATTCAGACATTTTCAAGAGATTCCTCACTGCGTGGCCCAAGATAGAGAAAGGAAAATACGACACAGGTATCAGTGACAATCTAATACAAAAGCAGCTAACTCCAGAAGTAATTGCAAATGTTACTACTGAATTCGAGACCAAATTAACTGAGAGCCACCCCAGAGATGACTACAAGGAGCTATTGCAGTTGGTTCTCGTATTTGTTGGATCACTAGACGGCAATGTTGTGGGTTTTAGAACTCCAGGAGCCATTCATCACGCTAGGTGGATGGCAAAGGCTATTTACTGCTTAAAAATGTTCATTTTTCGTCCTCAATTTAAGATGTCTAAAGAAGAAGAAAGTTCTGTGCGTGCCATTTCTGTTTCCCTAGTTAAAATTTATTGTAAAGCTCGGTTCAATGCTCCAAAAGCTCATCTTGCACCAAAGCAAGATTTAGGTATTTTGCATAGTCTGTTAGACTATAAAGAATGTGGCAACGACATTGCAGAAATAGCCCTGACCAAATTTTCGAATCATTTGTGGTATTTGAATGCAAAGTTGGTGGGATTATCGTTTTTTGATCCCACCATTACAGACGATGAAAAGTTGTTAATGGCTAATAAATTGCTCAGTAGCACAGATGAACCATCACAGCACGCTAGGGTTGTAAATCCAAAAGTTAGGAAAGAAAACTTAAAAGAGGTAGTTGATGGAGGATTGGTAAATTTACTTACCAAAGAAACGTTTACATTCTTCGACCAATTTAGTATAAAAACAGATTTCCTAAGACAACATCCAAACACCTGGCCTCAAAATAATGACTTCCAAGAAGGATTGAAAATTGTCAAAACATTAAAAGTAGTTAATGATATGGCTGAGCGTGGTGTTAAATTAATAACCGACTTTAACGACCTTCTGACAAAAGATGAAGATCAAAAGCAATATGTCCTGCAAGTTGTAAGTAAATGCCGAGCATTATATCCTGACGTTTCAAAAACTACTTTAACAAAAGCTCTAGAATAGATTAGATAACTATGTAAAATTATCAACTCATGTAGGTACTACGTCTGTATCTTTTCTGTGTCTGTTTTGGATGTATTATATACCTAATTTTTATATTTTAAAATAAAAAATGTCATTAGACTTATCAGTATTACTTGTTTTTTTATTATATTTCTACTTTAAACTCAAAAATATACCAAAAAAAGCAAAATTTATCACTTAATAACAAAATATACGAAGTATGCTCCTAGTGGTACCAGGTCACGTTTTTGGGGCTAAAGGCTGTTGTAACTCGGTTTGACTTAAAATAACAACAATTATGTATAGAATACAAATTTTGAAGAACAACATTAGCTTTCTTTTGAGATATTAAGCGTGTTTCTATTATTTACCGTTCTGGAGTTATGGCTCCATATGTCAGCTTTTTGGCCAAAAATTTGGATTTTTTTAAACTTTGAGCGACGAGCGGCACGGGTTAACGTCGTTTAATCGAGCTCAAATTTCGGCTATCTCAATATCTGGAAAGGGGAATCGTTTTGTGGGGTCCAGACGAACAAGATTCCGACATTTTTTTTTCCCCCTCTAGGAGATCCGGTCACTCTAATAATATATATATATATATATATATATATATATATATATATATATATATATATATATATATATATATATATATATATATAACTAGGAGGTAGACTGCCTCCATATTTTAACAAGCAATAGCAAAGTAATTTTTTTATGTATATATAATTTTTTATGACTTTACTTTTTAATGCACATACGACAACAAAAATTGTAAAAAATGCATGTTTTTGGTCGAAGAAAATGTATGGATTCTTATCTTTTACGTGTTAAACATTTGAAATTTTACAATTAATTATGGCAATACGGCGTGGTAAACCATCTTTATACTGAAGCAGTGAATGTATGCTGCTAAAATTTGTTATTTCTCAGAATTTCAAGCTAAACTTTTAACAGTTACTCGTAAGAAATACCTTAATGAATTATTGGTAAAAACGTTGGAAGACATGTATTGCAGTTTCAGGAGATTATAAACAAACATATTTCACGTTAAAAAAAAAATTTCTTTCAGGCCGAGAACTTTTCAGACCGCCCACTAATTAAACTTAAAAAGTTTTTGTTTTAAATCTAAAATTAGCAGAGTTGGCTTTTTCATTTATCATCCGGTGAATTAACAAAATGGCTTTGTCTCATTTTCTCAAAAATTTCTAACAAAATAAAAAATAAATAAACATCATAAGAAAATGTATAATTATATAGGGTATATAGTTTCAGAAAAAATTGAAAAAATCCATATCAAATAATAACACGTGGACGACAATATCAAAAAAGTGGAAACTGAGGACAACTTTAAAAAAATACTAGATATTTTGGTATATTTCCAATAAATAGAAAATACTAACTAACTATGAAGTAGGTTTGAATTAAAATTTTATATATCAGCCATTTTTAGGGATTTTTAGACCCATTTCATATGTCTTTATTTTTTTATATTAGCAGTTCTTCTGTATTGATTGAAAAACTGATGCTAACATTTCGCCAATCATCCTATCAGTTTCTTCAGAACTTCTTAGAACTAACTTCCTCGAAATCTAGCACGAAGAGGTCAATTTTCCTAACATGCTTTAGAGAAGCCGACAGGATGATCGACAAAGCGTCAGCATCACTCTTTCAGTAGATACAGGAGAATTCCAGAAGCGGAAGTTTCTTATCAAAATTAAAAGCATGCTTGCGACAACTTCGATCTCATTGTTTTATAAATACTATACAATATATTCATTTATATATATCCTTGCCAATAGAAAAACAAGGCAGTCTGGTGTTTGGCCCTATGGTGGTGTAGGAAGTCCGTTTTTGTCTGTTGTGCTGTCTCTGTTCCCTTTCTCAGCCCTTCTATTCCTGTGGTATTGATTTGCTCGTATTCTGTAAGTCTACTAGGTGGTTATTAGTGTTCCGTACGGAACACTTATAAGATCACTTCGGTGTCTGTCTGTCTGTCTGTCTGTCACACCCGATTTTCTCCGAAACTATTTGACATAGAAAGGTGAAATTTGGTAATAATATAGGAATTGATGGCCTCATCAGAGCCATGTAGTTTTGAGAATTAAATTTTGACTTAAGGGGTTAGTTTTGGGGGGTGAAGTCGTAAGTGAAAAAAAAAATTTTTTACTAGGTCATCGAGTATAGTGTCAAATGAAAGCTTGTGAAAACACGAGTAAAAAATATACATATAATATTATACTTGCGCCCACTTTTCTTTGTATTATTTTTAAAAATTCGCGAAAAAATCGCTGTCCCGGGCCTTATCTCGAAAAGTACTTATCAAAAAATTTCGAAAAAATTCTGGAATATTCTCCACGGGGTGTAGATTGAACGAAAATTATCACTAGTGCATTACATTTAATAATTTATATGGTATATAAAAAAAAACAAAAATTTCAAGGTCATCAGATTTCAGTAAAGATTAGAAACAAACTTTGTTGAAAAACTCATTCGGGGTGTATTTTGTGAAGTCACTGATCATTATATACCTCTGTGACAAATTTTTTTTATTGTAAAAGCAATCGACGTACGGAACACTAATTGCGCAAGTTCAACTTGCACTTGACCGGTTATTTTTATTTGTTTTTGCTGGGTATTTTAAATAGTTATTTATTCAGTTGTTTGCATTCATTTTCATTTTTTCTTTTCTCTCCTTCATAATCCGTTCACTCTTACATGTGTTATTTCTATTATAACTCACTATCTGTGAGTAAAGACATTGTCTAATGATATCCTTTGTATGTTTGTTCTGTCATGCAAATCCTCTATTCAAACGTACCGTCCACCTTGGCTCAGCAGTTTGTTGTGAGTTGCAGTCTATGCATTTGAGTGTCAAACGCAGCACTAAATAGGTGATGTATTTTATTGTGGTCTAATTGCTTCTTTTTAAATAATTTAGTTATTAGCAGGACCTAATAGAGCCTTCGTAGACAGTAAAAAATATAATCTTTGCATGGCCGTGAAGGCTTTTTAAAGTGGATATTTTAAAAGTGCATTTGAACTAATGACACATATGTTATTACTTTATCAGAAGATTAGGGAGAGTGCTTCAATTTTATAACTATTTGGGTGAAGTATTATAGTCAACAATGAGATATTCGTAAAGTTACAGGACTGATGCGTTTTGGTTATTTTTTGGTGAATTTTGGGGCAAAACTTTGCTGCTTAGTTGGGGGGGAAAACCAAGCACAATGAGGAATGACTTTCAAGAAGTTTATCCTGCTTTAGGTGCAAACGTGCTGGCCGTACTTTTTGTCATTGTTTAGTGTGGAAATCTTAACAGAAATCGGTTATATCAAAAAATCAGTTTCTTCAGACTTTCGGCTAGTGCACGTTTCACCGGGTGAGGGTGGCCATCGTAGAAAATTGTCCCCGGCACATAGAGGCCTTATAAGGTAAAAACAGAACGTAACCTGTCACATAGGTGTCTAATTTATCGTATGAGACGTGCTAGAAAACAAGAGGAAATAGGAAGGGTTGGAAAGGCACAAATGCGACGAAGTATAGTACGAGGGTTGCCGTACCACTATGTCAAGCTAGTCACAGTGTTATTTTAATTTTGATTACGTAAATTTTGATTGGATGCTGTATGAAAATCAGAATAGTAACTTAAAAAAACGTTATTGGATCTATTATAATAACAGAATACGACTCATTTTAATTGTGATATTGTTAAAAAATATTTTCTTTTTTAATGTTTATTCCTTTTTTTTAATATATTATTATACTGTGTCATAGTTTTTAGAGTTTTAAATCTTTGACTATAATGTATGAGTAGTATTTAAAGTGGTTTTTAGTAGCAGGCCAGCCTTCAAGATCACAACCAGTGCGCAATATACAGGGAAAAAAACTTTCCTGTGTATTTGGTGGGATAGTAGAGGAACTGTGTGTTACGAACTGCTGAAACCTGGTGAAACGATTTCTGGCGATCGACACCGACAACAATTGCCAAAGTTGAACCGACTATTGAAGGAAAAATGACCAGAATACGCCCAAACACATGACAAAGTCATTTTTCAACATGACAATGATCGGTCCCATGTTGCAAAATATGTTAAAAAATATTTAGAAAACATCAAATGGGATATTCTACCCCACCCGCCGTATTCACCCGACTTAGCCCCTTGGGACTACTTCTTATTTCGATCGATGCAGCACGGACTTTCAGAACAATACTTACATTGTTATGAAGACGTGAAAATTTGGCTTGATGAATGGTTGGCCTGAAAAGATGAAAAGTTCTTCTGGTGTGGAATCCACTCTTTGACAGAAAGATGGGAAAAAGTCATAGCTAACGATGGCCAATACTTTGATTACTAAGGTAATTCATTTTGTGATGGAAATAAACGCTTAAATGTTGCGAAAAAATCAATCGACATTATTAACCGAAACACCTATTATATATTTTTTTATTTATTAAGTTTTTTTTTCTTTTTACTATAAATATGCAATTTTAAACTTAATGTTGGTACACCTTATTGGAAAGAGGACTACACCAATTTCTTTCTTTATGTTTGTTTTACTTAATGTGAACAAATCTAAACAAATTGATAACTTCATAAAAAGTCAAACATTGTTTCGGCTACTCGTTTGATACTGGACATCATAGGGAGACTCCGTTGGTGATTAACAAATGTTAAAGTCTCAAACCTGACATACACAATATTACTGATGAATTCGTCGCCTATTAGCTGTAGTAGTAAAAAGGTTATTATAATTAGCCAACATGTCATGTATCTATAGCTAATCGTTTTTTCTGATCCGAGTGCGAAGATTCAAATTTGCAGTATCCTGTTATGGACTTGTTAGAATAATTTAAAACCAAGTTTTAAACATAAATGCGCAACTTCTGAAATACTGTAGTAATCATTGTATTGGCCTTACATTTTGATGCCATAAATTGTGTAAATTGTACTCTCGTACATTGAAATATCCCACTCCATTTTATATGCATTGAGTTTCGAAATAGAAAAGCCGTTAAGTCCTGAAAAATCGAATGGAGTCCCTCGATAGGGCTAAAATACGACTGTCCTGTGCCGTTTCTTCGCAACTGTAAATACAATTTTTGTTGACTTTGCTGCATTGTGCCCTGGGACGCACTTTATTCAACAAGTTCCCAAAACGATTTGGGAATCAATAAGAGCTATTTTGTCTGCAAAATACAGGCTGTTCTCAAATTTATGGGTATTTTTGATAAAGAGCGTCTCAATTATATAAAGTAAAAAAAATAGTTGCGGTATTATCTATTTTAACACAATTTATTCTTTTATGAGGCTTAAATCAAAAACTCGGTTAGTGTTCTGATATTATATTTTATGACTGAGTTGTGCAATATAAAAAGAAATCAAAAGTTTTGGCAAAGTAGACGAAAAATTACGTTAAGTGTTGGTCATTTATTGCTAAATCTACTGGCCAGAAGTATCCTCCCTTAAATCGTACGAGAACTTACCGCTTAGGTAGTGCCAGACAAATTCACTAACATTAATCAGACCTAAATTTAAAAACCTGGAGACTTAGACTTTTCTTCAACTCTTTGCAAGTTAGGATTTAAGCCCGTCAAACCATGTTGTTAGTTCAGGCTTATTTGTGGGAGATCGCACGGATCGGAAAAGACTAAAGATTGTCTATCCCGCTCTGCTTTTCGGTGACGCACATGTCTAAAGTCGAACTTGGCTGGATATCAAAACATTGTATATTACGAAATGACATGAATTTAGAGACGTTTTAAAGTCCTATACTATTAATTCAGGTTTATTATTTTATGTATTTTTCAGTTGCATTTTTTGGACAATTTAAGCTTGCAGATCCAAATAAGCATGTGACCACTGGCCGCCATAATTTGAATCTAGAAAACTAATTTGCCTTTTAAAATATACACTTTTGTACCACTAATAATGCAACATCTAAAAAGAATGCTCATATATAGATAGTATTTAAATCTATTATCGTGGCTGCTCAATATTATTGGCTATTTATTTACGATGACACGCATCTATTCGGAATCTAAATTATCAAATATATTTTCAGTTGTAGGAGTTACATATATTCTGTTGATTAAATGTAGGTTAGTGTTAAGGATTCTTCTCATGCCCTCTCCTAATGGAGGTTGGCGACCACTTCTCTAAATGATTTTCTGCCCTTCGACACATGAAACTACTACCCCACATTCATGCCAGTCCTTTCTCTGATATTTCTTAGCCAAGACTTTTTCTTTCTTCCGACACCCTTTCTACTGTCAACTCTTCCTTGCCCGATAGTTTGCAATAATGAATATTTGTCATTTCTGAGTATATGACCTAAGTAGGATGTTCTTCGTATATTATTATGATTGTCAAGAGTTTTCTGCCTTGGCCTATCCTTTGTAGAACTTCGTCATTAGTGATCCTGGCTGTCCATGGGACTTTTAATATTCTTCGGTAGAGTCACATTTCAAATGATTCAAGCTTCTTAGTAGTGACTTCAGCGTCCATGTCTCGACTCCATAAAAAAGTTGGAACCACACGTAGCATTTCAGGAAAGGCAATCTTAGAGTGAAGGATAAGTTTCTGTTGTAGAACATTGTCCGGAATTTTAAAAATGATTTTCTTGTAACCTCTATTATGGTTTTAATTTTAGTGTCTTGGTCAATGTCAGATGTGATATAGGGGCCTAAATATTTGTACTTTTCTACACGTTCTGTTTGTTTTCCTTCGAGGAATAATTGGCAAATTGTTGGCTTGATGTTTAGAAATGACTCTAAATTTGTTTTTTTTTCGTGTTTAACGTCAGACCCATTTCGACACTTTCTCTATTCACGTTTTCCACCAATACTTGCAGGTCCTCTGATGCTTCTGCTAAGATCACGGTATCGTCTTCAAAGCGAATAGTGGTTATCACTTTACTCCCTATCCTGATTCCTTCACTTTGTTCCCATAATGCTTTCTTGATGATGACTTGGGGAATATAAGTTAAACAATACAGGTGACAGTACACAGCTTTGCCTGACTCCTCGCTGAACTGGTATTTCATCTGTTACTATTTCATTTAGTTGTACTACAGCAGTCTGATTCCAATAGATGTGTTTTATTATTTCTATGTCTTTCTGGTCAAGTTGGATTTTCTTTAGTTCTTCTAGCAGTTTGATGTGATATACTTTATCAAAA
>CM032455.1:95841827-95887347 GCA_019049505.1 Pachyrhynchus sulphureomaculatus
CCCAATTACAGTCGTGTAGTTAAATTTTGTGTTAAGGGGTTAGATTTGGGGGGTGAAATCGGAAGTAAAAAAATTTTTTTTGCAAGGTCATCGAGTGAGATGTCAAATGACAGCTTGTGAAATTATAAGTTTAAAAATATATATGATATAATAGTCGCGTAAACTTTTCTTTGTATAATTTTAAAAAAGTGGCCAAAATCGCTGTACTTACTAAAAAATTTTGAAAAAATTCTGAAATATTCTCCATAGGGTGTAGATTGAGCGAAAATTATCATGAGGGCATTATGCTTGATAATTTATCTTGTATAAAAAAAACTGCTTGTCTTCACAATATGGTGAAGGATTTTTCATCAGAAGTTGTGAATTTAATCTCACAGAGCTATAAAATATTAATACTTATTCAGTGCAGTTATATACTCATATACTTTTTAGTAAAAAATAAATTTCAATAATGACTGGTGACTAACGGTTAGGTACCGAGACAAAATAATTTTAAAATTTTACTACTAGATTCTAGATTTAGTTAGATTCATTTATTGGCTATTAGGTAGCTAAGAAGCTATGACTATTACACATTATTGACTAAGAAAAAACGTAAAAATACATATTGGATCTTAAGATAAATAGTGGAGACTAATACAAATTAACCCCTTTAACGAAAAAACAATATTACTTTCAAATTTAACGAACTTCATTAATGTGTAATGAAACTATAGCCCGTTTTCTACAACTGCTAGAATAAAATATTTGAGTTGAGCTATTTTTAAATTATTTTTTAATTTCATTGTAAAACAATTGGCAAGGGCAAGTACCTGATCCAGCATAGATTCTAGATCATTGGATTCAATTGTTGCAGTAGTCTCGGTTGCGGCAGGCACAAGATCCACCATTAACTCCAGACTGTTAGATGCTGTTGCTGTAGTAGCTTCGAATGTGGCAGTTACCAATATAGGTTCCAGATCTTTGGAGACAATTACTGCTTGGTCGCGATCGTTGGAGATAGTAACAACAGCAGCTTCAAAATTAGCAGGTTCCACCATAGATTTCCGATTGTCAGAGAGCATGACAGGTACAGTAGGTTCTTCGTTTTGTCCCGATTCTTCATCAGTAGTTTGTGCGGCGATAAAAACCGCTTCCTTAAAGACGTCAGTATTGTATGGATAAATTCCACATTTTTTAAATCCATTAATGGCATTTAGTGGCACTGAGGATTTAAGGTAAGACTCACTAAAGATTATGCTTATTTGTTGGACAGTTACGACTCTGCCTGGATGGTTATTCATTCATTTTTCTAGTGCTTGATTGTGGTAGATACTGAATGGAAACATAATACCAACGTCCAAAGGCTGAAGTTTATGCGTGCAATGTGGAGGTTAGCATAGTATTGTAACATGATTGTTGCCAGCTTTTTTTTATAACCTCCAGGTTTTTGGTATGAGACAAATGTCCATTTAAGATGAGTAGAACGGGATCTCCTTCTGTTGGTTTCACGTGATGCAGGAAATGGTTGAACCATTCAGTAAATACCTCCATTCTTATCCAGCCTGACCGATTACATGGGTGTTAGCACCATCCATAAACGCTAAATTCATGAGGACCTTTTTAAATATTAGCATCGAAGGCACGCAGGTTCCGGATGCAGACATGCAGATCACCGCTGTAGTGGCTTCACCTCTTTCGGCTGACGTCGCCCTAGCCACTTGTTTACGACCAATCTTCGCAAATGTCTCGGTATTTCTTGTTTGGACAGTACTTAGACCAGTTTCTTCTACAATGTAGATTCTGTGGGGCGGGAAAGGTCTTGATTCTTGGATTTCATAGAGTATGCTGAAGAATTTGTCCACAACGGGTTTATTGAAGGTTCTAGCTCGAGCTGCCTGTAGGTGTGTTATGTGGTCAGAGATAAAAAACTTTAAAAAAAATGAAAACGTTTAATAACTAATAGATTATGTTACAAGAAGATTCCAGATCTTTGGAGACAATTACTGCTTGGTCGCGGTCGTTGCAGACAGTAATAACAGCAGCTTCAAAATTAGCAGGTTCCAGTATAAATTTCTGATTGTCAGAGAGCGTGACAGGTACAATAGGTTCTTCGTTTTGTTCAGCCTTCTGTTTGTCAAGGAAAAATGGGTGTTCAAGTCTGTTTTGTTCAGCGAGCTGGAATGTCAGGTCCAGAACGTCCTTAACTGTGAGTCCCTACATTCTGGTCTCTATTTCATGAATATGACCTATTAGTTCTCTCTCCTAATCTTTGGTAATACCTAACACTTTTTGAATCCAGTAGCGCTTCTATTAGTGCCGTTTGCTTTTCTTTTTAGAGCCATGACGGCCATTCCATGCGCTCTAGCTGCAGTTTTGTATGGTGTACCTTTTTCTACATCTCTCAAAGCCGCTGCCATCGCCTCTACGGCCCAATTCTAACGTTTGTCTTGCGCTTATATGTATGTGGCATCTAAACAATCGTAAACAAACAAGGCAAAATGATTGGATCGTTTTATACACACACCACGGAATCGTTTTACCCCAACCGGTATTTTTATATTTCGAATCAAAACATAATCTCACACGAAACAATACGAACCAATACAACGTGAAACTCAATACTCGAACGGCAGTGCAATGCTAGTATAACACAACCAATACGAACAAACACATGTCCATTTATATTACGGCTGTCAAAAAGATCTTTACCTTAGAAAAAAAACAATGCATTCCAATTTTTTGATAATAATTCAGTGACGACATGGCAAACGATCCGTCATTACTGCCTATATGAACTTTACACCTGTTAGACGTAATGCACTCGTTGTTTCCCAGAAGGCGTTATTAGATTCATAAAAAAGGGATTATTTTATACCAGTCTCCCCTACATGTCAGGGGTAGGTAAGGATTTTATTTTATTTTAAAAGTCATCACCGTACGGAACACTAATTGCGCAAGTCCGACTTGCACTTGGCCATTTTTTTTTCTGGACCCAACATACACATATCCGTAGAAAACTTCCAATGAATTTATTTTTGGCAGAATAAATTTAGTCGCCAAGTTTCGTTAATGTTTCAGAGTATTGGGTCAACTATAGTAATAGAAGTCACGTCACATATAACACCTGTTAACACTTGAAATAACGTAACTCTCATTAGTTCCATGTATTCTTTCAACATCTTAGTGTTATTACCAGACAATAAAGACCGTTTTCAAAAAATAAATCGAGGAAATAAATTTGTTTTATGCTCTATCTTATTATACATGACGGTATCTTAAAGAAATATTAACATAAAAAATTGATACCTCGGATTGAGCAATAAAATCCCATGTTATTCCAGAATAATATCCGCGCTATATTTTTCTAAGCATTGAATATATTAGGTTCAATCTATATAAAGAAAATCCATTTGACACATAAACCAGTCAAAAGGAAAGTTATTAGGGTAAATTTGCGAAAAATAGGAATATATATCCCCAAGGGATCGTAACGGGTCAAAGTGGGGAAAAAAGGAATCACACCATTCCATGGAAACAGTTTATTACATAAAAAAAGTCGCCATTGTCTTCTTAAAAAAGAAGCTGTGAAAGAGAGTCCCTAAGTAAATATGTTACAGAGGGTGTTGAACAAATATTTAAATTTAATCATGATTTTTTTATTCTCGAATACTCGAGTTGTCAGGGTCGTCGGTAGGCAGATTCCAAGTAGAAAAAAATATGCATATCTTAGTGCCAGGATAGTTCATTTTTATTGAATTTTAGTAATTCTCTTCTTAATTTCCATTTACAAATAAAAAAGATTGTAAAGAAGATTGACTGTTCTATTTGCTTCATATATTCATGTGTTATCTATTTTTAAATGGGTAGTAGAGTATTTATTACATCCTCAGTATACTACTATACCATAACCAACTCTCTTTAATATCTACCTTAAGAAAGTATTTCAATTAGAGGTATAGAATGATAAGCGAAGTATTAAAATCATTTTTTTAAAGAGCTCAGTAGACATGCTACAAAGAAATCTATAAACCGATACAAGAGTTGTGTTTGTGCCAAAGTAGCAATTTATATTAGTCTTCCATCATTACATTTTATAGTCTGTGGGAAACTCAGTCCTGGGCAGTTTATTCCAAAAGGATGAGGTTCTTCATATAAAAGTGCTCTTGAAGATGGGTAATATGAAGAGTAACAAGTTGAACTTCATGCTGATGATACATTTACACGACGTGTTTTCCTAGCATGCAGCAATCTAGTAACACTCAAGCGGACCACATCTTATTATCGGAATTTTTAATTGGGATAAATATTTTAAATAATATTATCGCGAAATTAAATAGAAATACCGAATTATTCCGTGCCAAAAATCTTCTAATAAAGTCCTAAACCCTCAAATACAATTTTCCCTTACTAACAACGTTTGGCTATTTTACCTAAAATTCCTCGCTAATGGCCTGTTAGAAGACTGCTACAGGTGTCGGGTAAAACCAGTTGCTGTCAGGATAGAAATCAACCCCTCACTGCGTTTGGCCTTCCTGTCAGTAACCCTTCGCGGAATTAATAACTAGTCCAAAAGCCTAATTTAGAAAATTGTACAAAATACAATAACTATCGGCACGAACCAATGCCCAGGCACCCCGTTAGATTAACTTACTCAAGTGCCTACGGCCTAAAATTGCTAGCTCTATTTCAGGTTTAAGGTTCGGTCTTTTACTTTTCCTGTTAATTTGATCTATACTATTTTCATAACCGAAAGGCGCCACCGAAGTTTTATTTCTAATGAAAGCAGCCCTGTAGATGTGTTATGTGGCCAGAGATAAAAAAAACTTCGAAAAACATTTATTAACTGATAGATTATGTTATGAGAAAGAACATTGAAAATTAAGTACAAGACGAAATGAAAAGAAACTTAATATGGTATAATCCCAAAGTAGCTAGTTTAAAAGAAAGAAATTGTAATGGAGTACAAAAAATGTATCCCTTAGAACATAAAAATTGATGAAATTATTGAATGGTTTAGTTGAATTGAATTGTTGGTGATTCAACCACAAATTTTCTAACGATACTAAATTCTAAGACTTAGTTGTAATGTTAACAAAGGTACTGTTCTTAAAACTAAATATACGGGTAAAATATGAATGATCAAAATGGTGTTGAAAATTACATTTGTACAGAGTTTGAACCACGGGTAATCTGGTACTTCTGACTCAAGTTAAGGGTATAAATTTCCTTTGTGGTTCGTAGCTTTACGAATACAAAAACAGTAAATTTTACTGTATAACTTATCTGAGATTAATTCCGTCTGTTCCTAACTGTATTCCTAAGTACAGGTGGAAGTACTGATGGAAACACCAAAGACGTTGGCTGGGACAAGGCTATGTCTTGCTGAATAGATGGTGTAAGGACTGTTGACTCTAGTTTGACTTCAGCACGTGGTGAGTTTCCCTGTAGAGACCGGAATGCTCGGTTGGCACGTGGATTGCACGAAACGAAAGTTTCTTGGTTGTAAGTCCAGAATTACCTTTAGATTATAAGGTAACAAGTAGGAAAAACCAAAACAGACGAAACGTAAAATACGTATACAAGAAAACTTCAGTATTTATAATAGTGTTTACAGTGTTCTCCTGCAACTTTATCGGAAAT
Organism: Pachyrhynchus sulphureomaculatus; assembly: GCA_019049505.1. Lineage (NCBI taxonomy): Eukaryota > Metazoa > Arthropoda > Insecta > Coleoptera > Curculionidae > Pachyrhynchus > Pachyrhynchus sulphureomaculatus. Next base: position 95,847,450 of record CM032455.1, read on the forward strand.
ATCGAACACTTTACCGAAAGTCTACTAGCACAGAGAGAAAAAACTAGCGTCGTTTTCTCTTAAATACAATTGCCCTACTACAGAAGTTTATTTCCGCTTCCCGGAGACAAAACATGTGCACTTTTTAAAACTACTAATCAAAAATTACTAAATGTCGAACGCTAGCTCACCTCGAAAATTACAAGGTAAGAAAATAACTCGAAGGCTCTATCTTATTCATCTAGTGTCACAAGATGACAGGAGACTAGACAAATTACTATAGTTGGTCCCTTAGAATCAAATCAACTTAACAACGTGGATGCGGAAATCCTTAGATAACCAGGTATTTCTATTTATAATGATTTTAAATAATTTAATATATAATTTAATTGATGTTAATTTATCTCTACCAAAGATGATAAAAATCCAAAAGAAAGAAGGAGTTTCACAACGGCCCAACCTGTTGAACACTTTCTATAAGAGTATCTATAGAATTAACTTAAGTCAGACTCTTTTCTGTGACAATCCAAAGAATTAAGGTTTCTGCTGAGTTGTGGGTCTCTAATCAGGCGAATAGTTCTTTTTTAGGTAGAATCTAAGTGATACAGAGTATATTTGGGGGCACTTCTTCAAATATATTGTGCATGTATAGGATTAAAAGCTGTTGTAGAGTATAGAGCTGTATAGTACGAAATAAGTTTCTTTGCTATGCATGCAACGTAAGCATGCCAAAACATACTTTCTCCCAAATTAATTTCTAGCAGATTGAATAATGATGCGAGTGGAATGGAGTGTCCTCACTTAACTATGTCGGATTTTGTAATTTAAATTTTTGAGAGAAAAAAAATGCTGTCGGAATTTTTTTTTACATCAAATTGTACTTGGTTACCGTCACCTCAAGACAGAACTTTTTTCAGGGCTCTATTAAGGTCTTCCAGCTGTCTGTGGATATTTGCAAAGATAGCTGATATGCGAGCATTCAAAGTAAATGATGAAACGAGTCAATCATCGGTAAAGCTATTCTTGTTCCTTTCCAGCGTACGAGAGAATACGAAACTTTGCAGAGGGATTCTGTAACGAAAATAAAAAAAAAAGGAAAAAAAAAATAGTTACTTGTATCTGTGAAGTTTCGTATTCTATTAGACATTTCTTTTCACATTATTATATTTCGGTTAGACTCAAATCTTCATGTATATTAGGAATAACTCATATTATATTCATTAATATAAAAATTAAAATGTAATAAAAAAATAGATAAACAGACCAGATCACAATGCGCTACAAAATATGGTTTTCACTCTCTAGAAAAAGTAAATGTAAATTGAAGAGTTTAGAAAGAACCGGTGTCAGTTTGCTTGCTCATTTTTTGAATACAACAATCGGTATTTTATCAGCACCTGGAGTTTTTTTTGTTACTTAGCTTCATTAAAATACGTTTTATGATACGTTGCCTGTTATTTTTTACACTGAAAATGTCTTATTTTTTTTTTTCTGAATATTAACAGTTAAATGTGAAGTCAATCCCGTCCCAAGAAATATTCGTTCTGAGGACTATACCGCAATCTTAGCTTAAAATTTCGAAGAACTTTAGTCAAAATCAATTAGTCTAATAAGCTCTATAGTGGTAAACGATACTCACTAAGTATCAATATCTAAATAAAAGTGGAGGAGAGAAATTATTGAACGAGTTGCAATATTTAAATATCTCGGTTCTCCTCTTAACGAAGGGTTGGATTGTAAGAAGCAAAGGGACAGAATTTTTTTTATAAACTTAGGAATCTTCATAGATATCTGCGACAAGCCACGCGATAACGAGTAATTCAATGCTACATATGTGCCGTATAGTATCGACACTTGGAAGAACGGAAAACCAATGAAAGCCGTTGAATTAAGGATACCTCGTAGACTACTATGCATTTGCTGGACCGCTCATATAATGAGAGGAGCTCGGTATTCCACAGTAAAACTTATAATCTAAGGGTAGATAAAAAGGATAACATCGAAAACAATATTCATGGCATCGTAACATAAGGAACTGATGTGATATAACACAACGGGCTAAGGGGCACCCAACTAGATAAATGATGAAGACTAGAATGAATAAGTGGTCGCCGACTTGTAGTAATAAATCGAATACACGAAACACGATAAATTGTATCCAGCGACCAGGGCGCAAACTTTTGGCAGCTCTAGCATTAAGGAACAATGACTATTGAATTTATTAATCCTTACGAGACATTTCATGGGAAAAAAGGTTTAGGCCGTAGTTTAGTGCTTGACCATTCGTTTATATTAAACTTGTTTATTTTAATTGGACAAAATCTTAATACTAGATTTTCTGAAAATGCTTTAATGCACGGAAAAATCGAGTAAAAAATTCCTCCCTAAATTAAGTTGGGAATCTGGAATCTTTGGCACAATGATACTACTCAGTATATATCACCACTACACCAAACACTTTATTTTTGCACTCGACGCGCGTTTCGTTAACCATGTTAGCTTCAATCATCGCTCCTGATGAAGCTAACATGGTTTGCGAAACACGCGTCGAGTGTAAAAATAAAGTGTTTGGTGTAGTGGTGATATATACTGAGTAGTCCTCCCTAAATGTCAAGATTTCTGCAAAAACCTGTTAGATGTCTAAGCACAAATTGTTTAACCTAGTAAAGTCCGTCCATACATATAGTGAAGTCACTAAACTTAATCCTTAAAGGGTAAAAACCATTAATCATAAATAAACAATGAAATATAATTTTATGGTTTTCTCTGGGCACTTCAGAAGCAGGTAAATCATGGACTGTATTTAAAAATATGATATCTGTTCGTTTTACCTACTTGTTAAAAACAAAGGTGGATCTTAAATAATTATTAATAAAATTTTAGCATGATTTTAATGGTGGTTATAAGACATAGCATTTACCGGAAAATAACTTGCATAATCCATATTGACATTTCCTGTCTAGTAATTTAAATACAGCTGCCACTTAGTTTAAGCTTTGTAATTATTGTCACTTCGTGTGCGATAGAGCAGCTTAGTAATGGAAAATATTTGCGAGTCAAGTGTACCTCAACAGGTTACCAGTGCAAAAGATTAAAATACTTATCTACTGAGGTCAAGGAAATTGTAAAGAATGTTTATTCAACCCTAATGGGACGTGGTAATGTTAGCAAGCAGCGCTAGAAGAAATGGCCACATTAACGAACATTCCAACATCAACGGTATGGAAAATTGTAAACAACCCTATTCTAGTGAGGAAGAAAAGAAGTGATGCTGGCATTTTCTCAAGGATAGATGGAATGTGCAAGATATACGAGGAACAAAGTATGCCCACATTGGATAATGTAATGAAAAGGCTTGAAAGAGATGAAATCGTAATTAAATGTAGTAGGACAACTTTATGGAAGTGTATTCAACACATGGGTTTCAAATTTAAACAACTTAATAAAAGACAAGTTGTAATGAAGTCCAAGAGAATTCAGGAATAGCGACTGGAATATTTAGAAAAAATAAGGTTTTACAGAGAAGAGCAAAAGCCCATTATTTACTTGGATGAGACATGGTTCGACACATACGATACTCCGGAAAGGGGTTGGGCTGACTCAAATTATAACCGTAAAACAAAAGCACCATCAAACAGAGGTAAAAGAATTACGATTTTGCATGCTGGATCTAAAACTTAAGGAAACCGAAGTTGTTAATATACCTCTAGAGAGTTGGGCGAACTCTGTCATACATGTTGAGAAAGCTGAAAAATCATATATCCATATTGCAAATAATATAGAAAAACTAATAATTAGAACCAATGATAATGATAGCGATAGTGATATTTTTTTAAGTGAGTGATAATAAGATGATTTGTAATAAACATAAATAAAACATAGTATAAACATTGTTTAATGTGTTTCCAAAAACCAAAATAATTAAATTCTAAGCAAAGTACGGACCTGTTCAATCATATTTAAAAAAGTGGCCAAAAATCGCTGTCTCCCCCTCCTATCTCGAAAAGTACGGATCAAAAAATTTTGAAAAAAATCCTGGAATATTCTCCGCAGGGTGTAGATTGAACGAAAATTATCACCTTTAATAATTTATCTGGTATATAAAAAAACAAAAATTACAAGGTCATCAGTTTTCAGTAAGGTGTCATTGATCATTTTATACCTCAGTAACAATCTTTTTTTTTAGCAATCAGCGTACGGAACACTAATTACGCAAGTCCGATTTGCACTTGGCCGGTTTTTTCTTGTAGTAGATTTTAATTTATTCCAATTACTTATACACCTTTTTTGCGCAGTTCTAATCGAAAAAGAATAGTGTAAATGTGTGGCTCATATCGATAGTTAAATCAATATACAGATCCTATTTAGGAAGTAATTAGTAAGTATGATAAAAACATGCATTCGCGCAAAAAACCGCCAGAATAACAAAATTAGTATAAAATTAGAATTTGTGCAACAATTTTATTGACTTATTAGTTCCAAGTTAGTTTCCTAAAATGGCACAGTATTAAATATAATTCTTTGCAAAAAAATTAGTTGATATTATGTATATTTAATTCAAAAATTAACACAACCTCTCAAAATGGAAGTTTTATTACCTTTTCATCTTATCTTTAAAAATATAAGTGAAAAAAAACAAAAACATTTCCAAGCTGGCCAGTATCCTACCAACTAAAACTGTTAGAAAGCTGTCACCTGTACTGCGGCACCGGTCGTGCAAATTTAAAAATTCGGCGATATCCACTTACTTGAGTGCTGGTAACTGGTTGTTGAATGACATGGGAATCAAATAGAATAAATTTTTTGATCAGTACTTTTCGAGGTAAGGGAGGACATCGATTTTTGGTCATTTTTAGTGTTCCATATGGAACACTTATAAGATGACTTCGGTGTCTGTCCGTCTGTCTGTCACACCCGATTTTTTCTCCGAAACTATTTGTCATAGAAAGTCAATAATATAGGAATTGATGGCCTCGTCAGAGCCATGTAGTTTTTGAAAGTTAAATTTTGACTTAAGGGGTTAGTTCTGGGGCTGAAATCAGAAGTGAAAAATTTTTTTTTTTACTAAGTCATCGAGTGTGGTGTCAAATGAAAGCTTGTGAAAACACGAGTAAAAAATATATATATATATATATATATATATATATATATATATATATATATATATATATATATATATAATGTAATTTTTGCTCACACTTTCCTTATCTCGAAAAGTACTGATCAAAAAATTTTGAAAAAATTCTGGAATATTTTCCACAGGGTACAGATTAAACGAAAATTATCACGAGTGCATTACCTTTAATAATTTATCTGGTATATAAAAAAAAACAAAAATTTCAAGGTCAGTAAAGATTGGAAACAAACTTTGTTGAAAACTCATTTGGGGTGTATTTTGTGAAATCACTGATCATTTTATACCTCCGCAATAAATTTTTTTATTTTAAAAGCAATCAACGTACGGAACATTAATTACGTAAGTTTAATTTGCACTTGACCGGTTATTTAAAAATAATATGCAGAAAACTTTGCCCGAGTATTACTTCATGTATATTTTTAAACTTGTATTTTCACAAGCTCTCATTTGGTACCCCTCTCGATGATGAATTTTTTGACTTCTAATTTTACCTTCAAGCTCTTAAGTCAAAATTTAACTTTCAAAACTACACGGCTCTGAGTGTGTCATCAATTCCTATATTTGTCTATGTCAAATAATATAGTTTTGGAGAAAATCAGATGTGACAGATAGACATACAGACAGATAAACACCGAAGTGACCCCATAAGTGTACGGAATACTAAAAAAGAGGAAAATAATTAGAAACGATAGTTGCTGAGTGGATGTCGTGGATTTCATAAGAAGCTCAAACTAACAGAATTTGTGATATCTATAATTTTTTAAGCGTTTGTATTTCTGAACAATGGAAACTAGTTAAAAGGAGGATTTAAGGGGTTAAGGCGCATCGACTGCAACGGTCATTTAGCGCCCGAATATTTCGAAGCTTTATACTTTAAAATTTATTTCCTTTAAGTATTCACTAATTGGCTGTGAATGATGTTGTAGGATTGGATGATCGATTTTAGGTTGGAAGAAATGTGATACTTTTCACGGGTATCAGAGAAATGTTGTGATTCAAACATATGTTTGGCAGTAAGTGGTAGATGACATGATGGACAATTGGGGGGATCGTCTTTGTTTAAAAGGAAAGAATGGGTCTGATATGTATGGCCAATGGCCAGTCTTCTGACAATGGTGTTTTCCTTTCTATTCAGTGTTTGATGATGTAAAGGAGGATAGACATCAGTTTTGAGGTCCCAGAGTTTATTACTGGTGTCCTCAAGATTCCACTGTAATTGGAATAATTTTCTAAATTCCTGAGATAGATGTTTTGCGTAATCTCTGGGATGATTTTCGCCCAGAACAGGAGCACCAGAGAGAGGCCTTTTTTGTAAAAGAAACTAGCTAAAGAAGACCAAAATTTTTTAAAATTATTATCAGATGTTTGCGAGTTAACTTTTCTTGCCAATATTAGTAGTACTAAAACTTCAAAGCCACGTTAAAATGGTTTTTATTACTACCATGGGATGAAAAGTCCCGATACTTTGCGGGAGATAGCAACACAAGCAAAAAACAATTTGTTTTCAGTTAGTGTCAACTCTCAGAAGATTCATGTAAAATTTTCATGATGCTTGTTCATTAGTTTGAGAGTTACAGCTGTTTGAGTGACTTTATTTTTGATTTTTGTAAAGCGATGGAAGAAAAAGAATTTAGTGTGGAGTTAAATATTGCTTTTTGACGGGGAAAAAATACAGCCAGAACCCAAGAATGGTTCGAGAAGTGTTATGGCACATCGGCTCAGTCAAAAGCAACTATATGTCGATATGATTTTAAATGCGGTCGTACGAGCATCGATGATGCACCACGTTTCGGACATTCAAATGAGACAGTCACTCCAAAAATCACAAAAAATCCACAATATTGTTCTGAATGACCGCAAACTGAAAGTGAGAGAAATAGCTGACATCGCGAAGAAATTAACAGAACAGGTAAAGCATATTTGGCATGAATACTTGCATAATAAAAAGCTATGTGCTCGTTCGGTGCTGAGTACTCTCATGACTGATTAAAAATAGCAATATCTCGAAGAGTCGAAACGCTGTTTGGCACTGTTTTGGTGTAATTCAAAGGAGTTTTTGCATCGATTAGTAACAATGGATGAAACATGGATCCACCACTACACGCCTGAGAAAAAAAGGGTTGTTTCAATAAGCTCATAAATCCATAAAATCGATGGTGAAATTATGCTTTGAACTGTTTCTTCATCCGCCGTATTCACCAGATCCGTAAGCAATTATTCGTCATCATTAGCCTATTTCATCCATAGTCGGATGTAAGCTTCCCTAAGTTATCTCCAATGAGCTTTGTTGTTTGCTTTTTGCATCCAGTCCTGCTAATCTTTTCATGTCCTCCATCCATCTTGTCTGTGGTCTACCTCTGCATCTTTTGTGTTCTCTAAGCTTCCATTCAACTATACGGTGTGTCCATCTGTTATCATTTGTCCTTGCGACAAACCCCGCCCAATTCCACCTTAATATACATATTCGATGTATTAAATCTGTCACTTTTGTTCTCTTTCGTATCTCGATGTTAGGAATACGATCTTGGAGTCTAATATTTAGCATTCTTCTCTCCATTGCTCTTTGGGTTACCTGGAGTTTATTTATTATACTTCTATTTAAAGCCCACGTTTTAGTACATATTGACCGAATACTCTGGCTTTTATTGTATTTGGGATGTCTAATTTAAATGTAGATTGTAACCTTCCGAACGCAGACCAAGCTAACGAGACTCTTCTATCCAAGTCAGCTTTTAAATTATTTTTTGATATTTCGATTTTTTGTCCTAAATATATGAATGTTTGTACCTTCCTACTCTTTCATTTTCTATTAACAGTTCCTGGCTGTTATCTTCACTTTCGTTGTTCAAATATTTGGTCCTGGTGAAGTTTATTTTTAGATCTATTTCTCGCGACTTGTTATTCAACTCCATTAGCATTTCTTGCAATTCTTCGTTTGTGTTGGTGATCACAGTGACATCATCTGCGAACTATAAGTGATTTCCCACATTATCGATTTGAACATGTCTTCTAGAGTCAACGTAAATTGCCTTGTCTAATTTCTCTTTTAATTTTGATTTTATTTCTACCAGCATTATTTGTGATGTTGCATTTTTATATATGTATTCAAGAAAAGTTGAGTATCTTTCATCGACTCTGCTGTTACTTATTGCTAATTGTTTGAAGATGGCCCAAAGTGCTGCATCCCCGTCTAAATCCCGCTTGTTCACGTGGTTGATAACTGTCTAATTTGTTCGTTAATCTGTATGTTATGATTCTAGTGAGGATTTTGTATAGTACCGATAACAGGCTGATGGATCTGTAATTCTCCAATTTAAATTTGTTCCCCTTTTTAAAAATAAGCACAATCAAGGCGTTTACCCAAGGTGTTGGTATTTTACTTTCTATTAGGCACCTATTAAATAGAGCTTGAAAAGATTTTATAATCAATGCTCCTTTATACTTTATCATTTCTATAGTTATTTCATCGTCCCCTGGTTCTTTGTTGTGCTGCATATATTGCAGGGGGTTCATTATTTCATCAGTTGTTACATCGGGAATTTCTTCAGATCCCACATTTCTTACTATCACTCGATTTCCTTCTTCTTTTCCGGGCGATGACGATATTTTCGTGTCATATAGTGTTTGATAATATTGATTATTGCTTCTTTCCCAATTTGAAAATGTGGTTCCAGATTTGGCACAAATGAAGAAATCGAATGGGAAAAAGACTTATTTTACTAGGTGTACAAGTATGAAATGCGGATTTTTTTTTTCTAAAAAAACATGTTAAATTCGAAAGAATGATAAAAAGTGCTTTATTCAAAGTATGCTCCATCGCTTGTTATACATTTTTCCATCTTTCGGGCAATTTGTGAATACCACGCTAGTAAAAATCTTCCTCTTTTGCTGCGAACCATTCATCAAGCCATTTTTTTCACATCTTCGTACGAACCAAAGCGCTGTTCAACAAGTGCGTGACCCATCGATGCAAATAAGTAGTAATCGGTAGGAGCCAAGTCTGGTGAGCAAGCCACATGGGGTAGAACTTCCCAGCTGAGTGCTTCCAACGTGTCCCGAACTGGTTTTGCCGTATGTGATGGAGCATTGTCATGAAGAAAAATGACTTTGTGTTGCCTCTTTCGGTATTCTGGCCTTTTTTCAAGCAGCAAACGATTAAAACCGGTCAATTGTTGTTGGTAACGTTTAGTATTAACCGTTTCCTCAGGTTTTAACAGCTCATAATAGACCACGCCCCTCTGGTCCCACCGAGCATCGTCTTTCTGCCAAAGCGATTCGGTGTTTGCGGTCGATGTGGATGGTGCGCCTGGGTCTACCCATGATTTTTTTGCGCTTGGGATTCTTAAAATAAATCCACTTTTCATCCCCTGTAACTATACGATGCAAAAACAACTACCTTTTGTACTGAGCGAGCCAAATGTCACACGTGTTTATGCGCTTTTCCATTTGCCTGTCGTTTAACTCATGTGGTACCCATCTACCGATCTTCTGAATCTTTCCCATCTCTCGTAGCCGATTGGAAACAGCTTGTTGACTAACGCTTAATTGCTCGGCGAGTTATTTTTGTGTTTGCGAATCATCTTCGTCCAACAATGCTTGCAATTCCACTTCTTCGTATTTTTTTGGTGGTTTTCCACGTTCCTTGTCTGCAACATCGAAGTCACCACTTTTGAAACGCCGAAACCATCGTTCACACGTATCTTGCGATGGAGCATGTTCACCATAAGCTTCTCGAAGTAATAGGTATGATTCAACAGCAGTTTTCTTCAAAGGAAAACAAAATATTAATGCTGTCCGCGACTGTTCTTTGTTCGGTATAAGTTTCTACATATTGAACACAACAACACAACACTATGCATACACTTTTCCAATTTATCACTCGTGCGCGTCTGACACTTGTCGATGACACAACAAAATGGAGCAGTGTCAAATCTTTATAGCACAAACTACATTGGTGCACCATTTGTTATCTGAAATCCGCATTTCATACTTGTACACCCAGTAGATAGCTCGACAAATCGTACAGTATCAAAGGTATCCGGAAGAACGCTGGAATAAGTTTATCATTCTTGAAGAAAACTATGCTCAAGAATAAAATCAATTTTTGGAAAATATTGTTATTCTCAAAAAAATCTCGGGGTATTTCATCCCTTTGTAGAGCTCGTTAGCTAACCTAAGTCCAAATGACAATATTAGGAATCTAATCACAACAACAGCAAGGATTTAAACTATATTTAAAAAAATAGTACAACAAACCTCAGGGTCATTTTGATTCCGCGAAATCTTTTAATCCAAAAGCAAAGCCCACCGGCATGGCTTGTCCTAGTTATGTAATTGATAGACGGCTTTTAATGCAGGGACAAAACGTATTTTTAATGCAAGGACAAAATTTACTGGCGCTCATCCAATAAGCCACTACATTTTTCTTGTGTAATGTTCAGGGCCGCTAAATACATATTGTTTAAATTAGAGCCGAATTTTCTTTTTAAAAAAATATTTAATAAGTATTATGAATGAGCGAATATCCTGTAGATAATAGATTAGATTTTATTATACAAATTAAAAATTATACAAACAGGTTACAAAAAGGGCATAACATGAGCAATTTAAATTTACATTTTATATCATTCGAGCTCATAACTAAATTACGAAAAATAAACTTCATTTATTCACCTCGGTTGCTACTTTAAAAAAAGTATAATAAAATATCGATTATCTCAGTAATAATAAAAGCTAGTTGGTCAAGTTTTTCATACTTGGCCTATATTTTTTAATCGCATAAGCGCAGTTAGAAATCGATTTAATATTTAACTTAGAGTTTGGCTCACATGGGAATCCTATTCTTACAAAAAATTGTAAAAGCAAATTCAGTTAATGGTTAAAGTTAAAATTATTTTTCATTTAATAAGAAACTTCTTCCAACTCCAGTCATTTTGTTAAAATATCAAAAATATTTATTTATTTATATATTTATTTACGGGTAACACAGTAAAATAAAAATTTGACAAATAAAAAATCAATAAGAAAAAAAAAATTACGTATGTTAACTAATTTAACTAAGGTAATAAAAACAAAACAAAATTAAACAAAGAGTAAAGAAGTAAAACTTAGAGTAAATATAAATGAATCTAAATGAAAGCTTAGAGAGCAACAACCGAAAGATAATAAACAAGAGACCCAAGCACAAAACACAATGGACAAACATCCACAAGTGTTATAGCTGCCTCAAAGAGTAATCCCACAATATTCGCCTGAGGCCGCTAAGTGACATAATAAAAACATCAACATCAGCTATATTGCCTTTGGTGTGAAGCATTGCGATGGGGGAATGTAAGGCATAGTTGGATCTATGAACACACTGTGAAAAGGTGCAATGACTCCTTGTATTTCTGGGTGGAACAAAAAAATCAATTTGAGCCAAGAGATCAGGACAGTCCAGCTGAGAATTAACAGTCTTATATAGAAACAACAGTTCTGCATTAGATTCTCTCACAGATAGCCTAGGGAACCGGGATACTGACCTCATGGCTGTTGCCGAAAACTTTGACCGGTAGATATTAAGCCTCCTAGAAAAAAAACGCAAGAACCTGTTCTGAACTAATTCAATTGAGTGAATATGGCACTCATAATAAGGTGACCATACCGCGGAACAGTATTCCAATAATGATCTCAAGGATTGATATAATAGTCTCAATGTGTCAATGCTAGAGAAATCCCTACCGGCTCTGCAGATAAAGCCGAGCATTCTAAAGGCTCTATTGATCATTTAGTCATAATGCAAGTGATAACTTAATTTTGGGTCAAGGACTACACCCAGATCTTTAACCTTATTCATAGTCTGCAAAACCGGTCTATCGATGCTATAGGGAAATGCAACAGCAGCACCGGCTCTACAGAAAAACATCATCTGACACTTGTGAACATTGAGGTCCAGGCCATTGGACTTACACCACACAGTGAAGGAGTCAGGATCGTCCTGTAAAAGGCGACAATCCGTTAAAGAGCTCACACTTTTATATATCTTATATAAGTACAGTCATCTGTAAAATGTAAGAAAGGACACTCTAAGTAAGTACCCACATCATTAATAAAAATGTTAAACAAAAGAAGACCCAAATAACTGCCCGGAGGCATGCCCGAGGTTACAGCAAAATCTTCAGAGACTGCACCCACTATACGAACAGACTGAACCCTTCCAGACAGATAACACTGGAGTCATCTCAATAAACGATCGCCAATACCAAAAGAGTTTAATTTAGCGCATAGAATGTCGAACTGTCGACCGTATCGAAAGCCTTGGAGAAATCTGTATATATTGCGTCCACCTGTAAGTGATTTTCAAGAGCGCTCGTAACAAAATGAGTGAAGTACATTAAATTGGTGTTCGTTGATGTAGCACTGCAAAAACCGTGCTGATGCCGGGTCAAACCAAAAGGGACCCTTATCTTTAGTTTATTAGTTTATAGCTTTTCGAATAATCTGAGTATATTGTTTTTTATTTAGTATTTGCCAGTATATATGAGGGTGAAAATAAAAGTAAATAACATTTTTTGTAAGAAAAAATTCTCAACGTAATCTCCACTGAGATCAATACATTTGGCCCAGCGAAATTCCAATTGTTTTTTATGCCTTCAGAAAAAAAATGTTCCGATTTGTGCATAATACTCGCTTACAGCACTAATAACTTCTTCATTTGACGAAAATCTCTTCCCCCAGCTTGTTTTTGGAGTTAGGAAACAAAAACGAGTCACTTGGGGCCAAATCAGCCTAGCTCGTGCACTTTTGCCATTGCAAGGGCCGATGTGTTAGCAGGCGTATTAACCTGGGGAAGGAGCAATTTTTTGCAAGCTAATCTTGGTTGCTTCTGCGTCAATTTACTTTGCAAACGGTCAAATCATATTGTTTAATAAGGGCTAAGTTGGGAATGTGGAATCTTTGGCACAATGATACTACTCAGTATTTATCACCACTACACCAAACACTTTATTTTTGCACTCGACGCGCGTTTCGCTAACCCTGTTAGCTTCATCAGGAGCGATGATTGACTAAATCTAAACTACAAATCTACCCTATTTATATTTAGCCTAACCCTTGAATGGCGGAACTAATGGCATAGGAAAGGCCATCAGTTCTGGTCAAGTAACCAGTAGAGGGGACTATAAGGAATAGGCTCTCTGTGTTTATTTAAATTATTTTTACATTTTATAATTTCCATACTTTCGTATGCGTTCAACAATCAATTATCTAATGTTACAATATGATTAGCTTCAAGGGCATCTTCGAATACTAAACTTTTTTGTTCTACTGTATTTTAAGTGTGCTAAATGTTCTTTAAATCGTGTTTTAATTGACCTTTTGATTTGCCCAACATACTTTTTGTCACAATCATTACAACTAATTTCATAAATTTCACTTTTCTCACAATTAGGAATTGACTGTTATATTGGAAATAATTTTGTTCCATACAAAGTTTAGATAATGGTAAGTATTTTTATGTTCAGAAAGAAGGAACAGCTATGGGTAATTGCTTATCACCTTTCATAGCCAATTTATTCATGAGTAAGTTTGAAACCGAAGTCAGTCAAGAATTCGAATATTTCCCAAGGGTATGGTATAGATATGTGGATGATATTTTCGCTATTTTTGATACAAAAAAAGCAAATATTGATGATTTTGTTTCTAAATTAAATAGCCGGTATGAAGTTGAGAACAAAGGACAATTGCCTTTTCTAGATATTTTAATTATTAAAAATAATAATAGATTAGAATTTGGTATCTATAGGAAGGACATAGTAACAGATAGATATATTCCTAATGATTCATTTCATTACAAACAACACAAATTAGCCTCGTTACATCTTTTAGTTCATCGTTTGGTCACTTTCCCTCTGAATAGAGTAAACTTTAAGAAAGAAAGGAATCATGTTAGAAATATAACTAGAGTTAATGGTTATGACGATGACTTAGTAAATAAGCTAATAAATAGACATAAGTTAAGGCTTAATATTCAGAATTCCACCTTTTTTTACACGCGAAGAAACTAACACCAAGTATGTCTCCATACCATATAATCCAAAATATAGCAAGGGACTCAATAAGGTAGGCCTCACCTTAGTCTATAAGTCATCAGACAATCTGAGGAATATCTTAGGAAATCCCAAAGATAAGATTCCTAATTGTGGGAAAAAAGTGGAATTTATGAAAGTAGTTGTAATGATTGTGACAAAAAGTATGTTGGGCAAACTAAAAGGTCAATTAAAACACGATTTAAAGAACATTTAGCACACTTAAAATACAGTAGAACAGAAAAGGCTAGCATTGCCGAACATGCCCTTGAAGCTGATCATATTGTAACATTAGATAACCTAAGATTAATAAAAAATGTATCTGATAGGACATTGTTGAACGCATACAAAAGTATGGAAATTATAAAATGTAAAAGTAGTTTAAATAAAGACAGAGGGCCTATTCCTTATAGTCCCCTCTACTGGTTACTTGACCGGAACTGATGGTCTTGCCTATGCCATTAGCTCCGTCTGAGTAATTCAAGGGTTAAGCTAAGTATAAATAGGGTAGATTTGTAGTTTAGATTTAGGCAATCATCGCTCCTGATGAAGTTAACATGGTTAGCGAAACGCGCGTCGAGCGCAAAAATAAATTGTTTGGTGTAGTGGTGATATATACTGAGTAGTAATAAGGGCTAGTTACTGTTTTATCCTTTTATAGTCAGTCAATTATGATGATACCCTGTAATCTCAAAAAACAGTTACCATTAATTTTCCCACGGATTAAACTTTCTACGCTTCTTTCGGTGCACCTTGTCCTTCGCCAACTCACTGTTTGGATTGCCGTTTTATGTCCACAGTATACATTTTACGATCTACGTTTTATCTATAGTCACAAAACGACGCCAGAAGTCCTTCGGATCATGCTGCAACTTTTCCAGACACAATTTTGAAATGTCCTTTCTAGTGCGTCTTTGGTTTAGGGTCAACAAACGTGGCACCCATCTCGAACTCAACTTTTTCAGTATTAGAACTGAAGTATAATATTATATAAGCATTCATATAAGATGCCTATCATTTCAACAATCTTCCGAAGTTTAATGCGACGATCTTCAGCGCAATACTATTAATTTTATAGACAATTTCTTTAGACGAAACCTTAATCGAGCATCCTGAAAGTGCGGTATCTGTAGTGCTCGTATAGCCAGATTTAAATTCATTTATCTAGTAGTAAATGCTCTTGAGTGCTGGTGCAAAAGCCCCATGAACTTCTTTCACTTCAGTTTTTATGTAGGCCGCAATTCACTTTCTTAAATAATAATATCCGGTCAAGTGTACGTTGAACTTGCGCAATTAGTATTCCGTACGTTGATTTTTTTTTAAATAAAAGTTTTTGTTTCGGAGGTATAAAGTGACTTCACAAAACACACCCCAAATGAGTTTTCAACAAACACCTTTACTGAAAACTTGATTTTTTTTATATACCAGATAAATTATTAAAGGTAATGCAACCGGGATAATTTTCGTTCAATTTACAACCTGTGGAGAATATTCCAGAATTTTTTCAAAATTTTTTTATCAGCACTTTTCGAGATAAGGGGGGGAGACAGCAATTTTTCGCGATTTTTTAAAAATAATACAAAGAACACAAGTATCACAATATATATATTGTGTTTTTATAAGCTTTCATTTGACACCCCACTCGATGCCCTGGTAAACAAAATTTTTTTTCGCTATTGATTTCACCCCCCCAAAACTAACCCCTTAAGTCAAAATTTAACTTTCCAAACTACACGGTTTTGATGAGGCTATCAACTCCTATATTAGTACCAAATTTCAACATTTAACGTGAAATAGTTTCGGAGAAAATCAGGTGTGACAGACGGACGGACGGACCGACGAACACCGAAGTGATCTTATAAGTGTTCCGTACGGAACTCTAAAAATGGTTTATCACGGCTTTATCCATTTCTACGAAATTTGTGACACCAATCACTTACGATGACTGCCAAAAAATAACTGCGTATTGCATCTGTTCGAAACTTTGAACGTAATTGTTACAAGAATCACACTTACCAATAGTCATGTTGCTATTTCGTAGAAATTTATCAGACTTATCAATCCACCCTCTCGTATTTTTATTTGAAATAATAAATTCTCTATTATAGTGTATCTTACTTAGGTGGCTTGTCAAAAACTGCGCGGCGCGGGCGGCACGACTAGAACCACGAAATTGAAAAAATACTCCTTTATGAGGTGGTGATTAGCGCGGTGCAAGTGGCTTTTGAAACATTTGCAGCGAATAAATGTTTTGATGCTGCTAGTAAGCTTTAGCAAAAGGTATAACATTTAACGAAGGATTAATTGACAGAGTAAAAAATTGTAAAATTTTGTGGGGGCATGACCCATGGAAAACTGTCATAGTGGCTAACTAGTTGTTAGAGAATCGACCCTTTTTTTTCGTAACAACATTATGGTAGCTGCATGATACTGTTTCCAGATAGTGTATCACAAAATGTTTCTTACTCTGGACACTAAGAATGTTTAAAAGCCTGAATAAATGCCTATCATTGTACCAGTAAAATAATCAAATGGACTGAAAGGGCATATTTTCTTTCTTCTGGAAATGCGCTGTTGACTTCTTGAGACTGTGGATACCACAAATTATCTTTAAAATTCACTAAAATTCCGAATTTTTGTGCAAAATCACATTCTAAAATAAAATTTTGTGATAAAGAAAGGTAATACTGGAGCTGAAATGACTAAATTATAACAAGTGCAGACCAGCGGCAACTCGACCGTACTTAACACTTTTTGGCGGCTGCCATCCGCTGTGGTAACCTTCTATTTTTGACATGGCATATTTTTTATACCCAAACGACTTAAAATTTTAAAACCATTCCGACCTATCACCGATGT
The DNA here is from genome assembly GCA_019049505.1 of Pachyrhynchus sulphureomaculatus. NCBI lineage: Eukaryota > Metazoa > Arthropoda > Insecta > Coleoptera > Curculionidae > Pachyrhynchus > Pachyrhynchus sulphureomaculatus. The sequence continues at coordinate 95,864,490 of CM032455.1, forward strand.
ATTTACTCTAGGATCAATCAAAAAGCAGTAAGTCGACACCTAACAAATTTATCTTTATATACGGTCTGTTATTTAAATGCTTATGCACGAATAAAAGAGACATGTGACCATTTAGAGAGATAGGAATTTTAATTAGAGAAGGAGAAAATTTATTAGACTTAAAAAAATTAGAAACTTCTTGTAACCATTTGGTCCAATCAGATTTATGGGAATATTTTTGGTCGTGTACTTCTCTAGGACATTTTAGACTAGGGACCTTACTGTGAAAATAGGCTTGAAATGATTAATTTATAATCCAGTTCATATTTCAACAGGTGATTGACTTTAAAATTGAAAGCTTCTATGACAAAGTATTCAAGTTATAAAATTTAAAAGAATTGTTTAAACAAATCGTGAAAATATTTTTCCTGTGCTTCATAACAGTCAAAGTAAGAAATATGTAAAGATAACTGAAATGTTAAAACTTTTTTACTAAATATTTTGAAAATTTTTAACACTTTCAAAAAATTTTTAAGTACTGCCCTGTATAAGCAAAGTATTCTCAACATTCATGCAAATCATAAGTAAACAAAAACATATTTTTTAAAAATTTCAAAAAATTTCTAAGTACTGCCCTGTATAAGCAAAGTATTCTCAATATTCATACAAATCATAAGTAAACAAAACCATATAGTTTTTTTTGCTAACACCGCATATTTAAGATAACAGATAAATACACAAGTGCAAATTAAAGCCTAAAATTTTTAACTTTCGACAAAAATAGGAAATTTTTAGATCAGGTTCAATTAACAAAATTCAAATATATATATCACTATCCTCAAATAAATTGAAATAATTAATTTTTCAAATTTCCTGCTCTTGTCTTATTATCATAGTCTAATATACCTTAATAAACGTTCGGAAATAAAGAAAAATAATATCAGAATTTTTATTTCCTTCAAAAAACTGGTACACTGAACTCCGATCAACTTCATGAGGGAAAATCTTCAAAGCCCCACGCGTTGGAGCGCTATTTTTATAGCCTGGCAGGTTGAGGCGCCATGTTATTACGTCTCTTTTGCTGTGCTATTTTGCCTTTTAGGTATAACTTAATTTTTGAGAATGGATTGAGTAGATATTAATACCGAGAGATCAAAGTTTAGATATATAAGCTAGCTCGTTTTGTTTGGAGAGATTATGGATGAGAGATATTTTTTGTACGTCTTTGAAAAAATAGTCTCTATAGTTGTTCAAAGCTTGGTTGTAATGTTTTTTTTTTGGCACCATTCATTTTAGAATAAAAGGAATCTAATTTCAGTTCAAAAAATGAAAAAATACTGAAGAGTTATTTAGTTGTTAAAATAAGATTAAATATATTACAACCTGTGCGTTCTAAAAGAAAGGGTGGGTAGTTCAGTAAAAGGCTTCATTAACACAGGGAAAAGCATATTGACAAAATAAAAATCCTTGCAGATATTACACTCTTGAAATTACATTAACTAAATAAAAACCCCTTAGGCTATGAGAGTGTACACATTTAAACTAGAGTTCTATGAATTAGTGACCCTAAATATAAAAAAAAACAAAAGGTTATTAAAAAAAAAACATGATCTAAAAGTTTGTAAAGTTAACTCAGCGGATTACACGTGTTGAGTAGTCGTTGGAAACACATTTGTAGACAGGAAGTGAGGTATTTAAACTGGTGTACTACAGACTTACTGATTGATTTCTCCTCTGGGGTTTTCCATAAGCTGCTTGACCTCTCCTGATGAGATTCTCATCAAAATAATGTCTCAGCCACTGCTCTCCTATTATTTTTTGGGTAGCTAAACACTTTTTGACGCGAAATGCCTGAGGATGAGCAGGATATTTTAAAAACAGAAGAAAGCCTTAAACGTGAGAGCTAGAAATGATCACTTGGTGATAAAAAACCGTTACTCACTACTGCATCATGGAGAAAATAAAAAGCCACTACGGCGTGCTGGAGAAAAAAGCCACTACGGCATACTGGCGGCCCTTCTTCAAAGTGACGTCTTTATAATGGCTAACTTCCGGGACGCAAAATCAACGTAAACTAAATAAGTTAGGTCAGCAACACGTTATACACGGTTGAGTTACACTGTGCAAAAATTGAAATCACTGTTTTAAGTTACCCTACTCAAAAATTGAAATTGCCGCCTAATCAAATATAAAAATGTAATAAAAAATAAATTCTAAAAAGAAAAACAGTGTTGAAACATGATCTTAATATATTAATGCGCACATACCTTCTTATAGCGATTCAGAAATTTTGCATGCATATAAAAAGGCGTCATTTTCTTTTTACACAAATATCAGCCGGTAAAAAGTAAAAGTACAAGTACACCTGGGTAAGAAAATTTTCACACCCCACAAAAACAATTTCAATATCAAGGTGCTTGTATGCCAGAATATTGACCCTCCGTTATGTGATTGAAGTAATCTGTAAAAATACTTATAGTCATTTCTCATTTTTCATTTAAACAATTTCTAATCAATTTTACATAAGGTCACGACCTAAATATGTCACTAAGTAAAAATGCTGCTCTTTCTCGCCATATGACAAAGCCTATAATTTAAAGTACATTAACATTCTGTAAAAAAAAAACAAAGCGGAGTTTTATTAATATTAAGTAAAAAATAAGTTTAACGCATATAATTTAACGAATGATACTATTAAACATTAACTATCGATTATCAGAAACCTAAATTCCTATTTTTGTTTTATATATATATTTTTTTAAAATTATTAATATATGTCGCAAATATTCATATTAAGAAAAATGTTGATTTATTTATAAACTACTTAAGGTCAACTTTAATATTTATCTTGTCAGAACTACTAAACTTTACTATAATTGATCACTATATGTACCTTGTAGATTTTTTTTATGGGCATAACCCACGTGCTGCAGCGAAATCCCTAAAATCCTATAGGAGCGACGCATGTGCGGATAAAGTGGTTCACGTTGGACTTGAATCACTGTAAATTATACTCGGTGGGATACACAGTCCTGGGACAATTATTCCAAAGGGATGACCTTCTCTATATAAAAGAGTACTTGAAAAGGGTAGTGCGAGGAGTTAAAAGCTGAACTTCATAGAGACGTGAAATATTAGCCCGATCTGTATTCCTAGTATGCACCACCTTGGGAGGCTACATCCATCGAACATTTTCCATGAAAATACTTGTAGAATAGACTCAAGTCGCCAACTGTTTTTCGATATTTCCAGAAATCAAGGTTTCTGGTCAGTTCTGGGTCTCCAATCAGGTGCACGGCTTTCTTCTGAATAGAATCCAACAAATGCAGTGTATGTTTCGGAGCAGAGCCAAAACATGGGCGCAGTATTCTATCGTTATCCCAATTTGAGCTTTGTATTGAATTAACAGTCGTTGTAAAGTGCAAAGCTTTCTAGTACGAAAAATAATATTCCCAGTTGTTAAGAAGCTTTCTTTGCTATGCTTGGAACATGTGCATGTCAAGTCATATTTGCTCTAAAGTGAACGTACAGGAACTACAGGAATGGAGTATCCCAACATAACTATGTCGGGTTTCGCAAAGGTAATTTTTTAAAAAAACTGCCGCCTGAGTTTTCGTACCGTTAAATTCTACTTGATTCCTGTCACCTCAAGATAAAATTTTCTCCAAGTCTTTGTTAAGTTAAACGACTTCCTACTGTCTGCGGATATTTACATGAGTAGATAATGTTCGAGCCCTCAAAGAGAATGAAGAAATAAGCGTACTGTCATCTGCAAAGCTCTAGATTGAATTTCTGATCCTTTCCAACAGATCGTTAATGCAAATGAGAAAGAGCGTAGGGAACAGGATGGAGCCTTGGAGCACACTGGTGTTGGCAGTGAAGGTATTAGAAAGAAATCCTTGGATCACCACTCGTTAAGAGCGCTCTCTGAGGAGACCTAAAAGCTATAAACAAAAAGGTTTTAGACAAAGCATAAGAAGTTTACGGAAGCCATATGAATGCTAATAATGTTAAATCATTCTAGATATCTGAAAAGATCCTGATTGATAGTATTTTTCATAACTTTCGATAGTATTGAAAGCAGTGTGATTGATCGGCAGTTTTTTGACAAGATCTTCTTCCCTCAGCTGAACTGTAGCGCATTTTCAACAGGAAGAAAATGTTCCCTCTTTGTAGGAGATGTTGAAAAGAAAACTGGAGTTCACTTGCACCTTTTTTGAATATTATAGCAGGTATTCCATCAGAGCCAGAACATTTTTTGGTGTCTAGCTTCGTTAAAATGCGTTCTGCCGTGCGAGTGGTGATATAATGGATTGGGCAAAATTTTGACTAAATACCTGAGCGACTGACCAAAAAGACCTGAAATTGTTGGGGAAGGTAAGAAGTTTGTTTTTAATTCTTTGATTGTGTTCCTGCTTGGTCTCGTCGATAATTTTTTTGCATCTGTGCAAGGCACGAAGAAAGATATTACGATTTATGACGTTGTGATTTGCATGCCATTGTGTAGTAGCCCAGATGATTAGAAGCACCAGCTTCTTTGCATTTTCAGTAGAACCAAGGCTTGCTGTTGAAAGTGCATTTCTTTGAAAAAGGTATGTCTGCTTCTATACCAGCCAAAATGAGATTGGAAACCTCCTTAGCGCGATTACGTTACATAATTTTTAGGTATTTCAATTTTAGTCACATGGTTAGTGTGAATAAAAATACTGTCATTGCCAATTTGATTGTTTTATACGTAAATAAATAGGGCTTTTTTAGATGAACGTAAGTTACCGTCTTGACTCAATTGTAAATACTTGAAAAAGCATACATCTGGTTCAACATGTGGTGTTCTATAATTGGAATATATCTTCTTCTTCTTTAGCCTTTAACTCGTCCACTCCCGGACATAGACCTTTCCTAATGTTTTCCATTTTGCCCTGTCTTGTGCTTTTTGATGCCAGTCTCTACCAGCTATCCTCTTGATATCATCTATCCATCTCAATAGGGGCTACCTCTACTTCGTTTTGTCTCCCTAGGTCGCCACTGTATGATTTTCGGTGGCCATCTTTCACCTTGCTGTCTTGCGACATGTCCAGTCCATTGCCACTTCAGTTCGGCGATCTTCTCTATGACATCCGTTGCTCTTGTTCTTCGACGGATCTCTTCATTTCCGATTCTGTCACTCATAGATAATCCCAACAATTGATCTTTCCATTGCCCTCTGCATTACTCTGAGTCTATTGGCGTTCTTCTGCGTTAGACATTGTTTGCATTCCGTATGTTGTTATCGGTAGAATACAAGTATAGACAACTTTCCTTTTAAATTAAATGGAATACTGCTATCTCTCAGCACAAAGGAGAGTCTGGTAATCTGGTAACCTCCCTGTACTGATGCTCTTTCCCTGAAGTGATTGAATGGCCTAAATAGTTGTAATATTTTCTATGTCCTGGTTCTCAATCAATGTATGTGGGTCTTTTAGGCTCATTATTTTTGTTTTCGAGTAATTCATTTTGAGGCTAACCTGTTTCGATAAATAACTCAGTTGTTGAAGTATTGATTCAAATTTGTTCAAGTCACTTGATATCAACACAATGTCATCTGCAAATCGGAGATGATTCAGATATAATTCTGATTCCTTTATCTTCCCATGGTAGTTTCTTAAAGATATCCTCGAGTACAAGTGTAAATATTTTTGGTGATATAGTGTCTCCCTGACGAACACCTCTTTCGACTTTAATGCTATTGGTTTACACCTCTTCCTCTATCTTTATATGAAGAGAAGCGTTTCTGTAGACATCTTCTATCACTGTAGTATATCGAGTGTCAATTCGTGCTCGGTTCATGGCCACTAATATGTATTCAATGTCGACTGTGTCAAAAACTTTCTGGAAGTCGATAAAGGCTAGGTATATTTTTACATATATTTAGTTGTTTTCTCTATAAGGGATTTTATGGTTTGCAAATGGTCACTTCAGCTGAAGCCCTTTCGGAACCAGCCTGTTCCACAGGTTGGTATGTGTCAAATTTTGATGTTAGTCGATTGGTAATAATTGTTGAAAATAGTTTGTACAAGTGGGACAATAAACTTAACATTCTGTAGTTTTCTATGTTTGCTGAGTCTCCTTTCTTAAACAGCAAGATTATTTCTGCATCTAACCAGCTTTCCGAAACTTTTCCTTCCTGTAGGCATTTACTAAATAGCATATGGATACATTTTTCTAGCGTTAGTCCTCCAAACTCCATTTCAGCTGTAATTTTATCCTCGCCAGGGCTTTTGCCGTTTTGGATGTGTTTTACGGCTTTCTGTAATTCTCCTGATATTATGTCTGGGATATTTTGGAATATATGGATATGGAATATTTATCTAATATGAAATATCGTAATACCATTAAGAAAGACCTTGCAGGGCATCGAAAATAGTACTAAAAGGCAGCTATTTGGACGAAAAAACTTTTTGGAGCTCTATTCACACGATGATGAATTTTTATTTCGATTTTTCTGATATTCTTGTCTGATATAATTCTTCTGAAATTTGCAGCTAACCGTTATATATAAACATGTTTTAATTTAACTGTCCTTCAACCAACATTAGAAAATCTGGAATAAGGGAACCTAAACTTATAGTTATATTAGGGTCCCTACCGACAGTTTACGGTGGCTTTGCAAATAAGTAGGTTTTAAATAACACTGTGTGTGTTATTGAAGTAGCTCTCCAAATACAGTTTAACCGCTCATGATCGCGAAATAAGGATTTCAATTTTTTGTATTGCTGTTGAATATATTCTTAAAGAATAAACGTATAAGTAATACAGATGTAAAACAATAAATTATAAATGTCATTTTTGTATCTATGGAATAATAATAAAATCTTGGGTACATAGCTAAAAATGTGTATTTTAGTGCATATTAAATTACTTTCAAAAAGTAGATAATTGCGAATTTATTCATTATTCATAAAAGTGGATAGTGTACCTATTATACCTCTGTGGTATATTAAAAACCAGGAAAATCAAAATTTACATACTGATAGCATTGAATAATAAAAGCTTGTGGTAATATAAAATTTTATGTATTTCTTTAAAATTTGTCAGAAAATTCAACTAGTAAGCGTTTATGATTCATTTTATGGTTCTTCTCCTGCAGAATATTACAATTTTCAAAAGGTTTCTATACAATTAGACACTATTTTGTGGCGAAAAGTTGTTAGTTTTGTCAAAAGCAGCTAGCAATGAGACGTGAGTGGCACAAACATTTAATCTCTGTTAACACTTCAAAAATCGTTGGCACAGTTCTAGGCATTTGTCGGATCTAAGTAGGATACCGCCATATACATATATGATTGTATTTTTATCAGTTTAGAACAGCATTAAGTCGAGTAATTGAGCACATGTCACTTAACTCAAGTTCCTCTTGTAAATACTTATTTTACTGTATCTGCTATGCATTAATGATGAATATGGATGGAGACCATATTTGATATATAAAAATATGCATAGGTTGTCCGATGAAACAGACATTAATAGACTACTACTGAAGATGGGCAAATAAAAGCTTGATGTTTTAGTGTGTATATACACTTGCTATTATAGGCTAAGGCATCATACATAAAGGCTGTAGCTGGCACAATCAACTGAAGGCCAGTATGTATGGACGATGACGAAACGGCTAAGCACGAGGTATGTAAATGTCCGGTAGCCAATTGGGTTTCTTACCCTGACAGAGAAACCTTATCACTAGAAGACCTAAAAAACATTTCGTCAAGCCCAATAAGTCTCTTCATTATGGGACTTGCTTAGTGAAATCTAAAATGTATGTTGCCATAGATCGAAGCTCCGTAGTGGAGAGACACAAAATCCATTCACCTTAGACCTCATCTAATGAGCAAATGTACAATTTTAAAAAAGATGTTACTTTTTCAAAATGGTCCTAGAATTATATTACTTAAAGAATTCCCTATATATTCCACAGGGCCAGAACACATTTTCGGGTGAAAGTAATCTGTTCAGAGAGTTCACCCAAAGAATTTTAGACTGGAAGATGGTAAACTTATCAATGTTTAAATAATAACCGGTCAAGTGCAAGTTGGACTTGCCCCATTAGTGTTTCGTACTTTGACTGCTAAAATAAAAAAAAATTGTTACGGAGGTATAAAATGATCAATGACTTCACAAAATACAGCCTAAATGAGTTTTCAGCAAAGTTTTTTTTCCGATCTTTACTGAAAACTGATGATCTTGAAATTATTGTTTTTTTTTATATACCAGATAAATTATGAAAGGTAATGCACTCGTGATAATTTTCGTTCAAAGTACACCCTGTGGAGAATATTCCGGATTTTTCTCACAATTTTTTGAACAGTACTTTTCGAGATAAGGGAGGGGGACGGCGATTTTTTGCAATTTTTTTAAAATAATGCAAAGAAAAGTGTGCGCAAGTATTCCATTATATATATTTTTGACTTGTTTTTAAAAGATTTCATTTGACACGCCACTCGTGGTCCGGTAAATTTTTTTTTCACTTCTGATTTCCCCCCCAAAACTAATCCCTTAAGTGAAAGAAAATTTAACTTTCAAAACTTCACAACTCTGATGAGGTCATCAATTCCTATATTAGTGCCAAATTTCAACTTTCTATGTCAACTAGTTTCGGGAAAAAAAAACGGGTGTGACAGACAGACAGACGGATACCGAAGTGTTCCGTAGGAAACACTAAAAAGGAACTACTTTAGTTTGACTAATACCGATTATGTGTGTTAATAAATTAAAAGGTTTTATACAGTGTTACTACTTATGTTTAGACCATCTAAATCTTGTTTATTTGCAGAAATAGCAAAAAAAAAAGGTAAAAGTTCTAGCTAATAAAGTTATTAAGATATATCTTTATATACAGAGAGTCCCACAATGTGTGGAAGTTCAATACTGCATTTTAAAAATGAAATTATATTTAGATTCTGTGGCCAATTATTAATTTATTTTATAAAGGGTGTTTTTTATAGAGGTATAGAACTTTGAAATGGAATAAAACAAAGACGAATTTTTTAAATTGACATGAAATTTACTTTATTCGAAAGATATGTCAGGGATTCCTTGCAGAGCGAGCTGCTCCCCTTGCAGATGCCGCAGCGGGTAGATGGTCTTGAGAGCCTTTGGGTAAGGATAAGAGTTAAATTTAAATCATGTTGTGTGGTAGGTGTAATATATCGCACCAAAAACAATATTCTCGACTCTGTTAATTTTCTTGACCAGGTTCTCCCTGAGGTTTTGGCATTATATGGACGTGTTATAGTTCTGGGTGATTTAAATATTAACATGATGCCGGATTGTTTACCTAATCCTATGTCAGAAGTGTTTGACACCCTTGGTTTTGCCCAAGTCATCAATGAGCCAACCAGAGTTACTCAAAAAACTTCAACATTGTTGGATCCTATTTTTGTTATGGATGAGGAGTGTGTTGTCTCAGTGGGCACTTTAGACGCGGAAAATATAAGTGATCATAAATTAACATATTGTAAATTAAATATTTTCGCAAAATTATGCCGACAAAAATTCATAACTTACAGAGATTTTAAGCACTTTAATGAGGATAATTTTTATACTGACCTGCAGCGCATATCATGGGATGACATTTATTATATTGAGGATATTGAGGACAAGGTCAGATTTATTAATTTTCATTTGTCGGGCGTGTTTGGGGACCATTGTCCTCTCAGAACGGTAAGAGTAAACAAGCCTCCAGCTCCCTGGCTAACACCTGCTTTGAAAGCGCTAATAATAGAAAGAGATCGAGCACTAGCTCAGTTTAAGAGAAATAAAACTAAAATTGTCATCAATATTACAGAGAAATGAGAAAACTCACCCTTTACAGTGTGCGTCGTGAAAAAAATTGGGATATCTTGAATATTTAGAGACACAAAAGAATGCAAAATCATTATGGAAGGGACTTCAGCAATGCAATGTTCACACGGGTTCAAAAGATACCCCTCGTCTGCCTGCACATTTGGCCAATGTGAATGATATAAATGAATACTTTTTGAGCGTTTTCCGAAAGTCTGACAACTGTGCTGGTAAAATATATTATTACAGTAACAATAAGAGGAATTTAGATCTGAACTTTAATTTCCTAATGGAAACCCCTGAGTCAATTTGCAGGTGTGTTAATAGTATAAAGTCCAATGCTGCGGGAAATGATGGTTTGACACTTTTTATGCTTAAGCTTAGTTTACCTGTTATCTTATATCATCTAACCCATATTGTTAATTGTTGCCTGGAGAGTGGGTATTTTCCGGAGAGCTGGAAAGAGTCTATTGTGTGCCCTGTTGCTAAAGTTAAAAATCCTTTAACCGTCAGAGATTTGCGTCCAATTAGTTTGTTACCAGTTATGTCAAAAGTCTTGGAGAGGGCAGTACATACACAGGTCTCAGAATATCTCTTGACAAATGAGTTGCTCCCTTGCATCAATCTGGCTTCCGGAGGGGTCATAGCACATCAACGGCTTTATTGAATTTAACGGATAGCATAATCAGAGCTATTGATAAAAATATGGCTGTTATATCAGTCTCGCTGGATTATTCGAAAGCCTTTGATGTGCTGGATCATAACCTACTTTGTGCTAAACTGCACTATCTGGGCTTCGCTGATCACTCCGTACAATTTTTCTATAGCTATTTGTCGGGTAGATGGCAGAGGGTGCGAATGGGTGATGTTTGTTCAGCTGCTGGTAAAATTATCTCCGGAGTGCCCCAGGGTTCAATACTGGGGCCTCTTCTGTTTCTTATATATACTTTTGATATATTCCAAACAGCTGTATATTCATCGGTTCAGTCGTATGCTGATGACACACAGTTGCTTCATTTCTTTGAACCATCGGATCCTGAGTCTGCAGCAGAAAATTTAAATCAGGATCTCATGGCTTTGTCTGTTTACTCGGATGAACATAATTTGAGGCTAAATCCAGACAAGACTCAAGTTTTATTGTTTTGCAAGGAAAATCGGCGACCAACCTTGAGCATGGCTTTGAGACTGAGGCTGGCTGATCAGGATTTGCTGTTTTCTGATTGTGCCAAGAATTTGGGTCTTTGCATTGATACACATCTCAGATTCAAGGAACATGTTAGGGTGCTCCTACAAAAAAGTTATGCGAAAATGAAGGTTTTATATGCAAATCGTTTTGTTCTGAATTTTAAGATGAGGAAAAAATTGTGTGAATCTTTGGTCTTGTCTTCATTTTATTATTGTAGTATTGTATACTATCCTTGCTTGGATGCGCTTTCAAGGAGACGTTTGCAGTATGTACAGAACGTCTGCTGTAGGTTTATATTCCATTTGAGAAAATATGATCATATATCTTTAAAAATAAATGAGTTAAAATGGTTAAATTTTGCTAATACTGTGCAATTGCACTTCGTAATATTCTTAATGAGGCTCTTAGGAACTTCAGTCCCGATTTATTTAAGGGAGAAGCTAGTATCCCGAAATTTGGTACATGTATATTAGACGGCCTGATCGCTTGACTATGCCTCAGCATCGCACTGCCTTGTTTCAGCGCAGTTTTACATATAGTGCAGTAAATACATACAATACTATGAATCCAGAACTGAAAACGTGCACTATTGGCCGACTTCGTCGATTATATAGGGAAGAGCTGTTAAATAAGCAGAATTCTCAGACGTAGTTTATTTGTATTTTGATGTTTCTTATCGATTATTGATTTTACTATGTTAGTATGTAATTGTTGCTTCATTTTTGTTTGTAAGCGCGTTGTGTGTTGAAGAGGTTAGATGTAAGAGTAACCGATGGTTAAATCTCGGCGTAGACTAGCGACTTCACATATCCCCACAGAAAATAGTCTAGCGGCGTTAAATCGCACGATCTTGGAGGCCAATTCACGGGTCCGAAACGTGAAACTATGCGGTTATCAAACGTTTCCTTCAATAAATCAATTGTGGCACGAGCTGTGTGACATGTTGCGCCGTCTTGTTGAAACCACAGCTCCTGCACATCATGGTTGTTCAATTGATGAACGAGAAAGCATCGTTTTTAAAGAAGTACGGACCAATGATTCCACCAGTCCATAAAGCATACCAAACAGTCAGTTTTTCTGGATATAACGGTGTTTCAACATACACTTGCGGATTATCATCACTCGAAATACGGCAGTTTTGTTTATTGACGTATCCATTCAAACAAAAGTGAGCAACGGCAATCTTGTTTTGGGCCCATTTACCGAATCTACGCCTTGCTAGGTGATCGTGTGGCTTCAATTGTTGCATGAGTTGGATTTTGTAAGCACGCAAACCAAGATCTTTCCGCAAAATCTTCCATAAAGTGGATGGACACATATCCAATTCCTGTGCACGATGGCGGATAGAGTGATTCAGGTCTTCCTCTACGCTACGCTCTACAACACCAATGACTTCTTCTGTACGCACTGTACGACGTCTCTGTGGATGCGTATTATCATTTAGAGTAACCGTGGTGCGAAAACGTTCCATAGTTAATCGAATTAATTGTTCTGATGGACGATTATGTTGACCGTAAAATGGACGTAGTGCGCGATACGTATTTCGAACAGAACCATGATTTTCAAAATAAATTTGCACAATTTGAAAGCGTTGTTCAGGCGTCAGTCTATTCATGTTGAAATGCCAAACCAAACTAAACATAAATCACTTGACAGCTGACAAAATGGCCGCCAGTTAAAAAAGTGTTGCCAACTTAAACTTTTATACCTCTATAAAAAACACCCTTTATAATATTTATATTGGTATGTTAAAAGTAATTTTTGGAAACTATGTAGTTTAATCTCTGTTCCTAGCGAATAACTTCCGCAATTTAGTGGAAACTAGTTTAAGTTCTGTTCTATGACTTCAGTGGTTAGCTACACACCACACATTAAACTGTTTTTTTTATGGACCTAGCACACATGCAGCAAGGAAATCCCTAAAATGCTCAAGAAGCTACGCGTGTGCGGAAAAAAAAAGCGATTCACTTTGGCCTTGAATCCCTGTAAGTTGTATTAAGTGGGAAAAATCATTCCAAAGGGTTGCTGTTCTCCGTATAAAAGATTGCTTGCAATGTGTGTATTAATAGCATGCACCGCTCTAGAAGGAATTAAGGGGATTATATCCATCGAACATTTTCCATGAAAATACTTGTAGAATGTTCCAAGGTATCAAGATTTCTGCTAAGTTCTGGGTCTACAATCAGGCGAACAGCTCTCTTCTGAATAGAATTCAAAATGTAGGGTATGTTTGAGAGCAGAACCCTAAACATAGGAGCAATATACCAGCGTTGGTAGAATTTGAGCTTTCTACAGCATTAATAATTAACATGTATTGTTTTGACTTTGTTATTTCAGTAGTGGCACTGGCATTGCTAGTGATAATCCTGTACATGGAATACAACTTTGTATGTTTTTATATTTGTAATTTATTCTTTCTCCAAAAATTTCTGGTTTAAATAAAAACCAAGATTATTTTAACAGCAAGCGACCCTGAATAGGAAATCCAAGGTATTTTATTTTAAAATGTTAGATAATATAACCTGTTTATGTGATTCACATTCCTGACTCAATAGAGATTTTACTATATCATTAAGACATTCCTGAGAATGTTATGACATTCGCCAACATTGGTTAGGTGTCAAAACATATACTAGTGTTTTAGGATGCTTCTTAAGACAACACGGTAGTGCTACCAAGGATATTTTTGTATTTTTACAACTACTATTGTTTTTAAATTCTATATGGTGTACTAGTTGTAGACATTTAAAAATAAATCAAGTGTTTTTTTTTAAAAAAAAAATACAAGTTTGACTTGCTTTACTCTTTGTATACATAAAACCTAGTTTAAAAGACTTACTTTGTAGGTATACTATATTTATCATTTTATTGTTTTTTTTAAGTATTTTAAATTAAAACATATGTCGGAATGACCAAAATATAAATAAAAACAAAATATAACTAAGAAGTATAAATAACATTACAAAATATTATTTATACTTCTTAATTATATTTTTTACAATTATTTCTACTTCTTAGTTATATTTTGGCCATCCGGACATCTTTTTTAACTAAAAATGATGCCGTGAATTGAAGATAACAGCCAGAAAATATTAACAGAAGGTAAAAGAATAGGAAAGGTATAAACATTCATATGTATATTTAGGATAAAAAAATCGAAATATCAAAAAATAATTTAAAGATTGACTTGAATAAAAGAGTCTCGTTAGCTTGGTCTGCGTTCGGAAGGTTACAATCCACATTGAAATTGGACATCCCAAGTACAATAAAAGCCAGAGAATTCGATCAATATGTACTGCCGGTATTAATATATGGCACTGAAACGTGAGCCTTAAATAAAAATATAATAAATAAACTTCAGGTACCCCAAAGAGCAATGGAGAGAGAACTCCAAAATCGTATTCTTAACATCGATATTTGAAGAAGATCAAAAGTGACAGATGTAATACAACAAATATGTATATTAAGGTGGAATTGGGCGGGGTATATAGCAAAGATGAATGATAAAAGTTGAATGAAGACCTAGAGAACACATGGACGAACGACATAAAAAGATTAGCGGGGCACTAATGGATGTACAAAGTAAACAATAAAGCTTATTGGAGACAACTTGGGGAGGCTTACATCCGACTATGGATGGAATAAGCTAATGATAATGATGATGATAAATAATATCAACAGAAGGACGTCGAATATTTTATAGAATCGTATAAAGGATGTGCACACACTCGTGATATTTTCGTAAATTAGAGATTTTAATAATAAAACATTTTTGTTTGCCCGCCTGTTTATTATATAAGTTACTCAGGACTGACGAATTTTAAACTGTGATATCACGTTGTAGGATACCTGTACTCGAATTGCAATATTGCATTTCATTTTTTAAACTTACAGTTTTTGCTCTTTTTGAATCACTCACTTCTAACGCAATACTCAGGAACTCATTCTACCACTAATAAGCAAGAAAAGGACGAGTCGTGTGAAGAATAGAATTTTGCAATAGATCGAAACTCCGTAGTGGAGAGACACAAAATCCATTCACCTTAGACCTCATCTAATGAGCAAATGTACAATTTTAAAAAAGATATTACTTTTTCAAAATGGTCTTAGAATTATATTACTTAAAGAATTCCCTATATATTCCACAGGGCCAGAACACATTTTCGGGTGAAAGTAATCTGTTCAGAGAGTTCACCCAAAGAATTTTAGACTGGAAGATGGTAAACTTATTAATGTTTAAATAATGACCGGTCAAGTGCAAGTTGGACTTGCCCCATTAGTGTTTCGTACTTTGACTGCTAAAATAAAAAAAAATTGTTACGGAGGTATAAAATGATCAATGACTTCACAAAACACAGCCTAAATGAATTTTCAGCAAAGTTTTTTTTCCGATCTTAATGAAAACTGATGATCTTGAAATTATTGCTTTTTTTATATACCAGATAAATTATGAAAGGTAATGCACTCGTGATAATTTTCGTTCAAAGTACACTCTGTAGAGAATATTCCGGATTTTCCTCAAAATTTTTTGAACAGTACTTTTCGAGATAAGGGAGGGGGACGGCGATTTTTTGCAATTTTTTAAAAATAATGCAAAGAAAAGTGTGCGCAAGTATTACATTATGTATATTTTTGACTTGTTTTTAAAGATTTGATTTGACACGCCACTCGTGGTCCGGTAAGCAGGACGTCGAATATTTGATAGAATCGTATAAAGGATGTGCACACACTCGTGATATTTTCGTAAATTAGAGATTTTATTAATAAAACATTTTTGTTTGCCCGCCTGTTTATTATATAAGTTACTCAGGACTGACGAAATTTTAAACTGTGATCTCACGTTGTAGGATACCTGTACTCGAATTGCAATATTGCATTTCATTTTTTAAACTTGCAGTTTTTGCTATTTTTGAAGCATTCACTTCTAACGCAACACTCAGGAACTCATTCTACCACTAATAAGCAAGAAAAGGACGAGTCGTGTGAAGAATAGAATTTTCTCGTTACGTACCTAATTAAAATGCAAATTAAAAATCCAAGACACAAATCGTTACATCTGTCCTCATTACCTTGATCTTAAACATTGTGGTAACGTTAGTAAATGCGGCTATTTTTTACGATATCGCTCATTCATGGTAACAAATAAACCATATAATGAAGAAATATAAATGAAAAGTTATGTTGTTTATATAAACCAAGCACATAACCTAGAGTTTTGTAAAGTCATTCACTTACAAATTTTATCGTTTATGTGAACTAAAGATCTTGTGTCTCCGATTAATTGAAGCTGTGATGTTCTAATGATCAAAATTTTAAAAACTTTTTTCTTTATTAGAAAGCCATTTATATCGAGATGCATTAAAGATATCTTTTTATTACATCGTAGATTATAAATAATGAACTGTCATATGGTTGACCTTTTTTACTTATAATAATGAAAATGTCAGATTTATTTTCTTTAGTATTTCCCTAAAGTAAAGAAGGACAGTAAGATTTAATTGCTTTTTAAAAATACAGATGTATTATTTTCGGTTCATCAAATAGAGTGCAGACTTTTAAATTTATATATAATAGATGGACGAGCTTTTTCATATTTTCCCAATGATGTTAGCTATTTGATAAAGTCAGTATGTCTTATTTCAGTTGACCGAAAAATTGATACAGTAAGTAGATTTTTTTGGAATTATCTGTAAAAAAATAAATTGTATAGTTCAGAAAGTAACTCCCTGTCCCAATAACTTAAGAATCATCACTTTTGGTATGGATAGTTTTATAGAAAAAAAAATGAGGCTTGTCATTCAAAATGATGTAGGTAACTCTTCTCTCTACCTGAAAAAAAAAATCATATTTGTTACCTGTTTTGTATGTTTGCTTCAACCATACGAACCTTCAATCTTACCCAGCTCCCCCATATACATACTTCACTACCCCCTCCGCTGTTAATGAGATCATCCACAGATCAGATCTCAGAAACCACCAACATCATTAACAGCATACTGAGACTCAGTTACTTCCTACCTTACTGGAAGAAAGCTGAGGTCATTATAATCAAAAAACCAGGCTCCCTTTCTCTTGAGGCAAGTAGCTATCGTCCAATCAACCTACTAGATAGTTGAAAAAGTCGTCCTCGAAATTATCAGAGCAAACTTCATAGCCCCTCATGTTATCCCTGACGAACAGTTTGGCTTCCAATCGCTTCATAGCACTATCCACTACACCACTAAACCCGCACAAACCGTTTCTAACAGCTTCAACAGACACCATAAAGTTGGAGCTGTTTTTCTTGATGTATCCAAGCCTTTCGACCGTGTTTGGCACGAAGGTCTCATTCTGAAATTGATTCGACACGGTTACCCCCACTTCATGACTAAACTCGTAGAGTCCTTCGTCTCTGACAGGACCTTTCAGGTCAGAGTCGAAACGGCTATCTCCGAGGTCAAGCCCATCAGAACTGGAATCCCCCAGGGCTCCGTCCTCTCTCCCTCTTCAATATTTTTCACTGCCGACATTCCCAAGTCTGATCAGACTAATCTTCTCCTTTATGCTGATAACACTGCTATTATCACACAATCTTGTAGAAGTAGTCGAATCATTACTCGCAGACTCCAACGTCACCTGGACAAATTTGACTCCTGGTTCCTCCACTGGAGGATCAAGCTGAACCCCAACAAGACCCAAGCCATCGTTTTCGCCAAGGGCAACGGAACTTCCCATGGCCACCTCCAACTACAGGGCTCCCGCATCCCATGGGCAAACACTAGCAAATACCTGAGAGTCCAGTACGACAAACAGCTCGTCTGGAAAGATCAAGTCTGCACTGCCACCAAGAAAGCTAAGCAACTGCTGGGCAAATTATACCCAATTATAAATCGCTCCAGCAAGTTGCTCACCAAAATCAAGCTTTTGCTTCAACCATACGAACCTTCAATCTTACCCAGCTCCCCCGCAATACATACTTCACTACCCCTTCCGCTGTTAATGAGATCATCCACAGCACATCTACAACACAATTGTGAAGGCAGGCTTTACTTACGCCTACCCCACATAATGCCAGCTCTTAAACACAAGGAGAGCACAACTCCAGGTAGTGCAAAACAAGACCCTGAGGATGATCACAGGAGCCCCTTGGTTCATGCGAAATAACCAATTACACAGAGACCTGGGTGTGCCAACCATATAAGGCAAATTCAAATGAAGTTCCTGGCCAAGACGTCCCAGCATCACAATCCAATCATCAGGGACGCCTTCCTAACCCTTCCCCATGCCCGCAACCAGTTCCCGAGATCCTCAGACCTTCTCTCTGACGGAGACGATGGCCCTCTCAACCCACCATGATAGAAAAATGTAAAACTAGGTTAAGTTAGCATAAGCCCTAGATTAAGTTAGGTTAGGTCATAATCATGTTAAAAAACACATTTCCTAGGTCAAGTTTAGTTTAGGAACACTATTGTAAATACTAAGGTTAAGTTAGAATAAGTATACTTTTTCACTACATATGTTAGAACAACGTTTATTTAATAGAACTAAGAGGCTATGCCTTTCTTGTAACTCAATAAAGAAAATGAAAATGAATGTTTTCTTGATGTTATCACTTCCCGTTCTATCCACTAAAATTTTTCCTGTTATTCTGCGCAATAATTTTATTTCAGTTGTTTCGAGCATTTGTTAATGCATTTGATGTTTCAAGTTGACTATTCGTTATGTACGCCAATAAATGTATAATTGTGGTCTTGTATGTTCGAGATAATATTTCAATCTTTAGCTTACTATTACGTTATATTGCATGATTTAAGTATGCTACTATTTTGGAGGCTATTGCGGCTTAGTTTCTCACTTGGTTTTCGATATTACCTAAACTAGATTTACGTATACTGAGATTTTTTTTTATGTAATTTTTTTTTATGAAAATAAACTTAAATTTGAATAGTATTCTGGACAGTATAATATTTTGTTGTTTTCAATGTCATTTCAAAGTTTCTTGCTGTTTCGTTATATCGATAAAGCACTTTCTAAATATCGTACGTTTTTCTTCAAGTAGTATTTATTTCTTTTTCTACTATTCAAAAAACCTATCAGTTTACGAACTTTTCAAATTATTTCATGTATTATTCTATTGAAAAGTAATAGGTTGTAGGAGATCTCTTGACAATATCCTTTCCTACCAATATTGGCTATGCGAGTCCGCCCTTTATTTTTAATACGATGTCTATTATTGACTAAATATTTTCTATGGTTTTGACCATATTTTCAAGGTTTTTCTCTTTTATATTTAAGCAGCTTACTAGCATTTTGCAATTGGAGAACGAAACTTTAGTAAAACAGGAATAAATACGACGTAAATTTACCCTAAATTAAATATTTTATTTACGATTGACACATTCCAGATTTAACTAATAAATTATTGACTATTTCAAAGTTAATCATCATCATCAGCTTATACTGTTTATTGCTGGAAGGAATAAATACGACGTAAATTTACCCTAAATTAAATATTTTATTTACGATTGACACATTCCAGATTCAACTGATAAATTATTGACTATTTCAAAGTTAATCATCATCATCAGCTTATACTGTTTATTGCTGGACGAAAGTCTCCCTCAAGTCTGGCCACTTTTCTCTGTTCTGGGCCGCTTGTACCCAATTTCCAGCCACTCTTTTCAAATCATCAGTCCACCGACTTGGTGATCTACCTCTCTACTCCGATAGGCTTCGGATCTTGGTCGCCACTCTGATTCTCTTTTTCCATCGCCAATCCTTAAACATAGGAACATGCCCAGCCCCCCAGTTCTATTTAAGATGTAGAATGTATTTGACTGCGTCTTGTACCTCCGTTCTCTTCCTGATAAATTGATTTGGGATCTGATATCTAAGTGTAACACCTACCATTGACCTCTCCATCTTTCGTTGCATGAGACATATTTTTATTGATGTTTTTCTTCGTTAATGTGAGAGTATCGGCTCCATACGTAAGAACAGGGAGTATGTATCTGTTAAATACTTTTCTTTTTAAACATCTAGGAAGGTTAGATTTGAATACATAGACCAGTTTGCCACATGCAGCCTTGCAGCCTATGAGAGCCATATTCGCTGCTGAAATGCATGTGTTTGGTTATCTCATCCTAAGCTGATTTTATGTCTCAGGTATTTACATTGGTGCACTTGCTCTATCTCTACGTTATTCAGTTTTATAGTGTCGCTTAATACAAGATTTGTCATAAACTGGGTCTTGGATAGATTGATTTTTTAGACCAACCTTTCCTGAAGCTTCCTGCAGCATGTGTAGCATAGTTTGTGTTTCTTGTATTTTGTCTGTCATTAAGACCATGTGTCGTCGGCGAAACAGAGGTGATTTAACTTTTCACCGTCAATGTTAAGTCCCATTCTTTCCCAGTTTATTGATTTTAGAATACTTTTTTAGAAATATTACGAAAAGCTTGGATGAGAGCTTATCACTCTGCCGCACTTTCGATTCGAAATTTGCTGGTGGAGTGATTAATTTGTGTTTTACCGCGCTTCCAAAAGTCTGCTGATTTACAGAATCAAAAACCTTTTCGAAGTCCACAAATATGAGTACAAGAGGCTTATTATATTCTATACATATTTCAATGGGAATTTTAACTATAAGCAGATGGTCATTTGTTTTATACTCAAGCGAAAACCGGCCTGTTCTTTTGAAAGGAAAAACTCGAGTTTATTTGTTAGACATTTGGTAAGTATTTTGGTAAATACCTTGTATACATGGCTCAGGAGCCAGCAGGTCGATATTTTGTAAGTTCTAAATTATCGCCTTTTTATGCATGATGACAATAGTTGCATTACTCCATTGCGCTGGAGTTATTCCTTCCAGGAGGCATTTACTGAATAACATTTTAAGTGCTTTAATAATTTCTTGTCCTCCATGTTTAATTGCCTCTACGAAAATATTGTCCTCACCCGGAGCTTTGTTATTTTTCATGTCCTTCAAGGCTGATGTGATTTCTTCTTCTATGATATCTGGGATATCCTCCGACCCCTGATTTAGGACTTTTGGTATGTTGATTTCTGTCCTTTTTTTTATCTTGTAAGGTATATAATTGTTGATAAAATAATTCGATGATCTGTAAGATATCTCGTTTGTTTGATATTACATTACCACGCATGTCCTTAATCTTGCATATGTCTTTCCTTCCAATTGTATTCTTCCTTCTCAAGACTTCTAAGCTTTTATTCTTTTCTACAACGTTTTTAATTTTTCCTCTGCATTTTTTGTCTTTTTGTGTTTTCTAATTTCCCTCGATATCTCTCTATTTATAGTTCTGTATTCATTTTTGATGTTTTCAAATATGTCTATTTTTGATGTTTTCAATATGTCATCAACTGCTGTATCTTCATTATGTTCTAAGGAGCTTACGATCTCTTTTCTATAAGAATCCACATCCACCAGGGTTGTCCGTTTCTTTTAGGAATCATGTTTTTTTCTTTCCTGTTTAATGTTAAAAAACACTTTTGCTCTCACAGTGCGATGATCACTCCAACTCAACATCTATTCAGGACACTTACATCTTAGATCATGTCTCTTTCCTGTTGCTGATTATGAAATCTATTGCATTTTTTGTTTTAACCATCTTGGCTGTCCATTTTCTGTTTTTATTGTTTTTGAAGAAAGTGTTTCATTACATATAAATCCTTTTAATGTAGAAAATCTATTAGTGTCCCCCCTCTTTCGTTCCGATCTCCTAGGCCAAGATAACTATTGCAGTTTCTCTTTGTCCTCTCTGCTTCCAAGTTTTTGGCATGGAAGTAAAAGGCGTTTTTCCGTGTTCTAGAGCAAAGTTAATATATTTTAACAAATAATATTAAAAAATATATTCGAAAAATCTGAATAGCAGGGGTATAAGCGTCCTCCAATTTTAACGTGATTTTGCAGACAAAGGAGCTAGAATCGACCACCTTTTGTTTTATAGATATGAAATCCAACATAATAACCAAACTAGGTTTCACTGAATTGTATTCATTTTCTTTATATTAGAAATTAGAAAA
Source organism: Pachyrhynchus sulphureomaculatus (assembly GCA_019049505.1). NCBI lineage: Eukaryota > Metazoa > Arthropoda > Insecta > Coleoptera > Curculionidae > Pachyrhynchus > Pachyrhynchus sulphureomaculatus. The sequence continues at coordinate 95,886,493 of CM032455.1, forward strand.
AAGGATATCCTGAAGAAGTCAAATATTGTATACAAATGTACCGCTAATTCGACAGAAGGAAGACGCTTTTTCAGAACCGAATAGTTATGCTAGTTAACTCAGCCATGGGAATGAACTAGACAAGACTTTTCCCACGAGTATAACCTGTAGCAATTTAAGACCAACGTAAATAACTACTTCCGGTATATGTCTTGTAACGATTTAGGGCGTTCCATGCAACGTGTATTCTGTGCCTAAAAAAAAATACGGCCAATAATTGTTCTATGTATCCAAATTAAAATGGTTGTTGAGGTGAAAACAAAAGCTGCATTGGGGTCATAAATTAAGTGTAAAGTGTATTTATCTTATTTGCTATGGATATAAAATACCTACCTGTATTTAAAAGGTCTTATGTTTTCAAAAGAAATGTACTTCCCACATTACCAACCAATTGTAACCAACCATAAGTACAATAACCGTCAAGTGCAAGTTAAACTTGCGCAATTAGTTGTTCCGTACGTTTGATTGCTCTTAAAATAAAAAAATTTGTTACAGAGGGTATAAAAATGATCAGTGACTTCACAAAATACACCCCAAATGAGTTTTCAACAAAGTTTGTTTCAATCCAATTTTACTGAAATCTGATTGACCTTGAAATTTTTGTTTTTTTTATATACCATGTAAATTATTACATTTTACAATATTACAACCCCGTGGAGAATATTCCAGAATTTTTTCGAAATTTTTTGATAAGTACTTTTCGATATAAGGCCCGGGACAGCGATTTTTCGCGAATTTTTAAAAATAATACAAAGAAAATGTGCGCAAGTATAATATTATAATATATATTTTTTACTCGTGTTTTCACAAGCTTTC
>CM032455.1:95889947-95942523 GCA_019049505.1 Pachyrhynchus sulphureomaculatus
AAAAGGAACAGCTGCTGGGAGTTCCTGTAACAGCAAACAGCTCTGTAGAGGAGCAAGCCGTAGCCGTATATGAATGCCTACATGAATGGGGTCTTCTCAACACCGTCAAGGCGATGTGCTTCGACACTACAGTATCCAACACGGGAAGACTCAAAGGAGCATGCGTCATATTGGAGCAAATGTTAGGAAGAGAATTGTTATACCTAGCTTGCCGTCACCATATCTTGGAAATTCTGTCAAGAGGCGTATTCGACACAAAAATGGGATCAACCACTGGACCTCATCCAGACATTTTCAAGAGATTGCTCACTGCGTGGCCAAGATAAAAACAAAGGAAAATACGACACAGGTATCAGTGACAATCTAATACAAAAGCAGCTAACTCCAGAAGTAATTGCAAATGTTACTGCTGAATTCGAGACCAAATTAACTGAGAGCCACCCCAGAGATGACTAGAAGGAGCTATTGCAGTTGGTTCTCGTATTTGTTGGATCACTAGACGGCAATGTTGTGGGTTTTAGAACTCCAGGAGCCATTCATCACACTAGGTGGATGGCAAAGGCTATTTACTGCTTAAAAATGTTCATTTTTCGTCGTCAATTTAAGATGTCTAAAGAAGAAGAAAGTTCTGTGCGTGCCATTTCTGTTTTCCTAGTTAAAATTTATTGTAAAACTTGGTTCAATGCTCCAAAAGCTCATCTTGCACCAAAACAAGATTTAGGTTTTTGCATAGTCTGTTAGACTATAAAGAATGTGATAACGACATTGCAGAAATAGCCCTGACCGACTTTAAACGACCTTCTGACAAAAGATTAAGACCAAAAGCAATATGTCCTGCAAAGTTGTGTAAGTAAATGCCGAGCATTATATCCTGACGTTTCAAAAACTACTTAACAAAAGCTCTAGAATAGATTAGATAACTATGTAAAATTATCAACTCATGTAGGTACTACGTCTGTATCTTTTCTGTTTTGTATGTATTATATACCTAATTTTTAATATTTTAAAATAAAAAATGTCATAGACTTATCAGTATTACTTGTTTTTTTATTATATTTCTACTTTAATCTCAAAAATATACCAAAAAAAAGCAAAATTTTATCACTTAATAACAAAATATACGAAGTATGCTCCTAGTGGTGCCAGGTCACGTTTTTGGGGCTAAAGGCTGTTGTAACTCGGTTTGACTTAAAAATAACAACAATTATGTATAGAATATAAATTTTGAAGAACAACATTAGCTTTCTTTTGAGATATCAATCGTGTTTCTATTATTTACCGTTCTGGAGTTATGGCTCCATATGTCAGCTTTTTGGGCCAAAAATTTGGATTTTTTCAAACTTTGAGCGACGAGCGGCACGGGTTTAACGTCATTTAATCGAGCTCAAATTTCGGCTATCTTAATATCTGGAAAGGAGAATCGTTTCGTGGGGTCCAGACGAACAAGATTCCGACATGTTTTTTCTCCTCTATGAGATCCGGTCACTCTAATATATATATATACATATATATATATATATATATATATATATATATATATATATATATATATATATACATATATACATATATATATATATATATATATATATATATATATATATATATATATATATATATACATATATATATATATATATAAATATATATATATATATATATATATATATATATATATATATATATATATATATATATATATATATATATATATGTATATATATATATATATATATATATATATATATATATATATATATATATATATGTATATATATATATATATGTATATATATATATATATATATATATATATATATATATATATATATATATATATATATAATATATATATATATGTATATATATATGTATATATATATATATATATATATATATATATATATATATATATAATATATATATATATATATGTATATATATATATATATATATATATATAATATATATATATATGTATATATGTATTATATATATATATATATATATATATATATATATATATTATATATATATATATATATATATATATATATATATATATATATATTTATATATATATTTATATATATACATATATATAACACATGGGCTGAAAAGTCCCGGGCCTAACAAAGAAAACACGGTTTTTTTGGTTCAAAATTAGCTTTATTCATCAACGTAATCTCCATCAAGAGCAACGCAATCATTCAGCGCCGCTCTAACAATGGCCAAACACTGCTCAGAATCATCAACACGTTCTTGTTTTTGATAAACAGTGAGCAAACGCGGCACCCACTTTGAACAGAGCTTTCTCATAGTCAAATGCTCATGCATATAAAGCCAACACGTTCTTTTGATATCTTTACGATGTCAGCTAACTCACGCAACTTCACTTTTCGATCATTCAAAACGATTTTAATGGATTTTTTTGATGTTTTCTGGTGTTACCGCCTCATTTGGACGTCCACTGCGTTCTGCATCATCGGTGTCTCTACGACCACGTTTGAAGTCAGCAAACCAACGTTTTATTGTTGTTTCTGATGGAGCAGAGTCCCCATAACACTTTTCAAGCCATTGCTTCGCTTGAACGGTATTTTTTCCCATCAAGAAGCAGTGTAAAATTAAAACACGAAATTGTTTTTGATCCATTGTTTCGAAAATAACAAAAGTAGCGTCACTCTTAGCACAATAACTCACAAACTAATGAATAGAATATCATGAAATTTTAACAGCTGTCTTTTGAAGGTTAGTATTAACTGAAAAAAAGGTGACTGCAATAAAACTAGCGCCATCTATGTGTTAGGCCCGGGACTTTTCAGCCCATGTGTTATATATATATATATATATATATATATATATAAATATATATATATATATACGGCCATTTACAAAAAAGCAAATAAAAATCTTAGAAGCAAAAAAGAAATAATTTTTTTGCAACGGGCAAGAACATCTAAGAGAGGAGAGTAGGGAAAATTTAACTTCTTCTTAAAAGATTCATAGATTAAAATATATTAACGTCTACAAAAATATTTAACGTTAATGAAAGTGGATTTTCCACTTTCAGAAAAAAAGAAATAAATTTTTTTGTAACGGGCAAGAACATCTGAGAGAGAAGAATAGGGAAAATTTAACCTCTCCTTGAAAGATTCTTAGATTAAAATATATTAAGGTCTACAAAAATATTTAACGTTAATGAAAGTGGATTTTCCACCGTTCAAAAAAAAAAACGCAGAAAGTTTTAGGATTAAAAAGGCAGAAACAAATCGGCACAATCATAAGTGGAGTCAGTGTTTCTGGACAGTTTGTACAACCAATTTTTATACCCGATAGAATGAGACAAAATTCTGAATTGTGGAATGGCACACCTTCTGAACGTGTTGTCACTATTCCAGACACTGGCTATGTTAACTCAAACTGATTTGTAAATGGATGAAACATTTTATAAACGTTGTAAAGCCAACCCCTGTAAATAAAGTGTTAATTCTACTTGATGAAAACACAACGCTGGAAGCTTTGAACACACTGGGATATTATAATGTTACAAAACATGTTTGGCGTTTTCGAGTGCTCTTGATGCTGCTGCTGCTGCTGCTGCTCGATACTACTTGAAAATGCCAATGAGATTTTGGCGAAACGTCGTGCAAATTCATTGTTAGACGAACGGCTTAAAACCCGGCATTTTAAATGTATTATATATATATATATATATATATATATATATATATATATATATATATATATATATATATATATATATATATATATATATGTACATATATAAAATACATACATATATACATACCTGCAATTATTGTTGTAATAAAATTAAAATATGAATTAGTAAACTAATATATCCTTGTTAATGAAAGAAAACTTGTTCTAGGATCAAATTCCCGACTTATTATACAAGAAATCTTAAACTGAATTATATTTTCTATATTCCTAAAAATGCAATTTAATATTAGCTAGCTAAGATATACATATTGCGACAATTAAATTTCTGAACTAGTGCCGTATATCGTAAATTAGTGGTGTCATCTACACATTTAATATGTCACTTTGAAGATGACAAATATACCAACATCTATTCGACAACCTGAACTGATTCAAGAAATTCATAAATTCGCGGTAGATAATCGCAATGTATCATTGAAAAAGATGGAAGAAGCGTTAAACAATGACAAAATCATTTGAACAATTACGAAAAAAGATCCAGAAAAAACAGACTTTTGTTCCACCTATTTCAAGTATAAATCAAAAGGTATTAAGAGTTCAACATTCCAGTAAAATTGTAGAAGCCACTACAAACAATTCAAACTGCCAGTAATCAAATATTACTGATGACAGGATGTGGTGTTTTTAACATGACCTACAAACAAGGCGTAAAAGTATGGAATAAAAATTAAAATCATTACCTCAAGTTTAAAAAAAAAACCACCTTGACCGTGTTTCATCGTGATTTATTGATCAAACTATCAATGGTCAGTATTATATTGAAACGCGGGTTGAGTAGAATTCCTCAAATTTGACCTGAACATCGTAGTTGAGAAAGGTGGTGCTTGTTACAAGATAATCCATCAAGTTTTTTTTTTTTTTTTTTTTTTATTGGTCTAGTACACGTGCTGCAGGGAAGTCCCTAAAGCGCTCCAGGAGCGGCACGAGTGCAGAAAAAGCGATTCACGTTGTTCTTGAATCGCTGTAAATTGTACTCGGTGGGAAACACAGCGCTGGGCAAATTATTCCAAAGGGATGACATTCTCCATAGTATAACTCATGCGTTGCCCTGATTTTCCCGCCTTGGTGGGTGTCGGCTTACTCGCCGGCACAACACTTTTGGCAGGTCCATTGTCAGTTGCCAAGTAAGTCTTATTGTTCGATGATTTTAGGCCCCAATTCAACTCTGTGCATTAAAACATTCACCTTATTCATAGTATCTTATAACTTCTAACTATTCCTAACTGATGTCAAATAAAACAGAAGTCGCATTGGATGATATACCAAGAGCCGGTAGTGTGTCATATATTTGAAATGAAGCAAAAAGTAAACACATTAAGTTTTTTTAAAGGGATAAAATATGATCGTACCTTGATAAGTTGTGTAAGACAATGCAGCTCGTCTATGAAGAGGTTGTGCTACAAATTTGCTCACAGTACTAAAGAATAATCGTGTAATAATAAATGAGGGAACATTGAAATTGAACTTTTAATCTAATAATAAATAACGAAAGTACCTTGAAATACTTGTGAAAGTCTACAACTTTAACAGGTCGAAGTAATTTATCAATAAGAACATATTATTACGGTTAAATGTGACTCTAATTTTCTATGATTATAATAGAGCTCTAACACAAAACAGAAGGTGCTCTGTCTTGCTACAATAACCGCGAATAACCGCATGTAAATCATGGAACCATTCATTGTGTTCTGAGTAGACTTTCTCAAGTATTTCAAGGTACTTTCGTTATTTACTATTAGATTAAAAATTCAACTTCAATGTTCCCTCACTTGTTATTATACGATCATTCTTTCTACAGTGAGCAATTTTGTAGTCTCAACCTCTTCATATACGATGCATTCCTCTTGTCTTACACTTGTTGGTTACAACTTTTCAAGTTACGATTCATATTTTATCTCTTTAAAAAACCTTAACGTGTTACTTTTTGCTTCATTTCAAATATATGACACACTACCGGCTCTCTGCATATCATCTTATGAGACTTCTGTTTTATTGGACACCACTTACTTGGTTTATTACTTGTATAAATAACGTCGCTTGACTGGGGTTAACGTCGCTCTTCTTTCAATCGAGTAAGCACCAGATTGTAAACTTAGTTATTATCTAAAATACTGAGAGTAATAGGTATCGCTGATGATTTTAATGTCATTTGTAGCTGACAAGCATTCCTTTAACTTTAATTCAATTTTTAGGAATAGTTAGAATTTATAAGATACTAAATTAAATGAATACGGTAAATGTTTCAACGCACAGAGTTGGACTGGGGCCTAAAATCATCGAACAATAAGTGAAGACTTTCTTGATGGATTATCTTGAAACAAGCACCACCTTTCTCAACTACGATATTCAGGTCAAATTTGAGGAATTCTACTCAACCCGCGTTTCAATATATTACTGACCATTGATAGTTTGACCAATTGGAATAAATCACGATGAAAAAACGGTCAAGGTGGTTTTTTTTTAAACTCGAGGTAATGATTTTAATTTTTATTTCGTACTTTTACGCCTTGTTTGTAGGTCATATTAAAAACACAACATCCTGTCATCAGTAATATTTGATTACTGGCAGTTTGAATTGTTTGTAGAGGCTTCTACAATTTTCCTGGAATGTTGAACTCTTAATACCTTTTGATCTATACTTGAATTAAGTGGAACAAACGTCTGTTTTTTCTGGATCTTTTTTCGCAATTATTTAAATGTGTATTTGATTTTGTCTTTGTTTAACGCTTCTTTCATCTTTTTCAGTGATGCATTGCGATTATCTGCCGCGAATTTATGAATTCCTTGAATCAGTTCAGGTTAGTGTACTTGTCATCTTCAAAATGACATATTAAACGTGTAGAGGACGCCGCTAATTTACGATATACGGGACTAGTCCGGAAATTTAATTGTCGCAACATATATATATATATATATATATATATATATATATATATATATATATGTATATATATATATATATATATATATATATATATATATATATATATATATATATATATATATATATTATATATATATATTTAGCTAGCTAATATTTAATTACATTTTTAGGAATATAGAAAATATCATTCAATTGAAGGTTTCTTGTATAATAAGTCTCGAATATCGAAATCTCGAATCTCGAGCGGTTGCTCTTGACATACCCAAGGCATTCGACCGTGTTTAGCACGATGGGCTGTTGGCTAAGCTACGCTCTTATCTTATGGTATGTCTGAAAAGTTTTGTTTGTGGCTCTCATGTTTCTTCAGAGACCGTTCTCTACGAGTGGCGGTCGACGAATTTCTTCACTATCAACGCCGGTGTACCTCAAGGCTCCATACTGTCTCCTACTTTCTTTCTCATTTACATTAACGATCTGCTGGAAAAGACCGAGAATCCAATCTACAGATTTGCAGATGACAGTACGCTTATCTCTTCATTCAATTTGAACACTCGGACATTGGTTACTCAGACGAATATCCGCAGACAGCAGGAAGTCATTCAACTTAACAAAGACCTGGAAGAAATTCTATTTTGTGGTGACAGTAACCAAGTAGAATTTAACGCTACAAAAACCCAGGCGGCAGTTTTCTTTAAAAAAGTTAACGTTGCTGAACCCGACATAGTTATGTCGGGGCACTCCATTCCTCTAACATCGTCACTATGGAATACTACTCCCATGTTTGGGGCTCCGCTCCCAAACATACAATGCAGTTGTTGGATTCTATTCAGAGAAGAGCTGTTCGTCTGATTGGAGACCCGGAACTGACCAGCGTCCTTGATTCGCTGGAACATCGAAGAACGATTGGCGACTTGAGCCTATTCTACAAGTATTTTCATGGAAAGTGTTCGAAGGATGTGGCCCGCTTAATTCCTCCCAGAGCCGTGCATGTTAAAAGTACACGCCGCGCTAATAGTTCACATCCGTATGAGGTTCAGCTTGTTACTCCTCGTACAACGCTTTTCAAGCAGTCTTTTATATGGAGAACATCACCCCTTTGGAATAATTTGCCCAGGACTGTGTTTCTTACCGAGTACAATTTACAGCAATTCAAGAACAACGTGAATCGCTTTCTCCTCACACGTGTCGCTCCTGTAGCGCTTTAGGGACTTCGCTGCAGCACATGTGCTGGATCAATAAAAAAAATAAGTCGGGAAATTGATCCTAGAACAAGTTTTCTTTCATTAACAAGGATACAGTAGTTTACTAATCCATATTGTAATTTTATTGCAACAATATTGGCAGGTATCTTTGTCCCGCCAGGACGTCCTTATTGTACAGAACTAATAATAAATAAATAATCAACTAACTCGACGCATACGTAATGCTCTTCCTGATAAGCTCTAAACATAATGTGTGTTTCCATAATATACATTTATAATTTAAATCTGGTCATTAGGGGTCGCCGTTCCGAGAAATATATACAGCTCTTTTGTTTTAGAGCTCTATTATCTTGGATAATTTAGAATGTAGGAAGTTCAACATTGTTTAATATTTTTTAAATTGTACCTTGTTTATGGTCTTTAAAAACCGCGAGCTTAAAAAATATATGAAAATGAGCATACGTTATCGTCACTTTTAAATTAAATCTAACCTAAATATTTACTCTTACTTGCATAAATGATATAAAATCTTAATTGTACCAAAAAGAAAATATTGATTATAACTTTTTGATATAAAACGTACACCTTTTTTAGTGTTCCGTACGGAACACTTATAAGATCACTTCGGTGTCTGTCTGTCTGTCTGTCTGTCTATCTGTCTGTCATACCCGATTTTCTCCGAAACTATTTGACATAGAAAGGTGAAATTTGGTAATAATATAGAATTAAATTTTGACTTAAGGGGTGAAGCCTGAAGTGAAAAAAAAATTTTTACTAGGTCATCGAGTGTGGTGTCAAATGAAAGCTTGTGAAAACACGAGTAAAAAATATATATATAATATTATACTTACGCACACTTTTCTTTGTATTATTTTTAAAAATTCGCGAAAAATCGCTGTCCCCTTATCTCGAAAGCCTTATCTCGAAAAAATTCTGGAATATTCTCCATGGGGTGTAGATTGAACGAAAATTATCACGAGTGCATTACCTTTAATAATTTATATGGTATATAAAAAAAACAAAAATTTCAAGGTCATCAGATTTCAGTAAAGATTGGAAACAAACTTTGTTGAAAACTCATTTGGGGTGTATTTTGTGAAGTCACTGATCATTTTATACCTCTGTAACAAAATTTTTTTTATTTTAAGAGCAATCAACGTACGGAACACTAATTGCGCAAGTTTAACTTGCACTTGACCGGTTATTGTACTTATGGTTGGTTACAATTGGTTGGTAATGTGGGAAGTACATTTCTTTTGAAAAACTATAAGACCTTTTAAATACAGGTAGGTATTTTATATCCATAGCAAATAAGATAAATACACTTTACACTTAATTTATGACCCAATGCAGCTTTTGTTTCACTCAACAATTTTTAATTTGGATTCATAGAACAATTATTGGCCGTATTTTTTTTATAGGCACAGAATACACGTTGCATGGAACTCCCTAAATCGTTACAAGACATATACGCGGAAGTCGTTATTTACGTTGGTCTTAAATTGCTACAGGTTATACTCGGTGGGAAAAGTCTTGTCTAGTTCATTCCCAATGGCTGAGTTAACTAGCATAACTATTCGGTTCTGAAAAAGCGTCTTCCTTCTGTCGAATTAGCGGTACATTTGTATACAATATTTGACTTCTCAGGAAATCCTTTTTTTCTAATTTCTAATATAAAGAAAATGAATACAATTCAGTGAAACCTAGTTTGGTTATTATGTTGGATTTCATATCTATAAAACAAAGGTGGTCGATACTAACTCCTTTGTCTGCAAAATCACGTTAAAATTGGAGGACGCTTACCCCTGCTATTCAGATTTTTCGAATATATTTTTTAATATTATTTGTTAAAATATATTAACTTTGCTCTAGAACACGGAAAAATGCCTTTTACTTCCATGCCAAAAATTGGAAGCAGAGAGGACAAAGAGGAAACTGCAATAGGTTATCTTGGCCTAGCAGATCGGAACGAAAGAGGGGGGACACTAATAGATTTTCTACATTAAAATAATTTATATGTAATGAACACTTTCTTCAAAAACAATAAAAACAGAAAATGGACAGCCCAGATGGTAAAACAAAAAATGCAATAGATTTCATAATCAGCAACAGGAAAGACATGATCTAAGATGTAAGTGTCCTGAATAGATGTTGAGTTGGGAGTGATCATCGCACTGTGAGAGCAAAAGTGTTTTTTAACATTAAACAGGAAAGAAAAAACATGATTCCTAAAAGAAACGGACAACCCTGGTGGATGTGGATTCTTATAGAAAAGAGATCGTAAGCTCCTTAGAACATAATGAAGATAGAGCAGTTGATGACATATTTTTGAAAACATCAAAAATGAATACAGAACTATAAATAGAGAGATATCGAGGGAAATTAGAAAACACAAAAGACAAAAAAATGCAGAGAAAATTAAAAACGTTGTAGAAAAGAATAAAAGCTTAGAAGTCTTGAGAAGGAAGAATACAATTGGAAGGAAAGACATATGCAAGATTAAGGACATGCGTGGTAATGTAATATCAAACAAACGAGATATCTTACAGATCATCGAATTATTTTATCAACAATTATATACCTTACAAGATAAAAAAAAGGACAGAAATCAACATACCAAAAGTCCTAAATCAGGGGTCGGAGGATATCCCAGATATCATAGAAGAAGAAATCACATCAGCCTTGAAGGACATGAAAAATAACAAAGCTCCGGGTGAGGACAATATTTTCGTAGAGGCAATTAAACATGGAGGACAAGAAATTATTAAAGCACTTAAAATGTTATTCAGTAAATGCCTCCTGGAAGGAATAACTCCATCGCAATGGAGTAATGCAACTATTGTCATCATGTATAAAAAGGCGATAATTTAGAACTTACAAAATATCGACCTGCTGGCTCCTGAGCCATGTATACAAGGTATTTACCAAAATACTTACCAAATGTCTAACAAATAAACTCGAGTTTTTCCTTTCAAAAGAACAGGCCGGTTTTCGCTTGAGGTATAAAACAAATGACCATCTGCTTATAGTTAAAATTCCCATTGAAATATGTACAGAATATAATAAGCCTCTTGTACTCATATTTGTGGACTTCGAAAAGGTTTTTGATTCTGTAAATCAGCAGACTTTTGGAAGCGCGGTAAAACACAAATTAATCACTCCACCAGCAAATTTCGAATCGAAAGTGCGGCAGAGTGATAAGCTCTCATCCAAGCTTTTCGTAATACTTCTAAAAAGTATTCTAAAATCAATAAACTGGGAAAGAATGGGACTTAACATTGACGGTGAAAAGTTAAATCACCTCTGTTTCGCCGACGACATGGTCTTAATGACAGACAAAATACAAGAAACACAAACTATGCTACACATGCTGCAGGAGGCTTCAGGAAAGGTTGGTCTAAAAATCAATCTATCCAAGACCCAGTTTATGACAAATCTTGTATTAAGCGACACTATAAAACTGAATAACGTAGAGATAGAGCAAGTGCACCAATGTAAATACCTGAGACATAAAATCAGCTTAGGACGAGATAACCAAACACATGCATTTCAGCAGCGAATATGGCTCTCATAGGCTGCAAGGCTGCATGTGGCAAACTGGTCTATGTATTCAAATCTAACCTTCCTAGATGTTTAAAAAGAAAAGTATTTAACAGATACATACTCCCTGTTCTTACGTATGGAGCCGATACTCTCACATTAACGAAGAAAAACATCAATAAAATATGTCTCATGCAACGAAAGATGGAGAGGTCAATGGTAGGTGTTACACTTAGATATCAGATCCCAAATCAATTTATCAGGAAGAGAACGGAGGTACAAGACGCAGTCAAATACATTCTACATCTTAAATAGAACTGGGCTGGGCATGTTCCTATGTTTAAGGATTGGCGATGGAAAAAGAGAATCAGAGTGGCGACCAAGATCCGAAGCCTATCGGAGTAGAGGTAGATCACCAAGTCGGTGGACTGATGATTTGAAAAGAGTGGCTGGAAATTGGGTACAAGCGGCCCAGAACAGAGAAAAGTGGCCAGACTTGAGGGAGACTTTCGTCCAGCAATAAACAGTATAAGCTGATGATGATGATTTAACTTTGAAATAGTGAATAATTTATCAGTTGAATCTGGAAATGTGTCAATCGTAAATAAAATATTTAATTTAGGGTAAATTTACGTCGTATTTATTCCTTCCAGCAATAAACAGTATAAACTGATGATGATGATTAACTTTGAAATAGTCAATAATTTATTAGTTAAATCTGGAATGTGTCAATCGTAAATAAAATATTTAATTTAGGGTAAATTTACGTCGTATTTATTCCTGTTTTACTAAAGTTTCGTTCTCCAATTGCAAAATGCTAGTAAGCTGCTTAAATATAAAAGAGAAAAACCTTGAAAATATGGTCAAAACCATAGAAAATATTTAGTCAATAATAGACATCGTATTAAAAATAAAGGGCGGACTCGCATAGCCAATATTGGTAGGAAAGGACATTGTCAAGAGATCTCCTACAACCTATTACTTTTCAATAGAATAATACATGAAATAATTTGAAAAGTTCGTAAACTGATAGGTTTTTGAATAGTAGAAAAAGAAATAAATACTACTTGAAGAAAACGTACGATATTTAGAAAGTGCTTTATCGATATAACGAAACAGCAAGAAACTTTGAAATGACATTGAAAACAACAAAATATTATACTGTCCAGAATACTATTCAAATTTAAGTTTATTTTCATAAAAAAAAATTACATAAAAAAAAATCTCAGTATACGTAAATCTAGTTTAGGTAATATCGAAAACCAAGTGAGAAACTAAGCCGCAATAGCCTCCAAAATAGTAGCATACTTAAATCATGCATTATAACGTAATAGTAAGCTAAAGATTGAAATATTATCTCGAACATACAAGACCACAATTATACATTTATTGGCGTACATAACGAATAGTCAACTTGAAACATCAAATGCATTAACAAATGCTCGAAACAACTGAAATAAAATTATTGCGCAGAATAACAGGAAAAATTTTAGTGGATAGAACGGGAAGTGATAACATGAAGCAAACATTCATTTTCATTTTCTTTATTGAGTTACAAGAAAGGCATAGCCTCTTATTTCTATTAAATAAACGTTGTTCTAACATAGTGAAAAAGTATACTTATTCTAACTTAACCTTAGTATTTACAATAGTGTTCCTAAACTAAACTTAACCTAGGAAGTGTGTTTTTTAACATGATTATGACCTAACCTAACTTAATCTAGGGCTTATGCTAACTTAACCTAGTTTTACATTTTTCTATCATGGTGGGTTGAGAGGGCCATTGTCTCCGTCAGAGAGAAGGTCTGAGGATCTCGGGAACTGGTTGCGGGCATGGGGGAGGGTTAGAAAGGCGTCCCTGATGATTGGATTGTGATGCTGGGACGTCTTGGCCAGGAACTTCATTTGAATTTGCCTTATATGGTTGGCACACCCAGGTCTCTGTGTAATTGGTTATTTCGCATGAACCAAGGGGCTCCTGTGATCATCGTCAGGGTCTTGTTTTGCACTACCTGAAGTTGTGCTCTCCTTGTGTTTAAGAGCTGGCATTATGTGGGGTAGGCGTAAGTAAGGCCTGCCTTCACAATTGTGTTGTAGATGTGCTGTGGATGATCTCATTAACAGCGGAAGGGGTAGTGAAGTATGTATTGCGGGGGAGCTGGGTAAGATTGAAGGTTCGTATGGTTGAAGCAAAAGCTTGATTTTGGTGAGCAACTTGCTGGAGCGATTTATAATTGGGTATAATTTGCCCAGCAGTTGCTTAGCTTTCTTGGTGGCAGTGCAGACTTGATCTTTCCAGACGTTTCGTACTGGATTCTCAGGTATTTGCTAGTGTTTGCACATGGGATGCGGGAGCCCTGTAGTTGGAAGTGGCCATGGGAAGTTCCGTTGCCCTTGGCGAAAACGATGGCTTGGGTCTTGTTGGGGTTCAGCTTGATCCTCCAGTGGAGGAACCAGGAGTCAAATTTGTCCAGGTGACGTTGGAGTCTGCGAGTAATGATTTGGCTACTTCTACAAGATTGTGTGATAATAGCAGTGTTATCAGCATAAAGGAGGAGATTAGTCTGATCAGACTTGGGAATGTCGGCAGTGAAAATATTGAAAGGGTGGGGAGAGAGGACGGAGCCCTGGGGGATTCCAGTTCTGATGGGCTTGACCTCGGAGATAGCCGTTTCGACTCTGACCTGAAAGGTCCTGTCAGAGACGAAGGACTCTACGAGTTTAGTCATGAAGTGGGGGTAACCATGTCGAATCAGTTTCAGAATGAGACCTTCGTGCCAAACACGGTCGAAAGGCTTGGATACATCAAGAAAAACAGCTCCAACTTTATGGTGTCTGTTGAAGCTGTTAGAAACGGTTTGTGCGGGTTTAGTGGTGTAGTGGGTAGTGCTATGAAGCGGTTGGAAGCCAAACTGTTCGTCAGAGATAACATGAGGGGCTATGGAGTTTGCTCTGATAATTTCGAGGACGACTTTTTCAACTATCTTGCCTAGACCGGGAAGTAGGTTGATTGGACGATAGCTACTTGCCTCAAGAGAAAGGGGGCCTGGCTTTTTGATTATAATGACCTCAGCCTTCTTCCAGTAAGGTAGGAAGTAACTGAGTCTCAGTATGCTGTTAATGATGTTGGTGGTTTCTGAGATCTGATCTGTGGATGATCTCATTAACAGCGGAAGGGGTAGTGAAGTATGTATTGCGGGGGAGCTGGGTAAGATTGAAGGTTCGTGTGGTTGAAGCAAACATACAAAACAGGTAACAAGTATGATTATTTTTTTTTTTTTTCAGGTAGAGAGAAGAGTTACCTACATCATTTTGAATGACAAGCCTCATTTTTTTTTCTAAAAAACTATCCATACCAAAAGTGATGATTCTTAAGTTATTGGGACAGGGAGTTACTTTCTGAACTATACAATTTATTTTTTTACAGATAATTCCAAAAATAATCTACTTACTGTATCAATTTTTCGGTCAACTGAAGTAAGACATACTGACTTTATCAAATAGCTAACATCATTGGGAAAATATGAAAAGCTCTTCCATCTATTATATATAAATTTAAAAGTCTGCACTCTATTTGATGAACCGAAAATAATACATCGTATTTTTAAAAAGCAATTAAATCTTACTGTCCTTCTTTACTTTAGGGAAATACTAAAGAAAATAAATCTGACATTTTCATTATTATAAGTAAAAAAGGTCAACCATATGACAGTTCATTATTTATAATCTACGATGTAATAAAAAGATATCTTTAATGCATCTCGATATAAATGGCTCTCTAATAAAGAAAAAAGGTTTTTAAAATTTTGATCATTAGAACATCACAGCTTCAATTAATCGGAGACACAAGATCTTTAGTTCACATAAACGATAAATTTTGTAAGTGAATGACTTTACAAAACTCTAGGTTATGTGCTTGGTTTATATAAACAACATAACTTTTCATTTATATTTCTCCATTATATGGTTTATTTTTACCATGAATGAGCGATATCGTAAAAAATAGCCGCATTTACTAACGTTACCACAATGTTTAAGATCAAGGTAATGAGGACAGATGTAACGATTTGTGTCTTGGATTTTTAATTTGCATTTTAATTAGATACGTAACGAGAAAATTCTATTCTTTACACGACTCGTCCTTTTCTTGCTTATTAGTGGTAGAATGAGTTCCTGAGTGTTGCGTTAGAAGTGAGTGCTTCAAAAATAGCAAAAACTGCAAGTTTAAAAAATGAATTGCAATATTGCAATTTGAGTACAGGTATCCTACAACGTGAGATCACAATTTAAAATTTCGTCAGTCCTGAGTAACTTATATAATAAACAGGCGAGCAAACAAAAATGTTTTATTATTAAAATCTCTAATTTACGAAAATATCACGAGTGTATGCACATCCTTTATACGATTCTATCAAATATTCGACGTCCTGCTTACCGGACCACGAGTGGCGTGTCAAATGAAATCTTTTAAAAAACAAGTCAAAAATATATATAATGTAATACTTGCGCACACTTTTCTTTGCATTATTTTAAAAAAATTGCAAAAAATCGCCGTCCCCCTCCCTTATCTCGAAAAGTACTGTTCAAAAAATTTTGAGGAAAAATCCGGAATATTCTCCACAGGGTGTACTTTGAACGAAAATTATCACGAGTGCATAACTTTCATAATTATCTGGTATATAAAAAAAAAAACAATAATTTCAAGATCATCAGTTTTCAGTAGAGATCGGAAAAAAAACTTTGCTGAAAAAACTCATTTAGGCTGTGTTTTGTGAAGTCATTGATCATTTTATACCTCCGTAACAAATTTTTTTTTTTTAGCAGTCAAAGTACGAAACACTAATGGGGCAAGTCCAACTTGCACTTGACCGGTTATTATTTAAACATTGATAAGTTTACCATCTTCCAGTCTAAAATTCTTTGGGTGAACTCTCTGAACAGATTACTTTCACCCGAAAATGTGTTCTGGCCCTGTGGAATATATAGGAAATTCTTTAAGTAATATAATTCTAAGACCATTTTGAATAAGTAATATATTTTTTAAAATTGTACATTTGCTCATTAGATGAGGTCTAAGGTGAATGGATTTTGTGTCTCTCCACTACGGAGCTTCGATCTATTGAAAAATTCTATTCTTCACATGACTCGTCCTTTTCTTGCTTATTAGTGGTAGAATGAGTTCCTGAGTGTTGCGTTAGAAGTGAGTGCTTCAAAAAGAGCAAAAACTGCAAGTTTAAAAAATGAAATGCAATATTGCAATTCGAGTACAGGTATCCTACAACGTGAGATCACAGTTTAAAATTTCGTCAGTCCTGAGTAACTTATATAATAAACAGGCGGGCAAACAAAAATGTTTTATTATTAAAATCTCTAATTTACGAAAATATCACGAGTGGGTGCACATCCTTTATACGATTCTATAAAATATTCGACGTCCTTCTGTTGATATTATTTATCATCATCATTATCATTAGCTTATTCCATCCATAGTCGGATGTAAGCCTCCCCAAGTTGTCTCCAATAAGCTTTATTGTTTGCTTTGTACATCCATTAGTGCCCGCTAATCTTTTTATGTCGTTCGTCCATGTGTTCTCTAGGTCTTCATTCAACTTTTATCATTCATCTTTGCTACATACCCCGCCCAATTCCACCTTAATATACATATTTGTTGTATTACATCTGTCACTTTTGATCTTCTTCAAATCTCGATGTTAAGAATACGATTTTGGAATTCTCTCTCCATTGCTCTTTGGGTTACCTGAAGTTTATTTATTATATTTTTATTTAAGGCTCACGTTTCAGTGCCATATATTAATACCGGCAGTACATATTGATCGAATTCTCTGGCTTTTATTGTACTTGGGATGTCCAATTTCTCTTTTATCCAAGTCAACTTTTAAATTATTTTTTGATATTTCAATTTTTTGGTCCTAAATATACATATGAATGTTTATACCTTTTCTATTCTTTTACCCTCTGTTAATATTTTCTGGCTGTTATCTTCACTTCACAGCATCATTTTTAGTTAAAAAAGATGTCCGGATGGCCAAAATATAACTAAGAAGTAGAAATAATTGTAAAAAATATAACTAAGAAGTATAAATAATATTTTGTAATGTTATTTATACTTCTTAGTTATATTTTGTTTTTATTTATATTTTGGCCATTCCGACATATGTTTTAATTTAAAATACTTAAAAAAAAACAATAAAATGATAAGTATAGTATACCTACAAAGTGAGTCTTTTAAACTAGGTTTTATGTATACAAAGAGTAAAGCAAGTCCAGCTTGTTTTTTTTAAAAAAAAAAAAACACTTGATTTATTTTTAAATGTCTACAACTAGTACACCATATAGAATTTAAAAACAGATAGTAGTTGTAAAAATACAAAAATATCCTTGGTAGCACTACCGTGTTGTCTTAAGAAGCATCCTAAAACACTAGTATATGTTTTGACACTTAACCAATGTTGGCGAATGTCATAACATTCTCAGAAATGTCATAATGATATAGTAAAATCTCTATTGAGTCAGGAATGTGAATCACATAAACAGGTTATAATATCTAACATTTTAAAGTAAAATACCTTGGATTTCCTATTCGGGGTCGCTTGCTGTTAAAATAATCTTGGTTAAACCAGAAATTTTTGGAGAGAGAATAAATTACAAATATAAGAACATACAAACTTGTATTTCATGTACAGGATTATCACTAGCAATGCCAGTGCCACTACTGAAATAACAAAGTTAAAACAATACATGTTAATTATTAATTCTGTAGAAAGCTCAAATTCTACCAACGCTGGTATATTGCTCCCATGTTTAGGGTTCTGCTCTCAAACATACTCCACATTTTGAATTCTATTCAGAAGAGAGCTGTTCGCCTGATTGTAGACGCAGAACTTAGCAGAAATCTTGATACCTTGGAACATTCTACAAGTATTTTCATGGAAAATGTTCGATGGATATAATCCCCTTAATTCCTTCTAGAGCGGTGCATGCTATTAATACACACATTGCAAGCAATCTTTTATACGGAGAACAGCAACCCTTTGGAATGATTTTTCCCACTTAATACAACTTACAGGGATTCAAGGCCAAAGTGAATCGCTTTTTCCGCACACGCGTAGCTTCTTGAGCATTTTAGGGATTTCCTTGCTGCATGTGTGCTAGGTCCATAAAAAAAACAGTTTAATGTGTGGTGTGTAGCTAACCATGCTCACTGAAGTCATAGAACAGAGCTTAAACTAGTTTCCTCTAAATTGCTGAAGTTATTCGCTAGGAACAGAGATTAAAACTACATAGTTTCCAAAAATTACTTTTAACATACCAATATAAATATTATATAAAATAAATTAATAATTGGCCACAGAATCTAAATATAATTTCATTTTTAAAATGCAGTATTGAACTTCCACTCACATTGTGGGACTCTCTGTATATAAAGAAATATCTTAATAACTTTATTAGCTAGAACTTTTACATTTTTTTTTTTTTATTGCTATTTCTGCAAATAAACAAGATTTAAATGGTCTAAACATAAGTAGTAACACTGTATAAAAACTTTTAATTTATTAACACACATAATCGGTATTAGTCAAACTAAAGTAGTTCCTTTTTAGTGTTCCCTACGGAACACTTCGGTATCCGTCTGTCTGTCTGTCACACCCGTTTTTTTCCCGAAACTAGTTGACATAGAAAGTTGAAATTTGGCACTAATATAGGAATTGATGGCCTCATCAGAGTTGTGAAGTTTTTGAAAGTTAAATTTTCTTTCACTTAAGGGATTAGTTTTGGGGGGGAAATCAGAAGTGAAACAAAAATTTACCGGACCACGGGTGACGTGTCAAATGAAATCTTTTAAAAACAAGTCAAAAATATATATAATGTAATACTTGCGCACACTTTTCTTTGCATTATTTTAAAAAAATTGCAAAAAATCGCCGTTCCCCTCCCCTTATCTCGAAAAGTACTGTTCAAAAAATTTTGAGAAAAATCCGGAATATTTCTCCACAGGGTGTACTTTGAACGAAAATTATCACGAGTGCATTACCTTTCATAATTTATCTGGTATATAAAAAAAAAAACAATAATTTCAAGATCATCAGTTTTCAGTAAAGATCGGAAAAAAAACTTTGCTGAAAACTCATTTAGGCTGTATTTTGTAAAGTCATTGATCATTTTATATACCTCCGTAACAATTTTTTTATTTTAGCAGTCAAAGTACGAAACACTAATGGGGCAAGTCCAACTTGCACTTGACCGGTTTATTATTTAAACATTGATAAGTTTACCATCTTCCAGTCTAAAATTCTTTGGGTGAACTCTCTGAACAGATTACTTTCACCCGAAAATGTGTTCTGGCCCTGTGAAATATTCTTTAAGTAATATAATTCTAAGACCATTTTGAAAAAGTAATATCTTTTTTAAAATTGTACTCATTAGATGAGGTCTAAGGTGAATGGATTTTGTGTCTCTCCACTACGGAGCTTCGATCTATTGTAACATACATTTTAGATTTCACTAAGCAAGTCCCATAATGAAGAGACTTACTAGGTCTTCTAGTGATAAGGTTTCTCTGTCAGGGTAAGAAACCCAATTGGCTACCAGACATTTACATACCTCGTGCTTAGCCGTTTCGTCATCGTCCATACATACTGGCCTTCAGTTGATTGTGCCAGCTCCAACCTTTATGTATGATGCCTTAGCCTATAATAGCAAGTATATATACACACTAAAACATCAAGCTTTTATTTGCCCATCTTCAGTAGTAGTCTATTAATGTCTGTTTCATCGGACAACCTATGCATATTTTTATATATCAAATATGGTCTCCATCCATATTCATCATTAATGTATAGCAGATACAGTAAAATAAGTATTTACAAGAGGAACTTGAGTTAAGTGACATGTGCTCAATTACTCGACTTAATGCTGTTCTAAACCGATAAAAACACAATCATATATGTATATAGCGGTATCCTACTTAGATCCGACAAATGCCTAGAACTGTGCAACGATTTTTGAAGTGTTAACAAAGATTAAATGTTTGTGCCACTCATGTCTCATTGCTAGCTACTTTTGACAAAACTAACAACTTTTCGCCACAAAATAGTGTCTAGTTGTATAGAAACCTTTTGAAAATTGTAATATTCTGCAGGAGAAGAACCATAAAATGAATCATAAACGCTTACTAGTTGAATTTTCTGACAAATTTTAAAGAAATACATAAAATTTTATATTACCACAAGTTTTTATTGTTCAATGCTATCAGTATGTAAATTTTGATTTTCCTGATTTTTAATATACCACAGAGGTATAATAGGTACACTATCCACTTTTATGAATAATGAATAAATTCGCAATTATCTACTTTTTGAAAGTAATTTAATATGCACTAAAATACACATTTTTAGCTGTGTACCCAAGATTTTATTATTATTCCATAGATACAAAAATGACATTTATAATTTATTGTTTTACATCTGTATTACTTATACGTTTATTCTTTAAGAATATATTCAACAGCAATACAAAAAATTATTTCGCGATCATGAGCGGTTAAACTGTATTTGGAGAGCTACTTCAGTAACACACACAGTGTTATTTAAAACCTAGTTATTTGCAAAGCCACCGTAAACTGTCGGTAGGGACCCTAATATAATTATAAGTTTAGGTTCACTTATTCCAGATTTTCTAATGTTGGTTGAAGGACAGTTAAATTAAAACATGTTTATATATAACGGTTAGCTGCAAATTTCAGAAGAATTATATCAGACAAGAATATCAGAAAAATCGAAATAAAAATTCATCATCGTGTGAATAGAGCTCCAAAAAGTTTTTCGTCCAAATAGCTGCCTTTTAGTACTATTTTCGATGCCCTGCAAGGTCTTTCTTAATGGTATTACGATATTCCATATTAGATAAATATTCCATATCCATATATTCCAAAATATCCCAGACATAATATCAGGAGAATTACAGAAAGCCGTAATACACATCCAAAACGGCAAAAGCCCTGGCGAGGATAAATTTACAGCTGAAATGGAGTTTGGAGGACTAACGCTAGAAAAATGTATCCATATGCTCTTTAGTAAATGCCTACAGGAAGGACAAGTTTCGGAAAGCTGGTTAGATGCAGCAATAATCTTGCTATTTAAGAAAGGAGACTCAGCAAACATAGAAAACTACAGAATGTTAAGTTTATTGTCCCACTTGTACGAACTATTTACAACAATTATTACCAATCGACTAACATCAAAATTTGACACATACCAACCTGTGGAACAGGCTGGTTCCGAAAGGGCTTCAGCTGAAGTGACCATTTGCAAACCATAAAATCCCTTATAGAGAAAACAACTAAATATATGTAAAAATACACCTAGCCTTTATCGACTTCCAGAAAGTTTTTGACACAGTCGACATTGAATACATATTAGTGGCCATGAACCGAGCACGAATTGACACTCGATATACTACAGTGATCGAAGATGTCTACAGAAACGCTTCTCTTCATATAAAGATAGAGGAAGAGGTGAAAACCAATAGCATTAAAGTCGAAAGAGGTGTTCGTCAGGGAGACACTATATCACCAAAAATATTTACACTTGTACTCGAGGATATCTTTAAGAAACTACCATGGGAAGATAAAGGAATCAGAATTATATCTGAATCATCTCCGATTTGCAGATGACATTGTGTTGATATCAAGTGACTTGAACAAATTGGAATCAATACTTCAACAACTGAGTTATTTATCGAAACAGGTTAGCCTCAAAATGAATTAAGTTGTGAATGTGGAATCTTTGGCACAATGATACTACTCAGTATATATCACCACTACACCAAACACTTTATTTTTGCACTCGACGCGCGTTTCGCTAACCATGTTAGCTTTATCAGGAGCGATGATTGACTGTCAGTCACCCAGTCAATCATCGCCAGACCAGTCAATCATCGCTCCTGATGAAGCTAACATGGTTAGCGAAACGCGCGTCGAGTGCAAAAATAAAGTGTTTGGTGTAGTGGTGATATATACTGAGTAGTGTCAAAATGAATTACTCGAAAACAAAAATAATGAGCCTAAAAGACTCACATACATTGATTGAGAATCAGGACATAGAAAATATTACAACTATTTGGGCCATTCAATCACTTCAGGGAAAGAGCATCAGTACAGGAAGATTACCAGACTCTCCTTTGTACTGAGAGATAGCAGTATTCCATTTAATTTAAAAGGAAAGTTTTCTATACTTGTATTCTACGATAACAACATACGGAATGCAAACAATGTCTAACGCAGAAGAACGCCAATAGACTCAGAGTAATGCAGAGGGCAATGGAAAGATCAATTGTTGGGATTATCTATGAGTGATAGAATCTGAAATGAAGAGATCCGTCGAAGAACAAGAGCAACAGATGTCATAGAGAGGATCGCCGAACTGAAGTGGCAATGGACTGGACATGTCGCAAGACAGCAAGGTGAAAGATGGCCACTGAAAATCATACAGTGGCGACCTAGGGAGACAAAACGAAGTAGAGGTAGCCCCTATTGAGATGGACAGATGATATCAAGAGGATAGCTGGTAGAGACTGGCATCAAAAAGCACAAGACAGGGCAAAATGGAAAACATTAGGAAAGGTCTATGTCCAGGAATGTACGAGTTAAAGGCTGAAGTAGAAGAAGACATATTCCAATTATAGAACACCACATGTTGAACCAGATGTATGCTTTTTCAAGTATTTACAATTAAGTCAAGACGGTAACTTACGTTCATCTAAAAAAAGCCCTATTTATTTACGTATAAAACAATCAAATTGGCAATGACAGTATTTTTATGCACACTAACCATGTGACTAAAATTGAAATACCTAAAAATTATGTAACGTAATCGCGCTAAGGAGGTTTCCAATCTCATTTTGGCTGGTATAGAAGCAGACATACCTTTTTCAAAGAAATGCACTTTCAACAGCAAGCCTTGGTTCTACTGAAAATGCAAAGAAGCTGGTGCTTCTAATTATCTGGGCTACCACACAATGGCATGCAAATCACAACGTCATAAATCGTAACATCTTTCTTCGTGCCTTGCACAGATGCAAAAAAATTATCGACGAGACCAAGCAGGAACACAATCAAAGAATTAAAAACAAACTTCTTACCTTCCCCAACAATTTCAGGTCTTTTTGGTCAGTCGCTCAGGTAATTAGTCAAAATTTTACCCAATCCATTATATCACCACTCGCACGGCAGAACGATTTTAACGAAGCTAGACACCAAAAAATGTTCTGGCTCTGATGGAATACCTGCTATAATATTCAAAAAACGTGCAAGTGAACTCCAGTTTTCTTTTCAACCTCTCCTACAAAGAGGGGGAACATTTTCTTCCTGTTGAAAATGCGCTACAATTCAGCTGAGGGAAGAAGATCTTATCAAAAAACTGCCGAACAATCACACTGCTTTCAATACTATCGAAAGTTATGAAAAATACTATCAATCAGGATCTTTTCAGATATCTAGAATGATTTAACATTATTAGCATTCATATGGCTTCCGTAAACTTCTTATGCTTTGTCTAAAACCTTTTTGTTTATAGCTTTTAGGTCTCCTCAGAGAGCGCTCTTAACGAGTGGTGATCCAAGGATTTCTTTCTAATACCTTCTCTGCCAACACCAGTGTGCTCCAAGGCTCCATCCTGTTCCCTACGCTCTTTCTCATTTGCATTAACGATCTGTTGGAAAGGATCAGAAATTCAATCTAGAGCTTTGCAGATGACAGTACGCTTATTTCTTCATTCTCTTTGAGGGCTCGAACATTATCTACTCATGTAAATATCCGCAGACAGTAGGAAGTCGTTTAACTTAACAAAGACTTGGAGAAAATTTTATCTTGAGGTGACAGAAATCAAGTAGAATTTAACGGTACGAAAACTCAGGCGGCAGTTTTTTTTTTAAAAATTACCTTTGCGAAACCCGACATAGTTATGTTGGGATACTCCATTCCTGTAGTTCCTGTACGTTCACTTTAGAGCAAATATGACTTGACATGCACATGTTCCAAGCATAGCAAAGAAAGCTTCTTAACAACTGGGAATATTATTTCGTACTAGAAAGCTTTGCACTTTACAACGACTGTTAATTCAATACAAAGCTCAAATTGGGATAACGATAGAATACTGCGCCCATGTTTTGGCTCTGCTCCGAAACATACACTGCATTTGTTGCATTCTATTCAGAAGAAAGCCGTGCACCTGATTGGAGACCCAGAACTGACCAGAAACCTTGATTTCTGGAAATATCGAAAAACAGTTGGCGACTTGAGTCTATTCTACAAGTATTTTCATGGAAAATGTTCGATGGATGTAGCCTCCCAAGGTGGTGCATACTAAGAATACAGATCGGGCTAATATTTCACGTCTCTATGAAGTTCAGCTTTTAACTCCTCGCACTACCCTTTTCAAGTACTCTTTTATATAGAGAAGGTCATCCCTTTGGAATAATTGTCCCAGGACTGTGTATCCCACCGAGTATAATTTACAGTGATTCAAGTCCAACGTGAACCACTTTATCCGCACATGCGTCGCTCCTATAGGATTTTAGGGATTTCGCTGCAGCACGTGGGTTATGCGCATAAAAAAATCTACAAGGTACATATAGTGATCAATTATAGTAAAGTTTAGTAGTTCTGACAAGATAAATATTAAAGTTGACCTTAAGTAGTTTATAAATAAATCAACATTTTTTTAATATGAATATTTGCGACATATATTAATAATTTTAAAAAAATATATATATAAAACAAAAATAGGAATTTAGGTTTCTGATAACACAGGTCAACATTTTATCTAGGCTTGTACTCGGTAAACCAGCTAGGTATCTTAGGATTTCTGGGGTCGCTGATCACGATGAAGGGGTCGGTTAACCTTCGTCAGGTCAGGTTCAAGGTCATTTGAAGGTCAAATTGGGCCAATGCAGCCAAAAAATCTGAAAAAATTCATACGTATGTTTTTTGGGTCACTGAATCCGAATCCGGTGTTATTTTTTTCATATAAGGTCTCCTGAAGGTCACTAGAGGTTACTTCAAGGTCATTCTGAGGTTATTTGGAATAAAACAGTTATGAGCAGGCCAAAAAATCTGAAAAAAATGGTGTATACGTTTTTTAGGTCTCTGGTTCAGAATTAGAGGTCGCTTACCCTTCATCAGGTCGGTATTAAGGTCATTTGGAAGTCAAATCATTGGATAGCCGCCAAAATAAACCGTAACGTGTTTCGGAATGTTTGTCTTCTTCTCACTCGTGTCTCCAAGAATACACCGGAAGTTATGTCTACTTTAATACTTTGTAAGATTCTGGAACTTCATCGGAACGTTCTGACAATATTCTCATTTTGATTTGTGCCAGTAAGGTCCTCCACATTTCCCGTTATGTGCATCTGTACTTGAAGAGGGAGTGACTCTATAGCATAGCATCTACTATATATAAAAACAACGAAACGGAATTGTTTAAAAATCCAAGAGTCACCCTATTTTCAAAAAAGGTAAAAATATCACACTTTCTTCGCTTCACCCTTCTGATCGCTCCGTTGACCAATCCTCCATCTCAAGTTTGAAGTTTATGGAGAATTGTAAAAAACGTTGCCAATTAAATTTACAAGAGCCCTAGCGTGTTCCCAGAATTCTTAGAATTTGCTGACTTATAATTCGTTTAAATGCACACACACACGCACACGCACGCACACGCACGCACACACACACATACACAGTAATACACACACACACACACACACTCATACACACGAAATAAAACACACAGACATACACAGTAATACACACACACAAGTTCTCTTATATCAGGTCCGGTAAAGACACCTTGATTTATTTTCGCCTCCGAAAGTTTTGGCAATACTTCAAAGATATGCATGAAAGCATCGCTCTGGTTTCTACTCATTACTTTAACAATTTGTTTTGCCAGATCTAACTTTATGTGCAATGGTGGTAATAGAACTTTATGAGGAGGTACCAAACTTTCTGCTAAAACCTTTTTCTCACCTGGGATTAGATTTTTTCTTGGTGGCCAAACTTTTACTACGTAATGTTTATCTCTAGCACGACTGTTCCATTCACAAAGGAAGCATGGATATGATACAAACCCTGATTGCAAACCGAGCATGATCGTTATGATTTTTAAATCACCACAAAGTTCCCACTTATGAGAATCATATTTCAGTTTTTCTAGTACGAGTTCTAAATTGAAATATTCTTCTTTTAAAATGACCGAATGAGCAAGAGGCAAAGGGGCATACGTATTCCCATTGAAGAGCAAGATCGCTTTCAAACTTCTTTTCGATGAATCGATAAAAAGGCGCCAATGACTAGCTGTATATTCGATACCATATTCTTTGATTAATCCACTAACATCATTGCAATAAATTAAATTACAAGATTTTGTAAAATACTTTTTGAATGGTTTTACTCTTGAACGGTAATATGTTACTTTTGTCCCTGGTGCTAAACAATTTTTTTCCTTTTAATCTCGATGCTAAAAGTTCAGAACCTTCTTTTGAAAGTCCTAAGTCTCTACAGAGATTACTCAGGTCACCTTGGTTAAAATGTGTTTGTTCTGACATACCTTCATCTTCTGAGCCTGAAGATACATTGCGATACATCTTGCGATGTATCTAATGATTTATCATGCATATCCATATCTTCAGAAACTTTAAAATGCTCTGCATTGCTATGCCTGCTGTCATCATTATCAGGTGCAGTTTCTATATATATGGGCAATGTTACAGATTCTACGCACGGATAAGTTACAGAGTTTTTGTTATTACGATTATATCCTTTGAGATTCGTTAAGCAGAAATAACAATTAGACGTATGGTCTGATGGATTTCTCCATTTCATCGGTGCAGAAAATAGTTGTGCCCTTGTTCCAAACAAAATATTGCGGCATTTACTACAGATGACATTCGGAGTATAAGAGTTGTTCAAGGAACTCGTGTCGATATTAAACAAACTTTTATATTTTGTTTTCAAAGTCTCAGAAAATTTAAATTTATTTTTGGGACTATACAGCCCACAAATAATACAAAAACAGTTCACATTATTCTTACAAAATCCTTGACTTGTAGCATTAAACTCTTCAAAAGCCAAGTTTCCCATCGTTGAAGAGCTACGGTCGCTGGATGACGACGGCTGCGGGCCCGCTTTCCCACCCTGACCAACCGCCGATTCTGGGGTTCCGAGCCCCTGTCTCGTAGACGTTTTATTTGTAGTTGCCATGACGGCATGGAAGCCATAACCCAGGGACTTCGCCGGATAGTGGAACAACTCCGTTGCCCACCGTCACCGCGTGGAGGTGCCCTAGGTGCAACTACAAGTATTAGTTCATTAGCCCACATTTATTAAATATGCATATCAAATAACTTTATGGAAATGTTAGTGGAGTTTTAGGATTGAGACAAAAACTTTCTGTATAAAATAAACCGACCTCGAAGCAAGTATAATGCTGAAATATACTAGTAGCACTTGATCATAACCTTTTCCTCTACCCATGTTCTTGTATTCCTGCTTGAAACGATTTATGGAAGAAATGGTAGGGAAGAAAAGAACACAGATTAGGTATTAGTGACCCAAAAAAGGTGGGTATCGTTTTTTTTAGATTTTTCAGCCGCTATCAATTAAATTGACCTTCAAATGACTTTGAACCAGATTTGATGGAGGTTAACCGACCTCTAATTCTGAACTAGAGACCTACAAAACGTATACACCATTTTCTTCAGATTTTTGGCCTGCTCATAACTGTTTTATTCCAAATAACCTCAGAATGTCCTTGAAGTAACCTCTAGTGACCTTCAGGAGACTTTATATGAAAAAAATAACACCGGATTCGGATTCAATGACCCAAAAAACATACGTATGAATTTTTTCAGATTTTTTTGGCTGCAATGGCTCTATTTGACCTTCAAATGACCTTGAACCTGACCTGATGAAGGTTAACCGACCCCTTCATCGTGATCAGCGACCCCAAAAACCCTAAGATACCTAGTTGGTTTACCGAGTACAAGCCTAGATAGAATGTTGACCTGTGTAATCGATAGTTAATGTTTAATAGTATCATTCGTTAAATTATATGCGTTAAACTTATTTTTTACTTAATATTAATAAAACTCCGCTTTGTTTTTTTTTTACAGAATGTTAATGTATTTTAAATTATAGGCTTTGTCATATGGCGAGAAAAGAGAGCAGCATTTTTACTTATTGACATATTTAGGTCGTGACCTTATGTAAAATTGATTAGAAATTGTTTAAATGAAAAATGAGAAATGACTATAAGTATTTTTACAGATTATTTCAATCACATAACGGAGGGTCAATATTCTGGCGTACAAGCACCTTGATATTGAAATTGTTTTTGTGGGGTGTGAAAATTTTCTTACCCAGGTGTACTTGTACTTTTACATTTTAACGGCTGATATTTGTGTAAAAAGAAAATGACGCCTTTTTATATGCATGCAAAATTTCTGAATCGCTATAAGGAGGTATGTGCGCATTAATATATTAAGATCATGTTTCAACACTGTTTTTCTTTTTAGAATTTATTTTTTATTACATTTTTATATTTGATTAGGCAGCAATTTCAATTTTTGAGTAGGGTAACTTAAAACAGTGATTTAAATTTTTGCACAGTGTAACTCAACCGTGTATAACGTGTTGCTGACCTAACTTATTCAGTTTACGTTGATTTTGCGTCCCGGAAGTTAGCCATTATAAAGACGTCACTTTGAAGAAGGGCCGCCAGTATGCCGTAGTGGATTTTTTCTCCAGCACGCCGTAGTGGCTTTTTATTTTTCTCCATGATGCAGTAGTGAGTAACGGTTTTTTATCACCAAGTGATCATTTGTAGCTCTCACGTTTAAGGCTTTCTTCTGTTTTTAAAATATCCTGCTCATCCTCAGGCATTTCGGGTCAAAAAGTGTTTAGCTACCCAAAAAAGAATAGCCTAAGGGGTTTTTATTTAGTTAATGTAATTTCAAGAGTGTAATATCTGCAAGGATTTTTATTTTGTCAATATGCTTTTCCCTGTGTTAATGCAGCCTTTTACTGAACTACCCACCCTTTCTTTTAGAACGCACAGGTTGTAATATATTTAATCTTATTTTAACAACTAAATAACTCTTCAGTATTTTTTCATTTTTCGAACTGAAATTAGATTCCTTTTATTCTAAAATGAATGGCGCCCAAAAAAAAAACATTACAACCAAGCTTTGAACAACTGTAGAGACTATTTTTCAAAGACGTACAAAAAATATCTCTCATCCATAATCTCTCCAAACAAAACGAGCTAGCTTATATATCTAAACTTTGATCTCTCGGTATTAATATCTACTCAATCCATTCTCAAAAATTAAGTTATACCTAAAAGGCAAAATAGCACAGCAAAAGAGACGTAATAACATGGCGCCTCAACCTGCCAGGCTATAAAAATAGCGCTCCAACGCGTAGGGCTTTGAAGATTTTCCCTCATGAAGTTGATCGGAGTTCAGTGTACCAGTTTTTGAAGGAAATAAAAATTCTGATATTATTTTTCTTTATTTCCGAACGTTTATTAAAGTATATTAGACTATGATAATAAGACAAGAGCAGGAAATTTGAAAAATTAATTATTTCAATTTATTTGATGATAGTGATATATATATATATTTGAATTTTGTTAATTGAACCTGATCTAAAAAATTTCCTATTTTTGTCGAAAGTTAAAAACTTTAGGCTTTAATTTGCACTTGTGTATTTATCTGTTATCTTAAATATGCGGTGTTACCAAAAAAAAACTATATGGTTTTGTTTACTTATGATTTGTATGAATATTGAAAATACTTTGCTTATACAGGGCAGTACTTAAAAATTTTTTGAAAGTGTTAAAAATTTTCAAAATATTTAGTAAAAAAGTTTTAACATTTCAGTTATCTTTACATATTTCTTACTTTGACTGTTATGAAGCACAGGAAAAATATTTTCACGATTTGTTTAAACAATTCTTTTAAATTTTATAACTTGAATACTTTGTCATAGAAGCTTTCAATTTTAAAGTCAATCACCTGTTGAAATATGAACTGGATTATAAATTAATCATTTCAAGCCTATTTTCACAGTAAGGTCCCTAGTCTAAAATGTCCTAGAGAAGTACACGACCAAAAATATTCCCATAAATCTGATTGGACCAAATGGTTACAAAAAGTTTCTAATTTTTTTAAGTCTAATAAATTTTCTCCTTCTCTAATTAAAATTCCTATCTCTCTAAATGGTCACATGTCTCTTTTATTCGTGCATAAGCATTTAAATAACAGACCGTATATAAAGATAAATTTGTTAGGTGTCGACTTACTGCTTTTTGATTGACCTTAGAGTAAATACATCGTGATAGGTCGGAATGGTTTTAAAATTTTAAGTCGTTTGGGTATAAAAATATGCCATGTCAAAAATAGAAGGTTACCACAGCGGATGGCAGCCGCCAAAAAGTGTTAAGTACGGTCGAGTTGCTGCTGGTCTGCACTTGTTATAATTTAGTCATTTCAGCTCCAGTATTACCTTTCTTTATCACAAAATTTTATTTTAGAATGTGATTTTGCACAAAAATTCGGAATTTTAGTGAATTTTAAAGATAATTTGTGGTATCCACAGTCTCAAGAAGTCAACAGCGCATTTCCAGAAGAAAGAAAATATTCTCTTTCAGTCCATTTGATTATTTTACTGGTACAATGATAGGCATTTATTCAGGCTTTTAAACATTCTTGGTGTCCAGAGTAAGAAACATTTTGTGATACACTATCTGGAAACAGTATCATGCAGCTACCATAATGTTGCTACGAAAAAAAGGGTCGATTCTCTATCAACTAGTTAGCCACTATGATAGTTTTCCATGGGTCATGCCCCCACAAAATTTTACAATTTTTTACTCTGCCAATTAATCCTTCGTTAAATGTTATACCTTTTGCTAAAGCTTACTAGCAGCATCAAAACATTTATTCGCTGCAAATGTTTGAAAAGCCACTTGCACCGCGCTAATCACCACCTCATAAAGGAGTATTTTTTCAATTTCGTGGTTCTAGTCGTGCCGCCCGCGCCCGCGCAGTTTTTGACAAGCCACCTAAGTAAGATACACTATAATAGAGAATTTATTATTTCAAATAAAAATATGAGAGGGTAGATTGATAAGTCTGATAAATTTCTACGAAATAGCAACATGACTATTGGTAAGTGTGATTCTTGTAACAATTTTGTTCAAAGTTTCGAACAGATGCAATACGCAGTTATTTGTTGGCAGCCATCGTAAGTGATTGGTGTCACAAATTTCGTAGAAATGGATAAAGCCGAATATCGTACAGTGATAAACCATTTTTTAGAGTTCCGTACGGAACACTTATAAGATCACTTCGGTGTTCGTCGGTCCGTCCGTCCGTCTGTCACACCTGATTTTCTCCGAAACTATTTCACGTAAAATGTTGAAATTTGGTACTAATATAGGAGTTGATAGCCTCATCAAAACTGTGTAGTCTGGAAAGTTAAATTTTGACTTAAGGGGTTAGTTTTGGGGGGGGGGTGAAATCAAAAGCGAAGAAAAATTTTGTTTACCAGGGCATCGAGTGGGGTGTCACATGAAAGCTTATAAAAACACGAGTTTAAAAATATATATATTGTGATACTTGTGTTCTTTGTATTATTTTTAAAAAATCGCGAAAAATTGCTGTCTCCACAGGTTGTAAGTTGAACGAAAATTATCCCGGTTGCATTACCTTTAATAATTTATCTGGTATATAAAAAAAATCAAGTTTTCAGTAAAGGTGTTTGTTGAAAACTCATTTGGTGAAGTCACTTTAAACCTCCGAAACAAAAACTTTTATTTAAAAAAAAATCAACGTACGGAATACTAATTGCGCAAGTTCAACGTACACTTGACCGGTTATTATTATTTAAGAAAGTGAATTGCGGCCTACATAAAAACTGAAGTGAAAGAAGTTCATGGGGCTTTTGCACCAGCACTCAAGACCATTTACTACTAGATAAATGAATTTAAATCTGGCTATACGAGCACTACAGATACGGCACTTTCAGGATGCTCGATTAAGGTTTCGTCTAAAGAAATTGTCTATAAAATTAATAGTATTACGCTGAAGATCGTCGCATTAAGCTTCGGAAGTTTGTTGAAATGATAGGCATCTTATATGAATGCTTATATAATATTATATTTCAGTTCTAATACTAAAAAAGTTGAGTTCGAGATGGGTGCCACATTTGTTGACCCTAAACCAAAGACGCACTAGAAAGGACATTTCAAAATTGTGTCTGGAAAAGTTGCAGCATGCTTCGAAGGACTTCTGGCGTCGTTTTGTGACTATAGATAAAACGTAGATCGTAAAATGTATACTGTGGACATAAAACGGCAATCCAAACAGTGAGTTGGCGAAGGACAAGGTGCACCGAAAGAAGCGTAGAAAGTTTAATCCGTGGGAAAATTAATGGCAACTGTTTTTTGAGATTACAGGGTAACATCATAATTGACTGACTATAAAAGGATAAAATAGTAACTAGCCCTTATTACTACTCAGTATATATCACCACTACACCAAACAATTTATTTTTGCGCTCGACGCGCGTTTCGCTAACCATGTTAACTTCATCAGGAGCGATGATTGCCTAAATCTAAACTACAAATCTACCCTATTTATACTTAGCTTAACCCTTGAATTACTCAGGCGGAACTAATGGCATAGGCAATACCATCAGTTCCGGTCAAGTAACCAGTAGAGGGGACTATAAGGAATAGGCCCTCTGTCTTTATCTAAACTACTTTTACATTTTATAATTTCCATACTTTTGTATGCGTTCAACAATGTCCTATCAGATACATTTTTTATTAATCTTAGGTTATCTAATGTTACAATATGATCAGCTTCAAGGGCATGTTCGGCAATGCTAGACTTTTCTGTCCTACTGTATTTTAAGTGTGCTAAATGTTCTCTAAATCGTGTTTTAATTGACCTTTTTAGTTTGCCCAACATACTTTTTGTCACAATCATTACAACTAATTTCATAAATTCCACTTTTCCCCACAATTAGGAATCTTATCTTTGGGATTTCCTAAGATATTCCTCAGATTGTCTGATGACTTATAGACTAAGGTGAGGCCTACCTTATTAAATACCTTATTGAGTCCCTTGCTATATTTCGGATTATATGGTATGGAGACATACTTGGTGTTAGTTTCTTCGCGTGTAAAAAAGGTGGAATTCTGAATATTAAGCCTAAACTTATTTATTAGCTTATAAAGTCTATTTATTAGCTTATTTACTAAGTCATCGTCATAACCATTACCTCTAGTTATATTTCTAATACGATTCCTTTCTTTCTTAAAGTTTACTCTATTCAGAGGGAAAGTGACCAAACGATGAACTAAAAGATGTAACGAGGCTAATTTGTGTTGTTTGCAATGAAATGAATCATTAGGAATATATCTATCTGTTACTATGTCCTTCCTATAGATACCAAATTCTAATCTATTATTATTTTTAATAATTAAAATATCTAGAAAAGGCAATTGTCCTTTGTTCTCAACTTCATACCGGCTATTTAATTTAGAAACAAAATCATCAATATTTGCTTTTTTTTGTATCAAAAATCGCGAAAATATCATCCACATATCTATGTATACCATATCCTTGGGAAATATTCGAATTCTTGACTGACTTCGGTTTCAAACTTACTCATGAATAAATTGGCTATGAAAGGTGATAAGCAATTACCCATAGCTGTTCCTTCTTTCTGAACATAAAATACTTACCATTATCTAAACTTTGTATGGAACAAAATTATTTCCAATATAACAGTCAATTCCTAATTGTGAGAAAAGTGGAATTTATGAAATTAGTTGTAATGATTGTGACAAAAACTATGTTGGGCAAATCAAAAGGACAATTAAAACACGATTTAAAGAACATTTAGCACACTTAAAATACAGTAGAACAAAAAAGTTTAGATTACCGAAGATGCCCTTGAAGGTGATCATATTGTAACATTAGATAATCTAAGATTAATAAAAAAATGTATCTGATAGGAGATTGTTGAACGCATACGAAAGTATGGAAATTATAAAATGTAAAAATAGTTTAAATAAACACAGAGAGCCTATTCCTTATGGTCCCCTCTACTGGTTACTTGACCAGAACTGATGGCCTTGCCTATGCCATTAGTTCCGCCATTCAAGGGTTAGGCTAAGTATAAATAGGGTAGATTTGTAGTTTAGATTTAGTCAATCATCGCTCCTGATGAAGCTAACAGCGTTAGCGAAACGCGCGTCGATTGCAAAAATAAAGTGTTTGGTGTAGTGGTGATAAATACTGAGTAGTATCATTGTGCCAAAGATTCCACATTCCCAACTTAGCCCTTATTAAACAATATGATTTGACCTTTTGCAAAGTAAATTGACGCAGAAGCAACCAAGATTAGCTTGCAAAAAATTGCTCCTTCCCCAGGATAATACGCCTGCTAACACATCGGCCGTTGCAATGGCAAAAGTGCACGAGCTAGGCTGATTTGGCCCCAAGTGACTCGTTTTTGTTTCCTAACTCCAAAAACAAGCTGGGGGAAGAGATTTTCGTCAAATGAAGAAGTTATTAGTGCTGTAAGCGAGTATTATGCACAAATCGGAACTTTTTTTTTTTTCTGAAGGCATAAAAAACAATTGGAATTTCGCTGGGCCAAATGTATTGATCTCAGTGGAGATTACGTTGAGAATTTTTTCTTACAAAAAATGTTATTTACTTTATTTTCACCCTCATATGTACTGGCAAGTACTAAATAAAAACAATATACTCAGATTATTCGAAAACGCTATAACTAATAAACTAAAGATAAGGGTCCCTTTTGGTTTGACCCGGCATTAGCACGGTTTTTGCAGTGCTACATCAACGAACACCAATTTAATGAACTTCACTCATTTTGTTACGAGCGCTCTTGAAAATCACTTACAGGTGGACGGAATTTATACAGATTTCTCCAAGGCTTTCGATACGGTCGATAGTTCGTCATTCTATGCGCTAAATTAAACTCTTTTGGTATTGGCGGTCGTTTATTGAGATGACTCCAGTGTTATCTGTCTGGAAGGGTTCAGTCTGTTCGTATAGTGGGTGCAGTCTCTGAAGATTTTGCTGTAACCTCGGGCATGCCTCCGGGCAGTTATTTGGGTCTTCTTTTGTTTAACATTTTTATTAATGATGTGGGTACTTACTTAGAGTGTCCTTTCTTACATTTTACAGATGACTGCAAGATATATAAAAGTGTGAGCTCTTTAACGGATTGTCGCCTTTTACAGGACGATCCTGACTCCTTCACTGTGTGGTGTAAGTCCAATGGCCTGGACCTCAATGTTGACAAGTGTCAGGTGA
Organism: Pachyrhynchus sulphureomaculatus; assembly: GCA_019049505.1. Taxonomy (NCBI): domain Eukaryota; kingdom Metazoa; phylum Arthropoda; class Insecta; order Coleoptera; family Curculionidae; genus Pachyrhynchus; species Pachyrhynchus sulphureomaculatus. The sequence goes on from CM032455.1 coordinate 95,925,750, forward strand.
TGTTTTTCTGTAGAGCCGGTGCTGCTGTTGCATTTCCCTATAGCATCGATGGACCGGTTTTGCAGACTATGAATAAGGTTAAAGATCTGGCTGTAGTCCAGGTGTAGTCCTTGACCCAAAATTAAGTTATCACTTGCATTATGACTAAATGGTCAATAGAGCCTTTAGAGTGCTCGGCTTTATCTGCAGAGCCGGTAGGGATTTCTCTAGCATTGACACATTGAGACTATTATATCAATCCTTGAGATCATTATTGGAATACTGTTCCGCGGTATGATCACCTTATTATGAGTGCCATATTCACTCAATTGAATTGGTTCAGAACAGGTTCTTGCGTTTTGTTTCTAGGAAGCTTAATATCTACCGTTCAAAGTTTTCGGCAACAGCCATGTGGTCAGTGTCCCGGTTCCCTAGGCTATCTGTGAGAGGATCTAATGCGGAACTGTTGTTTCTATATAAGACTGTTAATTCTCAGCTGGACTGTCCTGATCTCTTGGCTCAAATTGATTTTTTTGTTCCACCCAGAAATACAAGGAGTCATTGCACCTTTTCACAGTGTGTTCATAGATCCAACTATGCCTTACATTCCCCCATCGCAATGCTTCACGCCAAAGGCAATATAGCTAATGTTGATGTTTTTAATGTGTCACTTAGCGGCCTCAGGCGAATATTGTGGGATTACTCTTTGAGGCAGCTATGACACTTGTGGATGTTTGTCCATTGTGTTTTGTGCTTTGGTCTCTTGTTTATTATCTTTCGGTTGTTGCTCTCTAAGCTTTCATTTAGATCAATTTATATTTACTCTAAGTTTTACTTCTTTACTCTTTGTTTAATTTTGTTTTGTTTTTATTACCTTAGTTAAATTAGTTAACATACGTAAATTTTTTTTCTTGTTGATTTTTTATTTGTCAAATTTTTATTTTACTGGGTTACCCGTAAATAAATATATAAATAAATAAATATTTTTGATATTTTAACAAAATGACTGGAGTTGGAAGAAGTTTCTTATTAAATGAAAAATAATTTTAACTTTAAACCATTAACTGAATTTGCTTTTACAATTTTTTGTAAGAATAGGATTCTCATGTGAGCCAAGCTTTAAGTTAAATATTAAATCGATTTCTAACTGCGCTTATGCGATTAAAAAATATAGGCCAAGTATGAAAAACTTGACCAACTAGCTTTTATTATTACTGAGATAATCGATATTTTATTATACTTTTTTTAAAGTAGCAACCGAGGTGAATAAATGAAGTTTATTTTTCGTAATTTAGTTATGAGCTCGAATGACATAATAATGTAAATTTAAATTGCTCATGTTATGCCCTTTATGTAACCTGTTTGTATAATTTTTAATTTGTATAATAAAATCTAATCTATTATCTACAGGATATTCGCTCATTCATAATACTTATTAAATATTTTTTAAAAAGAAAATTCGGCTCTAATTTAAACAATATGTATTTAGTGGCCGTGAACATTACACAAGAAAAACGTAGTGGCTTATTGGATAAGCGCCAGTAAATTTTGTCCTTGCATTAAAAATACGTTTTGTCCCTGCATTAAAAGCCGTCTATCAATTACATAACTAGGACAAGCCATGCCGGTGGGCTTTGCTTTTGGATTAAAAGATTTCGCGGAATCAAAATGACCCTGAGGTTTGTTGTACTATTTTTTTAATTATAGTTCTTAAATCCTTGCTGTTGTTGTGATTAGATTCCGAATATTGTCATCTGGACTTAGGTTAGCTAACGAGCTCTACAAAGTGATGAAATGCCCGAGATTTTTTTGAGAATAACAATATTTTCCAAAAATTGATTTTATTCTTGAGCATAGTTTTCTTCAAGAATGATAAACTTATTCCAGCGTTCTTCCGGATACCTTTGATACTGTACGATTTGTCGAGCTATCTACCAGGTGTACAAGTATCAAATGCGGATTTCAGATAACAAATGGTGCACCAATGCAGTTTGTGCTATAAAGATTTGACACTGCGCCATTTTGTTGTGTCATCGACAAGTGTCAGACGCGCACGAGTGATAAATTGGAAAAGTGTGTGCATTAGGGTGACCGCAAAAAATCGATGTCGGAATTTTGTTCGTCTGGACCCCACAAAACGATTCCCCTTTCCAGATATTAAGATAGCCGAAATTTGAGCTCGATTAAACGACGTTAACCCGTACCGCTCGTCTCTCAAAGTTTGAAAAAATACAAATTTTTGGTCAAAAAGCTGACATATGGAGCCATAACTCCAGAACGGCAAATAATAGAAACATGCTTAATATCTCAAAAGAAAGCTAATGTTGTTCTTCAAAATTTATATTCTATACATAATTGTTGTTATTTTAAGTCAAACCGAGTTACAACAGCCTTTAGCCCCAAAAACGTGACCTGGTACCAGTAGGAGCCAGTTTGGGAGTATTCTAAAAATTTTACGGGTTTTTACATAATGTGTCTCGGAATTAACATTTTTTTTGTTAAAAAGTATTTTGGAACTCAATTTTCAAACATAAAGAGCATTTTGTTCAAATTTAATCTTTTATTATATGGGGATTACCTGACTAGTTTACCAAAGAAAGACCCGTTTGACAGGTAAAAAGGAGGGTGAATCTAATTTCTATTTTAGGGATGGTGATTTTACTTCAGCGTACAACCGACCTTTTATTTATTCAGTTTAGTTTCTAAAGTGCCTTTGAGCTGGCTAGAACGAACAATTATCTAGTGAAGATATTTTAACGTTTTTTTTTTTAATTTTCCAAGTGTGTGTGTTATTGTTTTTATAACTATTATAGTATTATTTTAAAAGACATTTAAAAACATTTTATTGAAATTAAAGTTTGCAATATATTTTGTTTCATTTTCCAAGTTAACTGTTATTTACCTATTGGCCTCTGAAATGGCATCCACATCAGGTGTACAAAGCCGGACCAAGGATAAAATATTTCTTGTGGGCTATCCCATTCACCAGATCACCGGTTGTAAACTACCCTCAAATCGTCAAGTTTTGTGTGCTTTATTTTATAATTTACGTACTGTGAAATTAACTGTAAGAGAAACAGCAAAACTTACAATACGAGAAGTGTTTATTTTTTGGGAGAAAGCTCGAATCCCGACTAAACATGAGCAAGATGCAATTACTAAGCTGGAAAAACTTCACGCCGAGTGGAGAACTCTTCAAAAAGACCGGAAGAAAACATCGAAAACGGCCAAGAACAAATTTAAACAGTTTGTTGAAAAGTTGGATGATCTCTTTGATATTGCTCAACAAGATGCATTGGCTCTGATGAAATCGGAAGAAGATAAGGCGTTTCTCGTGAAACAGAGGCAGAAGGGCCGCCCAGGTTCCATGACTGGAGTGGATCTCAAGTTGTCTCGAGCTGAAGAAATCAAGGTGCAAAAGGAACTTGCAAAAATGAACCGACAAATCCAAGAAGCAACTTTTGATATTGGTGAGTTTTTTTTTTATTATTAGTATTCTAAAAAATAGATAAACAAATAAGTAAATAGTTTCATTATAATTGAAAGAAAATTGTACATGAGAGCATGATTTGGCATCTTTATGATTGAGTTTATATTTTTTAAATAATACCTTTTGATAATTAGAAGTAGGTAATTTAGTACCTATGTATTATTACTATTCTGCTAAAACGACAAGTTTTTATAGTCTTTTTTTTTCTCTTTCTTTTGTTACTTCTTATAGACGGATGATGAAGACAAGTTCGAAGAAGGAGAAGAAGACACTGAAGAGGACAGCATGTAGCAGGAACTTGAGAGCTTGGAGGAAATGGACATCCCTGAAGAAGCTGCAGAAGATCCAGGACCATCTGAGAGCAAGAGGATGAAAGTTTCATTTGCAAGGGGCGTTAAAGAGATTTTAAACATGAAAGTGTCCATTTTATTAGATCGATGTAAGGTATCCGACAGAAATGCCACGAGAATTTTAATAGAAGCACTAAACCTTGACCCTCTTGAGTAAAAAGTCTCGAAAACTTTATTACATGATAGAAGGCAAATGTTCCGAGAACAATATAATAAAAAAATTTTTGATAAAGTAAACATTCCTGAAAAAGAGCCCGTGGTTGTCCATTGGGACGGTAAACTTTTACCGGGTGTTTTAAAAAATGAACAATGTGGGCCAATAGCTATAGCTATTTCATATGGCGAAAAGGAACAGCTGCTGGGAGTTCCTGTAACAGCAAACAGCTCTGGAGAGGAGCAAGCCGTAGCCGTATATGAATGCCTACATGAATGGGGTCTTCTCAACACCGTCAAGGCGATGTGCTTCGACACTACAGCATCCAACACGGGAAGACTCAAAGGAGCATGCGTCATATTGGAGCAAATGTTAGGAAGAGAATTGTTATACCTAGCTTGCCGTCACCATATCTTGGAAATTCTGTTAAGAGGCGTATTCGACACAAAAATGGGATCAACCACTGGACCTCATCCAGACATTTTCAAGAGATTCCTCACTGCGTGGCCCAAGATAGACAAAGGAAAATACGACACAGGTATCAGTGACAATCTAGTACAAAAGCAGCTAACTCCAGAAGTAATTGCAAATGTTACTGCTGAATTCGAGACCAAATTAACTGAGAGCCACCCACAAGGAGCTATTGCAGTTGGTTCTCATATTTGTTGGATCACTAGACGGCAGTGTTGTGGGTTTTAGAACTCCAGGAGCCATTCACCACGCTAGGTGGATGGCAAAGGCTATTTACTGCTTAAAAATGTTCATTTTTTCGTCGTCAATTTAAGATGTCTAAAGAAGAAGAAAGTTCTGTGCGTGCCATTTCTGTTTTCCTAGTTAAAATTTATTGTAAAGCTTGGTTTCATGCTCCAAAAGCTCATCTTGCACCAAAGCAAGATTTAGGTATTTGGCATAGTCTGTTAGACTATAAAGAATGTGACAACGACATTGCAGATATAGCCCTAACCAAATTTTCGAACCATTTGTGGTATTTGAATGCAAAGTTGGTGGGATTATTGTTTTTTGATCCCACCATTACAGACGATGAAAAGTTGTTAATGGCTAATAAATTGCTCAGTAGCACAGATGAACCTTCACAGCACGCTAGGATTGTAAATCCAAAAATTAGGAAAGAAAACTTAAAAGAGGTAGTTGATGGAGGATTGGTAAATTTACTTACCAAAGAAACGTTTTACATTCTTTGACCAATTTAATATAAAAACAGATTTCCTAAGACAACATCCAAACACCTGGCCTCAAAATAATGACTTACCAAGAAGAATTGAAAATTGTCAAAACATTAAAGGTAGTTAATGATATGGCTGAGCGTGGTGTTAAATTAATAACCGACTTTAACGACGTTCTGACAAAAGATGAAGACCAAAAGCAATATGTCCTGCAAGTTGTAAGTAAATGCCGAGCATTATATCCTGACGTTTCAAAAACTATTTTAACAAAAGCTCTAGAATAGATTAGATAACTATGTAAAATTATCAACTCATGTAGGTACTACGTCTGTATCTTTTCTGTGTCTGTTTTGTATGTATTATATACCTAATTTTTATATTTTAAAATAAAAAATGTCATTAGACTTATCAGTATTACTTGTTTTTTTATTATATTTCTACTTTAAACTCAAAAATATACCAAAAAAAAGCAAAATTTATCACTTAATAACAAAATATACGAAGTATGCTCCTAGTGGTACCAGGTCACGTTTTTGGGGCTAAAGGCTGTTGTAACTCGGTTTGACTTAAAATAACAACAATTATGTATAGAATATAAATTTTGAAGAACAACATTAGCTTTCTTTTGAGATATTAAACGTGTTTCTATTATTTACCGTTCTGGAGTTATGCCTCCTTTTTGGCCAAAAATTTGGATTTTTTCAAACTTTGAGCGACGAGCGGCACGGGTTAACGTCGTTCAATCGAGCTCAAATTTCGGCTATCTCAATATCTGGAAAGGGGAATCGTTTTGTGGGGTCCCGACGAACAAGATTCCGACATTTTTTTTTCCGCTCTATGAGATCCGGTCACTCTAGTGTGCATAGTGTTGTGTTGTTGTGTTCAATTGTAGAAATTTATACCGAACAAAGAACATTCGCGGACAGCATTAATTTTTTGTTTTCCTTTGAAGAAAACTGCTGTTGAATCATACCTATTACTTCGAGAAGCTTATGGTGAACATGCTCCATCGCAAGATACGTGTGAACGATTGTTTCGGCGTTTCAAAAGTGGTGACTTCGATGTTGCAGACAAGGAACGTGGAAAACCACCAAAAAAATACGAAGAAGTGGAATTGCAAGCATTGTTGGACGAAGATGATTCGCAAACACAAAAATAACTCGCCGAGCAATTAAGCGTTAGTCAACAAGCTGTTTCCAATCGGCTACGAGAGATGGGAAAGATTCAGAAGATCGGTAGATGGGTACCACATGAGTTGAACGACAGGCAAATGGAAAAGCGCAAAAACACGTGTGACATTTGGCTCGCTCAGTACAAAAGGTAGTTGTTTTTGCATCGTATAGTTACAGGGGATGAAAAGTGGATTTATTTTAAGAATCCTAAGCGTAAAAAATCATGGGTAGACCCAGGCGCACCATCCACATCGACCGCAACACCGAATCGCTTTGGCAGAAAGACGATGCTCTGTGTTTGGTGGGACCAGAGGGGCGTGGTCTATTATGAGCTGTTAAAACCTGGGGAAACGGTTAATACTAAACGTTACCAACAACCGGTATTAATCGTTTGCTGCTTGAAAAAAGGCCAGAATACCGAAAGAGGCAACACAAAGTCATTTTTCTTCATGACAATGCTCCATCACATACGGCAAAACCAGTTCGCGACACGTTGGAAGCACTCAGCTGAGAAGTTCTACCCCATGCAGCTTACTCACCAGACTTGGCTCCTGCCGATTACTACTTGTTTGCATCGATGGGTCACGCACTTGTTGAGCAGCGCTTTGGTTCGTACGAAGATGTGAAAAAATGGCTTGATGAATGGTTCGCAGCAAAAGGAGAAGATTTTTACTAGCGTGGTATTCACAAATTGCCCGAAAGATGGGAAAAATGTATAACAAGCGATGGAGCATACTTTGAATAAAGCACTTTTTATCATTCTTTCGAATTTAACATGTTTTTTTAGAAAAAAAAATCCTCATTTCATACTTGTACACCTAGTAAAATAAGTCTTTTTCCCATTCGATTTCTTCATTTGTGCCAAATCTGGAGCCACATTTTCAAATTTGGAAAGAAGCAATAATCAATATTATCAAACACTATATGACACGAAAATATCGCCATCGCCCGGAAAAGAAGAACGAAATCGAGTGATAGTAAGAAATGTGAGATCTGAAGAAATTCCCGATGTAACAACTGATGAAATAATGAACTCCCTGCAACATATGCAGCACAACAAAGAACCAGGGGACGATGAAATAACTATAGAAATGATAAAGTATAGAGGAGCATCGATTATAAAATCTTTTCAAGCTCTATTTAATAGGTGCCTAATAGAAAGTAAAATACCAACACCTTGGGTAAACGCCTTGATTGTGCTTATTTTTAAAAAGGGGAACAAATTTAAATTGGAGAAGTACAGATCCATCAGCCTGTTATCGGTACTATACAAAATCCTCACTAGAATCATAACATACAGATTAACGAACAAATTAGACAGTTATCAACCACGTGAACAAGCGGGATTTAGACGGGGATGCAGCACTTTGGGCCATCTTCAAACAATTAGCAATAAGTAACAGCAGAGTCGATGAAAGATACTCAACTTTTCTTGAATACATATATAAAAATGCAACATCACAAATAATGCTGGTAGAAAAAAACAAATAAAATCAGAATTAAAAGAGAAATTAGACAAGGCAATTTACGTTGACTCTAGAAGACATGTTCAAATCGATAATGTGGGAAATCACTTATGGTTCGCAGATGATGTCACTGTGATCGCCAACACAAAAGAAGAATTGCAAGAAATGCTAATGGAGTTGAATAACAAGTCGCGAGAAATAGATCTAAAAATAAACTTCACCAAGACCAAATATTTGAACAACGAAAGTGAAGATAACAGCCAGGAACTGTTAATAGAAGATGAAAGAGTAGATATCCCAAATACAATAAAAGCCAGAGTATTCGGTCAATATGTACTAAAACGTGGGCTTTAAATAGAAGTATAATAAATAAACTCCAGGTAACTCAAAGAGCAATGGAGAGAAGAATGCTAAATATTAGACTCCAAGATCGTATTCCTAACATCGAGATACGAAAAAGAACAAAAGTGACAGATTTAATACAACGAATATGTATATTAAGGTGGAATTGGGTGGGGTTTGTCACATGGACAAATGATAACAGATGGACACGCCGTATAGTTGAATGGAGGCTTAGAGAAGACAAAAGATGCAGAGGTAGACCACAGATAAGATGGACGGACGACATGAAAAGATTAGCAGGACTGGATGCAAAAAGCAAACAACAAAGCTCATTGGAGATAACTTAGGGAAGCTTACATCCGACTATGGATGAAATAGGCTAATGATGACGAATAATTGCTTACGGATCTGGTGAATACGGCGGATGAAGAAACAGTTCAAAGCATAATTTCACCATCGATTTTATGGATTTATGAGCTTATTGAAACAACCCTTTTTTTCTCAGGCGTGTAGTGGTGGATCCATGTTTCATCCATTGTTACTAATCGATGCAAAAACTCCTTTCAATTACACCAAAACAGTGCCAAACAGCGTTTCGACTCTTCGAGATATTGCTATTTTTAATCAGTCATGAGAGTACTCAGCACCGAACGAGCACATAGCTTTTTATTATTTATTTATTTATTTATTTATTTATTTATTTATTTATTTATTTAATACAACTATCCTACAGAACAATCCAATTATAGGATAGGAACATTCAAATATAACAAGTACAAATAGATAAGTATTTATCGAATCAGCATTTTAATAATTCTAATAACTACACTACAAGCTAAAGAAAAATAAAATAAAAAAGAGACAGACCTAATCCACAGTTAAACATGACCTACGTAGAGATGTCATACTGCAACAGAAAATATCAACTATATGTTTGACCCTTTCATAATTCATGCACATAACGTATATCGGCGAGTACATCAACAAGTTTGTTCTTGGAACAGGCATGTAGAAAAAGGAATGGTTTAGGCGAGCGTGTGGAGATGGCACACGGAACCTAATACTTGAGAGGGTGCAAGGGCATTCAATTCTGTTGTTCAAGATTTTATATAAAAACAAGATTGTAGCATATTCTCTACGCCGAGAAAGGCTAACAATATTGAATCTTCTTAATAGAACATCATTAGGGAAACCCAATGGTGGATAAATACCATCTAATTTAAACCAGAGGAACTTCACAAATCGTCTTTGGATTTTTTCAATATGATTAATGTGGATCTCATATGTTGGGTACCAGATAACTGAACCATATTCCAGTTTAGAACGCACCAAAGCATTAAATAAAATGTTGAGGGTTTGAATGTTTGAAAGGTCTCTAGAATTCCTCATAATGAAACCCATACACCTATAAGAAGAAGCAATGATCTCATTTAAATGATCCACAAAACTGAGTTTAGTATCAAACATTACACCAAGATCTTTAAAACGATAACATTTTTCAAGATCATTATGGTTTAAATTATATAAAAAATTTACTGGTAATTCCTTTCGAGTGAAAGACATAGAAAAACATTTCTTTGTGTTCAAATATAAGTTATTACGAATACACCAACGATTTAAAGTATCTAGATCATCCTGAAGAGTTACACAATCATGGAGAGAGTCTATGCATCGGTATATTTTCAGATCGTCAGCATAAAGCAAAGAGGACGAGGTAAGGCCTCGGGTGATGTCATTTATAAATATGTTAAACAATAACGGTCCTAGGACAGACCCTTGAGGAACACCAGAGGTAGCATTAATAATGACCGACTCAAAACCACGATAATTTACTATCAGTTGACGACCAATTAAGTAAGATTTCAGCAGGTTTAATAAATTGCCAAACTAACAGTTTGAGAGTTTTTCAAGCAAAATACCATGGTCAAGCCGGTCAAAAGCCTTTCAGAAGTCTGTATAAAACTACGTCGACCTGTCCTCCATTGTCCATACTTTCCGAAATAAATTGAGTAATTGTAACTAAATTGGTAATGGTTGAACGCCCTGGAAAGAATCCATGTTGGCTTTCAGTTATGAAAAGTTTAACATGATTAAATATAATGTCATATAGCACAATTTCGAAAACCTTTGAAAAGTTTTCAATATTACCACAGGTCTGTAATTTTCAATGTGGCTCTTATCACCCTTTTTGAATACGGGACATATTTTAGACTTCTTCCAGATTTGGGGAAAGGACGACGAGTTTAAACACAGATTGAAAAGAAACGTGAGAGGCTTGGACAACACAGCTGCGCAATCCCGAATAAAAAAAGCTGGTAGACCATCGGTTCCAGCGGTCGATTTAGGTTTAAGTTTCTTTAAGGCACTGATCACGTCCCTTTCCTCTATGGTGTTAACAATTAGAGATGAAAGAGAGGGACGTGAGCAGTTATCAGGGGGGTTGTTCCGAAACGTAGAGGAATCAACATATGCCGATTGGAAGAACTTAGCAAAAAAATTCACTATCTCCTGAGGAGCCGTAAACAATTCGTTTTCAAAATACATGTTGATGGGAATACTAGTTGTCCTCCTTTTCTCGTTTAGAAAAGACCAAAATTTATTTGGGATGATAGAGAAGTCCCTTTCCGCCTCAGTAACATAATTTCTATAAGCAATCCGAACCTCGATCTTGATCTCTCTACGAAGACGTTTAAATTCGACTAGGTCACAAATATTTCTAGTACGTCTATACCTTTTCCAGGCTTGATTCTTTTTTTTGATTTTACGTATTATCGAATTATCGTACCATTGAGGATATTTGAGGGTCTTAGGGCGAATAATAGGAACATTGTTGGAGATAACTGAATTCAGTACGACATAGAATTGGTCGCAAGCGTTATCAATATTATTGAAGGGCCCCAAGAATGAAAAATCGGTTTGTAGAATGTCGTTGTAAAGGGATGGGTAATTCGCTCTTCGAAAGTTGCATTATGCAAGTATTCATGCCAAATATGCCTTACCTGTTCTGTTAATTTCTTCGCGATGTCAGCTATTTCTCTCACTTTCAGTTTGCGGTCATTCAGAACAATATTGTGAATTTTTTGTGTTTTTTGGAGTGACTGTCTCAATTGAATGCCCGAAACGTGGTGCATCATCGATACTCGTACGACCGCATTTAAAATCATATCGACATATAGTTGCTTTTGAGTGAGCCGATGTGCCATAACACTTCTCGAACCATTCTTGGGTTCTGGCTGTATTTTTTCCCGTCAAAAAGCAATATTTAACTCCACACTAAATTCTTTTTTTTCCATCGCTTTACAAAAATCAAAAATAAAGTCACTCAAACAGCTGTAACTCTCAAACTAATGAACAAGCGTCATGAAAATTTTACATGAATCTTCTGAGAGTTGACACTAACTGAAAACAAATTGTTTTTTGCTTGTGTTGCTATCTCCCGCAAAGTATCGGGACTTTTCATCCCATGGTAGTAATAAAAACCATTTTAACGTGGCTTTGAAGTTTTAGTACTACTAATATTGGCAAGAAAAGTTAACTCGCAAACGTCTGATAATAATTAAAAACAATTTTGGTCTTCTTTAGCTAGTTTCTTTTACAAAAAAGGCCTCTCTCTGGTGCTCCTGTTCTGTGCGAAAATCATCCCAGAGATTACACAAAACATCTATCTCAGGAATTTAGAAAATTATTCCAATTACAGTGGAATCTTGAGGACACCAGTAATAAACTCTGGGACCTCAAAACTGATGTCTATCCTCCTTTACATCATCAAACACTGAATAGAAAGGAAAACACCATTGTCAGAAGACTGGCCATTGGCCATACATATCAGACCCATTCTTTCCTTTTAAACAAAGAGGATCCCCCCAATTGTCCATCATGTCATCTACCACTTACTGCCAAACATATGTTTGAATCACCACATTTCTCTGATACCCGTGAAAAGTATCACATTCCTTCCAACCTAAAATCGATCATCCAATCCTACAACATCATTCACAGACAAATTAGTGAATACTTAAAGGAAATAAATTTTAAAGTATAAAGCTTCAAAATATTCGGGCGCTAAATGACCTTTGCAGTCGATGCGCCTTAACCCCTTAAATCCTCCTTTTAACTAGTTTCCATTGTTCAGAAATACAAACGCTTAAAAAATTATAGATATCACAAATTCTGTTAGTTTGAGCTTCTTATGAAATCCACGACATCCACTCAGCAACTATCGTTTCTAATTATTTTCCTCTTTTTTAGTATTCCGTACACTTATGGGGTCACTTCGGTGTTTATCTGTCTGTATGTCTATCTGTCACATCTGATTTTCTCCAAAACTATATTATTTGACATAGACAAATATAGGAATTGATGACACACTCAGAGCCGTGTAGTTTTGAAAGTTAAATTTTGACTTAAGAGCTTAGTTTTTGAAGGTAAAAATTAGAAGTCAAAAAATTCTAGGGGCACCCCCCTTATCTCGAAAAGTACTGATGACAGCGATTTTTCGCGATTTTTTAAAAATAATACAAAGGAAAGTGTGAGCAAAAATTACATTATGTATATATATATATTTTTTACTCGTGTTTTCACAAGCTTTTATTTGACACCACACTCGATGACCTAGTAAAAAAAAAATTTTTTCACTTATGATTTCACCCCCAGAACTAACCCCTTAAGTCAAAATTTAACTTTCAAAACTACATGGCTCTGATGAGGCCATCAATTCCTATATTATTGCCAAATTTTAACTTTCTATGACAAATAGTTTCGGAGAAAATCGGGTGTGACAGACAGACGGGCAGACACCGAAGTCATCTTATAAGTGTTCCGTATGGAACACTAAAAATGACCAAAAATCGATGTCCTCCCTTATCTCGAAAAGTACTGATCAAAAAATTTATTCTATTTGATTCCCATGTCATTCAACAACCAATTACCAGCACTCAAGTAAGTGGATATCCCCGAATTTTTAAATTTGCACGACCTGTGCCGCAGTACAGGTGACAGCTTTCTAACAGTTTTAGTTGGTAGGATTCTGGCCAGCTTGGAAATGTTTTGTTTTTTTCACTTATATTTTTAAAGATAAGATGAAAAGGTAATAAAACTTCCATTTTGAGAGGTTGTGTTAATTTTTGAATTAAATATACATAATATCAACTAATTTTTTTGTAAAGAATTATATTTAATACTGAGCCATTTTAGGAAACTAACTTGGAACTAATAATACTACTCAGTATATATCACCACTACACCAAACACTTTATTTTTGCACTCGACGCTCGTTTCACTAACCATGTCAGCTTCATCAGGAGCGATGATTGACTAGTAAGTATGATAAAAACATGCATTCGCGCAAAAAAACCGCCAGAATAACAAAATTAGTATAAAATTAGAATTTGTGCAACAATTTTATTGACTTATTAGTTCCAACTAAGTTGGGAATGTGGAATCTTGGCACAATGATACTACTCAGTATATATCACCACTACACCAAACACTTTATTTTTGCACTCGACGCGCGTTTCGCTAACCATGTCAGCTTCATCAGGAGCGATGATTGACTAAAGCTAAACTACAAATCTACCTATTTATACTTAGCCTAACCCTTGAATTACTCAAGCGGAACTAATGACATAGGCAAGGCCGTCAGTTCCGGTCAAGTATCCAGTAGAGGGGACTATAAGGAATAGGCCCTCTGTCTTTATTTAAACTACTTTTACATTTTATGATTTCCATACTTTCGTATGTGAACTTTTCTGGTCTATTGTATTTTAAGTGTGCTAAGTGTTCTTTAAATCTTGTTTTAATTGACCTTTTAGTTTGCCCAACATACTTTTTGTCACAATCATTACAACTAATTTCATAAATTCCACTTTTCTCACAATTAGGAATCTTATCTTTGGGATTTCCTAAGATATTCCTCAGATTGTCTGATGACTTATAGACTAAGGTGAGGCCTACCTTATTAAATACCTTATTGAGTCCCTCGCTATATTTCGGATTATATGGTATGGAGACATACTTGGTGTTATTTTATTCACGTGTAAAAAAGGTGGAATTCTGAATATTAAACCTAAACTTATGTCTATTTATTAGCTTATTTACTAAGTCATCGTCATAACCATTAACTCTAGTTATATTTCTAATACGATTCCTTTCTTTATTAAAGTTTACTCTATTCAGAGGGAAAGTGACCAAACGATGAACTAAAAAAATGTAATGAGGCTAATTTATGTTGTTTGCAATGAAATGAATCATTAGGAATATATCTATCTGTTACTGTGTCCTTCCTATAGATATCAAATTCTAATCTGTTATTATTTTTAATAATTAAAATATCTAGAAAAGGCAATTGTCCTTTGTTCTCAACTTCGTAAGAGAATTTAATGGAATCATACCGGCTATTTAATTTAGAAACAAAATGATCAATATTTGCTTTCTTTGTATCAAACATCGCGAAAATATCATCCACATATCTATACCATACCCTTGGGAAATATTCGAATTCTTGACTGACTTCGGTTTCAAACTTACTTATGAATAAATTGGCTATGAAAGGTGATAAGCAATTACCCATAGCTGTTCCTTCTTTCTGAACATAAAATTGATTGTTATATAGGAAATAATTTTGTTCCATACAAAGTTTAGATAATGTTAAGTATTCACGAATAATTTCGTCTTCAAAGTCATTCATTCTAAGTAGTTCTTCGAGATATTGTAAAGTTTATGGAATTGGCACACTTGGGAACAAAGAACTAACATCAAAAGAAATTAAGACTTCACCTTCATTAAGAACTAGATTTTTTGTTTTATTAATGAATTCTAAGGAATTCTTCACTGCGAAAGTATTTAACGGTAACTTCTCAAGTTCTTTTGATAACGGCGATACGACCGATGAAACAATGGGTCGCATTGCTTTTCCAGGTTTGTGAATTTTGGGTAAGCAATACAATCATTAAATTTAAATCATTTGTTAGGGAAGCATGTCGCAATCAAATATCGAAAAACATGGTTAACAACACAAATTCTAATTCACGAAAAGACATAAAAGCAGTTAAAGGATTGAAAAAGAAAGATGTTTTCTACTTAAAAGCGGATAAAGGAAATAAGGTTGTTATATTGGATAAGAAAGATTATTTTGAACGCGTAGATAATCTTATCGAATCTGGCCCTTATGAAAAGGTAATAAGAAATCCATTACCGAGAATGATATCAGAGGTTAAAAATTCTTTAAAAAAATGTAAGAACCTTGTCTTCGATTCGCTAAAATTTAAATTAAATGTGAGTAATCCGACCATACCAAAATTGTATTGCTTACCCAAAATTCACAAACCTGGAAAAGCAATGCGACCCATTGTTTCATCGGTCGGATCACCCACATATTTAATATCCAAATGGTTATCAAAAGAACTTGAGAAGTTACCGTTAAATACTTTTGCAGTGAAGAATTCCTTAGAATTCATTAATAAAACAAAAAATCTAGTTCTTAATGAAGGTGAAGTCTTAATTTCTTTTGATGTTAGTTCTTTGTTCCCAAGTGTGCCAATTCCACAAACTTTACAATATCTCGAAGAACTACTTAGAATGAATGACTTTGAAGACGAAATTATTCGTGAATACTTAACATTATCTAAACTTTGTATGGAACAAAATTATTTCCTATATAACAATCAATTTTATGTTCAGAAAGAAGGAACAGCTATGGGTAATTGCTAGCATAGCCAATTTATTCATGAGTAAGTTTGAAACCGAAGTCAGTCAAGAATTCGAATATTTCCCAAGGGTATGGTATAGATATGTGGATGATATTTTCGCGATGTTTAATACAAAAAAAAGCAAATATTGATGATTTTGTTTCTAAATTAAATAGCCGGTATGAAGTTGAGAACAAAGGACTTTTTCTAGATATTTTAATTATTAAAAATAATAATAGATTAGAATTTGGTATCTATAGGAAGGACATAGTAACAGACAGATATATTCCTAATGATTCATTTCATTGCAAACAACATAAATTAGCCTTAGTAAATAAGCTAATAAATAGACATAAGTTTAGGTTTAATATTCAGAATTCCACCTTTTTTACACGCGAAGAAAATAACACCAAGTATGTCTCCATACCATATAATCCGAAATATAGCAAGGGACTCAATAAGGTATTTAATAAGGTAGGCCCCACCTTAGTCTATAAGTCATCAGACAATCTGAGGAATATCTTAGGAAATCCCAAAGATAAGATTCCTAATTGTGAGAAAAGTGGAATTTATGAAATTAGTTGTAATGATTGTGACAAAAAGTATGTTGGGCAAACTAAAAGGTCAATTGAAACAAGATTTAAAGAACACTTAGCACACTTAAAATACAATAGAACAGAAAAGTCTAGCATTGCCGAACATGCCCTTGAAGCTAATCATACTGTAACATTAGATAATCTAAGATTAATAAAGGATGTATCTGATAGGAGATTGTTGAACGCATACGAAAGTATGGAAATCATAAAATGTAAAAGTAGTTTAGATAAAGACAGAGGGCCTATTCCTTATAGTCCCCTCTACTGGATACTTGACCGGAACTGACGGCCTTGCCTATGTCATTAGTTCCGCTTGAGTAATTCAAGGGTTAGGCTAAGTATAAATAGGTAGATTT
>CM032455.1:95942623-96207623 GCA_019049505.1 Pachyrhynchus sulphureomaculatus
ATTTGTTTATTTTATGAGAATATAACCGAAAAACATAATTTTTGATTTTATTTTGAATATAGTGCCCAAGCGGACAATCAAATTTTAACAAATATTTTTTGTATCGTATTTTACGGTCCAAAAGACGACTACCTGTGTACAAAATGTAGCTTGTTAACATTTAATGAGAGCTCCACCCCGGGCGACTGGGCTAATAAGAGAAAGTGTAGTCAGGATTTTTAAACTTTTTTTGTCTTAATACCTAGTGCGACTACATTGTCGACAACGAAGCCACAGAAGAACAAGAGCCATGTAATCTCAAATCTGAAGTCAGGAAGGATACTCAAAAGTTAAAGAATGGAAAAGCAGCAGGTACTGACGAAATAACTGCGGAAATAATAAAGCTGATGGGAGAAACCGCCACCGCCGTGACTATGCTGCATCAACCGTGTAATGTAGTATGGAAGACTGCAAGATTGCCGAAAGATTGGTGTGAGGTTGAGGATACCCTTGTATAAGAAGGGATTCCCATTTGATTGCATCAATTATAGCACAATCGCTCTGGTATCACAAGTTGCTCAAGTGTTTCTCCGGATCCTAAATTAAAGATTCAAAACTTTTCTGCTGCCGCAAATATCTACCGAACAAACAAGCTTCATTCCAGGAAGAGAGACTAGAAAACAAATGCTCAACGTACGTGAGATAATAGAAAAAGTCAGGAAATTCCCAATATCAATCTATATCTGTATTATAGACTACTCCAAAGCTTTCGACTGCATACAATGGAACAAACTCTGGTCGATTCTAATTAGTATGGGAACACCTATACATCTGGTAAACCTTATCCGATTTCTGTATGAGATCACACTAAAATGATTGTTTTTACGAACCCTTTAACGTAGAAGCCGACCTCAGCAGGATTGTATTATGTCAACCTTATTTTTTAAAATATGTAGTGAACATATAAAGAAGGTCTGTTTTAGATGGCTGGAATGGGGGTATGATCATCGGTGGAAAAAAGCTAAGTAACCTCAGATATGCGGGTGATGCTATTATACTTGAAACTTACAATCAATTATGGAGTGCCTTGAAGCCACTAGTAAAAACTATAGGTTGACAACTAATAAAGCGAAAACCAAAGGAATGATTTTTAGTCGTAATGAAGATCTGTCAAACATAAATGAAATTGCGGGTTTCATTATTGTAGACCATTTTAACTAACAATGGCTGTGAAGTGGAAGTAAGAAGACGTTTGGCTATGGGTAGAAACGCAACTATAAAACTCATTAAGATCTGGAAAGATCCAGCTGTCACAAAAGATCCAAAGTTACAACTGCTGTCTAGCCTTCTATTCTCCATAGCAACTTACTTGGAACATGGACCATTTAACAAGCTGACAAAAGCCCAATCGATGCGTTTGAGATGTGGGCATATCGAAGAATCCTCAGAGTATCATATACTGAACATCGTACTAATTTATCTATTCTTGAAGAACTTAGTATAAATGACCGTCCTTCACATAGAATTAATAGACAGTACTCGAAATATTTTGGTCACATTATGAGGAAAATGGATGCCAAAATAAATAGAAAACCTTGCAGTAACGGGAACGTGGAAAGTAAAAGATCAAGGGGAAGGTTTACCAACAAGATAGTTCGACCAAGTAAGACCTTTTCTTGTTCTGAGGATTCACGAGCCAAATCAGGTCGCGCAGGATCTAGATGCCTAAAGAATGGCTGTTGAGGCACCCACTGTATAGTGTCACAGATACTCCCGTTAGAGTAAAAAGATTGAGAGAGTTAGGATTTTAGAATTTTTATTCCGCAAAAAAGAATCTTACGACTCATTTATAGAGTGTGTGTGCATGAATCATGAGACAGTATTTGTCCATTTATATTTATAAGTGTTCATTATACATAAAATCTTATTATGAACGAAGTATGTTTTGAATGTCTGTGAAGAACATTCAGAAAATATATATAGTGATTTTTAGGGCTAGTTACAAGGTTTCAATACAATTTCTGTAGGGGAAATATTGCGCAGCGGTAACGCGGTGACTATGCTTCGATATTTATACGCTCGCAGCCCCTACATACTTTCGTTAAATTCAAATGTTGTAATCTTTACCAACATCCTGTTATCGAATTGGGCACATTTTCACATTAACGTCACGTTAAGACACAGATTTGCCGCTATTAAGTCAGACAAATCTAAAATTAAAACATGAAAAGCCTCTACATTCAAATGGCGACTTAGATGGCACACGAATAATCGATTTGTATTTCTTTGATAATGACCGATGCGGCACAACAACAATAACCTGTTTTTAGCAGGATTGGATGATATAACACACTTCGAATACATTTTCATCAATGATTTGAGGAATTTTTTCAAATAAGTTAATTTAAGAAAGAGGTGAGATATCTCAAAAATAAAGTAATAATTCTTGCATCTTGAAACAATAATCCGGCAACAAATGGCAGCGATCGGGTAAACGTCGTGTCAAGCAATGATCAATAAATTCATACCTCAGTTAAAAGAGTATCGAGAAAGTAACAGTTCACATTAGGTCAGATCATTTTTTAACAAATAATTTCTCAAAAATTATAGTTTGATGCACGATAAAGCTTTTTTAATTCATATTTTTGACCGTACTTATTTTTAAATTAAACTTTGTTATAGGAAACCTTGAAATGACTATTTTAATATGTATAGGAAAGTTAAAGAAGTTAGGGGTTATGATAATAATCAGATAATAACCGAACAAAAAGAGCTAGAAGAAGAATGGAACCGAGATATTAAAAACACCTTGGATGACGAGAGAGAATTACCAGAACTCATTGGAGATGAATTTCCCAGGAGAAGTTAAGGATGCAATAAAGTATGCGAAAACTGGAAGGGCTTCTGGACTGGATAATCTTTATGCAGAGATGCTTAAGCTTCTAAATGAAGAAAATATTTCAATCTTGTGCAGCTGCAAAAATTCCATCTAAAATACAGGAAACATACCAAAAGAATGGCTTAAATTTATGTTCATATCTTTACCTAAAAAGCCAAATGCCAACAGATGTGAACAGTACTGCCTCATAAGCCTAATGAGCCACGCTATGAAAGTAACATTTACCACAGAATACGTAATAAATGCGAACAAGATATCGGCGAAGAGCAATTCGGATTTAGGCAAGGATTTGGAAGTAGAGAATCGCTTTTCGGTCCGAGTGTTTTTGCAAAAATGTAGAGTGCAAAGACGTGTACCTATGTTTTCATCGGTTACGAAAAAGCTTTTGATCGAGTCAAACATCCAGAATTAATACAGACACTTCAGAATATGGGTCTTGACGAAAATGACAGTAGATTTATTACTCACTTGTATTGGAATTAGGTAGCGACGATACAAGTAAATAGCAGAGAAATGGAAGAAATTAGAATAACAAGAGGCGTTCAAGGATGTGTTCTCTCTCCACTCCTTTTTAATCTGTATTTTGAACATATCTTCTAGAAGGCCGCCGAGAACGATTTCGACGATATCAAAATTAATGGCAAAATCATCAACAACCTCAGGTACGCTGATGATACCGTTATTATAGCAGGCATAGCAGATATAATTCAGAGCCTTATTAACAAGAGATTTAGGAAAGGCGACGCTTTGGGAATGAAAGCGAACGTTAATAAGACAAAAGTATTAATTATCTCAAGGACTCCGGATTGCAAACAAATATTCGCGTTTACGATCAATTAATAGAAGAAGTAACCCAATTTAAGTACCTAGGATCCTGAAGTCGAGATACAAGTTCGCGTTGAAATGGCCAGAGTTGCTCTTTCTTTGGATACTCGTTACCGTTTTGTAAAAGTCTATATATATACATATACATATACATATATATATATATATATATATATATATATATATATATATATATATATATATATATATATATATATAAACTTGATTGGTTTTTCTTGGATACTTAGGTTCTTTTGGAAAATACAGACTAGTTTATTTGACGTTTCGCCTTATTTTTTTTAGGCATTTTCAAAAATTCTTTATTTTTTAATATTCATTGAGTATATACCTTGAAAGTCAACTATTTGTGTGTATAGTTGACTTTCAAGGTATATACTCAATGAATATTAAAAAATAAAGAATTTTTGAAAACGCCTAAAAAAAATAAGGCGAAACGTCAAATAAACTAGTTTGTATTTTCCAAAAGAACCTAAGTACCCAAGAAAAACCAATCAAGTTGTAAACAAAAGGTTTAACAGAAAAATTATTATATATATATATATATATATATATATATATATATATATATATATATATATATATATATATAGTGCTTTTGTATGCAGTTGAGACCTGGACTTTGGGAATACGCTCAATAAATTGTTTAGAGTCTTTCGAAATATAGGTCATGCTCAGATTATTGAAGACCGCCTGGACACAACACGTCAGCAACGAAATTATACTATGGCGAATGGGTAGAGAGAGAAAATTGCTGTCATTTGCTAAAAGATAGAGAACTCGCTACTTCGGACATATCTATAGGGGTTCAAGATACTCGCTTCTCCAGCTGCTGACGGAGGGCAAAATTGAAGGGAGGAGAGGTCTAGGGCGCTGACAATGTTCTTGATTTGCTCAGGATAGAGAAAAATTCGCCATGCTTCCGTAATGGAGATGGCAATATAAGAAGAAGATAGGAAACCTTAAATAAAATAGTATCTTATATTTTACTATATTCGTAAATATTTACTGACAGGGGGTTTAAATGCCTACAGCACTTACCTCTGAAAAGGTCCTGTTCTGCATCTGCCTGGGTTTTAGAAGGTCAAAAGACAGTGTTAATCCCCTTTATACACTCTTGGTTCAAAATTAGGGAAGATCGTATTTGAGTTTGTCTAACCCTCGTGATTGCCGGACATAATTAGATGACATTATAAGATATATTCAGTGTTTTGCCTTAAAGGGAGGTTCTGGTCTCAGCCTTCGACAAATGGGTCAATTTTGAAAACTTTTTTCACCAGTAAATAGTCATTGAATATTTCCTGACTTTTACACGGTGTGTATCGTACTTTTAATTACATAAAAATATATTTCTCAGTTTTGTAAAAAATATAAAATTTATTGGATGATATACCTCATTTAGTAAAAAAATTAAGGAAGAATCAATAACAATGCGTCAAGGTAATTTAGCTTTATCCTTCGATAAAACGACGCCCACATTTTTTTATCAATTCTGTTGGTTAATTCTCGAGATAGTCTCTTCGGGATTTCGCAAAACGTAGATAAATTTACATGTAATTATGTTTGTTCTATATCTACAGCTAATCTTCTATTTCTCGCCCATGCATTAATCCCTCCTCTAGCTAAAAAAACTTATTATTCTAGTATCTTTCCCCCCTTCTGGATACTCAGGCCTTTCTAAGACGTTGATGCCCGATTTTAGTAGCAGCAATATAGTTGCTTGAGCAAAGTTCTCGGTCTGGGTCTCAATAATGGTGCCGAACGCATTCATAAATTTTAAAACGGAAACGCAAATTTCTTTAAATATATTGACTGCTAATAAAGTAGCAATTCACATCAAATTTACGCTTCACATACCAAACTAGCACATTAATACGATCTGAAAACTCATGCTCATGGTATATCCCAAGTCCTTTTTGCATACGTTATTTACACTGTAAATAAAGACTCAAACGATGAAACGCAGGGAGGACATAGGATGTAACGTAAGAACGACGAATCTTCATCAATGTCATTGAATTGGTATCTTTCATTTTCTTAGAAGCTGTGCTCGTAATTTTTTTCTCTTATTCCATTGTATGTTGATTTGAAGTAAATTGTCTCTTCGTAGAGCGTGAGGAGTTCGGTTTCCTTAAATAGATTAAACCTTTATACAAATATGTACAGTTGCGCAGAACTGTATAGCAGACAAGGCTTAAATGGTACGTTACTTTTGAAATAATGCAGTAGCCATGCCAACAACGGTGAACGTCACTACAACTACTACAAATACCAAAATCTACACTTGATACCTGCGTACCAAACATATAAAAAAGGAAACATTTTAGTTTAAAATTTGTTGCATTTGAAAGTTTGGTAAATTATAAGTTGTAATTGTAACAAAGTAACACTGTCCGTATTTAAAAAAAGTGTGAACTAAATGTGTTATTATTCTAGGGTCATTCGAAATAAAAGTATATATTTACAACTTTAAGCTCATTGCTTTCAAGGGGCAAAATAAATTCATATTAAACCCTTTTTAAAAATATGAAGAATCGTAAGAAACGGTCAATGTTATGTTTTATGAATTTATTTTTTTCATGAAATTACTTTTTTCTCTAAAGTACACATATCTTATATGCAAATTACATTTTCTGTTATTCTGTTTGCTATTCTTATATACTACACTTATTAGTTATCGATCGAACTACGAGTAGATTCTATACGTTTAAACATTAATACCAGCTGGTAACAATTCATGTAACTGTCGTATTTAACAAACAGTTAATGGTACAAAGTTGTATTTACCAGATTTAAATTTTAGTATTTACTATTACATGTATTGAATAAATCTAATTTGTTACACTATTGATTGTTCTTGATACTTAAGCAATTAATTATCAATATACGCTGGCACAAACATCAATAATTTCAAAGCTAGTATTAATTTCTATACCTTTGTTATTAATTTATAAAACAAAGGGTAAATAATATTATGTCATTGAGTTTTTGGCACCCTGTAGATATAAACATAGCAAACAAGCAACAAAAAAACGATTCCAAATATTTCAAACATGAACTAGAGATTCTATGCCAGTGGCATTCAATAACCATGATAGTCATTGTCAGCGGGGGTTTAGAAGAAATTACGAACACGTACACAGAAAATCTGGAAAAAAAAACTTCTTGAAAAAATCTTATCTGGGTTACTGACCATAAAAAGAGAGAGAGCGATTATCCTTGGAACTAGCCAGGTTAGTTCGCTTGATGATCACTAGTCAAACCGATGCATGGCTAGGTTATTATTAACTAGCGAAACTACGTGACGTACTATTTGAGTCGGAGCCACAGCTATTGTCACGTTGGAAACTGGTCGTAAATAATAATAATATATGAGTAAATCAGAAAAAAAAGAGTGTTTAGAGTAGTCAGAAACGAAAAAAAAAAATTTGACAAGCATACTAGTTTAGCAGTATTTTTTCGAAAGCGTGGAATATTGAGGGTATCAAAAAAGCACAAACAGACTATATGTTAATGCTCGTAAAACCAGGGTCAAAAATATTTAATAAATCAATATTTTTTGTTTTTTTTTTTTATCAGGGGAGCAGCGTAATCATAAAATGATTTAGTGATTTTAGTGTTCCGTACCGAACACTTATGGGATCACTTCGGTGTCTGTCTGTTTGTCTATCACACCCGCTTTTCTCCGAGACTATTTGACATAGAAAGTTGAAATTTGTTACAAATATAGGAATTTATAGCCCAATCAGAGCCGTGTAGTTTTGAAAGTTAAAGTTTATTTAAGGAGGTAGTTTTGGGTTGTGTGAAAAAAAATTATCAGGTCATCGAGAGGGATGTCCAGTGAAAGCTTGTGGAAATGTGAGTTCAAAAATATATCTCTTCTCTCTCTTCTAGTCATTCTCTTTCCTTTGGAGATACGCCTCTCTCATGTGCTTCCATATGTCCTTGTTTAGAGCAATTTGATACCAACTGAGCCCCGCTGATCTTTTAATATCGTTATACCAACGTTGATGGGTCTGCTAGTGCTTCTTTTTTCCCCCTATAGTCTCCATCTGGTCACTTTTCAGCTCCAGTTATCAGTATTTTTGGCCACATGGCCAGCCCAGTTCCACTTGAGGGAGGATATTCTCTCGGTTATGTCGTGGACCCCAGTCTTTTTCCTAATCTAATCGTTTGATTTGCCGTCCTTAAGTGTTATACCTAGGATTTTCCTTTCAACTGCTCTCTGATGAATTTAATCTTGTAATAATTTCCCGTGTCAAAACCTAAGTATCACTACCATATGTTGTTACTGATAGAATGCCTTCGTTATATACTTTACTCTTAAGTTTTAAAGGCAGTTTGGACTGAAAGACTTGCTTCATTTTACCGTAAGCCACCCATCCCAGGCGTATCCTTCGATTGACTCTCAATTCTTGATTCAATTTTCCGAGTGTAACTTCCTGTCCCAAATATACATATGAATCCACCCTTTTTACTAGTCGTCCATGTATGAATATTACGTCATTAATGGTTGTTTGTTCGTAAGTCCTGAATTTGGTCTTTGTGATGTTCATCTCTAAACCGATCTTTTTTGCTTCAGCATGTAATTCTTGGAGCATTTCTTTCCATTCGATTTCATTTTCGGCGAAAAGTGCGATATCATTAGCAAATCTTAAGTTGAGGCTCTCTCCGGATATTTTAAGTCTCCTGTTTTCCCAGTGAAGGCTCTTGAAGATATCTTTTAATACGAGGGTGAATATTTTAGGTGATATGGTGTCACCCTGCCTAACACCTCTGTTTATTTTTACTAACTTGGTATCCTCGTGTAATCTCACTTTCATTCTTGATTTTTCATTGATGTTTGTCAGTATGTTAATATACCTTTGATCGACTCTTGCGTTTTGCATCGCTTTCTCAATTGCCCAGTATTCCACTGGGTCAAAGGCCTTTCGAAAGTCGCCAAGTGCCATCCAGGCTGTGATATTGTATTCAGTTACCTTTTCTATAAGTTGTCTGGCCGTATGTAGATCTTCAATTGTACTAAATCTTTTTCGGCAGCCTGCTTATTCTTTGGGTTGGTAATTTTCAAACTTCTTGTCTAATCGATTTGTGATTATTCTCATGAATAGTCTGTATATTTACGATAGAAAACTTATTGGCTTATAGTTCTCCAAATTACTAGGATCTCTTTTTTTGTATATCAATATAACTAGGGTAGTTTCCCAATCTTTTGGTATCACTGTTTCGATTAGACACTTATTGAAGAGTTTTTTAAGCTCTTTGATTAATGGCGGTTCTCCCTCTTTTAGCATTTTCGGCAGGATGTCGTCTTCTCTTGCGGTTTTTCCATTTTTAATTTGATTAATTCAACTTCGATATCTGGTAGATCTTCGGAAACGATATTAAGTATCCTTCGGTCTTCCTCTCTTGATTTTCTCAGTTTCTTCATCGGCTTTTGACCCCTATCGATCTGCATAGAGTGTTTCTGTCACTTTCAGTATTTGTAGTCTTTCTTCTACAGGGTTTCCATTTTTGTCTATCAGTTTGTTAATCTCCCTTCTGTGTGAGTTTTGCGTTCTGAATATGTTCAAACCCCTATTCTGTTGTATCAGTTCTTCTATCCATTTCTCCTGGTATTCTCTAATATATAATGTAATATTCTTGTAAATTTTTCTCCGTAATATTTATAAAAACCGCCAAAAATCGCTGTCCATTCCCCTTCTCTCGAGAAGTACTGACTAAAAAATTTGAAAAAATTCTGAAATATTCTCCATTAAGTGTAGATTGAATGAAAATCATCACGAGTGGGTTACTTTTGATAATTTATCTGGTATATAAAAAAAAACATGAGTTTTCAACAATGATCAGAAATAAACTTTGTTAAAAAACTCATTCTGCGATGTCATTGATCATTTTATACCTCCATAACAAAAAATTTTATTTTAAAGTACGGAACACTAATTGCTCAAGTCCATCTGATATATAAAAAAAAGAAAAATTTCAAGATCATCAGTTATTAGTAATATCGAAAGTCATGGCTATCAATCGGCATCTTCTAAAATATCTTGAAGGATTCAACATTATTAGCGATCACAAATGTGGCTTTCGTAAGCATAAATCAACGGGAGATCATCTGACTTATGTAACACATGTTTGGAACAACGCAATTGAACATTTTGGAGAATCTCGAGCGGTTGCTTTTGACATATCCAAGGCATTCGACCGTGTTTCGCACGATGTACTCTTGGCTAAGCTAAGCTCTTATGGTATGTCTGAAACGTTCTGTTTGTGGCTCTCATGTTTCCTCGGAGAGCGTTCTTTACGATTGGTGGTCGACGGATTTCTTTCTAATACCTTCACTATCAACGCCGGTGTGCCTCAAGGCTCCATACTATCTCCCACTCTCTTTCTCATTTACTTTAACGATCTGCTGGTAAAGACCGGAAACCCAATCTACAGCTTTGCAGATGACAGTACGCTTATCTCTTCATTCACTTTGAACGCTCGGACATCGGGTACTCAGACGAATATCCGCAGACAGCAGGAAGTCGTTCAACTGAACAAAGACCTGGAAGAAATTCTATCTTGGGGTGACAGTAACCAAGTGGAATTTAACGCTACAAAAATCCAGGCGGCAGTTTTTTTCTAAAAAAAGTTAACGTTGCTGAACCCGACTTAGTTATGGCGGGGCACTACAGGCATAGCAAGGAGAGCTTCTTAAAAGTTGGGAATATTATTTCGAACCAGAAAGCTTTACACTCCACAAAAAGTGTTAATTATTTACAAAGCACAAATTCGACCAACTATGGAATATTGCTCCCATGTTTGGGACTCCGCTCTTAAACATACATTGCATTTGTTGGATTCTATTCAGAGAAGAGCTGTTCGTGTGAATGGGGATCCGGAACTGACCGGCGGCCTCGATTCGCTGGAACATCGAAGAACGGTTGGCGACTTGAGCTTATTCTACAAGTATTTTCATGGAAAGTGTTTGAAGGATGTAGCCCGCTTAATTCCTTCCAGAGCGGTGCATGTTAGAAATACACGTCGCGCTTTTACTTCACATCCCAATGAGGTTCAGTTTGTTACTCCTCGTATCACGCTTTTCAAACAGTCTTTTATATGAAGAACATCATCCCTTTGGAATAATTTGCTCAGGACTATGTTTCCCAACGAGTACAATTTACAGCGGTTCAAGAGCCACGTGAATCGCTTTTTCCGCAGACGTGTCGCTCCTGTAGCGCTTTAGGCTCTTCCCTGTAGTACGTATGCTAGACCCATAAAAAAAAAATCAGCAAAAAACGGGAAAAAACTTTGTTGAAAACTGATTTGGAGTGTGTTTTGGGAAGTCATTGATCATTTCATACCTCCGTAACAAAATTTTTTATTTTAAAAGCAATCATCGTACCGAACACTAATTGCGTAAGTCCGAATTGCATTTGCCGGTTTTTAATATCTAAATACTTAAGAATGTTAAGTAATCATTTGAAAAAATTTATTCCATGATGCAGTTATAAAGGGCGCGAAATTTGAATATTTCAATAATCGAAATTAGAGCTTTTCAGTTTATTTTTAATAATTTTGCTTTGTCTAGCTGTTTTATTCGATTTGCAACTTGTACAGGATAATATTGTTTTGTGTATTACAAATTTTAGAATTAAAAAAAAAGTTGATGTGATATATATTTTTCAAACTCAATTCTGAAACTCTTAAAAACCTTGTTTTGTTAACATTCCGAAATAAAAAATAAATATTATTAAACTCAAGAGTTTTAAATATTTTAATTAAACTTAGTGTTTTTCGTGAGTATAAAATATGTTTTTGGGAACGTGCTTTTATTTAATTTAAAAAAATGTAATATACAAAAAAAGTTATCCCTCACATTATTCAGATTTCGCGCTCTTTTTAACCGCATCATGGAATAATTTTTTTTCAAATGATACTTAAATGTTAAAAACCGGTCAAGTGCAAGTCGGACTTGCGCAATTAGTGTTCCTTACGGTGATTCCTTTTCAAATAAAAAATTTTGTTACAGACTTTACAGAACAAACCTTAAATGAGTTTTCAACAAAGTTTGTTTCCGAACTCTGTTGAAAACTGATGACCTTGAAAACTTTGTTATATAACAGGTAAATTATCAAAGGTAACGCACTCGTGATAGTTTTCATTTAATCTACACTTTATGGAAAATATTCCAGAATTTCAAAATTTTTTGATCAGTACTTCTCGAGATAAGGGGCGATTTTTGGCGATTTTTTAAAAATTACGAAGAAAAATTTAGGCGAATCTTATATTATATGCATTTTTAACCTCATATTAAAATTTGACTCGATGACCTCGTAAATTTTTTTTTTCACACTGCTCAAAACTAACCCTTTAAGTCAAAATTTAACTTTCAAACTACACCAAATTTCAACTTTATATGTTGGAGAAAATTGGGTGTAACAGACAGACAGAGAGACACTGAAGTGATCCCATAAGTGTTCCGTTTGGAACACCAAATTATTTTAGGGTGTTTCGCTGCTCTCCTGATAAAAAAATAAATATATTGATTTATTAAATATTTTCGACTTTTGTTTTGCGGGTATAAATGTATAAAAATATCTGTGCTTTTTTGATACCCTCAATTTGGACAAAATACTGCTAAACTAGTGTGCTTGTTAAAATTTTTTTTTCGGTTTCTGACTGCTCTAAATACTTTTTTTCTTTTTGGATTTGCTCATATTTACATCTTAGGCAATCCTAAGCTCTTGATAAAGGCTCTAGGTTACCACTTCTTAAAGCAGAGATCACGAAACTGATACTTCTTAGTAAGATAATGAAAAAATAACCGGTCAAGTGCAAGTTGGACTTGCGCAATTAGTGTTTTTAAAAATAATACAAAAGAGAATTTTGCGCAAGTATTACATTATTTATATTTTTGAACTCATCTTTTTACAAGCTTTCATTTGACGTCCCACTCGATGACCTGTTAAAAAAATTTTTTCACTTCCGATTTCAACCCCCAAAATTAACCCCTTAAGTTAGAATTTAACTATCAAAACTCCACGGCTCTGATGAGTCACCAATTCCTATATTATTGCCAAATTTCAACTTTCTATGTCAAATAGTTTCGGAGAAAATCGGATGTGACAGATGGACACCGAAGTGATCTTATAAGTGTTCCGTACGAAACACTAAAAAATGTTAGTAAATTTTTCTGGCACCTGCTGAAGCATCAAGAATGAAAAACAAAATTTTTATATGTATATATATATATATATATATATATATATATATATATATATTAAGTTACGGAAAACTAAATGTACTGTCGACTACTGACAGGTAAATTTCTTTAATGTCAAATCAGACTTTAGCGAAACGTCTGCGACTTACAAGTTAAAACAACACCGACCGACGGATGTACATCCGGACCTAAAAGGAAAGATATTTCTCCATCCATGAATCAATACACAATAACAAATAACATTTAGAGATAGTATCGTTGTAGGACTGGATATCTATTTGATATTGTAAATATTCTATTTAAATATAATACAAGTGTCGATATGAATTAAATTAAAAACACCTTAAATTTTATATTAAAAAGATTGTATAAATGCTCTAAAATATGTGATAAATCATTCAGTTTGAAATAAAGATTTTCAAATATTTGGAAAATAACTATTGTGTTACAATATATGAGTGATTTTCGATTTATATATACATATATATATATATATATATATATATATATATATATATATATATATATATATATATATATATATATATATATAGGTATGTCTGACTCACCTGTTATAATCCATAATTCTTTTAGACAATCTTCCCTACTTCTATGGAAATCGGCAACTTGGTGATTTTCACTACCGCCCTCTAAAAATTTAAAGAGCAACGCACCGAACAGCGCATAACCGGTCATCAGTACGAACAAACTTGTTCTGCCACAAAACATGGCAAGCGAACATTTTTTCGGGTTTGAACAGTCATAGTTTTGGTCAGATTCTTGCATCTGTAAAAGAAAGATGAAAGTAAATATACATTAAATCTAAGTCAAATTAATTTCTTAGCATTTCGTAATCCGTTCAATTCAGTTGTCAGCGGAACACTATCAGGAATTTCATTATTTG
The DNA here is from genome assembly GCA_019049505.1 of Pachyrhynchus sulphureomaculatus. Classification (NCBI taxonomy): domain Eukaryota; kingdom Metazoa; phylum Arthropoda; class Insecta; order Coleoptera; family Curculionidae; genus Pachyrhynchus; species Pachyrhynchus sulphureomaculatus. The sequence continues at coordinate 95,956,460 of CM032455.1, forward strand.
TTTTTTTTACGCTATAAACTTAAGTTTAGGATTTAAGTTCCATCAGGTTATTGATTACACATTAAAGTGACATTTATGGTCAAAGACTTATCAAAAAGTCAACAAGTTTTAAAGAAATAACTATAACAATATATCAACTTTAAGATTTTAAGTGCTGTTAGTTTATATTGTAATTGAATACTCTATTTCGAAGATGATATGTTTTTGAAAAAAGAATCATAGAATATTAGAAATAGGTAGTGTAAAGTTTTCTATACAAAAAGAAAATATCCTATAGTGTTTCGTTTTGTTACTGATGCATAAATGTTAAGTTGGAATAGTGTTTTAGTATCGGCGCAGAATGGAATGGTTTCTATAGCTACGCTTGGGGTGCCACGCTTTAACTTCTAATGGAAAAAGGTCTATAGTCTGATCAATGGATCTTTACAGTCTTGTGATCAATGCGACGTCAAGAATATTCATACGAATCAGTGTCGGCGGTCTGAGTTTTAAATAACAATTTCGAGAGTCAAAATAGAATTTAAAATTTTTCATACGGTTTGGTAATTAACGAAAACTATCGATATATTAAATGTGTATGAGGTGTAAAATACTCTAGTTCTCACTTGTGAAGGTCATTTACCTCTCTGCATAAATCCTAATCACCTATTTTTATTTTTCAGGTTGTTATTAGATTATTTCGTGAGTAAATTTACTTTATGAAAAGTTTACAATTGTTATCTGTTAGTTATTAGAAGTTTGTGTAATGTTTGTAATGAAATTACTGTACACACTTAACACAGCTTTATCAAATTTACATATAAGGCATTATAAAAACTGTAAAAAGTTGCACCGTAGAACTCATTAAATAAAATTTTAAAATAGAGAACTAAAATATGATACTTTTAAAAACACAAAGATATTTTATGACGAGGGTATAAAAGTACGAATAGGAGATATAAATTGCATAATCCAATTTTAAGACACTTCCAAAAATTAAACATAAAGATGACGTAAATCTCAATCCGTCAAAGAATTATCGATTATTATTATTGCCTATAAACTCGGCGGTACTGGCTTCTAAAACATGAAGCTATACCCAAATTCCAGGTTGTTCGTAGTCTTTCTTGCATATGTACAAAGAATCGAGACAGATTCTAGAGCGAATGTCGTAAATAACCTCAGATGACAGAAGACCTACGTTTTTAAGTTTTTAAATATACTTAACATGTTGACAAGAATATAGACGGATGTTTATGCGATATTCAGACATTTATGACGTGCATGCAAAGAATCATTCGGATCGGACTTTACCGGCCTCGGGTAACGTTAAAGTGTAGAAATGTCTACGAGTGATTCTGCTTATCAGCAATGGCTGTCGGAAAGGTAGTACCAAAGTAAACATAAAACACAGTAGCGACGCTAATGAGAATTGTTAGATCTTATTTTTTTATCACGCATGCGTCCCCTATCATACCAATAATATGGCTGCTAGCGCGGTCACGGGCTATGTTTACATCTGGATTTCAAGGTGAATCTTTTTATAACGTGCTCCGAAAGTCATAGTTTATAATTTTCCCATAAGTAAATGACTCATTTGACGTTATATTTGAAAATAATTATAAAAAGATGTCAAAAGGAAGTTTTTGTTGTGCGGCTAGTGCTTGTAAAAATATATGTGGTAACTCCAAAGGAGTTAATGTTTTTTAGATTTCCTAAAGATCTTAAAGGGTAATTTATTCATAATTCTTTATTTCTATTATCCAATATGAAGATTGTGTTTTCATACTAGAGATACATTTTATTTGTACAATTGATGTTTTATTCTTGTTAAGTATTGGTTTTTGTTATTCCACTTGTACTATTTTTTTCTGCATTCAAGACAGAATGTTTGCTAGAATTAAATTATATTATCTGCTAAAATTTTCAAAACTCAATCTGGGCAAGCAAAAGTAGTAATTATCCAACACGAACGAGTTTGAATAAATCAGTGCAGGGATTTATTTTTTTTACATATGTAGTATATAGGCATGAAAAGTCATTAGTTGTATGAAAATTATTCTATGAGATTTAACTAACGATAAAATGGACCAAAAAATGTGATCACTTTATTTTTAAGTTCAGAAGAAACACGATCTTATTCTTAAATGATAATTATAATTATTTTCAATCTCCCCAGATTACTAGGATTCACTGAAATATAAGGAGCATGATTGTTGCCATTATACGAGTGAAGCTGAAGGCGTACAATATCTCTAATAGTTGAGAAATATAAATTCAGCAATGAGATATTTAAATGAATTAAGTACAAAAAGCGCTGAAGCCAAAAATATTTTTTCCTTGTATTTTTTGGGTTTTTGTATATTTGTTTTAATAAAAACTTGATAAAAAAATGTTTCTAAAAAAAAACTTTCCCCATTTTGTTCTTCCTTTCAATCAGCCAAATTTCTTTTGTATTCTACAGAATAGGATTCTTCTTAAAAGAAGGAATTTTAATATTTCAAAAACTCGCTGGCATTAAGCAGCAATATGGCGACAAGTCATGTGATCATTATAACTCGAACCTCTTGAGATCAAAGGCGCCGAGTCGGACTGTCGCTATTGTGCTTTATGTTTAATGTGGTAGTATCTACACGTATACTATCTCGAACAAAATTTCGTAGAATCGTTACATAATATGTGGCATTTTATTATTCATTTTAAACTATGTTTGTCAAATTGATCCATTATCAAATATTATTTTGACTTATGTATATTTGCCTAAATAGAATGTTCTTATAATTAATCTAAATTGTGAGAAGAATAAAGTAAAAGTAAAAATTATTAATCAGAAGAAGTTAAAGTTACTAATAACAAACTTTCGTCATAAAGAACTAAAAACCTTTTTGTGAATATTTTCCTAAATCCTAAAACTTCTACTTACTAAATATGAATATCAAATAAGGCATACTGAGCTAAAAGCAGAAATTGCAGACATTAGACAATAGCTGTCAACCAACACAGTAAATAATATAGCTAAAACAACCACCCACGAAGTTTTTAATGAAACTTTTAAAGAGCTTGGCAAAAGACAGCTGCATCAGAAGAACTTTATGCTTTTTGGCTTACGTGAGGAAGTTCCCTCACAGATCGAAACTAGACAACAGTTGGATACTGCTGCTGCTACTGACATAATACAAAAGGCTTGCTCTGATACCAAAGTAGCTAAAACAGCAGTTTTTCGAGTGGATAGTGAGAATCCAGCCAAAACTAGATCCATAAAAGTGATAATGGAATGCGCGGATGATGTTAAAGCCATTGTCTGCAACGCAAGAGAATTAAAAAAAAACATACAGCGCATACAACGAGGTCGCTGTTACAGTGGTGAGCAAAAAAACGATTTTGCTTCATTTAACACCGATCCTTGAATTTAATTCTTAAACGGTGCTATTATTTTTGGTATCATTAGAATGTCGATTATCTATTCTTTCCGATATTACCAAAAACATTTGGATTTCTAAAAAGTTTTACTGATTAAAACGTTTTTGCTCGTTCAGCAACGTACTCGTGCGCGCTATTCATCCCTATAAAAACACATGCATTTTACTATCCTTTCTTTGTCGGAACTTGAACCGTCAACATCTTGTCATCGAAAAATGGATACCACCCCGGAAGAAATGGCACAAATCAGTGTCCTATTGCAAGAAAGGTGTAGCCAACGTGTAGTCGCTGCGCAACTGCACCTGAGCCAGTCAGCTGTCTCCAGGGTCTACAGACATTACCAAGGGACTGATGCCTTTACACGGAGACCAGGATCAGGAAGGAGAAGGTGTACCTCAGAGCGAGACGACTGCTTTATTGTCAACACAACTTTAAGAAATCGTAACTTGATCGGCGTTGAGGTCCAGCAGAAGCTCGGACAAGTTCGTGGTTGGGCTGTCAATGATTGGACAGTCAGAAGAAGACTTAAAGAAGCTAACCTAACTCCGAAGAGATCAGCTATCGGACCCAAATTGACAGCAGCCCATCAATAAATGCGACTCAGATTTGTCCGAGAACATCTCGAACGAACCTTAGAGCAGTAACGCTCCTTTTTATTCTCCGACGAGTCCCGAATGTGCCTATGTGGCAACGATGGAAGAAGACGAGTCTATAGGACGCCTGGGAAGCGCTATGCGCAGTGCTGCATTACTGAAACGGTCACCTACGGAACAGGTTCTATCATGTTGTGGGGTGGCATCTCACTGGACGCGAAAACCGATTTGGTTTTCGTGCTAATGCAGGACAATCCGGGGCCACATGTTGCTGCATCTGGCGGAAGTGGAAATACCCACATTAAACTGACCTGCGCGAAGTCTTGACCTCAGTCCAATTGAGCACATGTGGGATGAGCTCAAAAGAGTTCGAGCCAGAAACCCAGCCCCTGCATCGCATAGGGACTTAAAAGTTGCGATGGCTGAAGAGTGGAGCAGAATCCCACAGACAGTGGTAAAAAGCTCACCCGCTCCATGAAAAAATCGGCTGGTAGCGGTAATAAGGGCTAGGGGGTACTAAAAAAATATTGATTTTGGTTTTTATTAATTGCTAAACTTAAATTTGTTTAATTTTTCCTTTCTCATAATCCTATTTTTAATCCTTGTTCCCCTTCAATCATTTTAATTAGTAAAAAGCATGAAGTATGCTATGGAATTTGGTGTCATTAGAAAGAGAATAGAATGGGCTCTCAAATGATAAAAAAATCGGTAAAAATATATGAATACCAAATTATAGGATTCGTGTTAAATTAAGCCAAATAGTTTGGGTCGATTGTTTTGCTCACCAGTGTAGTTTTGAAAGGACGCCGAAACAAATCGAAGAGTATAAACAACTGAAAGCAACTTTGGATTCTCGGGTACAGAACGGCGAAATCTTAAGATAAAATATTTTAATGGGTTGCCTAGGATTGTCAAGGGGACAACTGATTTAAACTAAATAAGTTGTCTAAAAGAATTTTATCGTCTTCCATTATGGATGTATTTGGTCTGTATTAAAATGTAAGAGGGACAAACACAAAAGTGGCTGATTTGTTCAAGTCAGTTCCTCATAACAGTTACGGAAAGTTAGATTCAAAATAATGTGTTCTCAAGTGAACTGTTTGACAACAGGTATTATGTGTTTCTCTTTAATAGAGACCTTAGTAGATTGGGTCTGTCTCCACGAGACGGAGGGGGGATGATACTAGCTCTGAATAAGAAATATAATGCATCACAAATTGATCCTTAGGCCGTGCGCAACAATGTCGCTAAAATAGATCTAGTTGGCTCTAAGATAAGCATTTATTATATAATATTAATTGTATTGGTTATCTATATACTTTTTTTTATGGGTCTAGCACACGTGCTGCAGGGAAGAAGTCCCTAAAGCGCTACAGGAGCGACACGTGTGCGGAAAAAGCGATTCACGTTGTTCTTGAATCGCTGTAAATTGTACTCGGTGGGAAACGCAGTCCTGGGCAAATTATTCCAAAGGGATGATGTTCTCCATATAAAAGACTGCTCGAAAAGCGTTGTACGAGGAGTAACAAGCTGAACTTCATACGGATGTGAGTATTGTCGCGACGTGTACTCCTAACATGCACCGCTCTGGGAGGAATTAAGCGGGCCATATCCTTCGAACACTTTCCATGAAAATACTCGAGTCGTCAACCGTTCTTGTTCTTGTTGTTGCTCAATGTTCCAGCGAATCAAGGCCGCCGATCAGTTGCGGGTCTCCAATCAGACGAACAGCTCTTCTCTGAACAGAATCCAACAAATGCAGTGTACGTTTGGGAGCGGAGCCCCAAATATGGGAGCAGTATTCCATAGTTGGTCGAATTTGAGCTTTGTAAAGAATTAACAGTTGTTGTGCAGTGTAAAGCTTTCTGGTTTGAAATAATATTCCCAACTTTTGATAACCTCTCCTTGCTATGCCTGCAACATGTTCATGCCAAGACATGTTTACTCCCAAATTAACGCCCAACAAAGTGAGTGACGATGTTAGAGGAATGGAGTGCCCCGACATAACTATGTCGGGTCAGCAACGTTAACTTTTTTAGAAAAAACTGCCGCCGGGGTTTTTGTAGTGTTAAATTTCACTTGGTTACTGTCACCCCAAGATAAAATTTCTTCCAGGTCTTTGTTAAGTTGAATCACTTCCTGCTGTCTGCGGATATTCGTCTGAGTAGCCGATGTCCGAGAGTTCAAAGTGAATGAAGAGATAAGCGTACTGTCATCTGCAAAGCTGTAGATTGGATTCTCGGTCTTTTCCAGCAGATCGTTAATGTAAATGAGAAAAAGTGTAGGAGACAGTATGGAGCCTTGAGGTACACCGGTGTTGATAGTGAAGGTGTTAGAAAGAAGTCCGTCGACTGCCCCTCGTAAAGAAGGCTCTTTGAGGAAACATGAGAGCCATAAACAGAACTTTTCAGACATACCATAAGAGCGTAGGTTAGCCAACAGCCTATCGTGCCAAACACGGTCGAATGCCTTGGATATGTCAAGAGCAACCGCTCGAGATTCTCCAAAGTGTTCAATTGCGTTGTTCCAAACACGTGTTACATAAGTCAGAAGATCTTCTGTTGGTCTATTTTTACGAAAGCCATATTGATGATCGCTAATAATGTATCCTTCAAGATATTTTAGAAGATGCTGATTGATAGCCTTTTCCATGACTTTCGATATTATTGAAAGTAGAGCGATTGGTCGGTAGTTATTTGGCAAGGTCTTCTTGCCTTTTTTAGGTATCTGCTGAACTGTGGCACATTTCCAACAGGAAGGAAATATTCCCTTTCTGTAGGATAGGTTGAAAAGTCTACAGAAAACTGGTGTTAGTTCCCTCGCACAGTTTTTGAGGACTATGGCAGGTATTCCGTCAGCGCAAGAAGCTTTTTTGGTGTCTAGCTTCATTAAAATACGTTTTATGATACGCTGTCTAAAGACAATATCGGGCATCCTTGACTGCACTATGGGAATAGTAGGTGGTGTTTTTCCTTGGAGATCGACAGTAGAATGTGAAGCAAAGAGTTCAGCTAACAAGTTCGCTTTCTCAAAGGGTGTCGTTGCAATAGAATTATCTGGCCGTATGAGTGGTGGTATGGTGGATTTGGTGAACTGACTGCCTTAGCGACTGACCAAAAGGACCTGGAATTTTCGGTATAAGCGAGAAGTTTGTTTCTAATTCGTTGATTGAGTGCCTCCTTGGTTTCGTCGATAATTTCTCTGCATCTGTTCCTAGCACGAACAAAGGTGTTACGGTTTATGGTGTTCGGATTTTCACGCCATTGTCGGTAGGTAAGATGTTTAGAAGCAACACCTTCTTTGCTTTTTCGGTCAAACCAAGGCTTGTCGTTGGAAGGGCATTTCTTCGAAAAAGGGATGTAAGCCTCCATACCTGTCAAAATAACATCGGAAACCTCCCTGGCGCAACCACAACTGATTGAAAATGATTCGGCTTCCAAATACTTCTCAACAATAACTTAATGCATTGTTTGAATGCACTGAAGTAATTTCCTTTATGTACAATAATAATGTATTAATTTTGGGTGACCAAAATTCATAATAAGTTGACTTAGTTCTTTCAAATTTTAATTGTGTCGTTTCCAGAGTATCTGCTCCACTAGTAAAGGAAGACAACTACCATCCTTTTTTGAACACTTCCTTCTCTCTTCACTCTAGAAAAAAATCTGTGTTGCCGGCAAATACATTCCAATTTCAGTATAGCTTTAGAAGAGGGGATTTTTCGCTCCTTTATGACAGGATTTTGAATGTGAATTCGTGTGTGATTTATATATGCTCTGTAATCACAATGGAGCATGTGCGCGGTTTTACGAGATACTATATGAAGTACTGATGCGCGCGTTCTCAAATCTATTATTCGTAAAAGAACATATCCAGTATGGTTTAGAACTGAAATAATCAGGCTCATCAAATGAAAGATAGAAGTTTCAAGAAATTAAAAAAATTCCATTCAATACAAGGAATTTCGAGTGGATATAAAAAGGAAGATTGGCATTGCGTATCAAAATTACACACGTAGCGCGGAAAGTTCTATTTCAAGTAATCCAAAAATCATTTGGTTTTTATTAATTCTAAAAAAATAACAAATTTAGTAGCTGAAATATTTATGGACGATCAACTTCCATCCTGAAAGCATTGTAAATTCATTTGCCACTTTTTTTGGTACTGTACACTGCTTCAACGAATCTGACCTGTCCACATCAATTTGATTCTTTGGTTATGTTTCTGTACCAGAGGAACTGATTATGAGAGCGCTAAAAAGGTTGAAAAATAAATTGACCTATGGCCCGCACCAAGTGCCTTGTTTTGTTGTCCGTGTGCCGTTGCATTGCTTAAACCATTAACTTAGTTATTAAAAATAAGACATTTCCGGAAATATGGAAAGAGGCAAGAATTACCCCAGTTTTTAAAAAAGAGTATCAAAATCAAATATCGAATTATAGGCCCGTGTCTATATTATTTTGGTTTGCGAAGGTTTTTGAGATATTGATATGTGATTATTTATTTAATCAAATTAAATACCTAACAAGACGGTTTTTTTAGTAATCGCAGTATAGTGACTAACTTAACTCGTCTTACCCAATACGTGGGGTGGGGGCTTTGGATAATCGTAAGTAAGTAGATGTTGTTTACACAGGCTTTTCAAAGGCCTCCGACAAAGTAAATCATTTTCTTTTGTTGCCAAAATTGTCTCAGGTGGGATTCACTGAGAATCTGATAATGTTTTTTGAATTATGTCTGAGAGACCACTTGCAATATGTTGAAATCCGCGGTCATAAATCTGTTAAGTTCAAAGCCACTAGCGGGGTTCCTTAGGATAGTAACGTTACTCCTCTATTATTTTCAATTTTTATCAATGATATAACTGATAATAGTAATGTTTTGCTATTTTCTGACGATCTATAAATATTCAAAGAAATTCAGGAGACAAATGATTGTTATTCTATTCAGGGTGATGTTACTCTTCTGAATTTGTTGCAGTACCAACATGTTAACTCTAAATGTTAATAAATGCTTTCCTATGACATTTACAAATAAGTTGGAGCTCATTAAATTTAATTATGACGTAGGGAGTACACCAATTAAGAGTTGTGACACTTTTAAAAACCTTGGAGTCATTTTCGATCCCAAACTTTCTTTTTCATTACATATTAATAGTATCTGTGGCAATGCATATGTTTTCTATGAGTTTGTATATTGTGGCTAGTACTTGGTGAACTACTTTTGCCTCTGAGTCATGTCTGGCTGTGTATTCCGTTCCGGTTAATATTTTGCATTCGCTTGTTATGTGTTCGATCGTTTCTTTATGCTGGTGGCATTTCCTGCATCTGTCTTCTCTAATAGTTGGGTCTTTGATGATATGCTTTTAGTAGTTTCTGGTTAATATAGCTTTATCCTGGATAGCAAGTAAGAAGCCTTCTGTTTTAGGGAATAGCTGCCCATTCTGTAACCAGGTGTATGATTGTTTTTTATTTACGTAGTCTTCTTCTATGTGGTATCTTTGTTTTCCCTGGAGTGTTTTTTTCTGACCACGTTTTAATTTTTTCCTGTTCTAATTGAGTGTCACTGTGTGTGTCTGCTGGGTGGTCTGCCTGGGATAAGTCGAGAGGTGGGTAGTTGTTGTCTGCTTTCACTGTTACTGTGTGGAGGCTGGTTTGCTTGGTGTGAACGAATTTCACAAGTGCTTGTATTTGTTTTGTGTGTAGTGATTTTATATCTATGATTCCTTTTCCTCCTGCTTTTCTCTCGATAATAAGTCTTTCTTTGCATGCGTTGTGGTATAATTTCCTGTATTTGGTAAATTGAGGACGTATAAGGATGTGAATGTTTTCTATATCTGTGTGTGACTATTCGATAATACCAAATGAATATGTGAGTATAGGTATAGCAAACCTGTTGATGGCTTTAGTGTGGCTTAGATTTTTGGAGTTGAGTTTTATTTGTATTAGTTTCGTGAGTCTGCTTTTGAATTCGGTCCTGAGCTCTGATTTGATATAAGTGTGGTTGAGTTTGGTGCTTTGATGGAAGCCTAGATATTTGTATGTTTCTTTGTCGAGCATGATATCGGTGTTTCATTGTTGATGGTTTCTGTCTCATGGTGGAATTTCCATTGGCCCTTGTTGATGTGGAGCAATTTAGATTTTCTTATAGCAAATTCCATATTGATATCTAAGGTGAATTTTTCTGTGTTATTATTATTATTATTAATATAAATTGGTCGAACATATTTTGTACGTTTTGTAATACGCTCTTTTTTAAGCAGTAAATATACAATCTTGCAACTTTTCTAAATGTTTCTATCTAATCCTGCCATACTTCCCGTAATTTTTTGCATGAATGATTTTCCAGAAAAGGATATTATCAGTGACATACTTAGTCCTACCTGACCATAAAACGTTTATGATACAAAACAATGTAATGGTATATTTAATGATATCCTCCGCTGGCAGTCTGAAAGGCAAAGGATTATAATAATCCATTCTGAAAGTTACCATCGGTATTTTATATTTGAGTAGCCACAGACAATAAATTTTGAACCCAACCGATAGTTGTAAGTTTATTTTATTGTTAATTTTTGAGTGTAATGGGTATTTATAATAGCTAAAACGAAGGCCTTCCTACACAAGAAAGAGCTTTGTTTTAACTTACTTTATACAGTGTAAGTCATAAAGTTTGCATTATTGCAGAATTTTGATTATTTATTATTATTTTTTTTAATTTAAAAGTTAAAAGTTTTTGCAAAATGTTCTTGGTTAACATTAAATTTCAAATAAATTATGTAGAATGTATTGTATATAAAATTTTAAAAAAAGTGGAAATTAGAAATTTAAAACACATAAATACATACATATTTCAGATAAAAAACTTGAAAAATAAAAGTCAATATTTTTTATTCTGAAATATAGGGTGTTATTAACGCACGATGTGTTCGTTGATTCCTGTGGTGCAATTCATGCGTTGCTTTGATTTTCCCGCCTTGGTGGGTGTCGGCCTATTCGCCGGCACAACATTTTTGGCAGGTCCATTTTTGGTTGCCCGGTCTTCATCGTTTTGGTCGAGCTGCCATTTCCCGCGACGTCCTCGACCGTTACGTCGCTCGCCCGATGCTTCTTTTGTTGGCCCACTGTTGCTTAGGATGTTTTTACTGTTTTGTGGTGTCAAAAGCTCAAAGTGTCCCGACATTGGGTTGCCTGTTAGTAGAAGGTAGATAGTTTCGGTCTGTTTTCCTGTGCTTGTTATTGTGGGTCTATCTCTAAAAGTTATTTTTGTATCTCTTGTATTGAGAAGATATGAAAGTTGCTATTTTGGGTTTCCGAGAGGGCAAGTACCTCTAGGTTTGTTCCATAGGTGCCATTTTTCCTCATATAGTTATAGTAGTTATTGAAGTCTTTTATATCGTCGTCTTAAATTAATGAAAATGTCTGAAGTTCCGACCAGTTTTGTTGTATATATCTTAGAGTAACCTCTTGGAATCTTTGGTGATGGTTTTGATGGCAATATAAGTGTAAGCTAACTGCACGGAAAAGTCAATTTCCATCACCTACAATGTCAGATCTGGTAAATCTATCGGGAGCAATTTCGGCGGAGGAGGTTGTTTGGATCGTCTGTGGTTGTTGTTGTTGCGGTGGTGCTATAGCTGTTGGTACGAAAGGATTATCACTATTATAATTATTATTATTCGACGAGTATCCTAGGAAAGAAGGGTCGACTGCGACAGAGCCTGGATACCACAGCAAAGCTACTTACTCCTGGAGGGCGCCCGATATCCGGGGGAACCGTTCGCGACTCATAAACGCTGAGCCATTCATCTTCTCGGCAGGGCAAACACCTTAAGATTGCGTTTTTGTTTCACATAATCTGGACAATACAAGACAGCACAACATGACTCAGGTACCTCGGGATCGTCAATGCCCGTACTAGGAGAATCCTGGTATTCCCCTAGCCCCTGAAGTATTTTCATTTTATTCATTTTGTTTATTTCCTTCATTTCTTAAGGGTCGCCGTTATAAAGCAGAACCGCTATTTATTAGTATTTTTGTGCAAGGATTCACCAGTTTCAATGTATTAAACGATTTTCATAACACCCTGTATATCTTTGTAGAAAAATGAAGCCTGAAAATTCAAAAATTACTCTGTTTACTGTGTTTTAATTTGTTTTGTAAATTTTTGACCTTAATTATCCCCCCTACAGAATATTTTGAAGAAAACCGGCAAAGCGATTTACCCGGGAGTTCTTTTGCAAACACAAAGTTCTAAAATAAATACTGAATTAGTTTTTCTCCTACTTAATTAAAATAATTTAACTCTATATTTTACATATTACTAAGATAATAATCGTAAGAAATGTACAAAGAAAGGGTAGCCAGGATATTTACAACTGAAACGTGACATTTCCTACTAATGATAATTTCTATGTAAATTAAAAATAATGAAAAAATAATGTAATGTTTTCATTTCTCGACTACAGAAATCTTGAAACGGACGTATAAGTAATGTCTTCCATCCTCTGTTTAACTGTAGATAGTTGTAAAGATTGTTCATCATCTTAACTTTACAAAATTTAAAGACTCCTACCTTTTTCACTTTCTTTTTCTAGAGCTATCTTGCTCAAAAACTACAGGTTCTTTTATTAATCTATTACGAAGATAAAGTGCCTGTCAAAAAAGAATTAGTTCAGGCCTGTTCAGGTATCTCAGTATCAATTCGGTGTGCCTATCATAAAGGCACACATGAGGAAAGTCCAACTGAAGTTCCTGGAGAAGGCGTCCCAGCACCCCAACCCTCGCATCAGGGACGCCTTCCGACTCCCACCTCACGCCAGCGGCCAATTCTCAAGATCGTCCGACCCGCTGCTCTCGGACAAAGACGATGACTTCTCTAGCCCGCCGTGACAAGAAGATTGTCAATCTAGGTTAAGTTATAATTAGTCCTAGTTTAAGTTAATGTTACGTCCTAATCTAAGTTAGCGTAAGTCTTAGGCTATGGTAGTTTTAGTCTTAGTCTTAAGTCTTAGTATTAAGAAAATCACTTGTAATAAAAACACATTTCGTAGGTGAAGGTAGTATAGGATCACTAGTATAGGAGCTTAGGTTAAGTTAGTATAAGCATACATTCATTATTGGAAATATTATACTTTCAAAATTGTAAATAAGAGGCTTAGCCTACCTTATTATCCAATAAAGACAGTGAACAGTATCAATTTTAACATTGTAATTTTCTAGTCGAGCCCAAAATACCTGTCCTGGATTGTTTTTACTAAATGAGATATCACAATGTTTGTCTTCGGCCCGCTAAAAATATTGACTATATTAAATTTTCAGTGTTAAAACTAAGAATGGAAGCATTAGAAAAATAGGGAAAGGCAATGGAGTAGTAAAGGGGGAATGTAGACTGAAACTTGGACTATGGAATGTACGGAATTTAGTTGGTAAGGAAGATGAACTTGTGGACGAGTTCGAGAAGGCCGGGATGAAGATTATGGGACTGACGGAAATGAAAGATGAAGGGTGATGGCTGTATTACTTTGAAGACTGGACATTACTTAATTTTCGGCATAGTAGCAAAAAATGAGCGGGCAAGGGCAGGCGTAGCTGCATTAATTCACAGAGATTTGTTTTATAATATTAACAGATGGAATGTACTCTCTGAAAGATTGTTGAGGGTAGATTGTGGAAATGGTCGAAGTGGAAAAAGTACAATCTTGGTAGGATATGGACCTTCGAAAAATAAAAACATTGAAGTGAAAGAGAACTTCTGGGATCAACTGCAGGATGAAATGGATAAAATAGATCACAGAATTATTAAATTGGAGATCATAATGGAAGAGTGGGAGTAAGTGCAAATCGAGACTATCCGGTTGGGAAATATGGCGAAGAGGCCAAAAACAATAATAGGCAACAAGTGATAGACTTTTGTAAGGGAAATGATATGAGAGTGTAATACATTTTTTGAGCATAAAGATATTAACAAGATTACGAGAGAAATGAAATCTAGAAATGAAAAATCGATTATCGACTTAGTATTGGTGAGGAACGGAGATAAGAATTTAATCAAGGATGTGTGAGTTAGAAGAGGATATGAATTAGGCACAGATAATTATCTTGTAGAACTAATATTAGAAAAGTGGAAAGGGGGCCCCAGAGTACCAAGAAGAATAGGAAATGACAATTATGAACAGGCTAATGTCAGAGTATATAAGCTACAGGACGAAGAAATTAGAAAGGAGTACTGCGGGGGAATAAACGAAAGGATAAGAAAAGTAAACTAGACAAATGAAGGACAGCTCGAAGTATTGTGGAAGATTTTTAAGAAAATAGTATGTGAGATAGGAGGACAAGTATGTGGAGTAACAAAGGGAAGACAGACAAAACTCAAATCATGGTGGAATAACGATATAAAAAAAATAAGAATTCAAAAAAATAAATTATGGAGAAGGTATCTGGGAGATAAGAATATTGACAGCTATGAGAAATATAGGGAACAAAGAAAAATTGTCAGAAATGATTAAGAATGCAGAAGTGACGCAATGGGAAGAGTTTGGTAACAAGATGGAAGAGGATAGTAAAGGCAATGCAAAACTACTCTACAGAACGCTGAGAAATTTAAAGAAAGATATAAATACTGGTGTAGCTGATATTGAGGATGGGGAAGGCAATCTGCTGTTATCACATGAACGAATTATAGAGAGATGGCAACAACACTTTGTGGAGGTGTTGGATGGAGATGTAATGGTCACTGATAAGCCTGCGCAGAAAATAGATTATGCAATAGAAACTGATGATGATATTAAAGTCGAAGAACTACAAATAGCCCTTGCTAAATTGAAAAACGGAAAAGCTGCAGGACCTGATAATATCAAGGCCGAAATGATTAAATATATGGATGGAGAAGGGCTGCAACCACTTCACAAAATAATAAAAATGGCATGGAATACGGGTGACATATCTAGAGACTGGACATAGGCAACTATTCTCCCACTATTTAAGAAAGGTGATACGAGTATTCATAAATGTGGAAATTATAGAGGTATTTCACTGCTGACTGTAGCCAGCAAGGTATATGCAATTATACTAGAGAAGAGACTAAGAGACATTATTGAATGTACACTTGATGATAATCAGTCCAGCTTTAGACCGGGCCGTGGCACGACGGATCTGATATTTACACTTAGACAGCTAGTGGAAAAAATCCTGCATTATGATGATAGCGTGTACATGTGCCTTATAGACCTGGAAAAAGCATTTGATAGTGCTCCAAGGCGTTAACAATAAGCTGATGCGAGCCATAAAGAGTATATACTCATGTACCCGTAAGGTAGTAAGAACAAACAACCAAGTGTCGAATGAATTTCAAACGAAGGCAGAGGTGAGACCGGGCGGTGTTTATTGTTTATTGCGTTGATGAATGAAATCTCGAAGGAAGCCAGGAGTAAGGTCAAGAAGACGAGAGTGGGTGTCTGCAAACTGGGGCAAGTATATGTTTCGGATTTTATATATGCAGATGACCTGGTCATTGTGACAAGTTCGGAAAGGGACAAGCATACAAACCTGAATGTATGGAATGATATGTTTATAAAATATGGAATGAAAGTGAATACGGCTAAGACAGAGCTGATAACGAACGCTAAAACACCGAGGGAAGTAGAAATCACCATGAATGATGTGAAAATTAAGCAGGTTGAGGATTTTAGGTACCTGGGATCCGTTTTGAGTGCGTGTGAAAAGCTTGATACTGAAGTGGATAGTAGAGTGCCCGGGGCAACTAAGTTATTCTGCGCATTGAACAAATCATTTATTAGAAAAAGAGAAGTTAGTCTGAATACTAAAATAAGGGTGTTTAATACGGTGTAGATCCCGGTGCTGCTGTATGGGGGTGAGACTTGGAGTTTGGATGAGCGAAACCGAAGTAGAATCCAGGCGTGTTAAATGCGCTTTTTGAGGGCGGCTATCGGAGTGACGAGACGAGACCGCATCAGAAACACTATAGTCCGCGAAAGGTGTAATGTGAATTCCGTGGTAACAACTTTGGAGAGAAAACATTTAACGTAGTTCGGGCACATGGTGCATATGAGCGACTGTAGAATGGTAAAGAAAATATGGAAAGTGGCTAGTGGATAAGAAGCGTAAAAGAAGTAGTTCAACAAGAACGTGGAATGATGGTGTAGGAAAAATCTTGAAACAGGCGGAGAAACTGGCCGAGGACCGAAAGGAGTGGCGACGCATTACCTGCTCCACTACCTCGACACCGTAAGGTAGAAAAGGAAGGATTATGTATGTATGTATGTTTTACATTTTCAAGTAAAATGAAATAAAAGTGAAAATTGACGTTTGGCTCTGGAAACGCTTACTATTTCTGTTAAAATTAGGAATAGAGAAAAAATGACATCATTTTCAGATTCTTCTACCCTAAGAATCTAACATAGACTTATAGTCCGATATATTTGAAACTAGTTATGACCTCAGTCTACAAGTATCAGGTCAGTAAGTTTTTGAAAGCGACCAAATATTGAACGCCATTTTGAAGCGTCATCTGTTACATGAGCACACCCTAAATTTCAAGTCAATCTGTCTAGTCATTCATTGTTATCAGTTGGTTTAAAAAGACGTGTTTGAACATTTTTTAAAAACGGAAAAAATCGAATATCGTCCATGGAAAGTTAGTGAAAGTGTTAAAGGAATCTGCTCTTTCATTTTCAACTATTCGTAGATGGACTCTAGGGTTTAAACATGGTTGTACAAGTGTCAATAATGATCTACGTTCAGGACGTCCAAAAACTGCAACAACTGAAGAAACTGTCGTCCCAGTACAAGATATGTTAATGGTAGACCGTCGATTAACTGTGGATGATTTAGCTGAGGCTATAGGCATCGCACATGGATTAGTACATGAAATCTTAACTGTTTTGGGTATGAGAAAGCTATTCACAAGATGGGTATCGCATTTGTTAACATCGGAACAAAAACGCATTCGAGAGAAACTTTCTAAACAACATTTGGCTCGTTTCACAAAGAATAAAACTGATTTTGAGCGTCGATTGGTAAGTATGGGTTTACTAGTATGATTCTGAACTGCGACAAGAAACGCATAGCGGACTGAGCCCAGTTAATCAGCTCCGAAGCAGCCGAAGTGGTCAAAGCCGTCGAAGGGGGGGACGCAAAAGGAATTTTGTTAATTGATTTCTTTCAAATAGGTAAAACAATCACGAGAGAGTATTATTGCCATCTTCTGGACGAGCTGGATGAGAAAGTTCCCGCCCCGGTTTGCAGAAGAAAAAAACATCTTTCATTATGACAATGCACCTGCTCACAGAGGTGCTTTGGCAACGGCAAAACTGGTCGGATTAAAGTACAAATTGTTGGAATATGCACCCTATTCGTCAGGTCTGGCTCCGTTTGACTTCTATCTGTTCCCAAATCTCAAAAGATTTTTTACGTGGGAAGCGGTTTTCAACAAATGATAAGATAATAGCATCTGAAGATGGGTATTTTAAAGGTCTTCCGGAAAGCCATTTCAGAGATGGGGTCAACGAATTGGAAAATCGCTGGAAAAAATATATTGAGTTTAAGGGAGATTATATTGAAGAATAAATATATTTTAACTCATTAATTCATCTTGTTTCATTTTCATTTTCAAAACTTATTAATTGGCCATAAATGTGTATATTATTCTAACCAAAAATAAGGAAAAATGTTCATAATACTATACAAAATTTATATACATCCCCCCCTTTCGTATTTTTCCCCTGAAGCGTTAAATTGTTCAGAAGCTCTAGGTTTCTTTCACATGTCAAGTATTATTTATGTACCGAATTTGAAGTCGATATTTCATTTAGATCGAGAGTTATCGTTACAATAGACCGACATATGAAAAGACTGATGGAAAATAAAAATTAGGTTCTTCGTGATTTAAAAATCCTGAAATGTGAAAAAAGCAAACATCCTTGAGTATAATTTTTTACGAATACAATTCTTCCCTATGCCAAGAGAATTCAAAAAATATGAAACTCCTCTTAGAGCATTTTTTACGTGTGATGTAGTCCGTAACCCAAGTCTATAAGAATGTTGTTAGGGTGTTTATAAATTTCGATTAATTTCTTCTTTGTTTATAAAAATTGAAGATAGCAACAAGAACTTTGGTTTTCCTTAGATTGATGGTAGGAATTGCAGAATGTTAATGTTCCGTTATACCTCGTTTTACAATTTGTTTCTTTTTGATATATATATGGACACCTTTTGAAAGGAACTCTAATTACATTAACAGACTATGTTGGGACTTTGGAATCTCTAACACAAGGACACTACACAACAGTTATCACCATTATACCAAAGATCTTATTTCTTTTCACTTAGCATTAACAGGTGCGATTAATCAGTCATCGCTTATGATGATGCTAACATGATCAACGAAATAGGCGTTGAGAGCAATAATAAATTATTTAGTTACGGTTCCGTGAACCCCAGTCAGGTATAAATAGTTGGTTTGTGCTTCTTTGAGTTCTCTTAGAATTCTAATCTCGAAGATTTAAGTTCTCTGAAGGTGCCCTGTACAGTCACAGAGGAAATGTCGTTAAGTTACTGTAAACGGACACAGTTTAATCTATAGAATCACGATTTATTATCTAACAAAGATTGTAAAAGCTCCAAAAAAATGTTTTCTATATGGTGCAAACTATATGGGGGACAATGTAAAAATAGAAAAAATAGTATCTCAGAAAGACTGAAAAATTTGTGTAATGATATACGAGGGTTGTATGATAAGTATGTGACCTTGACAAAAAAAAATTATGTGTAAAATTTATTTTATTTTTCAATATAGTCTCCTTTTAGCTCAATACACTTAGTTGAATGTCTTTCTATTTTTTGTCCCATTTAAACAATACGATTTCTTCAATCCTTCAAAATACGCGTTTGTTTTAGCAATCACCTCATCGTTTGAGCTAAATTTTTTCCGTCGAACCATTTTTTTCATATTTGGAAATAGGAAATAATCGCTGAGGGCTAAATCTGGCGAATATGGTGGATGTGGAAGCAATTCGTATCGTAGTCTTGATGAAAAAGAATTTTTTTCTTCGCTAAATGCGGACGCTTTTCTTTCACAGCATGGTTGAAACGATTTAGTAAGTTGACATAATACTCTCCATTAATCGTTTTGCCATTTTCAAGGTAATGGACGTGGATTATGCTGCGTGCATCCCAAACACTGTGTCCATGACTTGGTCGATAAGTCGCCTTGGTCTTCTTTGGCGCCGGTTCGCCACGAAAAAGCCACTGCTTGGACAGTTTCTTTGGTCTCTGGTGTGCTGTGATGAATCCATGTTCCATTCCGGTTGCGCTTTAACATAGTTGTTAAAATGTTCTGCACCTATTCAATTGAGATGCCCACAGTCTCAGCAATCTCACGCACTTTCACTCTCTGGTTATTTATCACTGTATCGTGAATTTTTTCAATCATTTGTGATGTGGTGGCCTCATTTGGACGACCTGGACGTACTTCATAAAAGACACTTGTACGGCCGCGTTTGAATTCAGTTGTCCAATATTTTATGGTCGATAACGAAGGTGCACAGTCCCCAAAAACTTCGCTGAGTTCCGCTTTCATCTCATCATTCGTTTTCTTTTTCAAAAACAAATATTTTATCACTGCGAAATATTTAATTTTTTCCATTGTTGTAAAATCATAAAAGTCGTTCTATTTAAATGGCTGCCACTTACAAACTAAATCACGCAGCGACTTGAAAATTTGACAGGATTCTTGTGAAAGGTTAGGTTTTACGAAAAATATAATTTTTTAAATAGTAGCAGCGCCATCTCTGGCTAGTATTTCATTTACAATACTTTGAGCCAACTAACTTCCTCAACAATTCCAACAACAACCTTTTCAAATTGTATTAAACAATAATTTAAAGTAGTAATTAAGTATACTTATAAAAGAAAAACGATAACCCTAAAAATATTTTATATTAGTTTCCAGTGTTTACACCTTTAGAACTGTACCAGTTTAAACATAAATTGTTTTTATCTCTGACACTAAAGAAGGCGTGCATTGTATCAGTTCCATATTTACAATAACGAGTTCATCTTACAGTCTCAAATCATTGAAGGCGTATCTCCAATTCACTGTATAAAAGCAACATTTCTATATACGTTATAATTATGTCAAATGAAAATTTTAATTGGAATTGGAAATTTATTAAAAACGTATTTTTCTGTTAAGCACACAATTAATAACAGAGCCCCACAAAAAAAATGAAAGTTGATTACCACGAGCCAAACTATATGAATCTACTTTATTTTTGGATGCTGAATTCGAATCCGCAGTTAAAAAAAGATTTATCGTGTCATTTTCTTTGGCCAAAAACAATTAATGAAGTGTGAAAAATGGTAGATATTTTATAGTCTCGAGAAGAGAATATGCAATCAAATCACAGCAAGCTATTTTCATTTATTAAACCAAAATCCACCGTTACAGGGGGTGAAAAGAACCTCTAAAACTCAAATAACGTACGTGAGTTTAAATAACATGTACAAAGGACAAATTCTTATAGCTCTCAGGACAAAATATCTGAATCTGGGAACCAGACATTACTCTTAAAGCGTTGAGACTCACCCCTATAGGATGTAAAAAAACCACCCCCACCTACGGAGGTATCTCATACGTCTCAATAACGACGAAAAAAGTTCAGGCTTTTGTAGTTTTAGGCAGGGTGAACAAACAGCTGCAAATACGAGAACAACAGAAAGACTTTGTAAGTCACCGATAGAGTGCAGTATAAGCATCTATTTGTCATTGTTTTCTGTTAGTACCTGGATAAGGACTGAAAATGGTGTTCTCATATTTGCTGAACCTAGCCCAACTGAGGAGCCATGTTAGGGCGAAACGCGTCTTGGGATGGTTCAGTAAATACAAAGAACACTTTTGGGGATTCGCCTTTAGTTGTTATACCAATGCCATCTATGCCTTCGAGCGGTAAGCTCGAGAAGGTGCGTTTCTGCAATAAGGGCCAGCCGTGCTGTGCCACTCTGCTTGAAAAGTCTTTGTAAGTTACCGACAGAGTGCAGTATAGGCATTTATTCGTCATAACATCAGATATCCCGATGATACATTAATTATCACTAATAACGCAAAAGATCTACAAAAACTTATTGATAAAATAACCGACACTTGTACACAATTTGGTTTAAGATTCAATGCAAATAAAACAAAATGTATGATTATAAGCAAAGAACTTAATATTGAAGATGCTGGTATAACTGTCAGTGGCACAAAGATATAGAGAGTTGATAAATTGTTGTATCTCGGTAGCAATATCAAGGATCATTGAGACCTGACTGTGGAAGTAAGTCAAAATTTGAACTGGTCACAACCTATCATTGAAACTACGGATAAAAATGGTAGGCTGCTATATCTTTCTGGTTCTCTTGTACGGCATGGAAGCGTGGACGCTAACTGAAGCAATGGTTAAACGTTTAGAGGCATTAGAGATGTGGATGTATCGAGGACTGCTGAAAATCAGTTGGATGGACAGAATTACTAACAACAGCGTTCTCACTCGCATGGTGGACTTGGAGGTGGTTACGACTATCAAGCGACTCAAATTAGAATATTTTGGCCACATTATAACACATAAAGAAACCTATTAAATCTTGCACTTGATTATAGAGGGAAAGATTCCAGACAGATGTGGTCCAGGGAGAAGGAGAACAGCGTGGTTGAAAAAATTGAGGCAGTGGTACGGAAAGTCTACGGTTCAACTCTTCCCAGCGATTGTCAATAAAACGATCATTAATAACATAGCTAACATGATAACATGATATACAGATATTAAAAAAGCTATTTTTCTTGTTGAACGTGTGTTCGTGAACGTATACTTTGTAAAACTTCCGCCAGGGAAGTTGCATTGGTCTCGACGGAATAAGTATCTAATGTATTTGTTAGTCGGAATTATTATCATTTAATTTAAAAATATAACTAGTTAACTTAGCTCAGGAAGCAAAACTTCACTGGAATTTCAGGAACCTAAGACATTGCGCCCCGGCAGCGAAAATGCAACATTTCTACTGCGACTGCGGACATCAGTATACTAGTAATAATTTCCACTTTGATTTTAAATGAGATAATAGTAGCTTATATTTATTAAAATCGCAAATAAACGAACATTTTACGTTTTGATGTTGTGACTTTGCCGTTGCCTAATAAATTTCCCTACTGAAAGTTTTCGTTCTGCAGAGTTCGCATAAATTTGCAGAAATCATGCCGCTAATTAGTTGTGATAATATTTAGGTGAATACAATTTTGACAAGACTGTCAAAATAAAACGATTTTTAAATTGAAGTAATTTTCTATCAAATTTTTGCCGGTACCAAAATATGCCAAGGCTTTTTTCCCATGAACCGTTGCCTCTCATTACTTACTACCTTTATCAATCTACTGTGATTGGTGTAAGTGATTGTTAGTTGTTGTGTTTACAAAAATATTCAGAAAATAAATAGATCTAAGAAAGTAAACTTAAAAAAAATCTTTTAAAATTGATCCTACACGCTCGTAAAAAAAAAATAAATAAAATCATAGTCCTATAATAACTGTCTACATTTCTGCAGCGCTTGAAGTGACTGACGGAATAACAATTCTCTGAAGTAGAAAAATAAGTTTTTTTTAATTGGCAAATTTCGCTATTAATTCAATCAATTTCACATTTATTTCAAGAACTTTCCAGAGCTACAAACAGATAGGTTGTCAACATCCGCAGCCAGGAAGGTTAAAGTTAAATGTGCTTTTACAAAAAAAAAAGTTTTGTCTTTATCAAAATATTATCATCAAGAGAATTATGCTAAATTAATATATTTATTGCTCATAAAACTTGTTTGTAAAAACTATCACGCATAGTAATAGCTTGAGTACCTAATATATATAATAAACTAAGCATTAAATGGCTATTTGTTGAAAAATTAAGTTAATACAAACAGTCTTTTAATCCTCAACATTTTACTTGAAACTACAGTTTATTCTATCCAACTTGCACTGTTAAACCTTGGTAAACTACTTATTATTGGTCAACGAAAAGTCATAAGTGGGTTAACTAAGATCAGGTAGTATCACTAGGAAGAGGGACTAGAGAACAAATTCTCAACATGCACCAGATAATAGAAAAAGTCGGGATATTCCAAATAGCAACCTATATCTGTTCCGATTCCTGTATGGGAACACAAATGGCAGAATTAAACTGAAAAATTCTTTTTACGATCCCTGTGATGTAGAAGCCAGCGTCAGACAGGTCTGTATGTCACCCTTCCTTTTAAACATATATGGTGAACATATAATGCGGTATGTTTTGGATGGTTGGAGTGGGGGAGTGACAATCGGTGAAAAAAAGCTAAGTAACCTTAGATATGTGGATGATACTGTTATACTTGCAACGTCAATACAAGACCTAGAATCAATTAGGGAGCGCCTTGAAACCACTAGATTGACAATTAATAGAGCTAAAACCAAAGTAATGATTGCTAGTCGTAATGAAGATCTGTTGCGCATAAATGAAATTGCTGGTTTTACTGTTGTAGACTATTTGGAAATCCCTCATAACAATGGTGGCTGTGAAGTGAAAGTAAGACGAAGTTCGGCTATGGCTAGAAACTCGACCATCACTAACGTCTGGAAAGATCCAGCTGTCACAAAAATAACTTAGGTTAAGATTGCTCTGCAACCTTATATTCCCCATAGCAATTTACGCGTCGGAAACATGAACCATTAAACAAGCGGACTAAAACAAATCGATGCGTTTGAGATGTGGGAATAGCGAAGCGATATTCTTGAAGAGCTTAGTATAAATGACCAACTTTCAAAGTACCTGAAATATTTTGGTCACATTATGAGGACAGTGGATGCCATGGAAAAGCTTGTAATAATAGGGAAGGTGCAAGGTAGAAGGTCAAGGGGACGGTCTACAACAAGATGGTCCGACCAAGTAAGATCTCCTCTTGGTATGGGTATGGACGAATGAAGTCAGGTGGTGCAGGATCGAGATGCCTGCAGAATGACTGTTAAGGCAGTAACTGCACAGTGTCACCGATATAAATGGGGTGAAAAAATTGAGAGAGTATTGCTTAAAACAAGAAGTAAAATATTTATTTTAAATAATAAAATTGCAATTTTAATTCTTGTCTGAAATTTGATACTCTTGCAATAAAATTTTACCACCACTGTCATAACTAATGATATATCGATAATTTTTAGAATTATCTATTGTTATTCGATGTACCAATAACTATCTATTTATCGAAAAAAAAAATCCATGCCAAGCTATGTCAGTGCTTTGTGCGTGACTAAGACAGAGACAAAACAATAGGACTATATTGCTGTTCTCATTTCATATTTAAAATGTATGTTTTTCCAAATAAGAAGAAATACTATCATATTATTAAATACAACAAACCCCGCATGTGATTTTACAATGTAAAATGTAGCATATATGATTTTCAATTAAAATAATTTTCTAACTACAAAATAGTTGATGTTAACAAAGTTAGATAATAATTACAAGCAATGGGGACTTGAAGTTAGCACGTATAGAACCGAATATCTTCTAGTAAACTCCAAAGCTAGATTTGAATTCCTATTAGTAAAGCGTAAAACAGGTAGAATATGTATTTGGAAAGCATTGTTAATATAATGTGAGCCCCTTTCATGCCATTCGAAATCTATCTATTTCAAATCTTCTGGTATCAGTTTAATGCTACGAGTTTTTTCAAATTATCTGCTAGTTCTTTTACTTTTTTAACTAATATAGGCTTATTGTAGAATTAGCTGGCCAAGGATATAAAGAGCAGTTAGTAAACATTGGCACACCTCAGGGCAGCGTGTTGGGTCCTCTTATGTTCCTTCTGAGGCGTCCGTGTTTCTATTTGCGGATGATACATCCTCTATTGCCTCTGCTACTGATCTTAATAAATTTTTACAAACAATTAATTCCTTCTTTTTTTTTACAAGTATTTTAGATACTCTACACGAAATAATATTATTATAAACTCTGATAAAACGGTGCATTTCAAGAGTAATATTAGATTAAATCTTGATTTTAACGGTAGAAAACTGCAATGTGTTTCTTCAGGAAATTTCTAGGAACGTTCATTGCCACTCAATTAGATTGGATAGTAAATATTCAGTCAATTTGCTCGAGAGTAAACAAATGCGCTTTTGTTCTAAATAGTTTAAAAAGGATGCTTTTACAAACTGGTCATGTTTCAACTTATTACGCACTAGCGCATTCTGATCTAAATTATATACGGTTTGCTTAGAAAAATTCACTGATTGTATGCGATATCATTATTATTTTAATTATTTGTTTATTAAATTAATTAATTAATATTATATTTCTTACCATACTGTGTGTGCATTTCTTTGTTTAAACTACTTAATCCAATATTTTGTTGTTTGTTAGTTTTAGGAAGTTATATGTTAAGATACATTCTCATATCCGGTATATGTATTGAATAAAGGAATTTTAAATGGAACTAAAGAAAAATATGACGGGGTACCTATTTATTACACCCAGAGTCTCTATCTTGTGATTTTAGCAGTTTATTTTTCTACGTATTGACTGGCTTGTTTTAACCCCTACCATTTGAGGAAGATTATCAATTTGATTAAATCCTTGATCGATTACATTGCTGTTCCTATTTAGATCTCGGTTTAGTTTTTCGTCAACGATTCAAGTTAGATCGGAGTAGTTGAGAAAAGTGCTTATATAATGTCATTTAACTTTTCAATTGAAGCATTCGTAATTATAGCTATTCTTTTAGACGATGATTCAAAAATCATCGAAAAACGCAGGAAACCGAGAAGAAGGATATGGGTACATCCAAGTTTAAAGGCTCCAAAAAGCGAAGATAAATATACATTCTACCGTTATATAATTGACGATGAAGAAACGTTTATAAAGTATTTTAAAATGGATTCTGGGACATTTGAAATCATATTAACAAAAATAGAACCAAAAATTAAGAAGAAATATATTTCGAGAATGTAATTCATAGAAAGATTAAGAAGAAGGATATGGGTACATCCAAGTTTAAAGGCTCGAAAAAGTGAAGCTGAATATTAAACACTGTACCGTCATCTAATTGATAATTCATAAAAAATGTCCAGAATTTTTCACCAGCCATTATTTATTGACGGGTTTTAATTTTTATTAATTATTTACGTTACACACACTTGTTATCTAGGGCACAACTGAGCGGGTAGGGAGTGGAGCGGGATCGAAAACATATTCATACTACCGTGACAAGTCATGACAAAACATTCTTTGAGATGTATCGATATTGGAGAGTTATGAGATCGAAATCTGAGCGATAGCGATAATGTGAATAAACTCATTGTTCATATTTTATCAAACCGAGAGTATATCGAGAGCGGACTCATAGTTTGAATCAAGCCTTACAGCGCTTCTTTCTAGATGGCCAAGCCTTTTCACGGGGACCAACTTGTGTTAGAAGTTAAGTAAATTATTAATATTTATTTAAATATCCGTTATTTGTTATATCATCTTGTAGTAGTGTGTAATTTTTGACTGATTTATATTTTAAAAAGTTTTAAGAGGTTTTGCAATTCTTTTACTGAAAATTATTGTTTATATAAAATATTTTAATTTTATATATAGTTTCTATTTTTAAATATAATATATGGAAAATAATAATTTAATATGTTTGTTGATTTCAAAATAAAGTTTACAATATCATACTCTATAGGCCACATTCCTAAGTATGTAAAACTGGAAACTATTTCTCACTTCACATGGTGTATTCTCAAAATTATGAAAGAATTCAGTCCATATAAAGACCTTGTATCTGGGACAAAAAGATAGTTTGTATGACATGAGTAAAAATGGGTTCATATAACGAGTTTATATTATACTTAGTTTCCTTTGATGTCAGATCCCAATTTACTACATAAAGGCAACCCTCCAATTTATTCTGTGCTATATCAAAAGGGACTCTTAAATAGAAGATATTATCTAGTAAAGCTAAAACTGATTTCTGTCATATATTCCTTATTATCATGAAATAAATACTTCGAAATAAAATTTTCTAGTTTCTGTGAGTCAGATCATTGTGCAAAGCATCTATAGCCGAACTTTTGACAAATTTTAATGTTCCGCTTATCCGAGACTTTTTTTATGAACTATATCTTGCTGCTTAACAAGAATATTGCTGGCTTCTAATTCGAAAATATTCTCATAAAATAAACGAAATTTCTTGATTCCCACTTCTTAAGCTCTATCTCCAAAGACTACAGGTCATATTTTTTAGTTTTTTTATGAGTCGGCACACGTGCTGTAGGGAAATCTCTAAAACGCTACAGGAGCAACACGTGTGCGGAAAAAGCGATTCACGTTAGTCTTGTCGCTGTAAATTGTACTCGGTGGGAAACACAGTCCTGGGCAAATTATTCCAAAGGGATAAGGTTCCCCATATAAAAGATTGCTGGAAAAGCATTGCATGAGACGTAACAAGCTAAACCTCTTAGTGAAGTGAAGTATTACCGCAAAGTGTATTTTTAGCATGCACCGCTCTGGGAGGAATTAGTCGAACACTTTCCATGAAAATACTTGTAGAATAGAGTCAAGTCGCCAACCGCTCTTCGACGTGCCAGCGAATCAAGGCCGCCGGCCAGTTCCGGCTCTCTAATTCCATAGTTGATCGAATTTGAGCTTCGTACAAAATTAACAGTTGTTGGGGAGTGTAAAGCTTTCTAGTTCGAAATAATATTCCTTTGCTATGCTTGCACCATGTTCATGCCAGGACATATTCGCTCTCAAAGTAACGCCCAACAAATTGAGCGATGCTAGAGGAATGGAGTGCCCCGACATAACTATGTCGGATTCAGTAAATTTAACTTTTTTAGAAAAAAAATGCCGCCTGGGTTTTTGTAGCGTTAAATTCCACTTGGTTACTGTTATCCCAAGATAGAATTTCTTCCAGCTCTTTGTTAAGTTGAATGACTTTCTGCTGTCTGCGGATGTTTGTCTGAATAGCCGATGTTCGAAGTGAATGAAGAAATAAGCGTACTGTCCTCTGCAAAGCTGTAGATTGAATTCTCGATCTCTTCCAGCAGATCGTTAATATAAATGAGAAAGAGAGTAGGGGCATACCGGCATTGATAGTGAAGGTGTTAGAAAGAAATCCGTTGACTGTCACTCGTCAAGAACTCTACTTGAGAAAACATGACAGTCACAAACAGAACCTTTCAGACATACCAGAAGAGCGTAGCTTAGCCAACAATCTATCGTGCCAAACACGATCGAATGTCTTGGATATATCAAGAACAACCGTTCGAGATTGTCCAAAGTGTTCAATTGCATCGTTCCAAACATGTGTTACATAAGTTAGAAGATCTCCTGTTGATCTATGTTTAATAAAGCCATATTTATGGTCGCTAATAAAGTTGAATCCTTCAAGATATTTTAGAAGATAGCCTTTTTCACGACTTCGGATATTACTGAAGTAATTTAAGTAATATATACGAGTATGTACTCACTTTGAACTTGACAGTAAGTAGTTTGAGGGAACACCAACTTCTTCTCCCACAAAGATAGTGACTCCTCCTAACAAACGGGGAACTCTCTTTTCAAGAAAAAAATTAAATATTAATATATGCCTCCTGCTAACATATACAAATCTCTTCCATGTGAAAAATAGGGAAGGGAATTTAAGGATTATACAGTGACTCGCCAAATTGTTATGCGCATTCAGTAACATAAAAACACAATGTGAACATATAACCAATCTATTAGTGATTTTCACCAACAAATTAATAAATTGCTGGACCCTTATTAAATCAAAAAACTTATCAAAATTATTGTTAGGATTAGATGAACAGTGTATTAATAAAAATATAATTTAATAAGTTCTTATTTTGTTATAGCAGTTAGAGTATAATATGTTATAAAATAAAACGTTTACAAATATATTTCATTTGTTTTATTCATTCATAAAAAAATTATCATACATAAAAATACATTTGATAAAGCTCAGATAGATGGCGACTTTTAGTGATAAGTACATTTTGGCATTAAACCTTTTAAATTCGGTTGATCATCTAGCTGCTAGCATTGGTCCGTTACTTTGTGACAGTACATTTTAACAACAAAATAACGTATTTGTTTTTCAAACGTTTAACTAAGGCTAGGAGTTTAAAAATGTAGTTGTACTACGAAATCGCGATAACACATTTGTAAATCTTTACAAAAAAATATATTTAGTGTGAGTTAACAAAGTAAATACGTTATTTTGATTGTACAAGTTACAAGTTTAGATGAATACTTTTTAATATACTTTGCTCTTCATTTCCTTTAAATAGACAATAGTGTAAGTTGCTTGACAATCTCCGCAAAACAGTACAGAGGTGTGTCCTAAATCGCCTGTTTATGTAATGTTGAAGAAAACAAATTTAAAGTAAAAAATTCCTTAGATACATAGTGACTTATTTTTTCTCCATCGTAAGCAGCTAATGCTTTAGGAATAAATTTATTCTTATTAATAATGATGCTAATTAATCTTTAAATTAGTAAATTTCTTGAACATACAATTTTTTCTTGAGTATTCTTATATTATTTTTTTAATTTCTTCTAATATTTTAACAAAACACTAATTTGCTTACCATTCTTTTAGAAAATATAATTGTCTTTTTAAGTCAAAGACACAATCAGGACTGTTTTCTTTTTAAATTGTATAATAAATATATTAAAATTGAAGTGTGGGGATGAAATTTAAAGTTGTTTTACTATTTTCGTCAAATGGTTGTAGCTAAATATTTTATCGTGTATTATTAGAAAATAGCTGCTGTTTCAGCCGAAATTTTTTTCCTTGTTTCAAATTCAATCCTCCTTGTTATTGGATCATTCTGTAATAAATCTCGTTGATATAGAGAATAGGTGCATTGGATTGTTAGATTAAATATGGGTTCCATTCGAAAATTATAACCTATTGGAAGGAAATTGCAAAACATTTCAAATGGTGTTGCAAATTTATTATTTTTAAAATCAAGAGATCGTTGTATTTATTGATATCAGCTTTCACATTATCACGTTTATTCTTTTGGAAAGCAATTGATGATGACGCGGAGTCTCAAATTTTGTAGTTTTTACAGGCCAATTGTGTCTTATAGTTTCTAATAATTCTGGGTATTCAAATAATTCACAACTTCGGACGGTGGTAAGAATGTTACTATTGCTATTAATAAGTTTAGTAAGAGCTAGCTCTTGAGAGTTGGCTAGAGTAAAATGAGGAATTCTCCAACAAAGTTCAGTCATTGTAATTTTGGGTTTTTCATCTTTAACAGTGGATACTAGAGACTTACTATCATCGTTATTTCTTATGAAAATTAGTTCTTGTTGGGAATTCAAAATTATTTTATTGTAATCTCATAAAGAAACACTTCCTTTATCATCGGTCATAATTCTTTCTCCTGATTTTGGTTTTGGATCCTATCCTCCCTTTTCTAACTTTGCACTTTAATTTTGATTATAAGATGTGTAGCCCTGAAGTTCAGAAGTTATTCCGATATCTTGAAAAGATTCGATAGAAACACCACATAACGTAATTCTTTAAATAAAAATACTGGTGCATTTTTGATTAATGCGGTGTATTTTAACTGAGTACTGTATAAATCTCACTGTTGCAAGGTAGAGGATAAATTCCTGTTT
Source organism: Pachyrhynchus sulphureomaculatus (assembly GCA_019049505.1). NCBI lineage: Eukaryota > Metazoa > Arthropoda > Insecta > Coleoptera > Curculionidae > Pachyrhynchus > Pachyrhynchus sulphureomaculatus. Next base: position 95,987,147 of record CM032455.1, read on the forward strand.
GTTATAGACCTATTCTTATTTCATCACTTGATCCTAGTTTTGTAGGATGCAAGGCTCGTGCTTCCCAGCTTAAATTTAAATCATCCAAAAGAACATTTTCTTTAACTTTCAAATATTCTATTATTATTTAAGTTTGGAATCCAAACCTAGGGAAAATTGTCGACTTGTTGATATTAACCTTCGTAAATTTGATATATTACTAAATAAATTCCCTTTGTTTTCTTTCTTTTTAAGCTTTTTTATATTAAGCCTTGTAATAAAATTTAAGCTATCCGATTATCATCGTTCATTTGAATCTTTAAGATGAAGTCTTATCGTTATGACTTCTCCCCTAAAATTGACAAATTCACCCTCCAGATCTAGTATTTTAATAGTTATTTTATCTATTACCTTAGCAGTTACTCAATAATATATAAGATTCTCCGGTGATTCTATTATTTTAAAATCAGGTGCTTCACTACTGCAATTGATGTATTATATAAACTGGAAGCAGCAGGAGTTCAGAAAAAACCGCTCCACCATAGATGCGACTCTAGTGGTCAGACAAATCTCAGAGAAGGTAATAGAATTTGACAAACTAACATACTTATGCTTTGTTGACCTGACAAAGGCATTCGACAGGGTCCGACTACGAGAACTACAATGTAACGAGGTGGATCCGAATATCATAGACATTATCGTGAAGCTTAACTTGGAAAATACAACAGTGATAAAAATCAGAACCAGTTCAGTCCACTACTCCAATCTCTTAATGGGCAGAATAATCGCGTAAGTGAGTAGGTCGAATTTTGGCTATAAGCTAGGAAATAAGCAAATCAACATCATGTGCTTCGACGTAGTTCTGATCGCCCAAAATGAGGACGCCCTTCACCGATTAATTAGGTTAATTAGTTCAGGTCAAATTTTCAGATAGGAAGCCGAAGCAGGCAGAATGGAGATCTCAGTAAGCAAAATAATATCGATGGTAATAGCGAGGAAACTTCGGAGGAGCAAGATAGTCATAAGCGAAAAAATAATAGAGCAAGTTCCAGAATTCACCTATTTGGGAACGGTTATTTCGACATACGGAGATCTGAGAGGTGTTATGAAGACCCAAGCCAACAAAGCAGCCCAAATAGCAGGGGCTCTGAGAATACCTATATGGAAAAACAGTTGTATGTCTAAGGAAACTAAAGTGAGAATTCTACGAGGCATGCGTAAGGCCAGTGCTGACATATGCCGCAGAAACGAGTGCCGATTCAACCCTGACGAAAAGAATTTGCCGGACCAACGAGATGAGAGTCTTAAGAGTGATAACGGGTAATACATTGCTAGACCATAGAAGAAGCAATGGAATACGCGAGGAGTGCCGGACGGAGCACATAGTTAGATGGATCAAGGCACGCAGAAGAGGATGGAATGAACACGTGTCCAGGATGGATAATGAAAGCTTGGCAAAGGTTGCTAAAAACAGGAAACCGGACTCGAAGCGACCGTCGGGACGTCGGCCCAAGAGATAGGACAATGTTAAGAGAATTTCTTTTGATTTTTGGTTGCGATAAGGAACTATTTCAAGCATAATTATTTATGGCCAACCTAAAAGTGGAGAAGGAGAGTTAAAGAGGTTGCTTCGAATATATACATATAGTTATGTGTCCCTTCAGGCTTTTAAAAACGAGAAACTAGAAAATTGTGGTACTTTTTCATTATTCTTAATTTTAATAGAAGCTCTTCCTCTGTTTAACTATTTTTTTTCTAACTTCAACGTGTATATCACTTAAAATATCATCATATCAAGGTGTAATGCTTAGACTAAGTAAGAGAAAATTAATTTAGTATTTATTTTAAAACTATGTGCTTGCAACTCAAATACTGGGTATGTAATGGTTCTAGCTCTTCCATCTGTTTATCTTATCTAGATTGACAAGTAATAATACAGCTGGAAAAACAGCAACAAAGTCTGCAATTATGAGAAGACGTAATAGTAAAGTTGATGGTATAAGGTATCCAGGTACAGCCGGTTTATATGAGCTGTTTAAAAAATAAACCTGTAGGCTATAAACAAAACGATGTGGATAATTGTGTGGATATTGTAAAAAGAAACATATCGTAGAAATCATGATCTCAACAAATAAGTTCAAGGAAATGGTTCATACAAGTATGTGACAATAATAGGACCTTATTTGCAAACGAAAAGTATCACTAAAACCAAAACTATTAATACAATTCAGAGTTTGTTTCGAGGTGTAATGTCAGTTAATCAAAGGCATACCAGAGCTAATAAAGCAACTTCAACTATAAAGGGTAAAGCTGGCTTAACTTTAAAAAATATACAGAATACAGACTGTGTACTGAGATGATGTTAATGAACCAGTTGATAAAATTCATTTATTGGAGGCATATAAAAATGCACGTCACACTGGCCATAACAATGAAATTATTTCTATCAGAGAAGAACTAAAAGAAGACAATTTTATTACATAAATAATTGTAACAAATGATCTAATACATTAATACAAGACACTGGAAGGGTGTGGCCATCATATTCCCCCTTTGAAAAATTCCATATTTTCGAATATTGAGAATAAAATCATACAAATTTTTAAAAGTGATCCGTTGAAAATAAAATAATTCAAAATTTTTTAATTTGATTTAAAAATAGACATTAATAATCTAACGAAGAGGCTTAACAAAAATAATGACGATGTACAAAATATTTAAAAAAAATAATATTTCAAGATAAAATTATTTCTGAATACAATGACATAATATTAAGTATAAAAAATATGATGCAAGAAAAAAATGAGACATTAAATTGCGTTTCTCAAAAAAATATTAAAATGTGAAGATGGTGTTCAAATAACGAAACAGAAATATGAGGAATTAAATAGTTTGGAGAAAGATATGAAAAATAAAATATCTAAGGTAAAAATGATATGTAGGGATACAAGAAAAATCGATCAAGTGAGAGATGATGTTTCTGGGGATATATTGTTAACGCATCAAACTTTTATAGATAAGCTTAATACTAGAGTTGCAGAAGAAGCCGAAAATTTTAATTAAAAAGTCACTGAATGAGGGAGAACCATTTCACAAAACAGACCTTTTTAAACAATGAAACTTTAAAATCTTAAGCTCTCTCCCTCACGAAAGAAAAACTCTGCTTCTGTGGCTACTTCACTGGTATGAACTAATATGTATATATGTTCTGGTATAACTAGCAGATGAGTAATCAAGGGTAGGTACATCAACTGGCATGGCGTGCAGATGAAACAGCAGGCACGTGCCAGTCGACTATAATATTTCTACTTTTGTTCCTATCACAATTTTTGCTGACAATATTTCATATTCAGTTTTCAAATTGATATGATACTACCGAATATAAACTATCATGACGCATAATATGGACTGTTACTAGGCTTTATACTTCCATCAACCGGATATCGACGCCATCAATATATCTCCATATTATTTGGTGCAAAATATATAACATATATATTTTAAATAATATTGATAGAACAAAACCACGATATATATTCTAAAATAATGTGTATCAGTTGAAAATATTTATTTAAAATACGAGTTTAGAGGTTATTGGATTTAGAATTTATGGTACAGGAGCAATCAGAAAAATTATCTGCCAGGGCGATCACACGTATGAAAAAAATCTCATGTCTAGCCAACGAAATCATAATATTTGTCGTAGCAGTTAATTGCTCTATTACGATGCCGTTTTTCTATTTACATGTAAAAAGTTAAAGTTCAAGGGAACATTCTGTTTGTTCAGTAATATTATGCTGATGATGACCAGTATATTTGTTATTCAACTCAGATAAATACTCATAGGGTCTATCTGAATTTGCATACTTTGGTTCAGTTTTTTTAATTCCAATTATGCCACAGTAAACATAAAACACCACCAAATTGCGAATCGAAAGAGGAGTGCGGCAGGGTAATATGCTCTCATCCAAGCTTCTCGTAACGCTTCTAGAAAGTATTGTAAAATCAATAAACTGGGAAAGAATGGGATTTAACATTGACGGTGAAAAGTTAAATCACCTCTGTTTCGCAGACGACATTGTCTTAATAACAGACAAAATACAAGAAACACGAACTATGCTACACATGCTTCAGAATGCTTCAAGAAAGGTTGGTCTAAAAATCAATCTACAGAAGGTCCAGTTTATGACAGAGATAGAGCAAGTGCCCAAATATAAATACCTGGGATATGAAATCAGCATAGGACGAGATAACCAAACACATGATATTCAGCGGCGAATAGGTCTCTCCTGGGCTGCATATGGGACACTAGCCTATGTATTCAAATCTAACCTTCCTATTTGTTTAAAAAGAAAAGTATTTGACAGATGCATACTCCCTGTTCTTACGTAGGGAGTCGATACTCTCACAATGACGAAGAAAAACATCAATAAAATATGTAACATGCAACAAAAGATGAAAAGGTCAATGTTAGGCGTTACTCTTAGAGATTACATCCCAAATCACATTAACAGGAAGAGAACGGGGGAACAAGATGCAGTCGAATTCATTCTACAACTTAAATGGAATTGGGCTGGGCATGTTGTTAGGTTTAAGGATGGGCGATGGACAAAGAGAATCATAGAGTGGCGACCAAGATCCGAAGCCTATAGGCGTAGAGGTAGACCACCAAGTCGGTGGACTGATGATTTGAAAAGAGTGGCTGGAAATTGGGCACAAGCGGCCCAGAACAAAAAAAAGTAGCAAGATTTGAGGGAGGGTTTCGTCCAGCAGTGGACAGTATAAACTGATGATGATGATGATGAAACATAAAACACAGTAGCGATGCTCAAAAAAAATTTTAAGGCTTGTTTTTTATCACGCATGCGTCCCCTATCATACCAAGAACATGGCTACCAGCGCAGTCGTGTGTTGTGTTTACATCTGGATTTCAAAGAGAATCTTTTATAACGTGCTCCGAAATTCTTTATTAATAATTTTGTAATAAGGAAATGACTCGTTTGACGTTATAATTGAAAATAATTATAAAAAAGATGACAAGAGTAAGTTTTTGTTGTGCGGTTAGTGCGTGTAAAAATATATGTGATATCTCCAAAGTAGTTAGTTCTTTTCGATTTCCTAAAAGGTAATTTATTCATAATTCTATAGTTCTATCATGCAATATATGATACAAAGGTTATGATAATTGTGTTTTCATATTAGAGATATATTTTATTTGTAAAACAGTTATGTTTAAGTTCAGAAGAACGACGATCTCATCTTAAACTGATAATTATAATTTTTTTCAATCTCTCCAGATTACCGAGAATCGCTGAAATATAAGGAGCATGATTGTGACATTATACGCGCGAAGCTGAAGGTGTGCAGAGATATATTCTCAAAATGAACATCCCCGGACAATATCTCTAATAGTTGAGAAATACAAAATCAACAGTGAGATATTTAAATGAATAACATGCAAAAAGCATTGAAACCAAATGTATTTTTTCCTTGTATTTTTTGCCTTTTCCCCTATTTTTCGTATATCTGTTTTAATATGAACTTGATAAAAAAATGTTTTTAAATAAAACTTTTCTCGATTTTTTTTCCTTTCAATCATTTTTACAGAATAGGATTTTTCTTGAAAGAAGAAATTTGAATATTTTATAAACTCGCGGGCGTCATACCAGCAATATGGCGACAGGTCAACTAATCATTACAAACTCGAACCCCTTCAGATCAAAAGTGCGGAGTCGGATTGTCGCTACTGTGTTTTATGTTTACTGTGACTATGCTACCTAAGAATTTATTACTCACATCCACTACACTACAAGTTCAATTGCTTAAATTCGTCAGTATTGTGACGCAATCCCAAAGAATCTCCGAAAACATGACAATCAGCATCACAATACCAATTTTTTAGAAAGGCGACAGACGGAAACCTGAGAATTATAAAGAAATTACGTTGTTAAGTGCAGTCCTAAAACTAACAACGAAATTAATACTTAAGATGCTAGATGACTTGATCGAAAACAGTGAAGAACAAACGGAGTTCAGAACAAACAGATCAACCACCGATGCTATCTTTGTGGTACGTCAAGTATGCGAAAAATCTATTGAATTCAACAAGCCCGTGTACATGTGCTTTGTGGACATAACCAAACCCTTTGACCATGTGTAACTGGAGGATGTATTGTCTATACTGGGGGAGAAGCAGATACCGCAGGGTATGAGAGAATTGATCAGGGAAATTTACCAGAAAACTAGAACACGGATACAGACAGCGGAAACCATGACCGACGAGATAAATATAAAATCTAGAATAAGACAGGGGGACTCTCTCAGCCTAATGTTGTTTAATATAATAATAAACAGGATCATTGAGGATGTAAAACCATTAGAAGGCTATAGAATGAGGGGCAAAAACATCAATATAGTATGCTACGCCGACGACGCCGTACTTATTGCGGATAGCGAAGATAATTTAAAAAAAGCTACTATATATACGATTTGTTAGATCGGCTAGTGAACAGAATATGGAAGTATCCAAAGAAAAGACAAAATGCCTCACAGTGTGCAGAGACCTCCTAAGATGTAAACTGGAAATAAAGGGACATGTAACTGAACAGGTAATGACCTTCAAATATCTGGGCGTGAACATCTCCAGCGCCAGTGAAATACAAGAAGAAGTTAAAGAACAAGCTATAAGAGGTGCCACAGCATCCGGGCGATTGAGAGACGTCATATGGCGTAACAAGTATATGTCAATTAAAAACAAAATAAGGATATACAAGGTATGTATTAGACCCACATATGCCGCAGAGACGAGACCAGAGACTATCAAAGCAGAACGATTGCTCAGAACAACGGAAATGCGAACCCGACGGTGTATAACAGGCAAAACACCGAGAGACAGAGTACCTAGCCAACAAGTAAGGGAACAATGCAATATACAAGACATTGTAAAATTTGCCAAAACCAGGCGGAAAAAAATTAAGTGTGGAGAGAATGGAAGATAGCAGACTCCCAAGAATCGCCAGAGACGGTAAACCCAATACAAGGAGATCTCAAGGTAGACCGTCAAAACGCTGGGCTCAAAGCTGGATGTCATCATCAACAGAATCACCACCAAGACTCCAGTAAAAGCTACCAACGGACAAACAGGCATTGCCTAATAAAAGAAGAAGAAGAAGAAGACAAACCCAATTGACTGTGACTCGATCTGTGAGCCATGCGTTACTGTCATAGATGCTAGGCGGATTCGAAACATACAAAATTCTTGTTTACGAGTATTGTATTTAACAAAAAATTTAAGCATATGATTCACTTGCGCTTTTCAGTTTATATTTTTAAAGAACTTCTCCTTATCCTTATGATTAGGTTTTGATGTGACGTGCACACACTGTTCATCTTAGGAGAAAAGCCTCGAATTGTTTTCGGACCACAGAAATTTTTAAACGTCCGTTTTCATGTATTTTGTCGCAAAATTCTACAAGATTCTTTTGCTTTCTGTTAACGCTGTTTTTTTCTCTTTTTTGTAATTTATATTTGGAATACCAATATAAAAATAATTGTTAATTTACAATTAACTCATATTCAGTAATATTTCATTTTTCTTTTGGTCAGGAATTTTTCTAAATATTGAATCTAATTTATATTTTTCCCTTTTTGTTTTTTCATATAATTTTTCGTGGGTGAGCTGAACAGGCGTCAGAGGTATTTCATACCTCGGATAAACTAACACTCAACAACTACATTTTAAATATTATATTATTGTAGTTAAAGTTTTTTGCAATGGATAAAGCCCTGAATGTCGTGGAAACAGACACGAAGTTCGTATTGTGAATCTGTAATTTTTCTTCTCGTTATTTTAGCACGTGCCAAAAAATCAATTACAAAAATCTTTTAGGTTGCTTTATTGAGAAGTACTATATTAACTATGTTCGCATTTAAATGCATTATGATCGAAAGTACAAAATTCTAGTAAATTTGGCACCTGTCATTTTCCACAACTGTCTCAATATCTCCTGAAATATATAGCAGCCCCAGGATTTCATCAATACCGTACGCATATGTAAGATGATAATATAGGACATGTAATGCTGCACTTTGACGACGAATATACGATGACACAACATGAACTGGGCAGGCTAAAAGTGAATGCATAAGTGATTCTGTGTTTCTAGTGCTTGCTCTATACTTAATATCCCTCAGTTGAGTGAATCGACCACGTACAATAAGCTATTACCAAAATCGGATTATTTGCAGATAATGTGCTCCTTTATGCAGACTTTTATTATGCAAATGCAGCCACAGCGCACATCTGCAATCATCTAAACAGTATTTTGCCATGGCTAGAATACTGGAAAATCAAATTAAATAAAGAAAAATGCGAGGTCATTACCTTAACTAAAAAATTTACCAACAACAAAATAAACATACACATAAAAATAAATGACACCCAGATACCATTCAAGCAAAATCTGAAGTATCTGGGTGTTATTATTGATTCAGGACTAAAATTTCACTTGCAAATGTCGCATGTGTCCCGGAAGGCATTTGTTTACCTTATTTAAAACAGGTTTACATATGGAGCCTAGAAAGAAATTAATTATCTATAAACAAATAATAAGACTAGTACTGATGTATGCAGCACCAGTATGGTCGGGCATATCAGTCACACAAACATACAGACTACAACGAATGCAAAACAAAATACTCAGACGGGTCACATCAACTGAGAGATACATACTAATTAACAACTTGTATCATATGACAAACATGCCAACAATAAGACAATTTTTAGATGAAACAGATTTTACAGATATAAACGCATCGACTCTACCACAAGGCTTGACGCAAATCAGATCACATGACAACGGACCCCCAAAAACCACTATACCACCGATCAGTGATTTATTTTGAAGCTCCATGACGGCATTGCAACCAATGCAAATTAGACGAATGTAGATGAGCAAAATAAAGAATATATATATATATATATATATATATATATATATATATATATATATATATATATATATATATATATATATATATATATATATATATATATACATATATATATATATATATATATATATATATATATATATATATATATATATATATATATATATATATATATATATATATATATATATATATTTATACCAGGTGTACAAGTATGAAATGCGGATTTTTTTTACAGAAAAAACATGTTCAATTCGGAAGAATGATAAAAAGTGCTTTACTCAAAGTATGCTGCATCGCTTGTTATACATTTTTCCCATCTTTCGGGCAATTTGTGAATACCACGCCAGTAAAAATCTTCCCCTTTTGCTGCGAACCATTCATCGAGCCATTTTTTCGCATCTTCGTACGAACCAAAGCACTGCTCAGCAAGTGCTTGACCCATTGATGCAAACAAGTGGTAATCGGAAGGAGCCAAGTTTGGTGAGTAAGCCGCATGGGGTAGAAATTACCAGCTAAGTGCTTCCAACGTGTCGCGAACTAGTTTTGCCGTATGTGATGGAGCATTGTCATGAAGAAAAATGACTTTGTGTTGCCTCTTTCGGTATTCTGGCCTTTTTTCAAGCAGCGAACGGTTCAAATCAGTCAATTGTTGTTGGTAACGTTTAGTATTAACCGTTTCCCCAGGTTTTAACAGCTCATAATAGACCACGCCCCTCTGGTCACACCAAACACAGAGCATCGTCTTTCTGCCAAAGCGATTCAGTCTTGCGGTCGATGTGGAGGGTGCGACTGGGTCTACTCATAATTTTTAGCGTTTGGGATTCTCAAAATAAATCCACTTTTCATCCCCTGTAACTATACGATGCAAAAACGACTTCCTTTTGTACCCAGCGAGCAAAATGTTACACGTGTTTTTGCGCTTTTCCATTTGCCTGTCGTTCAACTCATGTGGACCCGACTACCGGTCTTCGGAATCTTTCCTATCTCTCGTACCCGATTGGAAACAGATTGTTGACTGATGCCCAATTGCTCGGCAAGTTGTTTTTGTGTTTGCGAATCATCTTCAACCAACAATGCTTGCAATTCCACATCTTCGTATTTTTTTAGCGGTTTTCCACGTTCCTTGTCTGCAACATCGAAGTCACCACTATTGAAACGCCGAAACCATCGATCTCACATATCTTGCGATGGAGCATGTTGACCATAAGCTTCTCGAAGTAATCGGTATGATTCAACAGCAGTTTTCTGGAAATGAAAAGAAAAAAATAATACTGTCCGCGAATGCTCTTTGTTCGGTATAAATTTCGACATACTGAACACAGCAACACAACACTGTGCACACGCTTTTCCAATGTATCACTCGTGCGCGTCTGACGCTTGTTGATGACACAACAAAATGGCGCAGTGTCAAATCTTTATAGCATAAATTGCATTGGTGCACCATCTGTTGTCTGAAATCAGCATTTCATATTTGTACACCAGGTATATATATATATATATATATATATATATATATATATATATATATATATATATATATATATATATATATGTATATATGTATATATATTAAAGTACGCCACGGGCCGATGACCTTAAATCGGCAAAAATACACAAAAATATAAAAGACCAAATAACTGGACTATCAGGATCCTAAGAAAAGAAATATAACTTGATCAAACATTTCAGCTAACATAGAAACAGTAAACCTTGAACAAATAAGTAAGTCAAATGTAAATATGTAAATAAATTGGTGTAGTGCAGTGTAGTGTAAATAGTGCAAATAAAAAACAAAAATTTAAAATAGATTCAACACATGTACATAAACTATATTACCAATATATCAAAATAAACCTATAAATATATATACTAAAAGATAAGATAGCCAATAGTGTAAACAGAGTGAATGGATATATATGTATATATATATATATATATATATATATATATATATATATATATACATATATATATATATATATATATATATATATATATATATATATATATATATACATATATATATATATACATATATATATATATATATATATATATATATATATATATATATATATATATATATATATATATATATAGGTGCGAAAGAGATGCATGAAAGAGAGAGAAGCATGAAAGGGAGAGAATGAATGAGAATAAAAAACAACAGAGTTTAACAACGTTATCACTACATGTACCTGATAAGATTAAACTGAGTTTTTTGAAAGAATTTTTCCAGTAAAACCAAATAAAAAAAACTACACGAGTATTAATAATAAATACCAAAAAAATTTTTCCAAAATCAAACCAATTGTCATTAAAACTTACTCGGAAATGACTAAAAACAATATTATCAAGTATATAAGGGACGACTTACGACTGGCAGACCACCAGCCAGTCGTAAGGTTAACAACGGACAAATTTATATGAAGTAAAGTGTTGTACCTAGATAAGTAAGCGAACCTTGTATTAACAAATTAAAAATAATAAACAGCTTGTTGAATTTGCAATTGAATTTGACTATAACTTTATACTTAACACAATAGGTACTTTATTATGGAATGGTAATAAATAAAAGATGAAAAAATAATTCAATTTTCAATCTCCTAGACTTTGATGGAAAAGGTAGTATATTCAAAAGGAAAATTAAGTTAAGTGACTTGTAGCAAGAAAAACTGTTGGATATTATACAGGAAACTGTGCGTTTGGCAACCAAAGACTTAAAAAACGGAGTAAGTCTCACAAAGACTCTTGATTATTTAATTCAAACTAATAAATAATTAATTAGGATGTTAAGCTGAAAAATAAAAAATAATCAGTGATAAAAATGTAAATATTCCGTACAGTAAATACTTGGAGACGGCTTTTGATTTGAATTCTGGTAATACTGTAGTCAAAGTTCCCCAGGAAACAACACAATGTTATCTTAAAAAGGACAATCGGTATCGACGAAAAGTCTGCACAAATTGTAGATAAGGACATAATCCCAGCTAATGTTGATCATACTTGTGATTTGCTTGCCACAGCACTCAAGTGCACTTAGATTTATATCGGCAGACTCCTATCCAGTACGACTGCTGAAAAAGCTGGGCAGAACATTAATAGAAAATATCCGAATATAGATGCACACGTCGCAGCTTTAAATATAGCATCTAATGGAAATCGCTTATTTAAACTTTGGCGAGAACATATGATCAATCAATTTTGAAATTCATTTAAACACAAAAAAATAAAAATAATTAATTAATGTTTGACGTTAGAAGTATTTCTAAAAAATCATAGTTTTAAACTTGAATTGAGCTCCTTAAGAGTATTTATGACTTTGATATCCTCCGCTCGAGGGCTGAGAGCGCCCATATTGACAATTCTTCGGTAATATGTTATTATAGCCTCAGAGATCGTACTTATGGTAGAAGCATGATTTATGGTAAATCTGATCTAGTATATTCATGCAAATCTTTTAAATATTATAACAATTATTCGGTCATCGAATGGATATCTTCATCTTTTTTTTTGTGTGACTGTTAAGAATGATAAGAAGAACATTAGAATAGATGTTTACTGCTTTGTATCGATTTTAATATAGATGCAAATGATAACTCAAACACAACATTTTAATAGATTTTTTTATCAGTCGATATAATTTCTTTAATTTCTAAGCCTATCAGCTTGGCTACCTGCACAGACTTTAATTATGTTACTAGAATTCCATCGATTAGGTAGTCTCTAATGTCCTTGGCGACTTACTAATTCGTAACTTTGGTCCCAGCTTGTCAGATAATTTTTGTCAATTGGAAAAAAAGACTGTGCAGGTACCAACAAATAAAGAGGTGCTGTCATAATCGTCCAAGATTCAAAAGTGTTGATGATTCGAGGGCATATTGATAAGCTTCTAGCTTAGCAAAGAGAGAACAAGCAAATCTCAAAAACAAAATTGTTTATTCAGCGTAATCTCCTTTCAATTTTATACACTTAGTGCAGAGGTTATAAATAACTCTAGAATTTCCAAAAAAAATTTTTGTCCTGGTTTGCAAACAACATTTATTACTTTTTGACTTAAATGAAATTTGTGTGTTTTTAAAATGTTGTGTCAGTTTTGGGAACATATAATAGTTCGAGGCAGTTAAATCAGGGGAATATGGGGGAAGACCAATCACCTCAAAACTTAATTCGCTTATTTGCTGTAAACTAAGTTTGGAGCAAGTCCATTGTCTTGCAAGAACAGCAGCCCTTTATACAGTGTTCTTCGGCATTTTTCCACAATTTTTTGGTGAAGTTTAGTTGAACAATATTCTTGAGTCACTGTTTACCGTGTTCCATAATTTTTAAGAAGTTCTTGTCTTAAAAAACGAAAACAAGAACTTTTCCCTTTTTCCTGTAAACGAAACTTCTTGAGGCGAGGTGAGCTAGCAATTTTCCATTCCTGCGACTGTTTTTTTATCTCTGTATCACAATGATTGACTCACATCCGACCCATAGTGACAATTTGATCTAAAAAGTCTGACGGAACTTCTGTAAAACGGCTATAAAATATTAAATTTGATAGGAAACTTCCACAGGTTACAGAGCTGATAGGTACAATTCTTCTAGATTCCCCCTGTGTACGAAACCTTTTCATGTTAGACTCCAATAAAATGACTTGTCGGAACAAGCTCTGTAGCAGTTGGCAGGATAATCGGCAAAACGTCAGCATAATTTTTTCCACTGATATTGGAGAAATCCAGAAGAATTGTACCTATAGGCTGCAAATCAACTTGGATGTTGTGACGCTCAGTCGTTTTTTGGTCGGCGTTCAGGTTAGTTCAGGTTAGCATGCAGGGATCCATTTGGCAGATAATTTTCTCATACCCAAATTAGAATGGACAATGTGTAAACATGTTCGTATAGAATGTTTAGAGTCTGTTCTATATGCTTCAACTCAATTCGTTGGTTTTCCCAAAATAATTTTATGCACAACTTCAACATTCTTTTGGTAACTTGTCTAATATTTGCACTTTTGGCTGTTATTTACCAATCTATGTATTTCTCTTTTAGTTAGTTGGTGCTATAGTTAGAACAATGATCTAAAAAATAACAGGTCTACTCAGCCAGACACATTACATTATATACACATTACAAATCGGGTTTCATGACCAATAGTACCAATACTGGTTGGTTTGACTAATCTCTGGATTATAGCTGGAATTTTTCTAAATGAACAAAAACCAAAATCAGAAATATAGTGAAAACTTCTGACTCATTATACTCTAAAGTTGCTTTTCAAACGTACTGGAAAATATTATCTCAAATCAAGTATATGGTTTTTTTCACTAGAACGAAATCTCTTAATGACACGGTACTAAGGCCTGCCACTCAACGGAGATAGCTGTTACCGACATGACCCAATATATCTTTGAGGGGAAGAATGAGTTTGTTTTTGGATTGTCTTTGAGCTGATAAAAGCATTTGATACATACATTACCAATAAACATTATTTCAAAAAAAAAAAATTCTTGGGGAAACATCACTGTCATGATATAGGCATATTCTCTCTCTAAAAAAATGTAAACTATGATTAATATGACCCCAGATATTGCTCACGTTTTGCTGATTGATAAATTTTGCAAAATTTCCAATATCAAAATTTAATATTTAATTAAGTGACTATTTAAGCATTTGGTTTTAGATAAAAATAGCTTCTCGTGCTACCACAATTGTTTTTTATACTGAATGCAAAATTAATTTTCCCTTAAAACATGTGAGTGTGTATGTTAAACAGCTTTTCAAGTTCGTACTTTTTTTCTATTTAAAAGAATTATTTTATTTGTTATTTTTGATTATTAATTGTTGAATTAGTTTTTAAGAAAAATCGAGTCTGTTTTTTTGGGAGTAAGTGATTTAATGCACTTCCACAGATTTACTGAATAAAGCCGAGACCGTCCATGTGAGCCCAGAGAGGATTGGACCGACAAAATAGCGCTACAACTTCCGATATATAACTAGCACGTATAACTCATAAACATTTGCAATCAACTATCGATCATTCGTCATCGATAATGCCCAATGAGATTTTAGCGAAACCCCTGCGTCGTTCTAATATCTTCACTATCAACGCTGTTGTGTCCCAAGCCTCCATATTATCTCCTACTCTCTTTCTTGTTTAAATTAACGTTCTGCTGCCGATGACAGTATGCATATCTCTTCTTGACTTTACGAATATCCGCAGGCAGCAGGAAGTAGTTCAATTTAGCAAGAACCTGGAAGAAATTCTATTCTGGCGTAACAACTACATTTACACTACAAAAACGCAGGCGGAAACTGTTTTAAGGAAAACTTAAAAAACCATTCTATTTAGGAAAGTTCGAGTTGTATTTACGTAGCTTTAACTAACTTAACCAATTTCTTTGTATACTTTTTTTTATTAATTTTTGTCTAATTATCTTCAACTGTATATAACGTGTGTACTTTATCTTAAAATTTATGTACGTATATTTATTTAAACTATGTATGGTTAGTTATTTACTTTGTTAGTACATCTTTGAATGTGTATGTTACTATTTTTTTGTGAAGTTAATTTGTATGTAAATAGCTAAAAAACTGAAATGAACTAAAGTGAATTCAGAACCCTGAAATTCACGCATATTATGATATATATGCGACCAACTCTCTAATACCCTCTCCTCAGGCATCTCTTTAATCTCTTATATCTTTTACTATGGATAATAATGTTAAAAATGTGTTCATTACCTATATCAGATACAAAAAAAATTTTATAATATTTAACGACCCCCAACCGCTTTCACTTCATCACCTGTTAGAAATTAAAATTTTGAAACATAATATAATTATCAAATTTCTATACTAAGAATCCTGAAAAGAATGTATAATAGGACATATGCGTATACAAATAAAATACACCCAATAATTTCATAAAATGTCTATTAGTTATTTTAAATTAGTGGTCCGAACCTCATCGATATTCCATTTGCCATCGTAGTGGAAATTTTCATCAATAGAAACTTTTCTGTCGTTTTCATAATCGTCTGGTTGTAGTATTTCAGTTGGTAAAATGAATTCAAAAGATTCTTGAAAGAACGGTATTCTGTTTGTCTTGAACCTCTAACTCTTTCCCACTTTTTTAACCCCTTATATGTTTAATTATACATGACTCTATTTTGAATTTATTAATTATTGCTACCAAAAACCAAGAAAATTCATCATAATACTATTAAATGACTTCTACCATACATGTATCTACCCTTTCTTTATTAAAGTTGAAGATATTGACAAATTATATATTGGGGTGTTTCTTTGAGACCAAGAACACTAGAAAAGATGTATATACGATAATATTAAGCCACCCAGCTAACCCTCTTACTAACCCCTGAAAAAATCAAGCCTAAAATGTATCTATTATCCTAACCAAGAACTAGGATAATTTCTCATAATATTATTGAAACCATACAATATTTAACTTGAAGCTACTGGAGAATGGCACAAAATGCACTAAATTGTTGGATTGTGATATAAACATTTCAAATTAAAATTTTAATTTAGGAAATTATTCTGTAGGTAACATTGGACGTAATGGATAGCTCCTATAAATTTTGAATTTCTTATCCTTTAAGATAGAATGCTCCCTTCTTATGATACGCACTTGACACAGATATGACTCAGTCATTTTTACATTCTAAACTAGGAAAAAGTGAAATAGTACCCGTGAAATCTTAGAATCCTTTTTTGTTTTAAGCAGTATACAGGCAGTAAATCTGAAATCGATATTTCATTTCCTTCTAGATTTATCGCGTCTACAGACCGACAAGAAACGACATAAGAGACAAAGACAGGCGGAAATGAGGGGAAAATGTTTTTTTGTGATCTGAGTGCGCTAAAGCATGTCGAAATGGAAGAATCTCAAAAGAAATAACACGTTAAAATAAATGTTCTTTGATACTAAAATAAACGTACTAAGTTTAAAAAAAGGTAACACTTTCTGGTGCTGCATTTAGCGTTAACAAAAAATCTTTCTGTATAATGTGAGGGTGTTAACTTTTCAGTAGTTAAATAATGTATTTAACAGTGGTGCGTGATACACGCACACGGAATTGATACTATATAATTCAAAGGTTATCCTTCTATTTACATTCCTGCACTATCAACACAATCTAAAATGGTGAATAAAAATGCAATATTTCCTGTATACGGTAAAAACTTACACTTAAATTTATGTAAATTTTTTCATGTTTTAATATATTAGTAATAAAATATTACAAAATGTTTTGATGATTTTATTGAAGACGTTAATTTTATTTTTCTAATAGTGACCGACAAATCATGTCTTAATGGTAAGTTACGTTGATTTAAGAGAAAACCAAAATGACTGTTTAACTACATTGATCAGAAAGCAGGTGCGGTTTAATTTACATGAATAAAATATAATTTGTAATGTCATAAAATTTTTAAAAATGAATGTTTTATACTGTTACTCACTGATAACTTGTTAGTTTAACGTCGCTATAATATTTATTCTTGCTTATTCTGAACACAATAAGAAAGTTAATAGATATAAAAATGAATTAGAATTAGAGCAAGACTTTCCTATTTTTAACCTACAACTGCATATCTTTTCTCTTAGAGATAAAGAGAAATAATTAACAATGAATAATTGGAACAGAAAAGATATCTAAAGATGTTGATTCCTTTGTCTACTTGGAATTGGTCCATTCCCAGAAACTATGATTTTTCATCTGACCAATGCGACTTAAACTCTAAATAAAATAACCGGTCAAGTGCAAGTTGAACTTACGCAATTAGTGTTCCGTACGTTGATTGCTTTTAAAATAAAAAATTTTGTTACAGAGGTATAAAATGATTAGTGACTTCACAAAACATACCCCAAATGAGTTTTCAACAAAGTTTGTTTCCAATCTTTGCTGAAATCTGATGACCTTGAAATTTTTTAAATACCAGATAAATTATTAAAGGTGATAATAATAAATAAACGGGAATATAGCTATTTGGCACTCAGTGCACTCCCCATTTGCATCGATTCTTGAAGTTTATGGTAACCATGCTTTTAGTTTACTTAAAGCCGAACTTGGACTAACCTGAACCAGTTTTTGCAAATTTCTGCTCCAATTTGATCAGTTAAACACCCATGGCTTCATTTACGTTGTTTAAATATTATTTTCGCCTCGTCATTGTCGCAGAATTGATGTTTCCGCTCTGGAGCAAAGCACCATAGTCACTAAACTTCCAAGGACTGATTTACATTCTATGACTACACTTTGCCCTTCTCACCCCATTCTGGCCAAAGATCTCCATCTGAAGCTCTCACGGAAAGTTACTTCAAATTGACACGGAGTAAACCCCCATAACTACGATTTCATTTTTGACAAAAGATGTTACCTACATAATTTTTAAAAGTTTCACATTTTCGCCGGAATGACATTTTTTTAAAATGCTTTTCATTTTGAATCATACGCCCGCTAGGAATTGGTAAGCTATACGATTGAAGGAAAATTTAACCAGCTATTTACGATTTAAAGGTTATTCAGCAGAATCACCTTGCTAAAAAAAGTTTTATTTTTTTAGTAATGGGAAGAAAAGTTATCAGAAATAAAGGTAAGTATGGAATTTTCTGAAAAAACCAGTTTAATTATCGAGGGGGTTTAAAATCTAAAATACAAAGACTGATTAAAATAGATATGTTAATCTTACTAATTATTAATTTGTCAGACGTAGCAGTGGAGAATAAGTATTTTAATGGGGTTTTCTTTGAAAGTCGTAACGAAATTGCTGTCAGCTAGTTGCTATATGTTTTGTTACTAACGATACCAACAGTAGCTGCATTGCGTTCGACTAAAGACTTCGTTGGTTATAACTGAGAAAATTATAGCAGAGATAGTAAAAATGTATTAATTATATTGCATATCTAATTCCAAAATATTTCTTGTTTTATTCTCAAAAAACCGGTCAAGTGCAAGTTGAACTTGCGCAATTAGTGTTCCGTAAGTTGATTGCTTTTAAAATAAAAAAATTTTGTTACAGAGGTATAAAATGATCACTGCCTTCACAAAATACACCCCAAAATGAGTTTTCAACAAAGTTTGTTTCCAATCTTTACTGAAATCTGATGACCTTGAAATTTTTGTTTTTTTTTTTATATACCATATAAATTATTAAAGGTAATGCACTCGTGATAATTTTCGTTCAATCTACACCCCGTGGAGAATATTCCAGAATTTTTTCGAAATTTTTTGATAAGTACTTTTCGAGATAAGGCCCGGGACAGCGATTTTTCGCGAATTTTTAAAAATAATACAAAGAAAAGTGCGCTTAAGTATAATATTATATATATATATATATATATATATATATATATATATATATATATATATATATATATATATATATATATATATATATATATTTTTTACTCGTGTTTTCACAAGCTTTCATTTGACACCACACACGATGACCTAATAAAAAAATTTTTTTTTCACTTCCGACTTCACCCTCCAAAACTAACCCCTTAAGTCAAAATTTAATTCTCAAAACTACATGGCTCTGATGAGGCCATCATTTCCTATATTATTACCAAATTTCACCTTTCTATGTCAAAAAGTTTCGGAGAAAATCGGGTGTGACAGACAGACAGACAGACAGTCAGACACCGAAGTGATCTTATAAGTGTTCCGTACGGAACACTAAAAACAACATATATATTTTATATTTTTCAAATATTCTATTATAACCTTCGATAAAAATAAGGTCAACAGCTTCAGAAAACATATACATTTAGCCCAACTTACCTTTCTCCAAAAATTCGTAATTTTTAAGATACAGGATGTCAACGTTATACGTGTACTTTTATTTTAGTTTTTCTTAAGTAGCTTTCTTAATAATTGTACTATTTATACAAGATTCAGTAGTAAGAGGCTTTCTGAGATGAGAAATCGAAATCGCCTCACAGTTTTGTTGTAAATTGTAGGGGGCGCCACTTATTGCACTGTGTATACTTTTAAATTGTCATAACTTTTTTTACACAACTCTGTATGATATTTTTGATTAAATAATCGTATTCTCCGCCTTTCCTCTCTAAAAAAGCTCTCTTGGTAAATGTTGCTCCGAGCAACAGTTTCTGAGATAGTAGGATTTTTTTTTTTGATTTATTGATTACAAATTTATCAATTTGTGGGTAATCTTTTATGCCCTTAGCCAGTTGGTTTTTACATTTTTACAGTTGTTGGTCAATTGGTCTTTAAATTTATTGTATTGTATTGAACTATATTGTACAGGGTGAGTGAACGATAGACTTAAGTTCATTATCTTATTTGTTTCGGAAATGACGAAAAAATGTTAAATACAATAGTTTTAGGAAAAGTTAAGGTGCACAGTTTAAAATTATTTTTGAGTATACAGGGTACTTCAAAAAAGTGTGGCGGATATAACATTTGTTTTTTTTTAAATGGAACATCCTATTTTCTAATTTATTTTTAAATTTTGCGTAACATTTTATAAGTTTTTTATTAATAATGTTATATACCTAAATCTAGTAGTTTTTCTAATATTTCAATTTTTTAAAAAAAAATACTAGTTTTCAGTTTTGTAAAAAATTGCCAGTAGCGCCATTGTTTGTGAAGATGGAATACTCATAATTGGTACGAGCGTTCTATAGAGATAAAAAAAAAGATGTATGTAAAGAAATTTGAGTTAGATGCTACAGGGTGTTCAAAATAAATTTATGCATTTCGACTATTTTAAATTGAAAAATCTCAAATTTTTTAAATGGCACACCCTGTTTATTATTATTTTTTCTGATAGACTTTACAAAACCCTCCAACTTTTATTAAGTATATACCTATTTTTAATAGTTTTTGATTTATTTTGAATTTTTCAATTTTTACCTTTGTTTTTAATACACTTATAACATCATAGTTGCCAAGACAAAACAAAAATGTAGGCATTGTCAAATTTTGACGTGTCTATTAAGCAAGTAAAGTGACGATAAAGGTAATAGTTATGGATTTTCCTAAAAATGAATTAATTGATGTGGTTTATATACTGGGCGAGGCGGAAAAAAAATGTCTTTTGGCAGTAAGGCTTTACGGAGCAAAGTACCCTAATAGACATATACCATCTAGAAAATGTTTTCAGTGCTTAATGGAACAGTTTGATGGTAGTGTTAGCGTTAGGTATACGAAACGGAAAGTAGTAAACCAGAATGCTACCAATGAGGAAAAAGAAATGGAGATTTTACTTCATGTTGAAGATAATCCCCAGGTCAGCAGCCGTCAACTAGCTGACCTATCCCAATTTACGGCTGATCGCACCACAAGAAAATACAAGTATCATCCGTTTCATATGGAACTACACCAAGAACTTCAAGACCGTGAGTTTGAACGACGAGTAAACTTTTGTACCACCATGAATGGAGCAATAGAGGCCTATCAAAATTTTTTATCCAAAATAATGTTTTCTGCTTTTGCAATAATGGAGCAGTTAACAGCCCTAACATGGATTATTAGTCAAGAGTTATTCCATTTTTGGTCCGGGAAACCAAAACCACCATAAGCGACAGCTCATGGTGTGGAATATTAAATTTTCGAATTATTGGTCCATATTTTTTCCGCGAACCGCTTAACGGGCCCAGATATCTAAATTTTTTGCAAAACGAATTACCCCAGCTTCTTGAAGAAGTGGATAACTTTGAAAGGGAACAAATGTGGATTTAACAAGACGGAGCTCCTGCTCATTACTACCGGGAAGTTTGGGAATTTTTAAACTATCGTTACCTACAAAAATGGATCGGTAGGGATGGATTCATTCAGTGACCCCCTCGATCATATGACTTAACACCTTTAGACTTATTTTTGTGGAACTATATTAAAGATCGTGTTTATGTGTATCCCCCTACAACACCAGTAGTTATGGAAAATAGGATACGGGATGCGTGCAGGACAATAACTCCGTTTATGCTAAGGAAAGTGAAGGAAAATATAGTAAAACGACTAAACATATGTATTCAAGTAGACGGGCATACTTTTGAACATTTATTACGTCAAAATAATTAATCATTAGATAAGTTAAACTATATTAAAATTATTATTAACTATTTGTTTATGTTTTCACAATAGCGTAAGTGTATTAAAGACAAGGGTAAAAATTGAAAAACTCCAAATAAATCGAAAACTATTAGAAATAGGTGTATAACATACTTAATAAAAGTTGGAGGGTTTTATAAACTCTATTAGAAAAAATAATAATATACAGGGTGTCCTATTTAAAAAATTTTAGATTTTTCAATTTAAGATAGTCGAAATGCATTAATTTATTTTGAACACCCTGTAGCAACCAACTCAAATTTCTTTACATATATCGTTTCTTCATCTCTATAGAACGCTTGTACCAATTACGAGTATTCTATCTTCAGAAACAATGGCGCTACTGGCAATTTTTTACAAATCTGAAAACTAATAATTTAAAAAAAAAAAATTGAAATATTAGAAAAACTACTAGGTTTAGGTATATAACATTATTAATAAAAAAGTTATAAAATTTTAGGTAATATTTAAATATAAATGAAAAAATAAGATGTTCCATTTAAAAAAACAAATGTTATATCGGCCACACTTTTTTGAAGTACCCTGTATACTCAAAAATAATTTTAAACTGTGCACCTTAACATTCCCTAAAAACTATTGTATTTAACATTTTTTCGTCATTCGAAACAAATGAACTTTACTTTATCGTTGACACCCTATACTTCTTTAAAAATTTAGACAACATTGCAATAATAAATTTCTCTTGCAATTGCATTTTAAAACCCTTTAGAAAATTATTAGTTTTAGCCGTTACACTGATTACAATAAATTAATAGATGAATTTGTAAATGAGATTTTATAATTATTGTGTTTGTTTTAATTAATATGCATGTAAAGTCATTAAATATTCGGCAACATTTAATTGCCAATTAAATTTTATAATTATTACAATTATGTTTACATAATTATGTGGGTTTGGCGCAATTAATCACATACTGATTGTAGAAGTGTAGTCCACAAGCAAGTTTGTTAAAGGATTTTTTTTTTTAAATCTATGCTATAAAAAGAAATATATGTTTTTGTGACAGTTCCATTCTTTAATTGCAAAATGCAGCACAATAGCAAGTTTATCTTGGTTAAAAATTTGATCAGAATTTGTAAAGCCGCTTTTGTGTGATGTAGCAAATAGAGGAAAAGTGAACTAGTAATTTTTGTTGGCCTGTACAGTGGATATATATTTATATCACAGATTTTAAAATATGCACAATATATATATATATATATATATATATATATATATATATATATATATATATATATTATATATTGTTTATATATATCTATGTATATATATATATATATATATATATACACATATATATATATATATATATATATATATATATATATATATATATATTTATATATATATATATATATATGTATATATATATATATATATATATATATATATATATATATATATATATCTATATTATATATATATATATATATATATATATATATATCTATATATATATATATATATATATATATATATATATATATATATATACAGGGTGTCTTTAAAAGGTGCGGAAAAAATGCTACCACAAATTCCTGAGGTCAAAAATATGACGATATATATATATATATATATATATATATATATATATATATATATATATATATATATAGATATATATATATATTATATATATATATATATATATGTATATATATATATATATATATATATATATATATATCTATGTATATATATATATATATATATATATATATATATATATATATATATATATATATATATATATATATATATATATGTATATATATATATATATATATATATATATATATATATATATATATATATATATATATCTATATATATATATATATATATATATATATATATATATATATATATATATATATATATATATATATCTACATATCTATATATATATATATATATATATATATATATATATATATATATATATATATATATATATATATATATATATACAGGGTGTCTTTAAAAGGTGCGGAAAAAATGCTACCACAAATTCCTGAGGTCAAAATATGACGATCTAACTCAACGTGCCTCAGTCCAAAAGTGGATTATTTCGGAGATACAGAGTGTCAAAAGTTCAATTTGGTTTTAGTTTTTCATAAATAATTTTTTTAATAATTGGTGTATTGTCACAATTTTCAGCTAAAGGGGTTTTTTTGAGGTGAAAAATTGAAATCTGCATTCATTTTCTTTGTAAAATTTGAAACGAAATAACTTTTTTGAGCCACAGTGTATTTTACTTTTACATAAAATTTCTTGTTCTCCAACCTGGTCAGAGTTGATTTGAGTAGCCGTTTTTGAGATATCTGGATTAAAACAATTCATTTCGTTTATGGCTATGTCTAAATTATTGTGATAAATGAACACAATTTGAAGCGAAGGCGTTATAATAAATTAACTGTCACTAAAAACTGACTAGTATCAAATCGAGTCTAAAACCATTCAAGTATTACATTTTGATCAGAATGCTTATCTTTTAGTAGGTGAAATTCGTAAAATTCCTGAAAGGCCCCTGATTGTGAGCAGTGTTGTTGTTGATGTTTTTGATACATTGTCGCTTTTTTTCCGGTGTTTATGTTTTAAATTGCAAGTAGTACTGGAATATCGTGAAAGAGAATTAGCAAGTACCGGTTAATTGTCAAACAATTTACAAATTTAATTTTCGTCATGGCCGTACAGTATACCAATGAAGAAATGACCGATATGTTATTGGTTTTTGGATATTGCCAAGGAAATGATTTAAAATCTTGCAGAGTATACAGTGAAAGAGTTCCGAATCGTCGCTTACCGAACCATAAAACCTTCGCGGCAGTTGAAAGACGTCTTCGTGAAACGGGTAGGTTTGCGCCTGTTTCTATTAATTATGGTCGTGCATGTACGGTAAGAACTCCAGAGGTTGAGGAAGATATTCTGAATCGGATTGAAGAAAATCCAAAACTCAGCAGCAGACGATTAGGCTTAGAGCTAGCGGTAAGCAAAGATACTGGTAATAGGGTGACCAGAGAACAACTACTGCACCCATTATATGTTCAACAGGTACAAGATCTTTTACCCCATGATTCTGAACCACGCCTAGCTTTCTGCCGGTTTATCCAAGAACACAGAAATCAAGATAGGAATTTTACACGAAGAATTTTATTCACAGATGAAAACTCTTTCACTCGAACTGGCATAACTAATTTGCACAATGAACATGTCTATGCAGAAGAAAATCCCTATGCTACTAAAATAACTCATTATTAAACATACGTAGTTATTTAAACGAACAGTATCCAAATAGGTGGATAGGTAGAGGCAATGATGCACCCGCAAATTGGCAAGCTCGATTCTCTGACATGACCCCGATGGATTACTTTTTATGGGGAATTTTGAAAACTCTTGTGTATTCTAGGCCAGTTGGTACAGAAGATGAATTAAGGAGGCGTATTCAAACTGGAATTGAGGCTCTGAGAAATGATGCCGAAATGCTCCAGAGAGTCCAATTTAATTTTTTGTGACGTATTAATTTTTGTACACACGAAAATGGAGGGCATTTTGAACATTTATTATAAGCATTTTTTTTTAATTAACTTTTTGTTGTTGATAAATCTTATTGACTGTTTTTACTAGAGAATAAAATTAACAACACATTTACTTGTTTTTTTTTTAATTTTTGGTGTTATTCTTGTGGCAATGCAATGCAATGGTGAGTTTGAGTAAGAAATCAAAAACTTATATCCAAATATCCCAAAAACTCAGCTCATACCAGGTATACCTGCTGGAAAAGAAGAATTTTTATTCAAGATTTAGACAGATAATTTTCGCTTCAAATTATGTTCATTTATCATAATAATTTAGACCTAGCCATAAACGAAATGAATTGTTTTAATCCAGATATCTCAAAAACGGCTACTCAAATCAACTCTTATCAGGTATACCTTTTTTTAGGTAAAAAACAAATAAGAAATTTTATATAAAAGTAAAATACAGTGTGGCTCAAAAAAGTTATTTCGTTTTAAATGTGTGCAAAGTACCGCAGGTGGCGCCCTCTAATTTTTACAATGAAAATGAACGCACATTTCAATTTTTCACCTCAAAAAACCCCCTTTAGCTGTGACAATACACAAATTATTAAAAAAAATATTTATGAAAAACTAAAACCAAATTGAACTTTTGACACTCCGTATCTCCGAAATTATCCACTTTTTGGACCGAGGTAAGTTGAGTTAGATCGTCCTATTTTCGACCTCAGGAATTTGTGGTAGCATTTTTTCCGCACCTTTTAGAGACACCCAGTATATATATACATATATATATATATATATATATATATATATATATATATATATATATATATATATATATATATATATATATATATATACAGTGGCGAACAAAAGGATGGAAATATTTTCTTAATCAAAAATATAAAATACTATCCTTTAGGAATAAAAAAACTAGTTTTGTTTTGTTGACAATTTCTTTATAGAATTTTATTGACTATAAAAACTTTGTTTACCTTTTCTGGTAGATAAGGTTTTTAAGAAACGTGATTTGTCCTTATCGAAAGCATTGAAATCATTTTATCATTTTGCTTTAAAAGTACGTTATTGTTGATACGAAGTAATTTAGTAGCATTGTTTAAGAGTGCGGTTTTACCAAAATGCCAAAGTGCAAATATTACAGTTCAGATCTGAAACATAAAATTATTTCTCTGTATCAAAGTGGAAAGAAGCAAATTGAAATAGCCAAATCTTTAAACATGCATAGGGGCATTGTCAGCAAAATTGTGAAGTGCTCGAGAAGGGGCACTGTTGATCCGGCATTTAAAAGTGGTAGACTTCGAAAAACAAGTAAGAGAGTATACAAAATTATAATTCGAAAAGCGAAAAATGATTCCAAGAAAACTGCTGTTGGTATTAATAAAGAACTAAGGCAGGAATATGAGGGTGTATTGGTGTCAGACATGACTATTAGGCATCGTCTGTTATCTGAAAATCTTCATGGTAGGCGTGTTGTTAAAAAGCCACTCCTTACAAAGCGTCACAGAAAAGAGAGATTGAAATTTGCTAAGGAACATAAAGACTGTACCCAAAATCAGTAGTCTTTAGTAATTTTTAGTGACGAAAGTAGGTTCAATCTCTTAGGAAGTGATTCTACTGGTTATGTAAAAAGACCAGTTGGTCTAATATGACCCAAAGTACCTTGTACCTACTGTCAAACATGGCGGTGGAAATATCATGGTATGGGGTTGTTTTCGGCGGTCGGCGGGGCCATTAGCAAACATAAATGGCAGAATGGATGCTCAAATGTATATTGAGATATTGGAAAATAATTTGTTTCCTTATGAAGAAGTTTTGCCACTGTCATGAATTTTTCAACAAGACAATGACCCAAAATACACATCTCGCTTGGCAAAGGATATGGGTGATAGAGATCTTTGGCACTATCTGGATAAATAAATTAGGAAAAGAAATATAAAAAACCGGGACGAACTTTGTATCGCATTAAAACAAGAATGGGAAAAAATACCACCCCATTTTTGTGCTAGGCTTATGGACTTTATGGGCAGAAGATGTCAAGCACTGATTGACGCAAAAGGATATCCCACTAAATATTAAATATTTTCGACATCTTAGTCGTCTTAGTGGAATTTTTATTTCATAACAAAAATGTTTTCATATTTTTGTTTGTGCATAATTTTGTTACGTTAAAAACTAAGCACATTTCTAATAAACAATAACTGTTTTAGTCCTCAAAATGTTTGTTAGCATGGACACGATTAAAAATAAATATTGTAATTGTAAACCGCTTAAATGTTAAGACTAGAGATGGGAATTTAAATGGTTTTTTATTTATTTTCTAATATCAGCTGTTTAAAACAGATATTTAGATAGTCGCGGATCCTGTATATTTACATGCACATGAAATTTTCCAACCTTATCATAGGTTTTTGGGGTGGCAGATTACGAGAAAAGTAACTGTTTTTTTTAAACGAGTAAGATTTTCAAATATTTACCAATTTTAGCTATTTTTCGCCTTTTTCGAGGTTGTTCAGTGAATATGAGAATGAACATTATATTTCAGATGTTTGAAAATTATTTAGAATTTAAAAATCACCAATTCTACCAAAAACGTAAAATCAAAATAGTCGGTCCTAACAAAATTGACCAAATTTGGACATTTGCCAACATTTTTTGAGTTTTTCTAGTGAATATATGAATTTACTCTACTTTTTAGCTATTCCCATATCAATACAAGAATGTAAACTAAAAATGTATCAAGAATGTTGATCCGAAATGCTCTAATCTTAAAGATCAGACCAATTTCGGCCATTTACCACGTTTTTCTACTGCTATGTTATAGTAAATACATGCAAAATTTGCATTACTTTTGTTATATGGGAAAATTATTTAAATTTAAAATTATCTTATGGATAAACTCACTTCAATTACCCCCAATCTAACATAACCTAATGGAGGAACTTTGCACCAAGAACTCTAAACTAAATATGAAAAATTCATATATTCACTTGAAAAAGGCAAAACATGGCCAAAACTGAATTATTTGAAAATCTTACACATTTAAAAAAAGGCTACTGTTATCATAATCTGCGCCCCCAAAACATATTATAACGTTGTAACTAACCAGATATCTATTTTACGAAAAATTTATAATTTTTTTCATAAAAAATCGGTTTTATTAAAAAATATATAAAAAAAATTAAAAAACTAAAAAAGTACTATTCATTACGAGCATTTAAAAATTAAAGGGAGACCGAATTTTGTCCAAGTTAGTAGTACTTCAACCAACTGTGCCTCGGTGTCGTTTACCCAGCATTTTGTGTCCAAGGTTGAAAATAAATACTTCCTTTGGTACGGCGTAAGATTCCGTCTTCAAAGGGTGTTTCCGCTTCATAGTTTACGTCTGGGGAAAGTGGTGAAAATGGTATTATTTTGTAACTGTCGTTTTCTTTTTTTATTGATGCCATTACCTTTTTTTAATTTTATTTTTTTCAGCTTAGTAGGTGTTTAGATGGTTTCACCATATTTTTGTAAGGACTGGATGTAATTTCATCAGTTTTTTGTAGTATTGGGCATAAAGATTTTACAATTTTTTTTTTAAAGCTTTAGCGTTAAATCACGAAGTAGACGGTTCACTATTTAAATATGGTAATCTGTTGCATTAATTAACAGAAGCGTCTTGTAAAATCGATATGCTTTCATTACTTGAGTTTGTTTGCGAGAGAGAACATTTATATTTTCAGCTGCTTGAAACAAATGTTCGGGAAAGACGTTTTTGTCCACGGCCATAGCAGCTCGTGGTAGGCTTGTGCAAATAAACTTGCAATTTGATATTGCATTATTTGACGATCTGGATTTGTCCTCAACCATTTTTCTGTTGCTTGAGTAAAATAATTGCTCATAGGTTTAAAAAAAAAGATACGTTCAGTGGCTGAAGCCGATGTGTACTGAGGGCTGGCAGTTGTAACATTAGGCTTCCCTATGGTTAACGCCTCCAGGATCTTCGAATGCGTTGTATTTCCATCAAGCAGAAGTAACACTATATTTTTAGGAATTGGCTTTTCGACGCTTGTAAAATGTTTCGTCCATTTTACAAATAAGTTTCATTTAATACAGCCAGTGTTTGGAATGGTGACCACACTTTCAGAAGGTGTGCCATTCCCCAATTCAGGATTTTGTCTCTTTCTTTTGAATATAAACATTAGTGGCACATACTGTCCAGGTACACTAGCACAATATAAGGTCTATTTTCTCGCTTGTGATTGCGCCGATTTGTTTCTTCCTTTTTCATCTTAACACTTTATGCATTTCTTTCTGAGCGGTGGAAAATCCACTTTCATCATTAAATATGTATCTTTAGAGGGGCAATGATCGGTTGTTCTTCGACGTTCCAAGGAATTATTTATTTTCAATGTCAGTATTTCATAGGCGGGTTAAATTTATAAATAATTTGGTAAAAAAATTCGAATTTGAAAAAAAGTACTGAATATGATCCTACATGACCCACGAGTCACCCATTTCAATATATGCAGTAAATTTCATAACACCTTGTATATATACATACATATATATATATATATATATATATATATATATATATATATATATATATATATATATATATATATATATATACAGTAATACCCCGCTTTACGCGAGGGATACGTTCCGAAAAAAATCGCGTTAACTGAAATTCGCGTATATCGAGGTTTATGATTAAACATAGTCAAAATTTAATACAAAAAAATACAAATCATTTTAATCAATCACTTTAATTCTAAGAACACTTTATGCAATACATACTCTTATTTTTTACGGAAAAATACATCTATTGTCTTTTGGGTAACGTTTTGTTTACGTTCTTGTAAAATACGTTCATAACACCCAACACTGTTTTTAATTGTTTGACACACGGTCAAGACACGGTCATCATTATTGTCTATACTCTGCAATATGTCCAAACCTGAATAAATTTTTGAAAGTGCATTTTGTATTTCCCCTGAAGATAAAACTTTCTCTTCTACTTGTTCTTCCTCATCGTAGATAGGATTATTCTGTAACTCGATCAGATCTTCATTGCTAATAGGATCGTCGTGCGTTGCTACAAGTTTCTACGAGATCTTCTACCGTGACATCTTCAAGTTCAGACCCCCCTCAATCATTGCAGCAATGTCTTCAAGCACTTGTCTCTGCATCTGGACAATTCTTCTAGGTGCTTCCACTACATCTGGCCAAAGATTACGCCACACCCCATTCATACAAAAACTCATTTTAACTTCCTTCCAAGCCTCTTCTATGTTGTGAATAGACTTCATAATGTTGTATGACTTCCACCACTCTCGCATAGACTGTCTTCCTTCCCCGTCAGTTTCATGAATTAGTTGGCTAAAAGTGCGGCGATGGTAATAAGCTTTGAAGTTTGCTATTGCTCCCTGGTCCATAGGTTGTAATATTGACGTAGTGTTTGGTGGAAGGAACTTTACGTACACTTTTAAGTCTCTGGGCGTATCAAGTGAGGTTGGATGTCCTGGGGCATTGTCTAAGAGTAATATAACTTTAGGTTCAAGCCCATTTCTGTCACAGTATGATTTGACTGATGGGCAAAAACTATTAGAATACCATTCTTGAAAAATTTCCCGTGTAACCCACGCCTTTCTGTTTGATCGCCACAAAACTGGTAGACTTGTCTTGTCTGTGCCTCGCATTGCACGGGGTGTTTCTGAATGGTACACTAGTAAAGGTTTCAGTTTGAAATCACCAGTGGCATTACCACCCCGCAGAAGTGTTAGTCGATCTTTCGCAGCTTTGAAACCACTGGCTTGACGTTCTTCCTTAGAAATGAATGTTCGAGATGGCATTTTTTTCCAGTAAAGTGCGGTCTCATCAACATTGAAGATGAGACAAGCAGGAATTTTCTCTCGTCTAACGAAGTCTTGAAACTTGTCTGGAAACTCAGCTGCAGCTTGAATGTCCGCGCTGGCCGCCTCGCCTGTTATGTGGATATTGTGAAGATTAGAACGCTGCTTGAACCGATGGAACCAGCCTCTGCTGGCAGCAAAAGTCGGAGTGGCACTCCCTTCTCCTTCTTTTGTTTTCAGCATCTCATACAAAGATTTTGCTTTTGTGCATATGAGATCTTGACTTAGTGGTGTGTTCTTCTTATTCAAATCTTCGATCCAGACTGACAGTAATTTCTCCATTCTTTCTAAGATAGATGATCTCGAACGAGAAAGTTTTGTTGCACTTATAGGTGTTGAACCTTCGCTGGAGATTTTAATTTTTTCCCGATTTTTATAAATCGTTCTCACAGTCGATTCTGAGAGTCCAAAATCTCTCCCAACAATTGTTGCTTTGCCTCCATTTTCCATTCTTCTTAACACTTTCATCTTCAATTCCAAAGTGACGCTTTTACGCTCTTTTTTCTTTACAGGCGGCATTTTTAACGTAGGGTTAAATTATGTATGTATGTATCTCCAATAAATATTAAAACAAAACTGCCAGCCGACCGAACTAACATTACGGAACAAATGAACACACGAAACGAACGAGGAAATCCCCATAGAACAAAGTCGAAGGACAGGGAATTCCCAATTCTTCAAAGAGAATATTCAGAGAAAGCGGGGATCCCCCCGCGACCATAGAGAAGTTAATGACTACATGAGCGCGAAATTTGAAATTCGCGTTATAGTGAAACCGCGCGTAACGGGGTCGCGCTAAGCGGGGGTATTACTGTATATATATACATATATATATATATATATATATATATATATATATATATATATATAGATATATATATATATATATATATATATATATATATATATATATATATATATATATATATATATAATAGTATAAAATCTATAGTTTTGGGATAATGCTTTAGGTGAAAAGGTGACAGAGGTGAGTGTTTTTTTCAGGTTTTAATAGTGATTTGGTATTCTTTACTGGCTTTTTGTGGAGATAATAAACGTTGTACGTAAATATAAGGGGTGACGGAGGAAATTAATTCCGATTTATGAGTCCAGGAATCCAAAAAATCCGTCCAAAAAAAGTTATTTTTTTATTACTTTTAATTTTTACACAGAAAGGGGGTGAGAGGGTTGGGAGTCGTTATATATAGTTGCAATAGTATTATGAGAAATTTTTCAGGTTTTTTAGTTGATGTAATAAACAAATCTTAACTGTATTATTTATAATAAAAAATATTAGGTTTTAAAGTGGTGATTAAAGGGGTTGCTTGCTTGCTTTCTGGAGTTCTTGGAGTCGAGAAATCTGAAAA
Organism: Pachyrhynchus sulphureomaculatus; assembly: GCA_019049505.1. Taxonomy (NCBI): domain Eukaryota; kingdom Metazoa; phylum Arthropoda; class Insecta; order Coleoptera; family Curculionidae; genus Pachyrhynchus; species Pachyrhynchus sulphureomaculatus. The sequence continues at coordinate 96,019,994 of CM032455.1, forward strand.
CTAAGAGTTAGTTCAGTATTTGCAATTTTAACAGAGAGTGGACAAAGTGATGGAGATCGTTAAATATTGTATTGTTTCAGTGGTATTATGAGAAATTTTTAGGTTTGCGATTGAGATAATGGACAAATTTTAAGCATATTATTTATAATATAATATAATAATTTATAAAATATATATGGGGTTAAAGGAATAGGGTAGGAGGTTAAAGGGGTTGCTTCACATATACCGTACTAGATGTCCTTCTTTTAAGGTTATTAGAGCCTAGAAATTTAAAAGTTACCTTCAATTTTAACAGAGAAACTGGTTGAAAAAGGTGGCGGGTAGTGAAATATTGTACAGTTTAAATAATATTATGATAGTTTTTTCAGGTTTTTGGTTGAGATAATGAATTTGTTATTAGTATCTTAGCGTAAAGTAGCTTCTATATAAAATGCTGGGTTGTAGTGCTGGGATTATGCTATTATTAAGATTGAGAAAGTAAAATTCAGCGTTGATTTTAGAGCTGCGTGTTTTCAAGAGTACTGGGTAAATGACTTTACCAAATTTCTTATTATTATATATAAGTATAGCATTTCAGTATCCTCCAAATTTAAAAAAAAAAACATAGTTTTTTATTTCTGTTCGTATGTCGTTCAGTCGCCACAATAACTCGCGGGCGAAATTAAAACGTAGGCTGAAAAGTTTTTGGTCTAGCTACTTAAAACATTTTTTTTTTTTTGCAAAATTTTACTTTATCGATCAATATGGTCTCCTTCACGAGCGATACAATTAGTCCAACGCTTTTCTAACATTTCTATACCTTTCTTGTAGATGGATTTATCTTGGCCTTCAAAATAGGTCTCAGTTTCGGCGATAATTTCTTCATTGGAGCCAAATCTCTGCCCTGCGAGCATTTTTTTGAAGTCTTCGAGTAGATAATAGTCGCCGGGGGCCAAATCTGGATAATACGGAGGATGACGAAACAATTCGAACTTAATTCATGCAATTTTGACATCGTAATCATTGACTTGTGACAAGGTGACTTGATGAAAAAGCACTTTTCTTTTATTCATTTCGGGCCGTTTTTTTTGCGATTTCTGCATTCAAACGCACTAATAACTCTATATAATATTCGCTCTTGATGGTTTTTCCCTTCTTAGCATAGTCGATAAAAATTTTTCCATGCGCATCCCAAAATACAGAGGTCAAAACCTTTCCAGCCGGCTGTTGTGTCTTTGGCCACTTCGGGCCGCTTTCACCGGCTGCTGTCCACTCAGCGGACTGTTGATTTGATTCCAGTGTGTAGTGGTGAATCCATGTTTCTTCCATTGTCCCATATCGCATGAAAAAATCCTTTTTATTGCGCTTAAACAGGTTCAAACAACGCTCCGAATCAACAACACGTTGGTTTTGGTTTTTGGTCCATTGTGAGCAGTCGCGGTACCCATTTCCAACAGAGCTTTCTCATACCCAAATGTTAATGCAAAATATGATCAACACGTTCTTTTGATATCTTTACGGTGTCAGCTATCTCACGCAACTTCACTTTACGTTCATCCAAACCAATTTTATGGATTTTTTTGATGTTTTTTGGTGTAACCACATCATTTGTATCTATACGACGCGTTTAAATTCAGCATACCACTAAATGATGAGTGATTTTCCATGGACAGAGTCTCCGTAACGTTTATCAAGCCATTGCTTTGCTTGAACGGTATTTTCTCCCATTAAAAAACAGTGTTTAATCAACACATGAAATTCGATTTTTTCCATTGTTTTGGAAATATCAAAAGTAGCGTCACTAAAACCAATGTAACTTATAAACTAATCGTCGAAATGTCATGAAACTTTGTTACGTATCGTTTGAAGGTTGGTACTTCCTAAAAATCATATGGCTTTTTGAAAAGGGCGACATCTATGTGTCAGACCTTTTCAGCCTACGTGTTACATATCGATTTTAAATTTAGTACCCAAATAATATTTGTCTGGGAATGGAACCTATAGGTTTTGCGCGATATTGTTTCAAAAGTACCATATGAGTGGGAAAGGCTCTTACAAGGGTTGCTACAAATATGTCGTGTTATATAGAAAAAACATTACATTATTTTTTCATGATTCCGATCTTAAAAGGCAGTATGTAAAGGGATGCTATTTACATACTCACCTCAAAAAAATTTATTGACCTTACAACTTGTCTTTGCGAAGAAACTACTGGCTAACTAATCTCTCCAATTTTTTTAACAGTTTACGTTTTCTTTTTCATAAATCATTGTAAAAATATTTAGAATTTTTTGCCAATAAATATTAAATCATTCATTTTATGGTAGCATACGTATTAAAATATTAGCGAAACAAGTATAATTCAGTTTTATTGAAATGAGATTTTTATTTTTAAAACCATTTCGAGAATTAGTTAAAGCCATTGTGTTTAATTGGCTTTGAGGCTAATTTTGTAATGCCAGAATTAAATAATAATGGAAAGATTTTTAAATTTATAGGCAAATAAATTTTTATTCAATAATTACTAAAATTTGGCCGCAAATTACGTATAATTATTCTAACTATTTTTAAATAGTGATTTAGTTTTAAGGCATATAATAATAATAATAATAACAATAATAACAATAAGTTAAATAATATTCATATTTACTCTAACTAAACTTCTAATAGAGTACCCGATCATTTAAATAGTTCTAATAATAAAAATAATAATAAAAAGGTCTGCTTTCTACGCCGGCGATACACGTTTGTATCTCGGCACGGGAAAGATAATTAAAAAAGCCTTTGTTGGGTTAACGGGTTAACCACCCATAGTATCATGCCTTGTAAAGCCCTCTCAATTTAGCCGTTCGGAACCGGCATTAAACAGTAGGTCCCCTTTGTGTGTGGATAACTTAAAAACGCAGCAACGACAGACAAAAGCGGGAGCGTCGCCTACGTCCTTATCAGATATGGGACTTCAAGAAGAAGAAGAAGAATATAAATAGACATTTTTTATAAATAGCACTTAATAATCCACCAACAGATCCCGACCTTCTTACCTTTTGTTATACCAGATTAAAAGTTCAAACAATAGACTGGTTTCATTTTCATACAATTTCGGAAAACATTAGATACGATTATTTAATTACCATACCAAATTAGGGAACACCCTAATCTGCACAATATTTTACTTTATATACTATATATATATATATATATATATATATATATATATATATATATATATATAATGCAACGTCTCTCTGTCTGTCCCTTAGTGCGCTTATCTCTCGAGAACCACTTATCCGATTTACGTGCTTTTAAAACATACCTATGTTCTCTGGCCATGTTATGGGATATATTTTGTTACGGTAGGTGACATAAGGAATAACCACTGACGATAATAGTGAATCAAGTTGCAATACACTGCCTAAATCATTAAATATGGAACAATATTTAATGAATGTTCGTTCCAAAAATCCGAAGTTCCCGAAGTGGTTTTCTGATGAACTTAAAGATCTTATCTTAAAAAAGAAGTTGTGTCACAAAGAATACAAAAAAAACCCGTCGGTGGGAAACTTATCAGAAGTTTTCGGAGTTAAGAACCCAATCCAATATCTATAGAGCAACTGCTACTTGCAGTATGTTAAAAATATTGAGACAAATTTAAAGCATAACACCAAACAATTTTGGAATTTCATTAACAGTAAAAAGGGGGGCAAGTCCACCCCTACCTTAATAAATCTAGACGAGCTAACAGTTAGGGATGGACAGACTATTGTGGAAATTTTTAAGTCTCATTTTCAGGGTGTTTATAGGTCTGATACTGACGGTGGTGAGCCTGGGCTTGAGGATGGTGGGGATAGTGGTGGATCATTCTCCTCTGTTGAGATCTCCCTGGGGGAGGTATTTGAATATATGTCCAAACTTGACATAAATAAGGGACCGGGTCCTGATGGTATATCTCCCAGATTTTTAGTTGACTGGGTCTATGCTTTGGCCAAACCGCTCCATATGCTTTTTAAAATGTCCCTAGAGAGCGGTGTTTTTCCTGACCAATGGAAATACAGTTTCATTACTCCAGTATTTAAGTCCGGCGACAAATCAGACGCTAAAAATTATCGACCTATTTCCATTCTAAGTTCTATTCCAAAAGTATTCGAAAAAATTGTTTGCGACAAATTAAAACCATTCATAAAACCTTTTTTGGTTCCGGAACAGCACGGTTTCGTTGGTGGCAGATCGACGGCTACAAACTTAATCTTGTTGGTTCAAAGTACTATTGATGTAATGGAGGCGGGTGGTCAGGTTGACGTGGTTTATACGGATTTCAGCAAGGCTTTCGACACAGTCAACCACGATATCCTGATAGGGAAGTTAAGAGATTATGGGTTTTGTGGATCACTACTGAATTGGTTGACCTGCTACCTTACATACAGGAAACAGTTTGTTAAAGTAAAGGGCTTTGTGTCGAGTGAGGTATCTGTTGCATCGGGTGTGCCGCAGGGTAGCCACCTGGGCCCGTTGCTGTTTAATATATTTGTTAACGACCTACGAAAGATGATTCTATTTTCAAGGCCCTTGTTTTTTGCAGATGACTTGAAATTGTCTATGGCAATTCATTCTGTTGACGATGCTATGAGACTGCAGGGAGACTTGGATATGGTGAGTGAGTGGTGCAGGAGAAACAAAAATATTAAAAAATGTAAGATTATGTCGTTCTTTCGACTGAAAGTTCCGCTTTTGTATGACAGTATTAATAATTGTCTTCTCGAAAGAGTCTCCTCATTGTGCGACTTGGGTATTTATTTGGACACTAAGCTTGATTTTCATATTCATTATGACTTTATTACTAACAAATGTATTAAACTCCTTGGCTTCGTCTGTAGGAATACTAGGGATTTCCAGACCCTAGATAGCGTGAATATTTTGTACAAGGCCTTGGTGAGATCTTCTTTGGAGTATCTGTCATGTGTGTGGTTGCCATCGTATGCTGTGCATATTGAAGGTGTTGAAAGGGTACAAAGGAAGTATGCTAGATATGTCTCTTGCAAATTTAAGTGGAACATCACTGCCTATGGGGACCGGCTACGAAGACTTCAGCTGCAATCACTTTCAAGACGTAGGAAAGTTGCTGATATATGTTTCTTATTTCGACTTGTCAATGGTCATATAGACCGCTCTGATCTCTCGAGCCTGATAAATTTTCATGTTCAACCAAGATCAACAAGAGACCACGTACTCTTTGCCCCGAGGTATCACAGATGTAACTATGGCGTATTCTCGCCGATCACTAGAATCACTAATGGTGCCAGTGAGGCGGATCTTGATTTTTTTAATCTCTCTTTAAAACGTTTAAAAGAAAAACTGTCGACAGTCCACTGAGTTTTTGAAATGGCAATTACTGGTGTTGTTATTGTATTTTACTATATTATTGAAATTTTTCTGTAAATACTATGTACAAAATGGGTCTGCCCGTAAATAAATAAATAAATAAATAAAATAAATATCATGTAGCAAAGAATGTAATATATATAAAATGCAACGTCTCTCTGTCTGTTCATTGGTGCGCTTATCACTCGAGAACCACTTATCCGATTAACGTGGTTTTTTATTTATATATATGTTCTCTTTCCAGGTTATATAATAATAATAATAATAATAATACCACAGACGACCCAAACAACCGTCTCAGCCGAAACTACTCCCGATAGTTTTACCAGATCCGACATTGTAGGTGATGGAAATTGCCTTTTTCGTGCAGTTAGCTTACACTTGTATGGCCACCAAAACCATCATGAGAAACTCCGAGAGGTTGCTCTAAGATATTTACAACAAAACTGGTCGGAACTTCACACATTTTCATTAATTGAAGTCGACGATATAAAAGACTTCAATAACTACTATAATTATATGAGGAAAAATGGCACCTATGGAACGAGCCTAGAGATACTTGCCCTCTCGGAAACACAAAATAGCAACTTTCATATCTTCTCAAAACAACGAAGAACAAGACATACAAAAATAACTTTTACCGACAGGCCAACAATAATAAGCACGGGAAAATACAACAAAACTATTTACCTTCTACTAACAGGCAACCCAATGTCGGGACACTTTGAGCTTCTGACACCACAAAACGTTGAGAACATTCCAGACAACAGCAGACCAATAAAAGAAGCATCGGGCGAGCGACGTAACGGTCGAGGACGTCGCGGGAAATGGCAGCTCGACCAAAACGATGAAGACCAGGCAACCGAAAATGGACCTGCCCAAAGTGTTGTGCCGGCGAGTAAGCCGACACCCACCAAGGCGGGAAAGTCACAGCAACGCATGAGTTGCACCACAGGAATCAATGAACACGCCATGCGTTGCTGTAATGAAATCACACCTGACAAAGAAATCACTGACAAGAGAATCACTCGCCGCTTGGACCCACCACCACCAATCCCAAGCGCAACCGACGTAAATGCGGGACAAATACAACCACCAAAGCCAGGCCAAACCGCGTATGTTTTGCAAGGACAACATGCAACTACCAAGGCTGGCAAACCAAGACAGCGGTTAAAGTGGACAGATGAAATGAATAAAACAGTGATGCGCTGTTACTACACCGCCACCAAACTAGAAACAGTGACATCAGGCTACAGACTGGAACTACACAGACTTTTCTTGACCGAATATCCACATCTGCAATTACTTGTTACAGAACAGAGAGTAATAGACCAAAAAAGAGTTATTACCAAGAACAATCGCCTCACACCTTTCGAATTGCAAACCATCAAAGATACAGTAGCTGCTGAACTTAACGCAGACCAAGTAGCTGCTGAACTGAACACAGACCAACTAAACAATAGAAACGATAGAGCAGATACCGAACCAATCTCACACACACAACCACCCAGTCGAAAACAACAAGACCCACCACCCAGCAGGAGCATAACTCAAAATAATATTTCAGAGCAAATACCAAGCACCACACGACACTCAACAACATCTATACAACATCACCCCGAATCACCTCTAATACAAACACTCAAAGCACAAATGCAGTCACATCTAGCTCGATGGTCAGGCACCGACCCTACAACAAGGAATCCCATCCCTCGTTTAATTTTCAAACAGAGCACTCAAATGATCCTCAACACAATAAACAAGCACATAATACCACAGTACATAACAGACTTAAGCACGATCGAAGACATCCACACAATAATATATGCAGCAGCAATCACCACTATAACACAAAATAATCAAAAACTCCCGCAACGAAAAAGAGACCCCAACAGCAGAAAACCCAAATATAAATGGCAAATAAGAATAGAAAACAAGATCAACAACATCAGAAGAGATCTGGGACACCTTACCCAGTTTATGAACGGGAACGCATCCAAACGTGTCACACAGGGTGTAGACAAGATCAAATCTAAATCTCTCAACCGAACACTGCCAGAAATCGTTGATACTTTGAAACAAAAACTATCCGTATATGCTGCAAGACTCCGTAGATACAAAGAATCAAACGAGAGGAAAGACACCAACAACCTCTTCCGAAGAAGCGAAAAAACAGTTCTACCGAAAAAACTATGTACAACGAGCAGACAGTAGTAACTGAACCACCAAATAAACAAGAACTCGCAGATTATTGGAAAACTGTCTGGTCAGAACCCAAACTACATAATAATAACACCTCCTGGATCAAAGCCGAAGAAGATAAACACAAACGTGTGACAGAACAAGAAAATTCCACACTAACTACAGAAGAAATTACAGAAACAATCAAACACACACACAACTGGAAATGTCCTGGAATAGACAATATACAAAACTTCTGGTACAAACAGTTTACCACCACACACGAAGCACTCACATACCAAATCAACAAAGCCATTCTACAACCACACACATTTCCCACTTTCCTTACACAAGGAATAACATACGTTAAACCCAAAAGCTCAGACACCACAAACCCGTCAAACTACCGACCTATCACCTGTCTTCCAACCCTATACAAGATCATCACAGCCGCAATTTCCAACAAAATAGAACAACACCTAACAGACAACAATATTATCACAGAAGAGCAGAAGGGATGCAGGAAAAATAGTCGAGGATGCAAAGAGCAGCTGATCATAGATAGCGTGATTATGGGACAAACCAGAAAAGAACACAGAAACCTTCACATCGGTTACATAGACTATAAAAAAGCCTTCGACTCCATACCCCACAGCTGGTTAATCAGAGCCCTAGAAATCTATAAAATCAACCAACACCTCAGGCAATTTCTAGCGCAAATTATGAAAACATGGAAAACCAAAATACGCCTAGAAACACAAACCGAACGCATCCAAACAGAAGAGCTGTACATCAGACGGGGTATATTTCAGGGAGACTCGCTCAGCGCTCTATGGTTTTGCCTCTGTCTTAATCCACTCTCAAATATACTAAACAGAACAGAGCATGGCTTCAATATCAGACACCAAAAAGGGAATCAACATAAAATAAACCATCTCCTATATATGGATGACATAAAACTCTACGCTGCCACAAAAACACAGCTGAAAGAACTCCTCAAAATCACAGAAATATTCACCTTAGATGTCAATATGGAATTTGGTATAAGTAAATGCAAAGTGCTCCACATCAACAAAGGCCAATGGAAGTACCACCATGAGACAGAAACCATCAACAATGAAACACTCGATAACATGTTTGACAAAGAAACATACAAATATCTAGGCTTTCAACAAAGCACCAAACTCAACCATACTCACATCAAAACAGAGCTCAGAACCGAATTCAAGAACAGACTGACGAAACTTTTACAAACAAAACTCAACTCCAAATATCTCACTAAAGCCATCAACACGTTCGCTATACCTATACTCACATATTCATTTGGTATCATCAAATGGTCACAAACAGACTTAGAAAATATTCACATACTTATACGGTCTCAATTCACCAAATACAGGAAATTACACCCCAACGCATGCAAAGAAAGACTTACCATTGAGAGGAAGGCAGGAGGAAGAGGAATTATAGACATCAGATCATTACACACAAAACAAATACAAGCACTTAGGAAATTCTTTCACACCAAGCAAACCAGCCTCCACACAGCAACAGTCAAAGCAGACAAAAACTATACCCCACTCGACTTATCCCGGGTAGACCACCCAGCAGATACACACAGTCACATCCAATTACAACAGGAAAAGATGAAAACGTGGTCAGAAAAAACACTTCACGGAAAACACAGATACCACATAGAGCAAGACCACGTAAATAAAAAACAATCATACACGTGGTTACGGGATGGGCAGCTATTCCCAGAAACAGAAGGCTTCTTACTTGCCATCCAGGATAAAGTCATATTAACCAGAAACTACCAAAAGCATATTATCAAAGACCCAACTATTACAGAAGACAGATGCAGAAAATGTCACCAACAGAAAGAAACGATCGAACACATAACAAGCGGATGTAAAATATTAGCCGGAACGGAATACACAGCCAGACATGACTCAGCGGCAAAAGTAGTTCACCAAGCACTAGCCACCACATACAAGCTCATAGAAAACACAGATCCCTACTACAAATATACACCAACATCCGTACTTGAAAATAAAGATTACAAACTCTATTGGGACATCAGTATCCATACAGATAAAACAGTCTCCGCCAATAGACCCGATATTACTTTTCAGTGCAAAAAAGGAAAAGTCACCTATCTAATTGACATAGCTGTCCCCAACGACACAAACATCCAAACGAAATACACAGAAAAAAATTTCCAAATACACAGACCTTGCAACGGAAATAAAAAGGCTATGGAAACAAGAAAAAGTCATCATTGTCCCCCTCATTATATCAGCCACAGGCCTTACACCAACAACATTCACACCACACTTAGTACAATTAGGACTCAACACAAACATACACAAAAACATTCAGAAGTCAGTGATTTTGAAAACATGTAACATTGTCAGGTCATTCCTTAATACACAATGATAATGCGTTTGTGCTGACTTGGTTTCCACCCGTCAGCCAAACATGGAACCACATTGACCAAATGTGAGAAAGAAAAACGAGAACAATAATAATAAGGATATATGCCCTCAGGAGCCAGGGGAATCCCAGGATTCTCCTAGTACGGGCATTGACGATCCCGAAGTACCTGAGTCATGTTGTGCTGTCTTGTGTTGTCCAGATTATGTGTAACAAAAACGCAATCTTAAGGTGTTTACCACGCCGAGAAGATGAATGGCTCAGCGTTTATGAGTCGCGAACGGTTCCCCCGGATGCCAGGCGCCCTCCGGGAGTAAGTAGCCTTGCTGTGGCATCCAGGCTCTACCGCAGTCGACCCTTCTTTCCTAGGATACTCGTGGGAATACTATGTCAAATAATAATAACTATAATAGTGATAATCGCAGGATGTTGCGGAGGCGACCCATGTCGTACAAACAGCTATAGTAACAAAACAACAACGACAACAACAGACGAACCAAACAACCGCCTCAACCGAAACTATACCCAATAGTTTTGCCAGATCCGACATTGTAGGTGATGGAAATTGCCTTTTCCGTGCAGTTAGCTTACACTTATATGGCCACCAAAACCATCATGTGAAACTCCGAGAGGTTGCTCTAAGATATTTACAACAAAACTGGTCGGAACTTCACACATTTTCATTAATTGAAGACGACGATATGAAAGACTTCCATAACTACTATAATCATATGAGGAAAAATGACACCTATGGAACGGGCCTAGAGATACTGGCCCTCTCGGAAATCCAAAATAGCAACTTTCATATCTTCTTAAAACAACGAAGAACAAGAGATACAAAAATAGCCTTTAGGGATAGACCAACAATAATAAGCACAGGAAAATACAACAAAACTATTTACCTTCTATTAGCAGGCAACCCAATGTAGGGACACTTTGAGCTTCTGACACCACAAAACATTGAACACTTCCCAGAGACCAGTAGAACAGTAAAAGAAGTATCGGGCCTGCGACGTAACAGTCGAGGACGTCGCAGGAAATGGCAGCTTGACCTAAACGATGAAGACTGGGCAACCGAAAATGGACCTGCCAAAAGTGTTGTGCCCGTAAGTAAGCCGACACCCATCAAGGCGGGAAAGTCAAAGCAACGCATGAGTTGCACCACAGGAATCAACGAACATGCCATGCGTTGCTGTAATGAAATCATAAAACCTGACAAAGAAATCACTGACAAGAGAATCACTAGCCGCCTGGACCCACCACCATCAGTCCCAAGCGCAACCGACGTAGATGCGGGACAAACACAACCACCAAAGCCAGGCCAAGCCGCGTATGTTTTGCAAGGACAACATGCAACTACCAAGGCTGGCAAACCAAGATAGCGGTTAAAGTGGACAGATGAAATGAACAGGACAGTGATGCGCTGTTACTACACCGCCACCAAACTCGAAACAATAACATTGGGCTACAGACTGGAACTGCACCGACTTTTCTTGACCGAATATCCACATCTGCAATTACTTGTTTCAGAACAGAGAGTAATAGATCAAAAAAGAGTTATTACCAAGAACAATCGCCTTACACCTTTCGAATTGCAAAACATTAAAGATACAGTAACTCAACTCCAAGAATCTTACTAAAGCCATCAACACGTTTGCTATACCTATACTCACATATTCATTTGGTATTATCAAATGGTCACAAACAGACATAGAAAACATTCACATCCTTATACATTCTCAATTCACCAAATACAGGGAATTACACCCCAACGCATGCATAGAAAGACTTACCATCGAGAGGAAGGCAGGAGGAAGAGGAATCATAGACATCAGATCACTACACGCAAAACAAATACAAGCACTTAGGAAATTCTTCCACAGCAAGCAAACCAGCCTCCATATAGCGACAAGAACTAAACACCTCTCGACTTATCCCGGGCAGACCACTCAGCAGATACACACAGTCACACCCAATTACAACAGGAAAAGATGAAACGTGGTCAGAGAAAACGGAAATACAGATACCATATAGAACAAAACCACGTAAATAAAAAACAATCATACGCTTGGTTACAGGATGGGCAGCTATTCCCTGAAACAGAAGGCTTCTTACTTGCCATCCAGGATAAAGTCATATTAACCAGAAACTACCAAAAGCATATCATCAAAGACCCAACTATTACAGAAGACAGATGCAGGAAATGCCACCAGCAGAAAGAAACGATCGAACACATAACAAGCGGATGTAAAATATTAGCTGGAACGGATTACACAGCCAGACATGACTCAGCAGCAAAAGTAGTTCACCAAGCACTAGCCACAACATACAAACTTATAGAAAACACAGATCCCTACTACAAATACACACCAACAACCATATTCGAAAATAAAGATTACAAACTCTACTGGGACATCAGTATCCATACAGATAAAACAGTCTCCGCCAATAGGCCCGATATTACTTTTCAGTGCAAAAAAGAAAAAGTCACCTATCTAATTGACATAGCTGTCTTCAACTACACAAACATCCAAACGAAATACACAGAAAAAATTTCCAAATACAGAGACCTTGCAACGGAAATAAAAAGGCTATGGAAACAAGAAAAAGTCATCATCGTCCCTCTCGTCATATCAGTCACAGGCCTTACACCAACAACATTCACACCACACTTGGTACAATTAGGACTCAACACAAACATACACAAAAACATTCAGAAGTCAGTGATTTTGAAAACATGTAACATTGTCAGGTCATTCCTTAATACATGTAACGTATAATAGTAAATGCGTTTGTGCTGACTTGGTTTGCACCCGTCAGATAAACATGGAACCACATTGAACAAATGTGAGAAAGAAAAACAAAAACAAACATAATAATAATAATCTTTACTGTCTAACAGATATACCATTTATAAGACAATTAAGATCAAATAACATAATACAAAGGAGACAGAAAAAAAAGAAAGGTAAAGTATTAGTATAGAACAAAAGAGACAAAAAACATTAAAATCACATAGAATTAAATAAAACTGGAAAATTAAAATTTAAATGATACATTTGGAATAAATAACTAAATAATTAATATGATGGGCAAACGAAAGTTTCGGAAAATAATTCCAAGGTCCTTGAAGGTGTTACAGCGTGCAATATCTTCATTATCTAACTTATATCGGAAGTCAATGGTGCTAAATTTATTCGAGTAGGTCAAAAGAAGCACTTACCGGCATTCAGTGGCAGCCTATTTAACTTACACCATTGCTGTAACGACTCCACATCATGTTGCAATGAAAGGCAATCACAAGAGTCTCTTATGGTGCGGAAAAGCTTTAGGTCGTCAGCAAACAAATCAAAATTACTAGTTATGTTATCACCAATGTCGTTAATGAAGAGTGAAAAAATTAAAGGTGCATGGTTGCTACCCTGTGGTACACCACTTGTGGCACTATGATACGCTAACGCTAACGCCGATAGTTTTACCAGATCCGACATTGTAGGTGATGGAAATTGCCTTTTCCGTGCAGTTAGCTTACACTTATATGGCCACCAAAACCATCATGAAAGACTCCGAGAGGCTGCTCTAAGATATATACAACAAAATTGGTCGGAACTTAACACATTTTCATTAATTAGGAACGATGATATGAAAGACTTCAATAACTACTATAACTATATGAGGAAAAATGGCACCTATGGAACGAGCCTAGAGATACTTGCCCTCTCGGAAACCCAGAATAGCAACTTTCATATCTTCTCAAAACAACGAAGAGCAAGAGATACAAAAATAACTTTTAGGGACAAGCCAACAATAATAAGCACAAGAAAACACACCGAAACTATTTACCTTCTACTAACAGGCAACCCAATGTTGGGACCCTTTGAGCTTCTGACACCACAAAACACTAAAAACATCCTAAACAACAGTAGACCAATAAAAGAAGCATCGAGCGAGCGACGTAACGGTCGAGGACGTCGAGGGAAATGGCAGCTCGACCAAAACGATGAAGACCGGGCAACTCACAATGGACCTGCCAAAAGTGTTGTGCCGGCGAGTAAGCCGACACCCACCAAGGCGGGAAAATCAAGGCAACGCATGAGTTATACTACAGGAACACACGAACACACCATGCGTTGCTTTGATAAAAGCACAAGTCCTGACAAAGAAACCACTGAGAAGGGAATCACTCGCCGCCTAGACCCACCACCATCAATCCCAAACGCAACCGACGAAGTATTTAATCAAAAACTCCCGCAACGACAAATAAATCCCAACAGCACAAAACCAAAATTCAAACGGCAAATAAGAATAGAAAACCAAATCAACAACATCAGGAGATATCTAGGATACCTTACCCAGTTTATCAACGGGAACGTGTCCAAACGAGTCACGCAGAGTATAAACAAGATCATCTCCGGGTCTCCCGGGGGCTGGTTCGGAGGCGGAGGCGTCGACTTGCAGACATCATAATTTTAAGATAGATTTTTGCAACATACGAGGTATAAACGCGAACATAAATTCAGTGCATCAACACCTGCAATCAGATAAACCTCATGTACTCGCTCTATGTGAAACCAAGGTCAGTCCATCGACCAGCACGGTCAACTATCTTTATCCTGGGTACGACTTCTATTCCCGATTTAGGCGTAACTTTGGAATCTGCCTTTTTGTCAGAAGCGACCTCTCTTGTCAACGAGAAGAAGCTCTGGAGCCCCCAAACTTTGATGTTATGTGGTTAAAAATAACGACTCAACAAACCACAAGGTTCATCTGTATCCTGTATCGACCACCAAGTGATACCAATTTTCGAACACTTTTCGCTTCTCTTGCAGACACCATCGATCATTTACAAAGTAACTATCCAAGTGCCGAAATTGCCATCCTGGGCGACTTTAATGTCCACAATATCAACTGGCTCAAATATTCAAATACTACCGATGAACAAGGTCGTGAAGCTGAATTATTCTCAATCAGTTATGGCTTAACTCAGCTTATTGACGAACCAACACGGATCCCTGATCGAGACGGGGAGTTCGCCAGTCTTCTTGATCTGTTTTTAACCACCAATCCGGAGATTTACACGGTCACCGTAAATCCGCCATTAGGTTCTTCCGACCATAAACTGCTTTCGACATCGAGTATCCTGCCAATCAGTGACAGAGAGGCGCCTAGGCCGCGCAAGATTTGGCACTACAAATCTGCTAAATGGGAAGATCTCATGGAATACTTTCGAACTTTCCCTTGGATGGACGTTTGTTTTCGATCCGATAACCCATCTGACTGCGCCAGGGAGGTCTCCGATGTTATTTTGGCTGGTATGGAAGCTTACATCCCTTTTTCGAAGAAATGCTCCTCCAACGGCAAGCCTTGGTTCGACCGAAAATGCAAAGAAGCTGTTGCTTCTAAACATATTGCCTACCGACAATGGCGTGAAAATCCTAACACCTTAAACCGAAACATCTTTGTTCATGCCCGGAACAGATGCAAGGGAATTATCGACGAAACCAAGGAGGCACACAATCAACGAATTAGAAACAAACTTTTCGCTTGTCCCAGCAATTCCAGGTCCTTTTGGGCAATCGCTAAGGCAGTTAGTCAAAATTTTACCAAATCCACCATACCACCACTCACACGGCCAGATAATTCCATTGCAACCACACCTGTTGAGAGAGCGAACTTGTTGGCTGAACTCTTTGCTTCACATTCTACTATCGATTTCCAAGGAAAAACACCACCTACTATTTCTATATTGCAGTCAAGGATGCCCGATGTTGTCTTCAGACAGCGCATCATAAAGCGTATTTTAATGAAGCTAGACACCAAGAAGGCTTCTGGCGCTGACGGAATACCTGCCATAGTTCTCAAAAACTGTGCAAGGGAACTAACACCAGTTTTCTGTAGACTTTTTAACCTATCCTACAAAAAGGGAATATTTCCGTCCTGCTGGAAATGTGCCACGGTTCAGCTGATACCTAAAAAGGGTAAGAAGACCTTGCCAAATAACTACCGACCAGTTGCACTGCTTTCAATAATATCGAAAGTCATGGAAAAGGTTATCAATGAGCATCTTCTAAAATATCTTGAAAGATTCAATATTATTAGCGATCACCAATATGGTTTTCGTAAACATAGATCAACAGGAGATCTTCTGACTTATGTAACACATGTTTGGAACAACGCAATTGAACACTTTGGAGAATCTCGAGCGGTTGCTCTTGACATATCCAAGGCATTCGACCGTGTTTGGCACGATGGACTGTTGGCTAAGTTGCGCTCTTATGGTATGTCTGAAAGGTTCTGTTTGTGGCTCTCATGTTTCCTCAAAGAGCGTTCTTTACGAGTGGCGGTTGACGGATTTCTTTCTAACACCCCTCACTATCAACGCCGGTGTGCCCCAGGGCTCCGCACTGTCTCCTACTCTCTTTCTCATTTACATTAACGATCTGCTGGAAAAGACCGGGAATCCAATCTATAGCTTTGCAGATGACAGTACGCTTGTCTCTTCATTCACCTTGAACGCTCGGACATCGGCTGCTCAGGCGAATATCCGCAGACAGCAGGAGGTCGTTCAACTTAACAAAGACCTGGAAGAAATTCTATCTTGGGGTGACAGTAACCAAGTGGAATTTAACGCTACAAAAACCCAAGCGGCAGTTTTTTCTAAAAAAGTTAACGTTGCTGAACCCGACATAGTTATGTAGGGGCACTCCATTCCCCTAGCATCGTCGCTCAATTTGTTGGGCGTTAGTTTGGGAGCAAATATGTCTTGGCATGAACATGTTGCAGGCATAGCAAGGAGAGCTTCTCAAAAGTTGGAAATATTATTTAGAACCAGAAAGCTTTACACCCACAGCAACTGTTAATTCTTTACAAAGCCCAAATTCGACCAAATATGGAATACTGCTCCCACGTTTGGGGCTCCGCTCCCAAACATACACTGCATTTGTTGGATTCTGTTCAGAGAAGAGCGGTCCGTCTGATTGGGGACCCGGAATTGACCGGCGGCCTTGATTCGCTGGAACATCGAAGAACGGTTGGCGACTTGAGTCTGTTTTACAAGTATTTTTATGGAAAGTGTTCGAAGGATGTAGCCCGCTTAATTCCTCCCAAAGCGGTGCATGTTAGAAATACACGTCGCGCTGGTGCTTCGTATCCGTATGAGGTTCAGCTTGTTACTCCGCGTACGACGCTTTTCAAGCAATCTTTTATATGGAGAACGTCATCCCTTTGGAATAATTTGCCCAGCGCTGTGTTTCCCACCGAGTACAATTTACAGCGATTCAAGAACAACGTGAATCGCTTTTTCCGCACTCGTGCCGCTCCTGGAGCGCTTTACGGACTTCCCTGCAGCACGTGTGCTAGACCAATAAAAAAAAAATAAAAAAAAATAACTGAGTTATCAATTGGGATTTTAAACTTAGTTAAACAACCTTAGGCTGTTGTGGCTGTTACTTGATGGAAATTCATAACGAATGTACTGAAAGACTGATCTTGTCAGTTTTCACTTTATTTTGTTTTACAGAAACTGTATTTCGTTAGCTATCACTTGATACAAAATGATATCTAAATTGAATGTTATTACATTTTAATAAATACCCTAAGGTAAGTAGGTAACAAAAATTATTACTGTGTACTAATGAATATTGACGGGAAATCTATTCTGAACTTTAACTGTTGTAATTGTAATTAAGAAAGGTGAGTTACCATGGGTTAGGTAGGTATTTTTCTGCTCACTTAAGATGATATTTGAATTTTGTCATTCTATTTATTTCTAAATTTTCCAACAGACTCCTGTTTTGTATATGTAAAATTTTCAATTTGTCGTCAAAAAGATGATTGGATTCTGTTAAATGATTACTGAATCGGTTTTATTTTTTAAATAACTTCTTTTATGCTTTGAAATACGAACTTCGAAAGAACAATCTTGAACTGATACACTCTACATTTTTTTGTTCTATTTTGTTTTCCTTTTTCATTTTTAATAAATTTTGCCAACAAGTTGTTTGTTCTAAAAGCTTTGTTGATATTATGTTTAATTAAGGGGTTCTTAATTTTTTTAGATGTTACGAAAATTGTTTTTCGGTTGCATCCCTTAGAATTTTCAGATCTAGAACGAAATACGAGGAATTTATAAAAAAGACTACATTAATCAAAAAGGAAACTTGATTCTCTTATAAGGGAAAAAACAAATATCACCTAGAGATTACTACAAAGAAAGTTTTTTCAGACCATAAGTTCTTTAACATATTTATAAATTTATCAACAATAAATTTTTCCAATCAAGAAACAGCTCCCTTAAACAAAGGTTTGAAACATAATATAAATAACAAATCTGAATTAAAAGAATTTGAAATCTTGGCAGTAGAAACTGAAATAGCTTTAAAAAATATATAGCAAAAAATACATTTGCGCAGATATTATAAAAAAAAGGAATTTCATACCAAAAAATCAAATTTAGGTAATGAAATAAATGTAACCAGATCAATACAAAACAAGGCCAAAAATAATAACATTATTTTCACGCACAATAGTCGCTATAGATTAACACCAGCATATAGACAAAACAGTAGATTTCATTATGAAAGGAAATTTCAAAATATTACAAAAATATTCAACAGATAAATTCAAGAAAGATACCAGAATAGTATTAGGAAACGCTTCTAGTATCATATCAAACAACCAAATCTCAAAATTAAGAGTCATGAATCATCAGCCTTCTCAACTTTATTCATTAGTCATATTAACAAGTAGGCTGAAAACTTTTTAATCTGACACATAGATGTCGCCCTATTCCAAAAATCCATATGATTTTTAGGAAGTACCAACCTTCAAACGATACATGTCAAAATTTCATGATATCTCGACGATTAGTTTATAAGTTATAGTGGTTTTAACGAAGCTACTTTTGGTATTTTTAAAACAATGGAAAAAATCGAATTTCGTGTGTTGATTAAACACTGTGTTTTGATGGGAAAAAATACCGTTCAAGCAGAGCAATGGCTTGATAAATGTTACGGGGACTCTGCCCTTGAAAAATCACTCATTATTTACTGGTATGTTGAACTTAAACGCGTTCGTACAGACACAAATGATGCTGAGCGCTCTGGATGCATAAAATTGTTTTGGATGACCGTAAAGTGAAATTGCGTGAGATAGATTACACCCTATCAAAAGAACGTGTTAGTTTTATTTTGCATGAACATTTGGGGATGAGAAAGCTCTGTTCGAAATGGGTACCGCGTTTTCTCACAGTAGCTCAAAAACAACATGTTGATGATTCTGAGAGCTGTTTGGACTTGTTTAAGCGCAATAAAAAGGATTTTTTCTTGTGTTATGTGACAATGGATGAAACATGGATCCACCACCACACATCGGAATCAAATCGGCAGTCAGCTGAGTGGACAGTAGCCGGTGAAGGTCGCCCGTAGCGACCAAAGACATAACAGTCGGTTGGGAAGGTTTTGGCCTCTGTATTTTAGGATGCGCATGAAATAATTTTCATCGATTATGCTGAGAAGGGAAAAACACTTAAAAGCGGATATTATATAAAGTTGAAAGCAGTTTGAAGGCAGAAATCGCAAAGAAACTGCCCCAAATGATGTGTGCTCTTTTAAACGATTTCGCATTGCCTGCGGATATTTGCATGAGTAGCCGATGTTCGAGTACTCAAAGTAAATGAAGAAATAGGCGTACTGTAATTTGCAAATCTGTAGATTGGGTTCCTAGTCCTATTCAGCAGATCGTTAACAAATAGGAAAAAGAGAGTAGGATATAGTATGGAGCCTTGGGGCACACCAGCGTTGAAACTGAAGATATTAGAAAGTAACCCGTTAACTGCCTTTCGGACATAAATTTGACTTTGTCATATTCAAGAATATCTTCATCCAAATATTATATCTTATATATTAACCACAAAAAAAAGTTGAACAATAGAAGGGCTTCCGAGATATTTAGAAAAGAAGCTTGAGATATTCTTTCTATATATTACTGATTCTAAAACTAGAAATACTTCAAAAATAACATAATTTTCAGCTTTCTGAACTAAGAATCTTGAAAGGACGTATAATATAGTAAACTCTTTTGCACCTTTAGCTCCTTATAAGTTTGAATAAATGGAAATATATTTAAATTTTTTCTATTATTCAACATAAACCCAGGAAAACCATTGATACTATACAAAACTGATAAAACCCCTATTTCTTTAAATCCATTCCCCTAAAGCGATATCTCTTTTTTCTTGCTTCAACTATTATATCTATACCAAACTTCAATTAAGAGCTCCGGCGCCATAAGACAGACCGAAAAACAGACAAAACTGACGGACGTTGCAAATTATATTTTTCGTGCTCCGAAACTTAAGGAGAAATAAAAATATCGGGTGGTGACTTTTTTATTTTCTTTTAGTGAAAGAAGTAAAAAAAGAGGTTTTAATATCTTGGTGGTACTGCACAGTTTACATCAGACTGACTTTAAATTTATCCCTTGAAAAATGTTTGACGTTTTCCGCCCACCAGGGATATCTCCAATAAAAATACACTACTTCGCTATATATATATTTTACTTTAAAGTAAAGCTTTACACTCCACAACAACTGTTAATTCTTTACAAAGACCAACTATGGAATACTGCTCCCATGTTTAGGGCTCGGCTCCCAAACATACACTGCATTTGTTGGATTCTGTTCAGAGAAGAGCTGTTCGTCTGATTGGAGACTCTGGAACATCGAAGAACGGTTGGCGACTTGCGTCTGTTCTACAAGTATTTTCATGGAAAGTGTTCGAAGGATGTAGCCCGCCTAATTCCTCCCAGAGGGGTGCATGTTAGAAATACACGTCGCGCTAATACTTCACATCCGTATGAGGTTCAGCTTGTTACCCAGGGCTGTGTTTTCCACCGAGTACAATTTACAGCGATTCAAGAATAACTTGAATCTCTTTTTTCGATCCTGTAGCGCTTTAGAGACTATATATATATATATATATATATATATATATATATATATATATATATATATAACTCTAACTTAATTTATTTATTAGAGTTGCATGGAAGACACAATCGAATACCTTCCACAGATCATAAAATGCTGGCTAAAAATATAGTCCCCTTCCAAGAATATCCGCACAAAATATATAGCTATCGCTACAGAAAGACAAACAGGTGCCTCAAAACGAATCCCGTTGGCTACCGTCGAATCGTTAAAGTGTGCCTCGTCCAGTTTTTCAGATATCTTCTTCTTGTGGTGCCTATCTGTTTCTCATGACGTGTCCGAGATATTCCAGCTTCGTTGTCTTTATTCTCATCATTATCTCCTTAATTTTTGCCAGTCTTCTTAGAACCCTCTCAATGGTAACGTGATCATTCCAAGGTACTTTGAAAAATTTTCTGGTATAACCACATCCCAGAGGCTTCGATCTTTTTACATGATGCCTCGGTCAATGTCCACGACTCCATCCCATACAACATGGGAAAAATATAGCGTCTTAGTAACCTATTTTTTACCTACTGCACTGACTTAGCCGTTTCTTATTGGAGATCCATAATAACTAGGAATTTATCTGAGATAAATTAAATATTCTGTAATATACTTTGTAGTTAATTTACATCTTGCTCCAGAAGAAGACACAGTGTGTCGAAACAATTATCAGCAGTAATATAATAAACATAAGTGGTAATCTTAAATAGTAGCTTAAATTTTCGTTCCTAGCTATTTTTTACCGGTAATGAAGAGTCGTGGCATCTAAATAATTCAGCCATTTTTAAGAATGCGACTCTTGACCTTTCCATTCGATTTTTGATCTCTAGTGCATCGCTTACTCTTGTCCCTAGATACGTATATGCAGGTTATTTACTACCAGTCTTCTGATTTGATTGTTGTTCTTTGATATTATCTTGTGTTTAGTTTTTTTAATGTTAAGTGATAAGCGATGTGACTCACCAATTTCACACACTCTATTCATTATATCTTGAAGGTCTTCACTGTTGTTTGCAAATACGATCGTATCGTCTGCGTATCGAATGTTGTTTATGTATTCAGATATATCGCGCGAATTTTTCCCATTATTTAACATATAATTAAGCTTCTTATTGAGCGGCAAGCTCTGAGAAAATAGACGAGGAAGATTTTAATGATCCAGCGATAGTCAGCCGGCATTGTTTTTCGGTAAAGTTTTGTTTCACATGTTTGCCTTTGTGTAGCAATAGCTATATTTTTTGTAATATCCGTAATAAACTACAGCATATCTATTGTTTTATAAGTAATTTTTGCCTTAATTTTAAAGGTATTAAAAATTTTTGACAATTGAGGATTCAACAATATAAGTCTGTAATTATTAAGTTTATGTACTGAACTGACAGGAACCAACTTCAGTTAAAATATTTAATTAATTACCCTACTGATTCATCCATATATTTATATAATACGGGTATATCTAATACAATATTAAAGTTTCATTTAGGAATTCACATTGCCTGTCGTACGAAGTTCAAAAGTTTGATGATTTAAAGGATATTAGCTTACAGCTATATATCTGGTAGTGCATTTAACGCTCACGCTATTGAAGGATTTTGCATGCAATTATAACAGCCTTATTGGTAAAATGATCGTCATTCAAAGTCAGGATATTTACATTAAAATTAGAAAAGTTAGACGCTCTCGGATGGTCATAATTTTACATGGTTGTGTTGAGTCTGGGTGTAACGATATTTAAATTTATAAGCCAATATATGCTAGTTCTAAAGAGATTAATTGGTTTATTACTTTGCCTTCGAAACGAATGGCTTGTCATAATGTTTGTCATTCAACGCCAGTAAAAACATGATTTATTGAAAATAATTATAAAATAAGGAATACGATGGTAGAATACAACGAAAGCTGAGACAGTAGCTTCCGAGCCGACAGAGTGGTTGATACGGTCAACGCTTAAAAGCAGGTAGCGCTTTTCGAGAGATCCTCCTCAGGCATATATAGTTATTCTAATATATGCCTGAGGAGGATCCCTCGAAAAGCGCTACCTGCTTTTAAGCGTTGACCATGTCAACCACTCTGTTGGCTCGAAAGCTACTGTATCAGTTTTCAATGGAGTAATAGGTATGCATACTTAATACAATTCGTTGTCTCCTACCAGCGTATTCCGTAACTTCTGGGATAAGTACCAGTAGATTCCGTTCTCTTGTTTGTCAATCCT
The DNA here is from genome assembly GCA_019049505.1 of Pachyrhynchus sulphureomaculatus. NCBI lineage: Eukaryota > Metazoa > Arthropoda > Insecta > Coleoptera > Curculionidae > Pachyrhynchus > Pachyrhynchus sulphureomaculatus. Next base: position 96,043,150 of record CM032455.1, read on the forward strand.
AGCCTGACTGACGAGCCGTGATACGGCGAAACGCGTCTAGGATGGATTTGACGAACAAGAGAACAGCTAGTAAACTGCTGAAATATGGACTTCTGTCTATTTTCAGTTGCTTTACAATAACTATATATGCCTGAGGAGGATCCCTCGAAAAGCGCTACCTGCTTTTAAGCGTTGACCGTGTCAACCACTCTGTTGGCTCGAAAGCTACTGAGTCAGCTTTTGATGGAGTAATGGGTATGCGTACTTAATACAATTCGTTGTATCCTACCATCATATTCCGTAACTTCTGGGATAAGTACCAGTAGATTCCGTTCTCTTGTTTGTCAATCCTAGCCTGACTGACGAGTCCTAATGCGGCGAAACGCGTCTCAGAATGGATTTGACGAACAAGAGAACAGCTAATAAACTGCTGAAATATGGACTTCTGTCTATTTTCAGTTGCTTTACAATAACTGTATATGCCTGAGGAGGATCCCTCGAAAAGCGGTACCTGCTTTTAAGCATTGACCGTGTCAACTACTCTGTCGGCTCGAAAGCTACTGTGTCAGCTTTCGATGAAGTAATAGGTATGCGTACTTAATACAATTCGTTGTATCCTACCATAGTACTCCGTAACTTCTGGGATAAGTGCCAGTAGATTCCGTTCTCTTGTTTGTCAATCCTAGCCTGACTGATGAGCCGTGATGCGGCGAAACGCGTCTCAGGATGAATTTGACGAATAAGAGAACAGCTAGTAAACTGCTGAAATATGGACTTCTGTCTATTTTTAGTTGCTTTACAATAACTATATAAAATAAGGAATTAGGGCATAATTTTTTAAAAATTAAATGTACACTTACTAGGATAGAAAATTTTTAGTATCAAATTTGTACTCGTTAGTATTTGAAAAGAATAAGATTAAAGAAACTTGTACAAAAATCCCATCAAAAGAGATCATAATGGTGATTGGAGACTTTAATGCTAAAATTGGCTGTACAAATAACAATGACCAGGTTCAGAATATCATTGGAAAATATGGGCTTGGTGTTAGAAACGAATGTGAAGATCGTCTACTTCAGTTTGCTAATAGTAATAGCTTCACTATCACTAATACCACCTTCAAACATCGTCCAAGACAACTTTTCACCTGGGTGTCACCGGACGGGCATTACAAAAATCAGATTGATTATATCCTGATTAGCTATAGATTGAGGTAATCTATATTGAATGTATGATCCTGCCCAGGCGTGGTATGTGGTTTAAATCACAAGTTATTAAAGGCTTATATGAGAATAAAACTAGCCACCCCTAAAAAAACAACAACATGAGAATTACAGTGTCAAACAGTACTCTTTTGCAAACAATAATCAAATTTAACATTCCGGAAGTCACAGAATATATAGACAAAACGTGGACAGATATTAAGAAGTGAATAACAAATGCTGCTACACAATGCTCGGCAAAAATGCACAAACACCCTAAAACACTGGATCACCGACGATACCCTAAAGCTTGTAGAAACAAGAAGAAATATGATTTTAGTAAACAACACATCGGATCGTCAAGACAGAATCAGACCAATCAATAAAGAAATCAAGGTGGCCTATAAAAATGACAAAAACGCATACTTGAATAATATATGTGACGAGCTAAAACAACATGCTATGAACAATCGACCACAAGAACTTTACGAAAAGGTAAAATACCTATCGAAAGAAATCAAATCAAAAACAAATAACAAAGGCCAACGATGAAAAAACTTTTTTAATAATTTTACCTGATTCCTATGTTTTTTGGTGTGCTGAGTTCGAAAATAATAATAAAAAAGTCGTATCATCCACCAATTTTTCACATTTTAATATTCAAAATGAGAAAAATTTATTTTTTATCATTCGAATGTTATTAGGTTGGCAATAAAATTAAAATTTTTTAAGGTTGGCAGTAAAATCAAATATTATTAGGTTGGCAGTAAAATCAAATAGTATTAGGTTGGCAGTTCTGATAAATGTCCAACCTGTTTATTTTCTTCCAGTTAATATAACCTCGCATTGCAGTGTTTAACCAATGTGCTTTAATTCCCACTCAAGTATGGATAATCATGGTTGTAAAAACTCTCCCAACACTTTTTATTATATATATGTGGTGAGTTTGTAGTTAAAAAACATCAAAGAAACATTACTGACTTTGTAAAAAGTATACTTTGCATATTTTGGTGTAGAAATCGGTAATCAAGAAAAAATGTTGGGCTCCTCACAAAGTATGTTATGTTTGTGTCCAGGATCTTAGGAAATGGTATAAGAAAGAAAAGAAAGCTTTTACATTTGCAGTACCCATGATATGGAGGGAGCAAGAAAATCATTCTCATGATTGTTATTTTTGCAGCGTTGATGTTTCTGGATATAACTCCAAAAATAAGAAAGTAATTGTCTATTCTAATTTTACTTCAGCTAATCGGCCGGTAGGACATGGACCTGGACTTCTTGTCCATGAGCCACCTCAGTCTATTGATGACGTTTTACAGTCCAGTCCAGAATTTAATGAAAGTCGACCCGATGATGATGAGTTTTAATGTTCTCTAGAAAATTTAAAACCACAGTTGTTTACATAAGCTGAGTTAGTGAAGAGATCAACAGTTTGCTCAGTTTTTCAAGCAGGAAGAGGATTTTTTTTTCCCTATTTTGAAATTTAATCGATGTTATATTGTGAGAGAACTGTGAGTGATACAAAAAAACTGATACCAGATACGGTTTCAGCACCCAAAAATACATAACGCTTAGATGTATTAGTTTAAAAAGTTTTTAAAAATATTTCTTTTTGTCGGCCTGTGTAATCAGAGAAAGGAAGGTCACCATCATGCCTGGATTCATTGACGTTTGGAAGGATTACTGTAAAGAACTTCTTGTGACCCAATTAGTAGGTGACTGTTGTGTCGACCAAGAAGCCGCAGAAGAACAAGAGCCAAGTATTCTTAAGTCTGAAGTCAGGAAGGCTATTCAAAGGTTAAAGAATAGAAGAACAGCAGTTACTGACGAGATCGCTGAGGACATAATAAAAATGATGGGAGAAACCGCCGTGACTATGCTACATCAACTATGTAATGAGGTATGGAAGACTGGAAGATGGCCGAAAGACTGGTGCGGTTGCATTTATACCCTTGCATAAGAAAGGATCCCCTTGGGTTTGCAGCAACTATCGAACAATCGCCCTAGTGTCACACGTTGGTGTTTCTATGGATCCTAAATGAAAGACTCAAAACTTTTTTGCTGCCACAAATATCTATCGAACAAACAGGCTTCATTCCAGTATGAGGGACTAACAACTCTAACAAATTCTCAACATACGCCAGATAATAGAAAAAGTCAGGGAATTCCAAATAGCAACCAATATTTGTTTTATAGACTACACTAAGGCTTTCGACTGCCTACAAGGGAACAAACTCTGGTCGATTCTAATCGACAAGGGAACACCTATACATCTTGTAAACCTTATTCGATCCTTGTATGAGAACACAAATAGCAGAAATAAACTGAATAATTCTTTTTTCGATCCCTTTATCGTAGAAGCTGGCGTCAGACAGGGCTGTATTCTGTAACCTTTACTTTTTAATAGTTATAGTGAACATATAATGAGTTCTGTTTTGGATGGCTGGAGTGGGGATGTGACAATGGGTGGAGAAAAAGATTTTGTAGCCAGACCGTTCAGGGTATAATAAAGTTGCTACTAACAATATGGTAGGTATACTGTTACTGAACGCTACTACCTGCCCATAAGGGCCGCAAACTTTGCCCCGTCAGAGTTTTATTGTAGATAATAATAACACATACAACCAACCTCAATAGCAAATAATAAAGAAAGACACTTCAGTTGCTCCTCATAACTAAGGCTTTCGTAAGACAAGTGTGACGAAATAAAGAAGAGCAAAAAAACAGAATTGCAGCTTGCCAGAGAGCAGGCAATTTATTAAGAATCCTAGAGAAAGTTAGGGCAGTGTCAGCGTAATACAAATAACAGTAAAGGTGGGCTTTTTGGCAATAATACAGAAATTGTAGAAAAATATCAACCAATAGTATTTTTCAATTCGTAAGCCTGTTTTAAATCTCTTTACGTAATTATATGATTTCGTAAAATTAAAATTTCAAAATGCTAGAACCTTCGTTCATTAAATTAAAAACAAATATATTGTTTCCATCTTATGATAGTCCTAGTATCGCGGTGTAGCTCCTCTTATTTAAGTTTATATGGTTGAACTACATACCACGCAGAAGACATCTAAGTAACCTTAGATATGCGGATGATACTATTATACTTGCGACTTCAATACAAGACCTAGACTCAATTATGGACCGCCTGGAAATCACTAGCAAAAACTATGGATTGACAATTAATAGAGCGCAGACCAAAGTAATGATTGTTAGTCGTAATGAAGATCTGTCAGACATAAATAAAATTGCTGGTTTCACTGTTGTAGACCATTTCAACTATTTGGGATTCCTCATAACTAACAACGGTGGTTGTGAAGCGGAAGTAAGAAGACGTTTGGCAATGGCTAGAAAATCGACCTTCAAACTTACTAAGGTCTGGAAAGATCCAGCTCTCACAAAAAACACAAAGTTAAGATTGCTATCCAGCCTTATATCCCCCATAGCAACTTATACATCGGAAACATGGACCATTAAACAAGCTGACAAAAGACGAATCGATGCGTTTGAGATGTGGGCATATCAAAGAAACCTCAGAGTATCATATACCGAACACTGTACTAATGTATCTATTCTTGAAAAGCATGGTATAAATGACCGACTTTCAAATAGAGTTAATAGACAGTACCTGAAATATTTTGGTCACATGAGGAAAGTGGATACTATGGAAAAGCTTGTAGTAACAGGGAAGGTCGAAGGTAAAAGATCAAGGGGTCGGTCTCCTACAAGATGGTCCGACTAAGTAAGATCTCTCTCCTTGGTATGGGTAGGCACGAGTCAAGTCAATTCGCACAGGATCGAGATGCCTGGAGAGTAACTGTTAAGGTAGCAATTGCATAGAGTCACCGATACTCCTATTGGGGTGAAAGGATTGAGAGAGAAAGATTATTTGAAAAACTTACTTTATACCCCTACAGTTTCTAGGTTAAAAAATATATATTTCAAATTTTCGTCGGTTGTCTGTCTCGCCGTTTTTCATTTGGCACTATAGGTCCCAAATAAAATGGGGTATCAGTGTCAAATTTGGTATTTGATCTGAGAGCTTATATTTCTGAGCGATATCGCTACCAGAGATAAAGGATAAAAGAGATGATGGTCGATAAATTTAGCGAATTTTTTGTAGGTTTATATCATTTTTCTCATTTTTCTGCTAGGAAAATATTAAATTTAATATATGTTAGAATTGTAGATGGTTAAATTGTTAAGGGGTGTAAGGGGCAGAAAAATGTGGATACGTGTAGTAGTTTTAAATAGATTATGTTAAATATTCTTTTTATTGTGCCTGGAGTCGAGTAATGTGAAAATTATGTTAATTTTTCACTACTTCCAATCTTAACTGAAATGAAATATAGAGGGGACTGAGATCCTCGTATAGTTAACAAAGTGACCTCAAAAAATATCAGCATTTTGACTTCGAAAGCTATTTTACTTTTTCTTTGTTGTTCAAAAACGGTTAATTTTAAGTATGGTAACTTATATTCTATTACATTTATATAAATATATAAAAAGTAAATAAGAAGAAGGTTCAAATATATCTTGTCATATATATTGTGACTTTTTAAGTCAAAAATATACTAGGAAGGAGAGGTGTAATTGGGATACAAAATATTTTAATACGAAATTTGAATTTCTTCCGCTAGCTGTAATTTTTTTCTTGCTCGTTAAAGGAACGTTCTATATTTTACGTAGGCGAGCAAATATTATAGAAGTGGTTATAAGAGAATATTACTACGATGAGTTGGAATATCAATTAGTGGTAACTCTAACGAGTGTACATATCCTAGTGAGGTAAAAACACTTTTTTTGTAAAAATTTTATAATATAATTTTTTTTATGAAATTGTACAGGGTGAGTCAACGATAGAGTAAAGTTCAACATCTCATTTGTTTCGGGAATTACGAAAAATTGTTAAATAAAATAGTTTTAGGGGATGTTAAGGTGCACAGTTTGAAATTATTTTTGAGTATACAGGGTACTTCAAAAAAAGTGTGGCCGATATAACATATGTTTTTTTAAATGGACCTTTTTATTAATAATGTTATATACCTAAACCTAGTAGTTTTTCTAATATTTCAATTTTTTTTATAAAAAATACTAGTTTTCAGTTTTGTAAAAGATTGCCAGTAGCGCCATTGTTTCTGAAGGTGGAATACTCATAATTGGTACGAGCGTTCTATAGAGATGGAAAAAAAAGATATGTGTAAAGAAATTTGAGTTAGATGCTACAGGATGTTCAAAATAAATTTTTACATTTCGACTATTTTTAATTGAAAAATCTCAAATTTTTTAAATAGCACACCCTGTGTATTATTATTTTTTCTGATAGATTTTACAAAACCCTCCAACTTTTATTAACTATGTCATATACCTATTTTTCGATTTATTTTGAATTGTTCAATTTTTACCCTTGTTTTTAATACACTTACGCTATAGTGTTTAGTTATCTAATGATTAATTATAGTTTAACTTATCTAATGAATAATTATTATAACGTAATAAATGTTCAAAAATATGCCCGTCTACTTGAATGTGCATGTTTAGTCGTTTTTTTATATTTTTCTTCACTTTCCTTAGCATAAATGGCGTTATTGTCGTACACGCATCCGTATCCCATTTTCCGTAACTACTGGTGTTGTAAGGGGATTCACACAAACACGATCTTTAATGTAGCCTCAAAAAAAGAAGTCTAAAGTGTTAAGTCACATGATCGAGGGGGCCACTGAATGAATCCATTCTTACCGATCCATTTTTGTGGGCAACGAACGTTTAAAAATTCTCAAACTTCCCGAGCTCCGTCTTATTAAATCCACATTTTTTCCCTTTCAAAGTTATTAGCTTCTCAAGAAATTTGGATATCTATGCCCGTTAAGCGGTTCGCGGAAAAAATATGGACCAATAATTAGAAAATTTAATATTCCACACCATACATTAAGCGACCAACGGTTTTGGTTTTGAACTTCCCGGACCCAAAATGGATTAACATGTTATGGCTGTTAATTGCTCCATTACTGCGAAAAGTAGTTTCATCAGAAAATCTTATTTTGGATAAAAAATTTGGATCGGCCTCTATTGCTCCATTCATGGTGGTACGAAAGTTTACTCCTCGTTCAAAATCACGGTCTTGAATTTCTTTATGTAGTTCCATATGAAAGGGATGATACTTGTATTTTCTCGTGGTGCAATTAGCCGTAGATTGGGATGTGTCAGATAAGTCAGCTAGTTGACGGCTGCTGATCTGGGGATTATCTTCAACATGAAGTAAAATCTTCATTTCTTTTTCTTCATTGGTAGCAATCTGGTTTATTACTTTCTGTTTCGTATACTTAACGCTACCACTACCATCAAACCGTTCCATTATGCACTGAAAAGATTTTCTAGATGGTATATTTCTACTAGAGTACTTCGCTCCGTAAAGCCTTACTGCCGAAAGACAATTTTTTCCCGCCTCGCCCAGTATTTAAACCATATCAGTTAATTCATTTTTAGGAAAATTCATAACTATTACCTTTATACATCACTTACTACAAAAAATTAAATTATTTTTACTTGCTTAATAGACATGTTATGATTTGACAATGCCTAAATTTTTGTTTTGTCTTGACAACTATGATGTTATAGCGTAAGTGTATTAAAAACAGGGGTAAAAATTGAAAAATTCAAAATAAATCGAAAACTATTAGAAATAGCTATATGACATATTTAAAAAAAGTTGGAGGGTTTTGTAAAATCTATCAGAAAAAATAATAATATACAGGGCGTGCCATTTAAAAAATTTTGAGATTTTTCAATTTAAAATAGTCGAAATGTATAAATTTATTTTGAACACCCTGTAGCATCTAACTCAAATTTCTTTACTTATATCTTTTTGTTCATCTCTATAGAACGCTCGTACCAATTATGAGTATTCCACCTTCAGAAACAATGGCGCTACTGGCAATTTTTTACAAAACTGAAAACTAGTATTTTTTTAAAACAATTGAAATATTAGTAAAACTATTATATTTAGATATATAACATTATTAATAAAAAAGTTATAAAATTTTACGCAGAATTTTAAAATAAATTGGAAAATAGGATGTTCCATTTAAAAAAACATATGTTATATCGGTCACACTTTTTTGAAGTACCCTGTATACTCAAAAATAATTTTAAACTATGCACCTTAACATTCCCTAAAACTATTGTATTTAACATTTTTTCGTCATTCCCGAAACAAATGAGATAATGAACCTTACTCTATCGTTCAATCTGTACAAATTAGTCACAAATAAAAAGAAAGTATATTGGCCGCTTTAAAAAATCATCTACCGCATTTTTGTATAAATAGGACATCTTTATATATCCGTAAAGCATATTTTGAGACTTGAGCCATCTCAGCAACGTTTTTTTTAGTATATTTTCTTGCAGAGCATCAGGAAGTCTGGTATAAGAAATTACGAAATCTTGCAAACCGCGCACCAAAACAAAAACATCAAACTTTTCAAAATCATAAATAATTTATCAAATATTGTATTTGAAATTTATATCTATAACATAAAATATAAGGGCATAAACAGGAAATTTTCAAGAGTTATTACAAGCCTTTTTTTGCAACTTTAGAAATAAAGTTTGGTGGCTCATTTTAAAATAATATCAAGTTAGGATAACAAAAACTCTAAAAAGACAAAAAGTCTAAAATTTTGTATAGAGCTTCTCTTAATTTTTAACCCGGACACGTCATTATATAATAAAAAAAGTTCTATAAGTCTTAACTTATAAAAAGAATAATTTTGTTAAGGTCAGAGAATGGTCCCCAAATCGTGTATAAAATCGAAATTTTTCCTTTCATATTTTATCAAACGCTATGCAATTCCAGTAAATCTTGCTACATAGCAGTTTTACTAATATAAAGTAAGAGTAGAGAATGTATATACACGGTGTTATGAAAATTGATCGTTATACTCAAACTGAAAAATACTTAGTTTAAGAACCACTACGGTAAATTTTGAAAAATAGCACTCCTATGTAACTAACAAGAAAATCTAGCACGAAGGCTCTTAGCACAGTAAACACACTATACAGTAGCGAAACTCAAGGATAACCGCACAGGAAAATCAGGTTCGTTTTCAGAAGGTCACGTGACAATCCGCCATGTTAAAAGTGGACCAGCGCGAGATTTGAAATAAGAATAAAGTTGTGCAAAGTTTTATCATTCAAAATCATACATATAGAAATGTTTGAAAATTTTTGATTTGTTATTTAATACAGCATGAGTACTATAAAAGTTAATGCAGCATGAGTAATATAAAAAAAAAACAAAAAGAATGGAGCACTTTGTTAGAAAAGAAATGAATACAGGTGAAAAACTTGATAGGAAGGTATTTGATGGAATTCTTCATATTCAACTTCAGTTTTTAATAACCTTATCCAAAAATTCAAAAGTCTATCAAAGTTAAACGTCACTGTTTGAGGTTAAAGTTTTATTTACATCATTTTTCAAGTAAATTTGTGATTAAAGATGTTTTTTAAGGACTAAATTAATTTAATTTTAACATGCGTAATACCTAATGCTATTTTTCTTGTACCGTGAAATAAAAACATATTGTCATTACTAAGATGTCAATATCTTCTAAAATAAGATCATTTTTTCTAAGCAGTGTTGTGTTGTTTGGTGTGATAGGTCTCTTGTTCATTAAAAAACATTGTATCTACTTTTTTTGGTACATATTTTTTCTTAAACTACAAAACTATATTGTGTAACTTCGAGAAAGGTTAATATAATATTATTAATGAATTATGAACGTATATGTATAGTCCTCTATTTTCTATGCGAATGATTCATAGAGGTTCTATACCTTTTTGTGTTCTGTTATCCGTATTGCTTTTTGATAACGTAATTAACGCTTGCTTTTATTTACAATGAATTAATATTTAGATCAAAGAGTCAATACAGTAATTTTCTAATTATATTTACATACAATACTTAGTTATGACCAAGCTTACTTGTCAATTACAACTATGTTGGGAATGTGGAATCTTTGGCACAATGACACTACTCAGTACATATCACCTCTACACCAAACACTTCATTTTTGCACTCGACGCGCGTTTCGCTAACCATATTAGCTTCATTAGGAGAAATGATTGACTCATATATACTAAGTATTGTCAATTACAGCTTAAAAGGAAAGTAACTATATTTAATTTATAGTATAGGTATACAACAATAGAAATAAGTTCTTTATAAGAGGAATATTAATAACAGGTAACTAAATCTTCAAAATTTTAATAGTAACCATAATTACCATCAAAATGGACTTCGATTAAGTGTACTGTCCATTTAACGAACTTATTTTCAGAATATTTTACCCTCTGGCACACATCGTCTGACAAAATCATATTACAAAAATTTCTTTGGAATCACATTAAAATTTTTCTTATTTTAATAGCATATTTGATTCAATAATCGATTTATATCAGTTATTTCAATAATCCCATTCCCCAGTGATTTTGTGATCTCAACACGACACTTAATATTTAAACTTTCAAACCCAGCTTATAAGAAAATAAAATATACTGTCTAAAATTTGAAAATAATAAATATGTTGTTATAGGTTCTGGATTCCTTACAATATATTCACAGAAACTTTTGAAAGATTGGCATGAAAAAGGAGCAATGTAATTTATAGAGAAAAATAGAAAAAAAAATCACTTTCAGAGTATTAATTGTACTTGCAATTAAGCAGTGTTAAATTTATCAGGTTTATTATTAGAAAAGGTGTGTCAAACAATTAATACAGAAGAAGTTATTGAAAACTAGAAGCCTCTTGAGAATACACCTTTAAGAAAAAAAATATGTTTTATTTATAATTTACACAAATATAAATAGTTTTAAATAACTGAATACTAGTTTACACAAAAATAAATCTTTCTAAAAAACAGAATTCGGAGGATTATTTATTAATCATAAAAAAATTACACAGGCACACAAAAAAAGTTTTTCACTACCGAATAAATCGCTATACCTATATGTATTTTTGGGCGCTGAAACCGAATCCGAGGTCAGAATTGAGCAATCACGTCAGGATTTTTAAATAACCAGCCGAACTAAGTTTAGAAATAAATTTCAAGCTTTAATGACCAAATCACTCTACCAATACGAACGTTTTATTAAATCAATCAAGGTTCTCTGGAAGGCCGTCTCTTGAGCAAATACGCCTAAACAAAATGTACATTAGTAATGATAATATTGTTTCATGCATATGTATTTTTTCGAAAATGCATTTAAGACAGTGAAAAGTTGTCTTGTGAAAGCAAGCAATAAAGGTTTATTAAAATAGTCAACAACTCCAACAACTTTAATCGCATACCATGATTTCTATGAAATCATTGTTTCAACTAAAAACAGAGGAACTGCAAAAAAAAATCATTAATGCAGCAACTTAAACTTTGACGGATAATACTGATGATGATTACATGTGATGCAAATAAAGCATAATTAAATTTAGTTATGATTTAGAATAATAGTCTTAGCGCGCCCTGATTGAGTTAGAAATTTCTTATTTGCAAATTTTAGAGCATAAAAAAGTCTGACTCGAGCAAATAATTTGCGAAAATAATTATATGGAATATTGCAATTCTCGACGGCACAACAATAACATCCTTTCCCCATGATTATACAAATTGTTTCTCAACCTTTCCGATTCTCTCCACTTACAAACGTTTTTAATTCTCTTTTTCTACAAACTCTCTCTTCCTTCTGTCTTTATATTCATATCACATCAAGAAACGATGGACAATACATTTCCAAAGACACATTCCGAAATCGGATGTAAACACTGAGCGGCCATTTTGAAAAAGGACCCGTCGACGCACGCGCCGTCAAAATCTCGTCACCAAATTGGAGCTCAGTTTCGCTATTGTAGTATGTTTACTGTGCTCTTAGGCTTGAGTTTTTAGGTTTTTCAGCAAGTACGTTGATGGTTGGAGTACACAAACACGTTAAAAAACAATTGAATGGGACTTGGCTTGTTCTTGGGCAATCTTGTCATATTTAAAATCAATTCTTTTTTTTTACTATTCAACAATAAATTACAAAAGCTTTACTATTTTCAATTTTCAAAAACTTGATATTGCAGAAGCAAACCCCAGTTTTTTAGTGTTTTAAAAGAAGTCACTAACGAAAGCAAGACACTCAAACAATTTTCTAACCAAGGAAGAACTTTTGCTTAACAACTATGATTACAATATTTCCATTAAAATAAATATTTGTATTTTATTTTAGTTTCATTAATGAGACCATATACGGTGTGTCTCAAAAAGTTTTATACAAAAGGAGAAAAAGTTTATCTTACATATTACGAAAAAAATTATTCTCGATAAAAAGTTCTGCGTCACATGGAAATCCATAATCAAGCACCAAAAGTTTAAAATATTTGATGGTATACTGGGAAAATAACTTCACTTCATCACTTATAATGAAGAGTAAAGTGTGTTTAAATTTAAATGCAAAGCAAAATATTAATCGAAAATATTAATAGGAACTAAAAAAATCATGTTCACGTTTAGATTTGTGGCCTTCCTAGTTATAAATTCAAAAAAAACTCCAGTAAACACGTCAGTAATTGTTGGATTATTTATTGAATAAAGAAAAACGAAATTAATTAAAAACTAGTGCACTGATTTTGATTGTATCATATTTTTGTTAAAAATTTGTAAACTTTTTTATCTGCTTTGTAACAATGACATCCAATTACTACGTACATAACAACTAAACATATGGATTAATTTTAACTTTATTGCACAAGGATGGATGGATGGATATTTTGGGGTCAGGGCGCATCGACAGCCAGGTCATTTAGCGCCCCTGAGAGTGTTTGATTTGTTATACGATAAAATTTATCTCTTTTAGGTAATTTTTAATGTTGGTGTGGAGTGAATCGAGTGAGGCTATTAATAGTGGTAGGTTTGAAGGGATTTGATGTTTATCTCTGATAGACTTTAAGTGTGGGGTCTCAATTATATGGGAGACTGTCAGAGGGAAATTGCATAAGAGGCAAGTAGGGGCTTGTTCATTTTGTAGTAGGTGTCTGTGAGTACTGTAGGTATGTCCTATGGCCAGTCTTCGCATGAGGACGTTTTCTTCTCTGGTTATATGCAAGGAGTTTAAGGGGGGGTAGACTAGGGGTTTAATAAGCCAGAGCTTATTATCGGGAGGTATTAGGTCCCAGTTCAGTTGGAATAAGGAACGTAAATTATGGTTAAGGAAGGAGTTGAAATCTCTGGGGTGGTTCTCTCCCCATCCTGTGGTACCTCGCTCTATTGCTAGTTTTGCGTGTAGGTCGGCTTTGTCGTTGCCCCTGATGCCAATGTGACTGGGAATCCAGAAGAAGGCAATTTTACGATGTTTTAGAGTTGCCATGTGGCATAAGTCTAAGATCTGGCGAACATAATTGTATTTTAATTTCAGTGATTTTATTGAGGCAAGAGCGCTGTAGGAATCGGAGATGATTAGAATACGCATTGCAGCTCTGAGGGTTAGAGCGTGGCGTATGGCCTCTTTAATGGCCAAAAGCTCGGCTGAAAAAATGGAGGTGTATGATGGGAGTTTAAACATTTCTTTGGTAAAAGAAGTGGTGAAAGATGCACCCACTCCCTTGTCTGTTTTGGATCCATCAGTATAAAGCAGGGTGTAATTTGGGTAGTGAGTTGCTATTCTTTCCAGAAATGTTTTCCTTAGCAGTAGGTTAGGGGTTTCTGTTTTCCTTAGTGAGAGCATTGAAAAATCGACTGGAGGACAGTTAGATAGCCATGGAGGGAAAGATGAGTACAGTGGATAGTCATATTTAGGGGGGGAGATGTTGTGTAGAGTTAGTAGGGTAGTGATTCTATTGGGGATAGAGTTTTTTATAGAGGTTATGGATGCGCGATGAATTGAAAATAGATTCAGGGTATGTCTAGTGAAGGGGCGGAATAATGAGTAGGAATAAAATTTTAAGAGTGAGTGTTGTCTGATGAGATACAAAGGGGGGGTAGAGGTAACACATTGGAGACTAGAGATTGGGGAGGTGCGGAAGGCACCAGCTATTGCACGGAGAGAAGTATTTTGTATGGTATCAAGTTGCTTCTTGACAGATGAACTCGCAGAGTCGTAAATGAAATCGCCATAGGCGAGCTTGGAAAAGATAAGTGATTTGTAGATAGTTTGGAGAGAAGGGAGGTCTGCACCCCAAGACGTATTTGAAAGGATTTTTAAGAGGTTTAAGTCGGGGGAAGTACGTGCTATGAGGTGTTTGATGTGAGGAGTCCATGTAAGTTTGTTGTCAAAGATTAGTCCGAGGATCTTGAGTGAGTCTGTAGAGGGTATGATTGAGTTTGCAAGGTGAAGGGGATTAACTTTAGAACAGTTTCTTAATTTGCAGAAGTGTATATAGGATGATTTGGAGGGGGAAAATGAGAGTCCATTGTTATTGGCCCAAGCGTTTAGGAGGGAGATAGATTGTTGTAGGATCTCAGTGCACCATTGCGATGATGAAGATGCCGTGTAAAGTATAATATCATCTGCAAATATCTTGTAGTTTGTTGTGGATGGGATTTGGTTAATTAGGTTGATTAAGGCAATGTTAAAAAGGGCAGGACTCAAAACAGATCCCTGTGGGATGCCAAGGGAAGAGGTGAAGGAGTTTGATAAAACGTTGTTGATTTTGACTTTAAAGGATCTGGGTTGGAGAAAGTTAAGAATGAAGATAGGGAGAGAACCTTTAAGCCCAAAGCGTTCCAACTGTGAGATTATGAGGTTTTTGTTGATCTTGTCAAAGGCTTGGGATAAATCGAGAGAGGTTAATAGGGTGTGCTTTTTTTGATGTGAAGCGCGTCTGATTTCGGTATCGAGGGAGGCCAGGTGGTCGATGGAAGACCGATACTTCCGAAAGCCAAATTGTTTATGAGAGAGCAAGTTTTTGGTTTCCAGTAACCAGGTTAGTCTGTGGAGAACCATTCTTTCAAGGATCTTACATAGATGGTTGGTTAAAGATATGGGGCGGTAACTGTCTGGGACAGATCTGGGTTTGCCCGGTTTGTGAATGGGTATGATGATTGAACTTAACCAATCACTAGGGAAGGAGTGATTGATCCAGATATGGTTGTATAATGATAGGAGGTGTTCAAGCATTGAAAATGGGAGATGTTGGATCATTTCTAGGAGGATCGTATCTGGTCCGGGTGATGTTCTTTTGGAGTTTTGTAGTGAGTAGGTTAGTTCCTGTAAGGAGAATGGGGTATTGTAGGGGAGAGAGAGAGTTGTGTTAAATAATGTTTTGTCGAAATTTTGTGCAGTGGGGGGATTGAGAGGTAGTGATTTATGATGATAATAGGTCGCTAGTTCGTTTGATATGTCTAGTGGATTAGAGAGATAACTATTTTTGGATGCAAGGATAGGGATATGGTTGGTAGGGAGCCCTTTCATTTTCCTTACGGAGGTCCAGAGGGAACTAGATGTTATAGGATATCTTATATTGGATACGAAGTTTCTCCAGGAAGCTTCTTTTGCCAATTTTATTACTCTTTTAGCTTTGGATCTCATTTTCTTGAATTGTATGAAATTTTCGGAGATGGGGTGTCGTTTGAATGTATTAAGTGCTTTCTTCCGATTTTGAATTGCTTTAGAGCACTCAGCTGACCACCAGGGGACTGGGGGTTTGTTAGGGAGCGTGTTTTTGGTTGGGATGGTAGTAGCGGCAGCGGTAATAATGGAATTTGTGAAGTGGTGTATGGCTGCATTAATATCCGGTATGGGGTCGGTGGGGGTGTTGATTATGGAGGTGTATTTGGGCCAGTCTGCTTTTGCTGGGTTCCATTTGGGAGGTGTATGGGTATTAGAGTGGGTGGATGTCTGAGGGTAGCGAATAATTATGGGGAAGTGGTCACTGGAGTAGGGATCAGGGGATATGTCCCATTCGAGGGAATTTGCGAGAGAAGGACTGCAGAGAGTTAGATCTATTGAGGAAAATGTGCCCGATGACGAACAGATGTAAGTGCTAGCCGGTTGATTTAAAATGGCAAGGTTGTTCTGTTGAATGAAGTCGGCTATCATTTTGCCCCTAGTGGAAGAGGAGCGGGAGCCCCACATGGGGTGGTGAGCATTGAAGTCACCTAGTAGGATGAACGAGGTAGGGAGTTGAGCAATGAGGGCTGATAGGGAGTTGGTGTCGGTGTGGATGGCGGGAGGGGAGGTATAGATTACAGATGGTGATGGGGGTATGGTAAGTATATCTTGCGGCCACTGCTTCTAGGGGAGTAGAGAGAGGAACTTGAGTGAAATCAAGTGTTCTATGGAGATACAGGGCAACGCCTCCGGAGGCTTTTTGCGGATCTACTCTGTTTTTATGTATAAGGTGGTAATTTTTTAGGGATTTGGAACGATTTTCTTTGAAGTTGGTTTCTTGTATTGCTAATATTGAGGGTTTATAGATTTTTATCAATAAAGAAAGATCCTCTGTTCTAGGGAGTAATCCGTTTGCATTCCATTGTAAGATAGGATGGAAGATTGTTGAGAAAAAAGGTGAATTACTTTTTCCTGGTAATTTGTTTGATGGATTTTACAGGATCTATATCTATGTTCATATCTGGGGTACTGATGTCCAGGATAGATTCGCTGGACGATGTGGGGGTGGATTTTGCAGAGCGGCTCTGCTTCTTCTTTGGGGGGTCTTTTTGGGGTGGAGTATGGCGCGTGAAGGTTGGGGGGGGTTTAGATGTAAGAGGTTTGGAGGAGTTGGATTTGGGGTCGGGTTTTTGGAGAGTTGTTGGATCAGGGGGATGTTTAGGAGGGGGGGTGGAGATGGAGCAGTGAGAATGTGTGGGTGTAAGTGGGGTGGGAATGATGGGTTTGGGTGAGGGGGAGGGGATGGAGGATTGAGGGGGAATGAGGTCGCATTGGGTGGCTGTGTTGACCATCGTTTTTTTTGGTCCTTTGGTTATTGAGCTAAAGGAAAGAGCAAAGGCCGGGTGAGTGGAGTTATATTTGCGTTTGGCATCGAAATATGAGAGTTTTTCCATGGTTCTAATTTTCTGGATTTCAAACTCTGCTTTGTATCTTTGACAGCCTTTATATCTTGGAGAGTGTGATTCCTCACAATTGGAGCATTTGGGGGGGAGGGAACAAGGAGCTTCGGGATGACTATTGTGCCCACAGGATGGGCATGTGAGAGCTTGAGTACATTTGATTGCGGTGTGTCCGAATTTTTGACACGAGTAGCATCTCATTGGAGCGGGTATATAGGGTCTAACTCTAATGGAATACCATCCAGCTCGGATTCTTGAGGGGAGTTGATGTAACCTGAATGAGATTATGAAGGTGTAAGAGGGTTTAGTATTGTCTTTCCTGTTTGAGATTTTATATATCTCGGTGACGCCTTAGTCTTTAAGGTTCTCAAGGATTTCCTCATCAGAGCAGTGTTGTAAATCAGAGCATGTGATAACGCCTTTGACGACGTTTAGGGTCTTATGAGCCGAAGAGGTTACATCAAAATCATGTAGTTTGTTTAAGTGTGTTGCAATTTCGGCTTGTCTATCATTATTGACCTCGATGAGGATCGAACCATCGGATTGTTTTCTTGTGTCTGACAACGTACCAAAAGTGGACTGGAGGGCTTTGAATAGTATAAACGGGGATATTGTTTTAAAAGTACCATTTACCATTGAAATTTTAAAGAACTTGTCGAAAGTAGGGATAACTGGGGAATTTGCACCTGAATCTATTCTCGGTCGCTTGTGACCGGTAAGAGGGGGAAAGTTTGTGTGATTTTTGTTTGAGATCATTTCTGGTCCCACGAGTAGCCTGGGAAATAAGAGGTCAGCCTCCGCAGAGCCCGGATACAGAGGTAAGGCTTGAGTACGTCAGAGGGCGCCCGGTATCTGACGGAACCGTTAGAGACTCAATTTGCGCTGAGCCATACATCCTCTAAGCACGGTGTCTTTACACTGTAGGATTGCGCATACATGACTCGGGTACCTCGGGGACGTCACTCCCCGTACTAGAGTGATGGTGACCACTCTAGCCCCTGAGGGGTTTATTGCACAAGGGCTTCAATGTATCCACCGTCCCTTTCTACACAAGTGATTGTTCTTCGAGGAAAATCTTCTTTTAGATCTCTAATTACGAAAGGAGTTATAGCACTTTACTGTTGATTACGAATCATTATTTTTTATTTTCCCTGTATACCCTGTATATTAGTTTTATTTTTTTTTCGATTGTCTTCTTATACCAGACTTTATTGTTGCGGAATAAGTTTTATATATTAAAACCAGCAAAGTCTTGGATCGAAGGAAAAAAATTGTAATTTAAAGCACCGCCTGATAACGATGACCTTGAAAATTAGTTTCCGATACTAATTTGACCAGTTTACTCATGTCTGAAATTGAAAATTTATTATTAAAAATGTATCAAACTCTTAAAGACATCAAAAGTTAAAATAAAATAGGTCAGCATAGAAAAAGGAATGTTCCTTTTTTTTTATTAAGTAAACTGAATTAAAAGATAATGTCACTAAACTCCCGACAACATCAGTGAAACATCTAAGGTACAGTAAATTTCACGATGTATACACCATCTATGATTTTTGTTAGTCCCACTCCTAGACTTTTATGATCAGAGAGCATTCACATCCAGAATGACAAGAGTGCGTAAATGAAATGAAATCCATTGTAACACGTGGTCTGAAAACTTTTTGGTCTGACATATAGATGTCGCCCTTTTCCAAAAATCAATGTGATTTTTTGGAAGTACCAACCTTCAAACAATACGTGTCAAAATTTCATGACATTTCGACGATTAGTTTACAAGTTACAGTAGTTTTAATGACGCTACATTTGATATTTTCAAAACAATGGAAAAATCGAATTTCGTGTGTTGATTAAACCCTGTTTTTGATGGGAAAAATACCGTTCAAGCAAAGCAATGATTTGATAAATGTTACGAGGACTCTGCCCCTGAAAAGTCACTCATCTAAACGCGGTCGTACAGATATAAATGATGCTGAACGCTCTGGACGCCCAAATGAGGTTATACCAGAAAACATCAAAAAAATCCACAAAATTGTTTTGGATGACTGTAAAGTGAAATTGCGTGAGATAGCTGACACCCTAAAGATATTAAAAGAAGGTCTTGGTCATATTTTGTATAAAGATTTCCGCATGAGAAAGCTCTGCTAGAAATAGGTACCGCGTTTGCTCACAGTGGACCAAAAACAGCAACGTATTGATGATTCTGAGCACTGTTTGGACCTGTTTAAGCACATTGAAAAGGATTTTTTCATGCGATATGTGACAATGGATGAAACATGAATCCACCACTATACATCGGAATCACATTGGCCGTCAGCTGAGTGGAGAGCAGCCCGTGAAAGCCGCCCGAAGCGACCAAAGAAACAACAGTCGGCTGGGAAGGTTTTGGCCTCTGTATTTTGGGATCGGCATGAAATAATTTTCATCGACTATGCTGAGAAGGGAAAAACCATCAATAACAAAAATTTTATATAAAGTTATTGGTGCATTTGAAGACAAAAATCGCAAAGAAACGGCCCCAAATGAACAACAAAAAAGTGCGCTTTCATCAAGACAGTGCACCGTGTCACAAGTCAATGGTTACGATGCAGGCATTGAAGTTCGAATTGCCTCCTCATCCACCGTATTCTCTAGACTTGGCCTCCAGCGACTATTATCTATTCGCAAACCTCAAAAAAATGCTTGCAGGAAATAGATTTGGCTCCAATGAAGAAGTTGTGGCTGAAACTGAGGCATATTTTGAAGGTAAAGATAAATCCTTCTATAAGAAAGGTGTAGAAAAGCGTTGGACTTGTATCGCTCTTGAAGGAGACTATGTTGACGAATAAAGTCTAATTTTGCAAAAAACTGTGTTTTAAGTAGCTAGACCAAAAACTTTTCAACCTACGTGTTAACTTGTTAAATCCGCACTTTACGCACTATTTACATAAATAACTATTATTTGTGATATAATAATTTCGTTACTTCATACAGTATTTTTTAAGTTAAAACCCTGTATAACTTGAAGAAAGAGATAGTAGGCATGTTAAAATTAACTTAAATATATTTTCAAGTTATTACCTTTAACCGACATCTTTTAAACCCTCGGATCTTCTTCAGACATATATAAGACATTCGCATAAGACACGTTTCTCATACGATTAATTTTGCTCTAATGTATGGAAATGGTGTAGGAATTAGTTCTCAACTTTGCGTCAGTCAAAATGTAATTTTAACTAAGTGCCTGACTGAGAATCTGAATATGACTTTGATATTTCAATTTTGAAAAAATCTAAACTGTTTAGTTTCGCATCGTATCGCATTAAATTAAAGGACTGATAATGTTTAATATTGGCTTAAATATTTGCAAATGAAACTAACGAATAGAAAATAAATTAGGTGATATAATAAATTATTAAATATTTGTAAACGAAATACCTGAGTTTTCGAGTTGTACTTTAAAAAATAAGCTCAAGAGAATACAAAATTATTGGTTTATCTTTATCTTTATAAAGTAATACGTAAGCTGAAAATTTTTTGGTCTGACACATAGATGTCGCCCTTTTCAAAAAATCCATATGATTTTTAGGAAGTACCAACCTTTAAACGATACGTGTCGAAATTTTATGACATTTCGACAATTTGTTTACTAGTTACAGTGGTTTTAGTGACGCTACTTTTGATATTTTCAAAACAATAGAAGAAATCGAATTTCGTGTGTTGATTAAATACTGTTCTTTGATGGGAAAAAATACCATTCGAGCAAAGCAATGGCTTGATAAGTATTAGGGAGACTCTGTCTCTGGAAAATCACTCATCATATACTGGTGTTCTGACAGACACAAATGATGCTGAACGCTCTGGACGCCCAAATGAGGTGGTTACACCGAAAAACATCAAAAAGATCCACAAAATTGTTTTGGATGACGTAAACTGAAATTGCTTGAGACACCCTAAAGATATCAAAAGAACGTGTTGGTCATATTTTGCATGAACATTTGGGCATGAGAAAGCTCTGTTCGAAATGGGTACTGCGTTTGCTCACAGTGGACCAAAAACAACAACGTGTTGATGTTTCTGAGCGCTGCTTGGACCTATTAAAGTGCAACAAAAAGGATTTTTTTATGCGATATGTGACAATGGATGAAACATGGATCCATCACTACATACCGGAATTAAATCGATAGTCACCTGTCAGCTGCCGGTGAAAGCCACCCGAAGTGACCAAAGACACAACAGTCGGCTGGGAAGGTTTTGGCCTCTGTATTTTGGGATGCGCATGGAATAATTTTCATCGAATGTGCTGAGAAAGGAAAAACTATCAATAGTGACTATTATATAAAGTCATTGGTGCGTTTGAAAGCAGAAACGGCCCCAAATGAACAAGAAAAAAGTGCTTTTTCATCAAAACAATGCACCGTGTCACAAGTCAACGGTTACGATGGCAAAATTGCATGAATTGAAGTTCGAATTGCTTCCTCATCCACCGTATTCGTCAGCCCACAGCGACTATCATCTATTCGCAAAAAATGATCGCGGGAAAGGGATTTGGCTCCAATGAAGAAGTTATCGCCGAAACTCAGGACTATTTTGAAGGCAAAGACAAATCCTTCTACAGGAAAGGCATAGAAATGTTAGAAAAGCGTTGGAGTGATTGTATCACTCTTAAAGGAGACAATGTTGATGAATAGAGTCGAATTTTTCAAAAAAAAGTGTTTTAAGTAAGTAGACCAAAAACTTTTCAGCCCACGTGTTATAGCTCATTTTGGTACTGCAATTTTAGGAGAAAAAAAAAAACGTTTGTATGAAATAAAAAACTTAAGAATTAGGTAGTTAGTAAAACCGAATAAAAACAATTAAACAATGAAAATCTGTTCGTTTAACTAGTCGTCAGATGGCAAAAACCGGCCCAGTGCAAGTCGGACTTGCGCAATTAGTGTTCCGTACGTTTTTTTTTTATGGGTCTAGCACACGTGCTGCAGGGAAGTCCCTAAAGCGCTCCAGGAGCGGCATGTTTACGGAAAAAGCGATTCACGTTGTTCTTGAATCGCTGTAAATTGTTGATTGCTTTTAAGATAAAAATTTTTATTACGGTATAAAATATTCAACGACTTCACAAAACATACTCCAAATGAGTTTTCAACAAAGTTCTTTTCCGATCTTTACTGAAAACTGATGACCTTGAAAATATATATATATATATATATATATATATATATATATATATATATATATATATATATATATATATATATATTAAAAGTAATGCACTCGTGATAATTTTCGTTCAATCTACATCCTCTAAGGGGTGTCAGTTTTCATTCATACAACATTTTGCGTGCCGACATAGGTACTTACTACAACTAAAATTAACAAAAATTAACTTAAATTAACTTAAAATATTGCTTTTAGAAGGTTTAATTACAAAAAAATTTTAACATTTAACAAATAATTTTATTATACTAGTCCTAGGACCTAGTGTGAACCGTGTGCTTGAAGTTCTTTAGAGAGTTTTCTTATATCCGGTTTATGTCTGGTTATTTTCAGTGTCACACATGCTTCCGAGTTGTCTGTTGTCAGCCTGCTTCGATACGGGTTTAAAATCACTCTCATATGGGAAAAACGTTGTTCACAGATATAGGATGATCCGAAAGCTGTAAGTGTGGCAAACGCTACTTTCTTAAGACAAATAAATTTCTCTGGTAAACTCATCCAACAATTGAGTATCTCGTTTGAATGGTTCTGGCAGTCACCTTCTAATACCTTTCTTAATTCTACAAATTTCGTGTTTCATAACTCGGAGCTTTTAAATTCAATGCATTGAAGATCAAAATCATTAGTGTCCATCCATGAGAAAAGAGATATATCAAAGCAACTGCTGGAAAAATCCATTAAATCTGATTTGATTAAAAAAGCGAACATAGGACCATGTTTATCAAAATCCTGACCCCTCTCGATAAACTTCTCTTTTAAATTAGTCATATATTTAAGAATTTCGTCTATTAGTGCACCATCGTCGACACTGGATATATAAGTTTTTAAATTTGGAAAATAATTATATGTGTTTGTAGTAATATCGCTGATAAATAAATCTATTTTTAATTTGAATGATTTCCAGGATTCCTATAAATCCAGAACTGTTTTGCCTGAACCTTATAACTTTAAGTTGAGTTCACTGAGATGGTTTGTAATATCAGTAAGAAACATTAACATACAGATCCAGTTCTTATCTTCTAGTTCAGGATAAGCATCTACTTGATTTTTTTCCAACAAGAACGATTTAATTTCGTCCAGACATTGTACAAATCTAGAGAGCACTTTACCACGGCTGAGCCAGCGCACATTATTGTGCACTGAATATGCACTTTCTAATTCCTGCAGAAACGCCTTAAATTGTCTATGGATCAGTGAAGAACGACCGACAATGTAATTAACTATTTTAACCACCCTATCCATCACGGATTTTAAACTTCCAGCGGAGATTTTAGGGCATAAACTCTCTTGGTGAATTACGTAATGAAAATTCAAAACTGATCGACCCATGCGTTCAATAAGAAGGAAAAGAAATCCTTTATGTCTCCCAATCATAGCAGGAGCGCCATCTGTCGTTACGCCAAAAATTTGACTTAAATCAATGTTCCGCTTTTCAAAATGTTTAACAAATTCTGAAAATATATCCTCTCCTCTTTTCCCTGCAATGGGAGCAGACAAATCAGCTCTTCATACACACTGCCATCATCGAAGTATCGCGCAACGATTGCCAGACGGGCTATGTCATTAATATCGACACTTTCATCCAATGCTACACTAGATACAAAACTCCGTTTGATAGCGTCTCTCTGCTGTTTTTGGACATTTTGTGTCATTTCGGTAATTCGTCTCTCGATGGGCCGCGCTGATGCCGGTATATCCCTAATCCTGGCCAATATTGTATCCTTATTGGGCAAGTCGTCGAATAAAATCTCGCCAGTACTCAAAAACGTTTGCTTCATAAATTCTCCGTCAGTGAACGGCCTACCCTTTTGTGCCAACGATTGTGCAATTTTCAAACTGCATTCAGTTACCAGATTTTTTCCTTGGAAAACTTTGCTAAAGAATGTTGACTGTTACTCGTATTGTTTACTTGCTCTTTGTATTGCCTCCCTTTTAACAGCGTTATCTTTATATGACGATTCATGTTTTATCTGGAAATGTCGTTGAACACTAGATGTCCGGAAAACTACGCTTTCCCGACATAGGACACAAATGGCCCGATCGTTTTGCTGTACAAAACCGTAATCTGTTGTCCTTGAAGTTTGAAATGATCGAATGTCTACCTTCTGTTTCTTCGCGGCCATAACGCAACGTAATTTTAATTTTTAAACTTTTCGACGACTATTGACTGGAACGGATGTTACTTCTACACTAAATGATCCAAACGTGTAGCCGCTTGCTATATATAGAAAAATAATGTTTCCAGAAAACTCCACTAATTACGTTTATTAAATTTCTTAGAATAAAAATTATTATCTACAACGGGTCCATTGCAATCAAAGGGCCGCCTAGAAGTTAAATCTAACAAAAACTAAAGTTCGGCAATATAAAATGAGTTGCGGCGCGCGTCGGAACGATTGAAGTCAAGTCAAACCAAAACCGCCTTATAGCGGCTCTTTTGATCTGAATTTGAGGACGTTTATTTGTGTTTTTGCCTAGGCTTATATTTTGAGGCTTGTCATCTTTAATACTAGCCGAAATTAAAGGCAAACCAATGCATTCAGTAAAATTATAAATTACAAAATATATATTTTGTAGTTTTTGGTAATAATACCTAGTGACCTATATAATATATCGTTTTTGTTTGTATCGTTAAAGTAATACTGTCTTCATTATTTATTTAATTTCGAAACATGTCACAAATTACAGAATTAATGTGTAAACTTTGAATAGGTACGCGTGCCATTCAGAATTGCTTGGCGTGCCAGAGATGGCACGCGTGCGATAGGTTGCCGACCCCTGCTCTAGAGAATATACCAGAATTTTTTCAAAATTTTTTGATCAGTTCTTTTGGAGATAAGAGGGGGGCAAAGAAAAGTGTGCGCAAGTATTACATTATATATATTTTTTGAAATCGTGTTTTTACAAGCTTCCCACTCGATGACCTGGTAAAATTTTTTTTTTTCACTTCCGATTTCACCCCCGAAAACTAACGCTTTAAGTCAAAATTCAACTTTCAAAACTACACGGTTCAGATAAGGCCATCAATTCCTATATTAGCGCCAAATTTCAACTTTCTATATATAGTTTCGGAGAAAATCGGTTGTGACAGACAGACGGACAGATATGGAAGTGATCTTATAAGTGTTCTGTACGGAACACTAATTATTAGTATGATTAGAGAGATTTTGCAACGCTTATTTTTCTCATGCCTTTGTCCTTATCATTATCTCAAGCATGTGCAGTATTAATGCGAATGCTATGCGAATAACGAACTTTAAATAACTCCTCTTATAAGTTTCTAAATAAGGGAAATATTTATCCTTAAGAAAGGTTTATTTTAGTCGTTATATTTAATTTCTTCCCATTGCTATTGCGTATGCGTCGAATAAAGATAGTGGCCTGCCAAATAATCGTTGCAAAATCTCTCTAATACTTCAATGTCATTTCCATTAAAATTAAAGAGTAAAATATAACTGATTCACTGGTGTCCGCACAAGAGTCGCACAGTTTACTGAACCTCGATCAGTGGACCAGTAATATCTTATTTACTTTATTATAATATCTTTAACTGTGACAACTTGCCTAACCGGAATATTTCTTTATGAAACTTGGCGAGTTTCCAGACAGGCGGAAACTATACACAGTACGACAATAATTTTATGAATGGAACTGTAAATAAGAACTACATGTATAATTCCGGGTTTATTTGTAACCATCAATTATTTGTGTTCTTACATACAAATTCTCTAATATTCCAAAATTTTTTTTGCGAATTTTCATAAAATTATGTAATTAAGATTACTCAGACATGCGGAATATACCACACAATAATATGTATTGTAATCTATATATTTTTCTAAAATTTCATTATTTACAGGGAGAGTTTAAATTTCAAATATATAGTGCATTTTAAAATGATAAGTGCACACAAACTTATGTAAAACAACTCTTCAATAACATATGGCTCTCAACCAAATCTTCTCTCAGTTATTGAAATTGTACGTTCTAAAATAAATAAAAAAAAATTAGATTTAAGAAAATAAAAACGTCGATAAGTAACCTCCATCTAATAAATATCTTTGGAAGTATTTTCTTTGAAGTACAATGGAACCATTTGTATGGCAGCCATTACTACTTGGAACAGAGGTTATAAAGTAAATCAAATATTCATTAACGTACGGCATTAAAGCACAAATATGAGTTTGTAAAAAATCATCATTATGCTAATAGCACAATCAAAACTAAACAGTTCCTTCTATTGCTACTTTAAATAACAGGGTCGGCGACATGCCAAGTGGCACCGGGAAACCCGGAATACATGTATACCTTTTATAATGTATATACTACATACCATTATAGAAAGTTATAATAATACATAGATATATGTAATTTTACAGCTTAAATCCAGGTGTTTTTGATTTTTCGCGGTAAAAATGTTAAATTTATTGGGAAACTAGGGTAATTTTGTCGTATAGAGTGGCGTTTTAAAAATTAAACAAAACCTTTTACAGTAACTTAATAGTGAATTGCCTGTAAAGCACATTAATGGTCTCTATATAAATAAATAAAGGAATAACCGATCAAGTGCAAGTTAAACTTGCGCAATTAGTGTTCTGTACGTTGATTCCTTTTAAAACAAAAAATTTTGTTACGGAGGTATAAAATGATCAGTGACTTCACAAAACACACCCCAAATGACTTTTCAACAAAGTCTTTTTCCGATCTTTACTGAAAATTTATGACCTAGAAGTTTTTGTTTTTTTTTAGATACCAGATAAATTATTAAAGGTAATGCACTCGTGATATTTTTTGTTCAACTCACATTCTATGGAGAGTATTCCAAAATTTTTTGATCAGAGAGGAGATAAGGGTGGGGGGAAAGCGATTTTTCGCGATTTTTTAAAAATAATACAAAGAAAAGTGTGCACAAGTATCACATTATATATATTTTTGAACTCGTGTTTTTATAATCTTTCATTTGAAACCCCACTCGATGCCACGGTAAATTTTTTTTTCACTGTTGATTTCACTCCCCCAAAACTAACCCCTTAAGTCAAAATTTAACTTTCAAAACTACACGGCCCCGATGACGCCATCAATTCCTATATTAGTACCAAATTTCAACTTTCTATATCAAATAGTTTCGAAGAAAATCGGGTGTGACAGTCAGACGGACGGACACAGAAGTGATCTTATACGTGTTCAATACGGAACACTAAAAAGTACCTTTTTAAGTTCAATTTAGTATTTGGGAATTTCACAAGGTGCTAAATTAGGTAAATACGGTGAATTGTTCAAGACATGTATTTGATTTCTTGGTCGATTGATAACATTGAGTAAATTGTGACTTGGGATATTATGATGTAACAAGCACCAGCTGTCTGGATTACGATATTTAGGTAGGACACCACGAATTAGACTCAGTAAACGTTCGAATACTTCCAATTTACCATGAATAGTTTGACCTGTTGAAACAACTTTACGATGAATAATATCTTTGTTATGGTAGGAAACCATTAATATTGTTTTAATTTTTAATGGAATTTTTTTCTACTTCTTTAATTCATTTGACGCTCTATTTGTGGGTTGAAAACCCCATGTCTCATAAATAGTATAATTTATTTCGGGGAGTATGTATTTTTACTGGAGGATCTTTTTTTTTATGGGTCTAGCACACGTGCTGTAGGAAAGTCCCTAAAGCGCTCTAGGATGGGAAACACAGTCCTGGGCAAATTGTTCTAAAAGAGTGGTTCTCTATATAAAAAACAACTTGAAAAGCTCTCTTTGTTATGCTTGCAATATGTTCCTGCCAAGATATATTTGCTCCCAATGCTCCCAAATCAACGCCCAACCAATTAAATGACGATGCTAGATGAATGGAGCTCCCAGACATAACTATGTCGGATCCAGCCACGTTAACTTTTCTAGAAAAAACTGCCGCCTGGGGTTTTGTAGCGTTAAATTCCACTTGGTTACTGTCACCCCAAGATAGAATTTCTTCCAGGTCTTTGTTAAGTCGAATGATTTCCTTCTGTCTGCGGATATTTGTCTGAGTAGCCGATGTTCGAGCGTTCAAAGTGAACGAAGAGATAAACGTACTGTCATCTGTAAAGCTGTAGATTGGGTTTCCGGCCTTTTTCAACAGATCATTAATGTAAATGAGAAAGAGTCTGAGACAGAGAGAGAGAAAGAAATCCGTCGACAGCCACTCGTAAAGAACGCTCCATGAGAGCCACTAACAGAACTTTTCAGACATACCAGAAGAGCGTAGCTTAGCCAACAATCCATAGTGCCAAACACGGTCGAATGCCTTGGATATATCTAGAGCAACCGCTTGGATTCGCCAAAGTGTTCAATAGCGTTGTTCCAAACATGTTACATAAGTTAGAAGATCTCCTGTTGATCTATATTTACGAAAGCCATATTGATGGTGGCTAATGTTGAATCCTTCAAGATATTTTAGATGTTGATTGATAGTTTTTTCCTTGACCTTCGATATTATTGAAAGCAGTGCGACTGGTCGGTAGTTATTTGGCAAGGTCTTCTTGCATTTTTTAGGTATCGGCTGAACTGTGGCATATTTCCAGCAGGAAGGAAATATATTCCCTTTATGTAGGATAGGTTGAAAAGTCTACAGAAAACCTCGAACAGTGTTTGAGTACTATGGCAGGTACTCCGTCAGCGCCAGGAGCTTTCTTGGTGTCTAGCTTGATTACAATACGTTATATGATGGAATATATGTATGAATGAAAAATAGAATGAAACCAACTATGGAATACTGCTCCCATGTTTGGGGCTCCGCTCCACGCTGTATTTATTGGATTCTATTCAGAGAAGAGCTGTTCGTCTGATTGGAGACTCGAAACTGACCAGCGGCCTTGATTCGCTGGAACAACGAAGAACGGTTGGCGACTTGAGCCTATTCTACAAGTATTTTCAGGGAAAGTGTTCGAAGATTGTAGCCCTCTTAACTCCCAGAGCGGTGCATGTTAAAAATACACGTCGCGCTAATATTTCACATTCATATGAGATTCACCTTGTTACTCCTCGTACAACACTTTTCAAGCAGTCTTTTATATGAAGAACATCATGCCTTTTGAATAATTTGCCCAAGACTGTGTTTCCCAACGAGTACAATTTACAGCGATTCAAGAACAACGTGAATCGCTTTGTCCGCACACATGTCGCTTCTGTAGCGCTTTAGGGACTTCCCTGCAGCACGTGTGCTAGACCCAAAAAAAAAATGATACGCTGTCTGAAGACAATATCGGGCATCCTTGACTGCACTGTGGGAATAGTAGGCGGTGTTTTTCCTTGGAAATCAACAGTAGAATGTGAAGCAAAAGGTTCAGCCAACAAGTTCCGACGTTTGAATTTATATTGAAGTTCCTTCATGATGTTCTTTTTCATCTAAAAAATGTTTATCTCATCCACAAACTTGATAAGTCTTCATTTTCATAAATTTTTTCACAATTTTATATGTTTATTCGTGCCAAGTTTTGTCTAAAATTTAATTAGAGCTTTTTGTTCAACGTTATAATTTCTACAATTTAATTTTTTACTGTTAAATAAAATACCGTAACTTACTTTTCTATCAAAGTTTCGCGTTAAAATATAAAATGAGAATAAAAAATGGATACCGCTTTAGAATGTCATATTAAACTTGTATATGATGCCACCAGTTCAATTGTCGCAATGTGGATGATTTTTTTCTTTATCGCTTAATTTTAATTTGTGGTTCGTCTCTAAAATTATATTAGATAATTTGTATATTATGTAAATATTAAGTACGTTTAACATTTTACCTTCTTTAATTTTCTAAGGCCCGTATTATAATCCTTTGACCCAACAAGTGTTATTTAAATATGCTTGATCCCTTTTAATCCCAAAATTCCTT
Organism: Pachyrhynchus sulphureomaculatus; assembly: GCA_019049505.1. Lineage (NCBI taxonomy): Eukaryota > Metazoa > Arthropoda > Insecta > Coleoptera > Curculionidae > Pachyrhynchus > Pachyrhynchus sulphureomaculatus. The sequence continues at coordinate 96,073,441 of CM032455.1, forward strand.
TTAAGCTCTTTTATTAGTTGTACAAAATTTTGTTGTGGAAAATTCGTTTAAATATTTAATAATTGTACATATAAAAAACGTGAAGCTTTCGCTTTGATATACTTTACTCATGAGCGCAATTCCCATCTTTTTTTTCTTTGGAAAAGAGGGCGTAAACTTTTAAAGTAAACTGTGACATTCGCTTTCGGTTTATTTCTAAATAAACTGTGTACACCCGAGTCCTTAAAAGGGTTTAACTTTAAAACTAGTCTAGTTTGGTATTTGATTTAAAATGATACGGCCGTTAGTAAGGCAACCAAAGTTATAAGGCTGGTCGGTTTAATTATAATTAAACCGATTACTCTCCAAAGGTAATTGAAAAAAACGATTTACCAGTTACCATTAATTTGAAATAAGGATTTCAGTGAATAACTGTAGCTGGTCAATTCAATTCATCATCACCATCATCATTAGCTTATTCCATCCATAGTCGGATGTAAGCCTTCCCAAGTTGTCTCCAATGAGCTTTGTTGTTTGCTTTTTGCATCTAATCGTGTCCTGCTAATCTTGTCTGTGATCTACCTCTACCTCTTTTGTGTTCTCTAGGCCTCCAGTCAACTATACGTCGTGTCCATCTGTTATCATTCACCCTTGCGACATGTTCTGCCCAATTTCACCTTAACATACATATTCGTCGTATTACATCTGTCACTTTTGATCTTCTTCGTATCTCGATGTTAGGAATACGATCTTGGAGTCTAATATTTAGCATTCTTCTCTCCATTGCTTTTTGGGTTATCTGGAGTTTATTTATTATACTTCTATTTAAAGCCCACGTTTCGGTGCCATATATTAATACCGGCAGTACATATTGATCGAATACTCTGGCTTTTATTGTATTTGGGATATCTAATTTAAATGTAGATTGTAACCTTCCGAATCCAGACCAAGCTCTCTATCTAAGTCGGCCTTTAAATTATTTTTTGATATTTCGATTTCTTGTTCTAAATATATGAATATTTGTACCTTTCCTATTCTGTTACCTTCTGTTAACAGTTTCTGGCTGTTATCTTCACTTTCGTTATTCAAATATTTGGTTTTGGTGAAGTTTATTTTTAGACCTATTTCTCGAGACTTGTTATTCAACTCCATCAGCATTTCTTGTAATTCTTCTTTTGTGTTGGCGATCAGAGTGACATCATCTGCGAACCTTAAGTGATTTAATCGTGCACCGTCCAATAATATTCCTATATTTTCCCACTTTAACCATTTGAACATGTCTTCTAGATTCAACGTGAGTAGCTTTGGGGATATCGAGTAGCCTTGTCTAATTCCTCTTTTAATTTTGATTTTATTTGTTTTTTCTTCAAGCATTATTTATGATGTTGCATTTTTATATATGTATTCAAGAAGAGTTGTGTATCTTTCATCGACTCTGCTGTTACTTAAGGCGTTAAGGACTGCCTATGTCTCTACCGAATCAAAGGCTTTTTCGTAGTTAACCATTGCTATCCACAAAGTGACCTTATATTCATTTGCTTTTCAACTAGTAATCTAATTGTTTGAAGATGGTCCAAAGTACTATATCTCCGACTAAATCTCGCTTGTTCACGTGGTTGATAACTGTCTAATTTGTTTGTTATTCTATATGTTGTGATTCTAGTGAAGATTTTGTATAGTACCGATAACCTGATGGGTCAATGTCCAATTTAAATTTGTTCCCCTTTTTAAAAAATAAGCACAATCAAGGCGTTTACCCAATTCAATTACTTTATCATAATTCAGTTAATCATATACTAACTTTTATTGTTACTTTTCGTAGGATTTCAGTCACTTTTAGAGTATTTCAATTGCCTTAATCGTAATTCAATTACAGTTTTGTGGAGCATGTACAGGTCTAGTAATTAAATTACAATTAAAGTAATTTAATAGCTGCAATAGTAATTTAATTACTCAGGTAGAGTACCCAATCACAAATTATTTCTATTTCATTTGTAGGAGATCAAATTTTATTACCCTCCAAACACCGTAATTCAATTAAAATAAATAAACTGCCAACAGTAATTCAATTACTCTTTCTCAACTATTGAATTGTCGACAGCAAATTTAAAATTATATGAAAACAACACTACGTTTTAATTTCCAATATATTTAAAGTCACTTGACAATTGTTTCACCATACAATGGCTTCTTCAGAAGTAAATAAGAAAGAAAAATATTTGGTGGTTAAATAAACTATCCTTATTACCTAAGATTATGCTAATCATTTTATTATATTATTTACAGACAGAATTATTTTAAGAATGCAAATCTATGGTACTATTTCCGAGAACTAATAAAGATTAAGTAAGGGTGAATGGCTTAAGTCTACCTGTTCGTTTAATAATTGATTGGAGTTTTTCAGTTTGTTAATTTCAAGACATTCAAGCAAATTTAATTTTTTAGATTTATTTTCTACATGTAGGATTTTTAACGTATCATCAAAATTATGAGATTCGTTTATTATATGAGTTGCGTAATGTAAATTGTTCTTATTTTTTAAATAACTATGTTTATGTTCTTTAATGCGAGTTTCAAAAGATCTACCAGTTTGTCCTACGTAGGTTTTAGTACAAGATCCACAATTTAATAAGTAAACTCCTGATTTTAAGGAATTCTTAGATTTGGTTTTGTTATTCAAAATTATACTCCCTAAGGAATTACTGGTTTTGAATGCTATTTTATTGTTCTTTTTTATTAAATGTTTGGAAATTGTTCTAGTTATTTTCCCTGTGTATGTGAGTGTACTAAATTTTCCTTTTTTTGTCATTAATTGTGGGATAAATTAGAGAGATTGCTTGTTTAAAGGATTTTTTATTCAAAATATTATCTATAATGTTGGGGTCATATCCATTATTAATTGCTATTTGTTTGATTATGTTGAATTCTTTGTTAAAATTAGTTTTAGTCATAGGGATATGTAACAATCTATGTATGAAAGAGTTAAAAGCTGCCATTTTGTGAGGATACGGGTGAGCTATTGTGTGTGACTGTGTCAGTATGTGAAGGTTTGTGAAAAATCGAGAAATCGTGTTTATTGTTCACTTTTGATATAGATATGTCTAAGAAATTTATAGAGTTATTGGTTTCTAATTCTATGGTAAATTTAATATTAGGAAGCAAATTATTTAGGAAGTTAAGGAGGATTGTTAGTTGTCTATCTGTTCCCGTGAAACAGGAAATGATATCGTCAACATATCTATACCAGTAAACCATATTTTTGCTTATCGCGTTTTGATGAATTTTTAGTTCTAGATGATCCATGAAAATGTCCGCTAGTAACGGACTTAAAGGATTACCCGTTATTAGACCTTCTTTAGATGTATAAAAGTTGTCGTTGAATTCAAAATAGTTTTGATCCAAGCACGTCGTAAGTAAATCTAAAATATCCCGTTTAATAATTTCGTTTACTTTATTCTTGATTAAGAGCTTGTCTACTAATTCTATGACTTCATATGGTGGGATGCTAGGAAATAAGTTTTGTACATCAAATGAGATAATTCTAGAATTTTCCGGTAAGTTAATATTTTTAATTTTATCGATTAGTTCGTACGTATTGGCTATAACAAACAAAAACAAAAGTGGAAATAAAAACATTGCTATCAAATAAAAACAGGTAAGGTAAAATTTGTTTATATACTGTACTGTACAGGAAAATAGGAGATTGTTACTTCCCCTTCTAAAACGAAGTTCATGAAAATATCACCCCAAGAGATTTTCTTTACGCATTAGAGTTTTTGCAACTACCTTATTTTGGCACTCGACGTACGTGGTTAGCCAAACGTGCGTCGAGTTTCGAGGATTCCTCGATAATAAAAACCGACCAAGTACAAGTCGGACTTGCGCAATTACTGTACCGTATCGTGACTGCTTTTATACACCAGCTAAATTATCAAAGGTAACGCACTCGTTTGCTTCAGTTTGCTATTAATAATAGCATCATTATCACTAATATCATCTTCAAACATCATCCAAGACGACTTTCCACATGGGTGTCACTGGACGGGCACTACAAAAATCAGATTGATTATATCCTGATTAGCTCTAGATGGAGGTCATCCAAATTACAAGTTATTAAAGGTTCATATGAGAATAAAACTAGCCATCCCCAAAAAAACAATAAAAAACAAGAGAATTACAGTGTCATATAGTACTGTTTTCCAAATAATAATTAACAATAACATTCCGGAAGTTACAAAAGATACAGATAAAACGTGGACAGACATTAAGAAGCGGATAACAAATGCTGCTACACAATGCTAGACAATAATAAAAAAACACCCTGAAAAACATTGGATGATCGACGATACCCTAAAGCTTATAGAAACGAGAAGAAATATGATTTTAACAAACAACACAATGGATTGTCAGGAGATAATCAGATTAGTAACTAAAGAAATCAAGGTGGCTTGTAAAAAGGAGAAAAACGCATACTTGAATAATATATGTGAGGAGCTAGAACAACATGCTACAAACAATCGACCACAAGAACTCTATGAAAAAGTAAAATACCTATCAAAAGAATTCAAACGTAAAACACCAATAATCAGAGATAAGGAAGGTAGAACAGTCACCGATATGCCTGTAAGGTTGAGGACACCCTCCCATAAGAAAGGATCCCCACTGGATTGCACCAGTTATAGAACAATCGCTCTGGTATCATACTCTGCTAAGCTATTTTTCTGGAATTTAAATGAAAGACTCAAAACTTTTCTGCTGTCTCCAATATCTACCGAACAAACAGGCTTCATTCCAGGGAGAGAACAAATTCTCAACATATGTCAGATAATAGACCTATACATCTTGTAAACTTTATCTGATACCTGCATGAGAACACAAATGGCAGAATTAAACTGAATAATTTTTTTTCTATCCTTTTAACGTAGAAGCCGGCGTCAGACAGGGCTATATTCTGTCACCCTTACTTTTTAACATATATAGTGAACATATAATGAGGTCTGTTTTGGATGGCTGGAGAGGGGGTGTGATAATCTGTGGAAAAAAGTTAAGTAACTTTAGATATGCGGATGATACTGTTATACTTGCAACGTCAATACAAGACCTAGGATCAATTATGGAGCACCTTGACGCAAAAACTATGGACTGATAGAGCGAAAACCAAAGTAATGATTGTTAATCGTAATGAAGAACTGTCACACATAAATGAAATTCCTGGTTTCACTGTTGTGCACCATTTGAACTATTTGGGACCCCTTATAAATAACAATGGTGACTGTGAAGTGTAAGTAAGAAGACGTTTAGCTATGGCTAGAAACTCAACGATCAAACCTACTAAGGTCTGGAAAGATCCAGCTCTCACAAAAAACACAAAGTTAAGAGTGCTATCCAGCCTTATATCCCCATAGCAACTTACACATCGGAAAGATGGACCATTAAACGAGAGAGAGAGAGAGAGAGAGAGACCTGTAGTTTTTGAGCTATATCACTTCATGGAATGGGGCTGAGAGTGGTCAATGTCGATAAACTTGGTATAGTTTTAATAGTATTCTGGGATTTTTTCCTGGTTTTTTGTTGTGGTAATGAGCAAATCTTTTGCATAATTATTTATAAGAAAATACATAAAAGGTTAAAACTGCAGGGAACAAAGTTAGAGAGGTTATTTAATATATATTGTGTTATATGTTATTTTTAAATTATTTTCTTATTATTTTCAATGTTACTAGGGGAAAGAAAGGGTGGAAATCGTTAAATATTGTATAGTTTCAATACTATTATGTGAACTTTTCCAGGCTTTTGCTGAATAATGTACAAATTTTAAGCATGAGTATTAATTCTTAAATATTTAAGGAGTTAAAGGGATGGGGAATAGTTGAGTTGTATTTATTCTCTTGTTGGTATTTTTCGGGGTTTTTGCTGTGAAGAAATCGAAACATTATATTATTTATTTCAATATTTTTAATTTTAACCAGGAAAAAGGCCGGTTGTTACATATTCTATAATTTAAATAGCATTAGAATAAATTTGTCCGGTCTTTGGTATGGGTAATGAACCAATTTGCGTACAAAAAGTGGTAAAAAGCACATCATGGCTTACCCGACCGATGAGTCGTGATACGGCGAAATGCGTCTCGGGATGGATTCGACAAATAAGAGAACAGTGGGTAGACTGTTGAGAAACGGACTTTCGTCCGTTTTCAATTGTTCTTACTTTAAACCACATATGCCTTAGAGGGGATCCCTCGAACGTTCGCGCCACCTGTGGTGAAGTGTTGGCAGTCTCCTAACCACTCTGTCGGCGAATGGCTGAAGCGAGTCAGCCCTCCGGTGAAGTGCTATCTACGAGGTAGGCGTTATATCTTACCGTCAGTACTGGCGTAAGTACCGAAAATTCTGTTCTCTTGTTTGACGATCCTAGCCCGACTGATAAGCCGTGTTATGGCGAAACGCGCCTCGGAATGGATTCGAGAAATAAGAAAACAGTGAGTAGATTGCTGAGATTACTTTAAACCATATATATGTATATATATATATATATATATATATATATATATATATATATATATATATATATACGAGGCTGGTTTGAAAAGTCCGTTCAAAAATAAAAACAACTTATGTGTTTGGGGTAAACCTTTTTTATTTTTCGACATAGTCTCCTTTTAGGCTTATATACTTCGTCCAACGATGTTCTAGTTTGTTGATCCCTTCCGAATAATAGGATTTGTCCGAGTCTGCAAAATATCCATTAGTGTCTGCAATCACCTCCTCGTTTGAATAAAATCTTTGTCCCGCCAGCCATTTCTTCAAATTGGGGAACAAATAGTAGTCCGAGGGAGCCAAGTCTGGAGAACAGGGGGATGTGAAACGAGTTGAAATCCTATTCCATGATGGAAAAGGACTTTCTTGTGGGCCAATCGCGGGCGTTTTTCTTGCAGCTCGGTTTTCAAACGGTCCAATAACGATGAATAATATTCACCTGTAATAGTTTTACCCTTTTCCAGATAGTCGATGAGGATTATCCCTTGCGAATCCTAAAAGACAGTTGCCATAACCTTTCCGGCCGAAGGAACGGTCTTCGCCTTTTTTGGTGCAGATTCCCCCTTAGTAACCCATTGTTTAGATTGTTGTTTGGTCTCAGGAGTATAGTAATGTATCCATGTTTCATCCACAGTGACGAAACGACGCTTAAAGTCCTCCGGATTCTTCTGGAACAGCTGCAAACCATCCTTGCAACACTTCACACGATTCCGTTTTTGGTCAAGCGTGAACAATCGTGGCACCCATCTTGCGGATAGCTTTCTCATGTCCAAATGTTTATGCAAAATATTATGTACCCGTTCAGTCGAGATGCCCACAGCATTAGCAATCTCACGCACCTTAATTCTTCTGTCATCCATTACCATATCATGGATTTGATCAATGATTTCTGGAGTCGTAACCTCCACAGGCCGTCCAGAACGTTCAGCGTCACTTGTGCCCATATGGCCAGCCCGAAAATTTTGAAACCACTTATAAACTGTTCTAATCGAAGGTGCAGAGTCACCATAATGTTTATCAAGCTTCTCTTTAGTCTCCAGACGCGTTTTGCCTTTCATAAAGTAATGTTTAATCACCACACGAAATTCTTTTTCGTCCATTTCTTGAAAATCACTCGACTTCCTTGATTCACACGAATGCCAAACACAAAGAAATAGACCAATATGGCTGAAACTTGGTGTGCGTTCATTCAAGAGATGCTATTAACTAAACATGACCTCGATACGCGCCGGTGGTGCCATCTCTCGGACTATGTACGGACTTTTCAAACCAGCCTCGTATATATATATATATATATATATATATATATATATATATATATATATATATATATATATATATATATATATGTATAATCAATTATACACTTTTTTTGAAACTTATTTAACTTAAGTATGGTTACACAACGATTATAATTGTGTAGGGAGCTTTTGAGAATCTTGTGCTGTTTTCACTCCGTTCTCTCGTCAGTTTTTATAGGGATCTTCAGCTTTTGTAGGAATTGATTTTGTTTAATACCTCGGTACCAAACAATATATCTTTTGATGCGCTTTTTCATCACTCTTTGTTAATAGCGAGAATGAAAAACATAATTGGTTAAACATAACTGCTTAGTATTCTCAGACTATAACATTTAAATAAAATTGGTAAGATTGGAATCATTTGGTGTATAATTTTAACATTAGTATGAAAGTTTTTCCTAGATTTTAGTTCAGTATTATTGTTTATAGACCTATATATGGTCAGTCAATAAGTTTTGAAAGCGACACCTATGGAGCATTACCAAATATTGAACATCATTTTAAAGCTTCATCTGTCATATGAGCACACCCTAAATTTCAACTCGAGCTGTTAAGTCATTCATTGTTTATCGGCTGATTAAAGTGGATGTGTTTAAGAAATTTTTAAAAATGGAAAAAACAGAATATCATGCAGTGATAAAAATCGGCAACTAGAATCCGTACGACGTTAATGAAATTGTTAAAGGAGTCTGTTTCTTCATTTCCAACTGTTCATAGATGGACTTTAGAGTTTAAACCTGGTCGTACAAGCGTCAATGATGATCGACGTTCTGGACGTCCAAAACCTGCAACAACGGGAGAAACTGCTATTTTCATCAAGAATAAAACTAATTTTTTGCATCGATTTGGAACTATGGATGAGACATGGGTTTACCAGTATGATCCCGAACTGCGACAAGAAACTTAACAGTGGATTGAGCTCGGTTGTTTAGCTCTAAAGCAGCCAAAGTGGTCAAAGTCGTCCAAAAAATTATGGCATCAGTTTTCTGGGATGCAAAATGAATTTTGTCAATTGAGGCTAAGGGAGATTATACTGAAGAATAAATGTATTTCGACTTATTAATTCATCTTGTTTCATATTGGTAAAACAATCACAGAAGAGTATTATTGTAACCTTTAGGACCAGCTGGATAAGAGAATTCGTGAGAAAAGGCCCGGTTTGCAGAAAAAAAATCATCTTTCTTCATGACAATGCAGGTGCTTTGGGAACAGCAAAACTGGTTTGATTAAAGTATGAATTGTTGGAACATCCACCCTATTTGCGAGATCTGGTTTCGTCTGACTTCCATCTGTTCCAAAACCTCAAAAGATTTATACGTGGGAAGCGTTTTTTAACAAATGATGAGGTGATAGTATTTCTAGATGGGTATTTTGAAGCTATTCCGGAAAACCTCTTCAGAGATGGGGTAAATGAATTGGAAAATCGCTGGAAAAAATGTATTGAGGCTAAGGGAGATTATACTGAAGAATAAATGTATTTCGACTTATTAATTCATCTTGTTTCATTTTCGCTTTCAAAAGTTATTGACTGACCTATATAAGGGTGAGGACGAGAGTATATGTAGTGATATATGCCTTTTTCGGGGCTCTTGTAGTTGAGGAATCTGAAAATTGTGTTATTTTTTCCACATTTTGAATCATTTGCACATAAACATATAAAGAGTAGGAAAAAAGGTTAGAGAGATTGCGTTATATATGTCATGTTAAGCATCCTTTTCAGGATGCTTCGCGTCGAAAACTATTAAAATGTATGCATATTTCTACGAGAATTCCTGGATAACAGTTTTTTAAATTCTTCTTCTTCATAGCCTTTTTACATCCATTGTCGGATATAGGCCTCCCCTTTTGTTCTCCACTTATCTCGGTCCTGTGCTAGGTCTGCTGTAAGTTTTAGATCGTCTTTCCACCTGGTCTGAGATCTGGTCCTCGATCTCTTTCCCAACCAGGGTCTCCAATCTTCTCCTATCTTCCTATTCCAACTATTATCCGATTGTCGCATTGTATGTCCAGCCCATCTCCATTTTAGACTTGCTATATGTTCTTTTAGTTCAGTTTTTTCCCTAATTATTAATATTCGTTCCGTATCCTATCCTTTATCTTTATATTCAACATCTGGCGCTCCATTGCTCGTTGTGTTTTGGCCAATCTATCCATTATTTTCCTAGTCAGTGTCGAAGTTTGTGCTGCGTAAGTGATAACTAGTAAGACACACTGGTTATATACATTTCTTCATAGTCATAGAATTTTCTGGTTATTCAGGATGTATCTTTGTTTACCAAAAGCTGCCCATGCCAGTCTGATTCTTCTTTCTATTCTGCGGTTTGATTGGTTTTACCGCATTGTATCATTTGTATATATATATATATATATATATATATATATATATATATATATATATATATATATGTATATATATTCTTCTACATAATTAAGTCTTTCGTTATCTATCCTTATGTCTTGCGGGTTATGGTCATTAGTGATGGCTGTTGTTTTCTTTTTATATAATTTTAATCCCGCTTTTTCTGATTGTTTCTTAATATCATTTAACATCTTTTGTATATCTTCTGCGTTGTTAGATATTATTACCACATCGTCGGCATATCTCAAGTGATGTAGCCTCTCTCCATTTACATTTATTCCCATCTTATCCCACTCAAGATCTCTAAAAATATTCTCCAATGTGGCATTAAACAGTTTAGGGCTCATTGGGTCTCCCTGTCGCACTCCTCGTTTTATGGATATAGGTTTTGTTTTCTCGTGTGCTTCTATTGTCATCTTCGTATTATTATATATCGATCTTATTAGCTGTGTGTATCTATAGTCAATTCTATTATTAATCAAAGTCCTTTCCTCGCCCAGGTTTCAATACTATCGAATGCCTTTTGATAGTCAATAAATATTAGGTAAAGTGTCAAATTATATTCTGTCGCTTTCTCAATGAGTGTTCGGATACTTAACAAGTAATCACTGATGCTGATGTTTCTTTCTGAAACCAGCCTGTTCAATTGTTTGGTTCGATTCCAGTTTGTTTTCTAGCCTATTGATGATAATTCTAGTAAACAACTTATAGGTCTGCGACAATAGGGATATTGGACGGTAATTATCCAATATCTTCTTGTCGCCTTTCTTGAAGAGCAACATTGTTGAGAAGGAACTCCAATTAGCTGGTATTTGTCCTTCACTTAGGTATCTATTGAATAGTATTTTCAATGTTTGTACAATCAGTTCACCCCCTTCCTTTTTTAAATTATTTTGAGTCAAATAATGGATATTAAAAGAAAAGACAAATGGATTTAGGGAAGGTAATTTGTGGTAAAATTATTAATACCTTCTTTTCGTGTCCAATTGCGACTTTTCTGTACTACAATCTTAAATTATAATTTTAGCGTTTTAAAATAAAATTATCCCTCTTTTCCTGATAACCCAGTCAGTATATTGCGAGAAAGAAGTAAATTTAAAAGTACTCCCATAACCTCATTCATTCTCTTCCTTAAAAAGTATTTTTCCCATTTTATATAATGCGACTGCAAATGAAACAGCTGAAGCAGTGTAAATAAAAAGGTCGAAAGCCACTTCATTGCACGAAACATAGCGCTCTTATGACGACCAATTCAGCAGAAAATATGCGAGCGTAGTAAAAACGTCACGAACAAAAGAAACTTGTCCAAAAATAAACGATATTACTGTCGGTCGGTCGTGAGAAAAAAGAAAACATTGTGAGATCTATTTTAATGAAAGCACTTTTGTCATTTGCATTTTTGTGCATTATTACAAATTTTTATATTCCATTTGATAAAATATTTACGCTCGTATTAATTCATTCCTTGTGGACCTTCTAGTTTGATTTTCCTTTAATGGTATTCTTGTATCATAGACAAAAAATCACACTCTAAATTTCACTTAAGAATTGGAAGTAATTGGAATTATTTATGTTAAAACTATCATTTAAATTGTGAAACCCCGATATATTTACATATAAGGAGTGGTGAATAAGAAATTCAAATAATTAAAATGTAGAGTCACTTTATACACTTTCTGAAATTAAAGTTGAAAAATACGATTATATAGACAGCAAGATGTGGAGGGTTAAAAAAGTTCAAAAAGGTAAATTTTATAGTAAGTCAAGTTCCATTTTTCCATGCGCCCTGCTCAGTGTCATTAGCAGTTTCTACGTCTCTCCTACTAGAATGTCAAAAATGTTAATATTGCAAAAAGTATAGAGGATGTATCAAAATATTGAATCTGAAATGGAAACTTTTTTAATTATAATCCAGAAAAATCATTGGCAAGTTATATAAACAATGCTAGAATAATTAAAAAGATGAAATTTAGGTTTATAAAATGTAATTAGGCCTTTGTTCCTCAAAACTTAAAAGACTGTGCTGCATATGAAACAAATATGAATATATATTCGAAGAAATGCCCTTCCAACGGCAAGCCTTGGTTTGACCGAAAATGCAGAGAAGCTGTTGCTTCTAAACATCTTGCCTACCGACGATGGCGTAAAACTCCTAACACCATAAATCGTAACACCTTTGCTCGTGCCCGGAACAGATGCAAAGAATTTATCGACGAAACCAAGGAGGCACACAATCAGCGAATTAGAAACAAACTTCTTGCTTGTCCCAATAATTCCAGGTCCTTTTGGTCAGTCGCTAAGGCAGTCAGCCAAAATTTCACCAAATCCACCATACCACCACTCACACGGCCAGATAATTCTATTGTAACGACACCTGTTGAAAAAGCGAACTTGTTGGCTCAACTCTTTGCTTCACATTCTACTGTCGATTTCCAAGGAAAAACACGACCAACTATTCCCATAGTGCAGTGAAGATGCCCGATGTTGTCTTCAGACAGCGTATCATAAAATGTATTTTAATGAAGCTAGACATCAAAAAAGTTTCTTGCGCTGACGGAATACCTGCCATAGTTCTCAAAAACTGTGCGAGGGAACTGACACCAGTTTTCTGTAGACTTTTTAACCTATCCTACAGAAAGGGAATATTTCCTTCCTGCTGGAAATGTGCTACAGTTCAGCCGATACCTAAAAAAGGCAAGAAGACCTTGCCAAATAACTACGACCAGTCGCACTGCTTTCAATAATATCGAAACTCATGGAAAAGGCTATCAATCAACATCCTCTAAAATATCTTGAAGAATTAAACATTATTAGCGATCACTAATATGGCTTGAGATCTTCTGACTTATGTAACACATGTTTCGAACAACGCAAATGAACACTTTGGAGAGTCTCGAGCGGTTGCTCTTGACATATCCAAGGCATTCGATCGTGTTTGGCACGATGGGCTGTTGGCTAAGCTACGTTCTTGTGGTATGTCTGAAAAGTTCTGTTTGTGGCTCTCATGTTTCCTCAAAGAGCCTTCGTTACGAGTGGCGGTCGTCGGATTTCTTTCTAACACCTTCACTATCAATGCCGGTGTGCCCCAAGGCTCCATACTATCTCCTACTCTCTTTCTCATTTACATTAACGTTCTGCTAGAAAAGACCGGAAATCCAATCTACAGCTTTGCAGATGACAGTACGCTTATCTCTTCATTCACTTTGAACGCTCGGACATCGGCTGCTCAGGCCAGTGTTTGTTCAACTTAATAAAGACCTAAAAGAAATTCTATCTTGGGGTGACAGTAACCAAGTGGAATTTAACATTACAAAAACCCAGGCGGCAGTTTTTTCTACAAAAAATTAACGTTGCTGAACCCGATATAGTTATGGCGGGGCACTCTATTCCTCTAACATCGTCACTCAATTTGTTGGGCGTTAATTTGGGAGCAAATATGTCCTGGCATGAGCATGTTGGAGGCATAGCAAGGAGAGCTTCTCAAAAGTTGGGAATATTATTTCGAACCAGAGAGCTTTACACTTCACAACAACTGTTAATTCTTTACAAAGCTCAAATTCGACCAACTATGGAATACTGCTCCCATGTTTGGGGCTCCTCTCCCAAACGTACACTGCATTTGTTGGATTCTATTCAGAGAAGAGCTGTTCGTCTGATTGGAGACCTGGAACTGACCGGCGGCCTTGATTCGTTGACGACTTGAGCCTATTCTACAAGTATTTTCATGGAAAGTGTTCGGAGGATGTGGCCCGTTTAATCCCATCCAGAGCGGTGCATGTTAGAAATACACGTCGCGCTGATGTTTTTACATCCTTATGAGGTTCAGCTTGTTACTCCTCGTACAACGCTTTTCAAGCAGTCTTTTATATGGAGAACATCATCCCTTTGGAATAATTTGCCCAGGACTGTGTTTCCCACCGAGTACAATTTACAGCGATTCAAGAACAACGTGAATCGTTTTTCCGCACACGTGTCGCTCCTGTAGCGCTTTAGGGACCTCCCTGCAGCACGTGTGCTAGACCCATAAAAAAAATAAAAAAATAAATGTTTCGAATGCTGTGGTTTCTTTACAATAAAAATTAATCGAAGTACTTTGGCTGAAAATTTTGATATTACAGATTATTCTTATATTAAGAAGTATGATGTCGAGACGTAATTTAGTTTAAAAGAACAGTTAATAACTACTGACATTGTCTTTTCATTAACAAACTATATTTTAGAAACATAAACCGACTGGAGGAAGGAAAGCTTTCTAATCTTCTTGTACATTTTTTTTTAAACAATATTAATATAAACTTTTATTATTCGTATAATATAAAATACAGAAATTACTTTAAAAAATTAATTCAAATTAAAGACAAACACACAGCAAAAATTTGACCCAAAATGCAATATTACCATTTACTTTAATTACTTAAAAATTCCTTTCTCACGGAGGGCTATAAAACTGACCATGAAAATGGGACCCCAGGGAAATTCTGATTAAGTCCATTGCAGTGCTATTTCAAGAATTGACTATGAATACAGGATATGAATAACGGGGAAGAAATCATGTAAGAAACTATTTTTCACTAAACCTGTCACAAAGCTGACTGAAGCAATAGTTCATATCGTTTTTAATGTTCCATATCAAAATTGAAAAAACGAAACACGGAATTATTTCGGTGTCTGTCTATCTGTTTGTCACAGCCGACTCTCTCCGAAACTATTTGACATAGAAAGTTGAAATTGATCACAAATATAAGAACAGAGGCACCGGAATGTAGAACTGCCTTTACGCGTAACCCCTGTTTCCCTAGTAGGCAGGAGAGAGGATAATACTGTCAACGCGTCGATCGACGGACAAAATCAGTTTATAACGCAATAATAAACTCGTCGTCTTTCTGTTAATAATTAACGAATCAAGTTGTGCGTTTTTTATAGCTATCGTCGTTTGATAAAATTGTTTGTGTAATTTGTTAATAACAACGAATAAACTTTACGCTGAAAAATTTCAATATTTTTTTTTAATTTTTTTTTTATTATGAATATTAAAACTGGTCAACTATGACCACCCATCACCCATCAATTTTAATCTAATAAATTCTTAAAACTAAGATTCTTAAAGTCTAAATTTCACCCATTCGTGCCCTTCAGTTGTTCCTGTCCGGCGATGGCCACTACACTACACTGTTTCTGCTTTTAACACAGCACTAAACTAGATCGAAGGGTTTGTTCCTCTTCAGTCTTCTTCCCCTGGTTGCCCTGATCGAGTAGTTGAGCGGCCTCGACGTTGACATGTTGATGTAATCTTGCTTCATGTTTCTGGACGAAGCGTTTGATCTCAGTAGCAACATCATCGATTCCAAGGTCCCGATGAATGTCTCTATTTCTGCAGTACCACGGAGCATTAACTATGTTTCCTAGCACTTTATTCTGGAATCTCTGGATGGTAGTAATATGAATTTATTTGGCACACCCCCAAATGTATGCCATAAGCCCAGACTGGTTTCAAGATCTGGTTGTATATGGTGGTTTTGTTTTGTATTGATAGCTGAGAATTTCTACCCAACCCATTTTTTATATTTTATACCGAGCTCTTCTCGTTTTTTCTTTACATGCTCTTTCGATTTTAGTTTGACATCTAGGGTTATTTCTAGATATTTGGCACTATTCTCGTATTGTTGTTTATGGTGACTGGAATGTAGTTCCTTAAGTTTTTGTTTGTAAAATTTATGTGGATAGATTTCTGCTCATTTAATTTTATTTTCCATCTTTTGGTCCATTTGGATATATTGTTACTTGCTTGTTGCAGTTTTTCTGTGGTCTCTTCAACGTTATTTTCTATGGCAAGGATTGCAGTATCATCTGCAAAGGTCGCAATGGTGGCGTTTTCTAATTGTGGAAGGCCATATGTATAGAGTAGGTACAGAATAAGTCCTAAAACACTACCTTGTGGTACTTTAGCTCTAATATCTTTTATATACGAATATTCGTCTTCGTGTTTAATTCTGAAAATTCTATTCGAAATATAGAACTATTGCAGTTCAGCGTACTGTTTCGGCAATATTTTATTTAGTTTATAAATTAGGCCCTCATGCCAGACTTTGTCAAACGCTTGCGCAACATCTAGGAAGATTGTTGAGCAAATCTGTTTCTCCTCCAACGCATTTTCTATAATGCTAGTAATGCGATGGACTTGATCTATTGTGGAGTGTTTTTCTCTAAAGCCAAATTGGTGATTTGGTAAGATATTTTTATTTTCTATAATAGGTTTTAGTTTTTTGAGAAAAACCTTTTCAAATAGTTTGAAGATTATCGGTAATAAAGGTATCCTGTAAGATTTCACTTCATTTGGTGGCTTACCTGGTTTAGGTAGCATAATGACTTCAGATACTTTCCATTCGCTGGGAACATGTCTCAGTCTAACGGCTGTATTGAATAAGTATGTCAGCTTGATAATGCCTTTTTTTGGTAACTGCTTTAGTATTTTACCTGTTATCAAGTCGATCCCTGGTGCTTTTTTTGGATTTAGATTAGTTTTTATCTCCTTGGTCACTTCTTTTGAGTCACTAGTTTAATTATTATATCTCCTCCCAAATTTATTAATTCTTGAGTATTGATATCTGAGACTATTTCATTTGGTGTGAAGATGTTTTCAAGATGATCAGCAAAATGTCTGCTATCTGCTTGTTATTTCTAGCCAAAGTACCATCTTCCTTTCTTATAGGAGGAGGAGTTTGGGTAATAGGTCTTTTTAACCTTCTTGTTGCTTTCCACAGGGAGTAGTCAGTGTTCCTATCTGCTGTTAAGTCAGCCAAATAGTTATTTATTGACTCTTCTTTAAGTTTTGCGATTTCATGTTTTAGTTGTTATGTTAACCTCTTTAGGATATTTTTGTCTGAAGGATCTCTAGATTGTTGCCATTTCCTTTCTGCTTTCCTTTTTTCTCTGATTAGTTCCCATATTTCAGCGGGATAATTGTTTCCAATGATTTTGTGTGTGATTTCTTAGTAAATTTCTCTGCTTCTATCTCTAGTTGTAGTTTATCCCTTAACTGTACATTTAGATTGATCTTGTCTTCTACTTCGAGTTTACCGCTTTCCCAACCTGTTGTTTTATTAGTTAACGTTCTATTTTCTTTTTTGATTATTCTCTCAGTCAGTGTAAGGATAACAGCCGAGTGGTCAGAACTTAAATCAAAATTTTCATCAATCTCAATAAAGTTGAATGACACTTTTCTAGAAATAAAGAAGTCTAGCAGGTTCGGTATTTTGTTGGTATCTGTTGGCCAGTAAGTTGGCTTGCCTGTAGAATGGAAGTTATCCTATTTCACTTATTGCTGTTCTTAGTTCTCTACCTTTAGTTGTAGTCAATCTGGAACTCCAATCTGTGTGTTTAGCGTTGAGGTCTCCACCTACTATATATCTCTCACCTAAGTGTTGTAGGAAATTCTTCTAATCTACCTTTTTTAGGTTGTATCTTGGTGGGCAATTAAGAACTCCAACCATTAATTTCTGTTTAGTAGATATGATACCTATTATTGTCAATTGACATTGTTCGGTCTGTATAAGTTGTTCTTCATAGTGATTTATGCTGTCTTTACCTAGGATAGTACTTCCTCCCCTAGCTTGGTTTTGTGGGTGAATTGTCCTATGCATTTTATAACCTCTTATTTGCAAGTAAGTTTGGATGGTGAAGTGCGTTTCGGATATCAGGCACACGTCAATATTTTGCTAGGAAGACTTGTAGCTCTTGGCATTCCATGTTACAATTCTTAATTCTCTTAGGTCCATTACTTGGTACTGACGGATACTGTCCTATTGCCTTTACCTTCAATTCTGGTAAGTCTTTCCGACAGTTGGTTTATGGTTTTGTTTTATTCTTCCATTTTGGTCAAGAGTTTCTGCATCATTTGCAGCATAGATTGGTTCTCCTGTGTATTACCTTCGATATTGCCTTGTGTTGCTTGAGACTCCTTCGACTCGTGGTTTTGATACAAAGTGTTTTTTTTGGCTTTGATAGTTTGCTCTCTTCTTTTTTGTAGTTCTTTGGCTACTATGCATCCTCTGTAATTAGACACATTTTGGCTTGATGTTTGCTGGTTTTGTACAGGCAGCTGTTAAGTGATCACCTGCACATTTTACGCATTTGGGGGCGTTTTTGCAGTAACCTTGAGTGTGATTAAACCTTTGGCAGGTTTTACACATGGGATCACTTAATTGGCCTTAATGGCTTCTACCTTAATCTTCATATGCATCAGGTGTTATATGGAAAATATTTTATTAATATCTTCTTTATTGTCGAAAGTTCCCATCAACAGAGGTAACTCTTTAGTAATTTCCTTGCCTTTTATGATTGTTTTCTTTAATTTGTTAACGACGTCCAGGACTTTAAATCCTTTTACATGTAGTTCCCTAGTTTCAATTTCAATATTAATTAAAAAATTGGCCAAAATGAACAATGTCGGCTTATTTTTCATACATTTGCAAGTATTATATCAAAAATTCAGGTCAGTATGGTATGTTAATTTTTGCAGCAATGATGTGGATGAATAAACAAGCGCGCACGAGCTCTTATCACACACGAGCGTTTT
Source organism: Pachyrhynchus sulphureomaculatus (assembly GCA_019049505.1). Taxonomy (NCBI): domain Eukaryota; kingdom Metazoa; phylum Arthropoda; class Insecta; order Coleoptera; family Curculionidae; genus Pachyrhynchus; species Pachyrhynchus sulphureomaculatus. The sequence goes on from CM032455.1 coordinate 96,092,191, forward strand.
CATGCAACTAATCGTAGTGAAAATTTGTTTTTTGAATGCTTTCAGCTACCAAAAAGACATTTCGTTTTCTTGTTTGGTTATTTCATTTAAAAACGAAATAACCTAATATTAATGTCAATTTGTTAATTTGTCGTAGCAAAATCAAATAAGAAAACTAACTGGTGCGATTGTATGGATATAAATTTTCAAAGTAAAAATTATAAAAAGGTATATGCAGGCTTCAAAATCGTTTTTACAATTTTTAACGAAAAAATTCAAAAACCGCTTGGTTATAAAATTTGGCTTTTCCGTTTGGGTAAACTATTAAGAAAACCAAATAAAAATACCAAACTTTTGGTATCATGCAGGAAAAGAAAAAATATTTGGAAACATTAATGCATTATTTTAGTGAGGAAGGGAAACGTTTTTTTAATGATTATTTAAGTGTAATGAATACCAAACCAAAGGAGTTGGGAAAAGAAAAAAAGGATCTTTTTTATTTTGTATTTTGAAAGCTTTGCGACTGTATCCTAAAAGTATCTTCAAAGCTGTGCAGATGTATGTTTTAGGACTGATAATGATCTGTAATGTGAAAGAAGTCATAAAAAAATATATTAAAATACAATCTAAAATAAAATACAATCTAAATTTTTGTGTAGACATTTGTTTTCAAACATAAAACAATAATTTAATATGTTCCTTTAAATTCTTCTAAAAACCAAATTGTAAAACCAAATGGTTTTTGAATTTTGGGGTGAAAAATTGTTACAACGATTTTAAAGCGTGCTTATCTTTTAATAATTTTTATTTGAAAAATTTTATATTTACATACCCATACATAAAAACATTCAAAAAAACACTCCAAAAAACCTTAACTAATTGAGCGTATTTTCGTACACTTAACTTGACTGTTTTAATTTTTTAATTGAGTACCCAAATAAGGAAACAATATGCTTTTTTGGCAGCTAAAAGCATTCAAAAAACAAGTTTTCACTGTGATTAGCAGCATGGAAACGTGCGCGTGCGCTAAGAGCTCGTGCGCCTTTGTTTATTTATCCACATCACTGCTGCAAAAATTAATATACTGACTTGAATTTTTGATATGATACTGATAATTTTTCAGCGTAATCATTGTTAATAAGAAATTAAACAAACAATTTTATCAAACGACTATATCCATAAGAAGCGCACAAGCCTAAAGAGTGTTTCTACGTAAAAATCAAACTGATTCGATAATTATTAACAGAAAAATGACGAGCTGATTATTGCGTTGTAAATTGATTTTGTCCGTCGATCATTCAATTCATTTCTATCTTATTGGTGTTTTTTTTTTCAATATGGTACTATCTGAAATGTTGCATTTTTATATATATTTTGAATATTCTGCGAGTATCTGCTGTCAATTCTACAGTTACTTAGACTATTTAATGTTGCCCAGATTTCAAGGGAGTCAAACGCTTTCTCATAATCCACAAGGCCACACAAATCTTAAAATTATACTCGTTTGACCTTTCTATTAAGGTTCTTAATACTTGAAGATGGTCCAGTGTACTAAAGTCTTTTCTAAATCTGGCTTAATCTCTGAGTTGGTAAGCGTCGAATTTCTTTGTGAGTCTCACAGTTATTATTTTCATAAATAACTTGTCCATTACGGATAGTAGGCTGATTGGTCTATAGTTGGTTAATTTAGACTTATTTCCTTTTTTGAAGAGCAATACCACCACAGGCTCTCCGCCTTGTTGCAACATTTCGACAAGTAGGCTGTCTTCACCTGCTGCGCTTCCTCTTGCCATTTTATTTAAAGAGTCTTGTATTTCATATTTTGTGATGTTGAAAATAGCGATTTTTCATTCATTACTTGCTCTTGTCTGGTGGTGCTTCTACTTTACTCTCATAAAGGTCCTTATAGAATCTCTCTATATTCATTCTTAGTTTATTCGTTTGAGTTATTTGGGAATTTTGTTATTTGTATTTTTCCTTCATTTAGTGATCTTTGTAAAAATCTTATACCCTTCTTGTTCTCCAGAGTTTCTTCAATTTTCTCACTGTTACACTTTCTTACATCTCTTCTAATACATTTCCTTATATCGTTATTCAAAGTTTTTAACTTATTTTCACATGCCACCTGGTTTCATGGATTTTTGTTTTTGTATTAGTTTGACCACTAATTCGGAAAGCTTTTCCTCTTTGATATTTCTCGTGAGAACTACTTCTTTCGCAGATTCTACTATACGGTGAACGATTTTTCTATTAATTTCGTTAAGGGGTGAAGTATCCTCTTTAATATTATGTTCTTCGAGTTTATGTATATACTCATTTTTCTTGTGTTTAAGTTGTGTTTTATCTATCGTTTTGATCTTTTGATTCATCATTTTTCTTCGATCCATCCTGGTGTTAAAATTTATTTTTGCCTAAACCATTCGGTGATCACTTCCCATTTTGATCCTATTGATAACCTGTGTATCTAATATTATGTTCCTCTTGTTAGAAATTATATAATTGATCTCGTTAGCTGTTATTCCGTTTGGGCTTTTCCATGTACACTTTCTTCCTTCTTTTTTTTTAAAAATATGTGTTAATTATATGGAGGTTATCTTCGTTAACGTAGCTTATTACCAATTGTCCTCTAGCGTTCCCCATTCCTGAGTTGTAAGGGCCTACGCACTCAGATCACCAATTATTAGTGTGTAATGTGCTGAACTGGATTTAAGGGCAGTATTTATTTCTTCATAGAATTCCTCAATTTCCTTCTTCTCGTGGTCGGTGGTTAGAGCATAGACTTGTACGATTTTACAACTATCTCTTTTAGATATTCTCATTTCAATTATTTTTACTCGTTTCGATATGACATTATACTACATTATATTATTTGATAATTCTTATGAATGAGGAATCCCACTCCGTTAATTATAAAATAAACGGAGTGAAAATATGGCTGTTACTTGATGGAAATTTTTAACGAATGTAATGAAAGACTGATTTTGTCAATTTCCACTTTATTTGGTTTTATAAAAACTATCTGACTCATTTCGCTATTACTGTGGCTATATCTGATATAAAATGATATCTAAATTGAATGTTGTTACATTTTAATAAATACCCCAAGGTAATAAAATTTATTACTACGTACTACTGGCACCGAAAAACCGCTGACAAGCTTCAAGTGACACAACGAGCAATGGAGAGATCTATGCTCGGAATTAGCCTGAGAGACAGGATACGGAACGAGGAAATTAGAAGAAGAACGTGTGTGACAGATGTCCTCAGAAGAATAGCTCAACTCAAATGGCAATGGGCTGGCCATATAGCTCGTCAAAGCTCAGAAAGATGGACCAGCAAAATGATAAACTGGCGTCTAAGACAAACCAAAAGGAGTGTTGGAAGACCTCCAAAAAGGTGGCGCGATGACATCCAGAAAATTGCGGGGGGAAATTAGATCCAAACAGCCCTAAACATAACGACGTGGAAAAGATTAGAAGAGGCCTTCATTCAGGAGTGGATGACTATAGGCTGAGGAGAGAGGAGAGAGACTACGTACTAATGATTATTCATGGGAAATATATTCTGAACTTTAATTGTTGTATAAATTAAGCAAAAGTGAGTTCGCATGGGTTAGGTAGATATCTTTCTGTTCATTTAAGATGATCTCTGAATTTTTAATTCTATATATTTCTAAATTTTCCATCAGGTTTAATTTGACTCCTTTGTTGTTGTATGTGTAAAATTTTAAATTTGTCGTCAAAAAGATCGACCAGAGTTTAGTAAATGATTTTTGTATTGGTACCGACATGTAGATGACATTTTTGCTTGTTTCAACGGTACAGAGCGTCAATATAACATTTTTTTTAATTATATAAACTCAATACATAAAAATATTAAATTCACTATGGAACTAGAAGTTGACAATAAAAATAATTTTCTTGACTTAACGATAATCAGACATTATAATACACACAATCTTCTTATTTTTCACAAACCTTCACATACAGATACTATAATAAATATAAATTATGTTCTCCTTCTATGACAAAAATTGGCAGCTTATCACAGTATGTTGCATGGACTTTTAAGTGTCCCCTTATCTGTAGATGATTTTAATAAAGAATTAAATCTAATAAAACAAATTGCTGTTAACAACGGATATTCTCCTGATACCATAGATTCAATATTGAACAAAACATTAAAAAATAAAGCTATTTCTTTAATATACCCAAAAGAAGAAGATACGGATAAAAAAATATGAAGTCTTAACTTATTTTGGTAACACATCAAAAAAAATTAAGAACCACTTAAATAAATATAATATCAACATAGCTTTTAGAACAAACAACTCGTCAGGAAAATTGATTAAAAATGCAAAAGGAAAATAAAATAGAACAAAAAAATCTGCAGTGTATCAATTAAATTGTGGTTCTTGTCATAAAAGTTAGATCGGTCGGACAGGTCGTTCTTTCGAAGTTCGGATTTCAGTGCATAAAAGAAGTTATTTTAAAAACAAAACCTATTCAGCTTACAGTAATCATTTAACAGAATTCAATCATCTTTTTGACGACAAATTTAAAATTTTACACATACTAAGTGTTAAATTAAACCTGGTAGAAAATTTAGAAATAAATAGACTTAAAAATTGAGGTATCATCTTAAATGAACAGAAAGATATCTGCCTAACCCATGGTAACTCACTTTTGCTTAATTTATTCAACTAAAGTTCAGAATGGATTTCCCATCAATATTCATTAGTACGTAGTAATAATTTTTATTACCTACTTACCTGATGGTATTTATTAAAATGTAACAACATTCAATTTAGATATCATTTTGTATCAGATTGAGCTATAGTGATAGCCAAACGCGTCATACAGTTTTTGTAAAACAAAATAAAGTGGAAATTAACAAAATCAGTCTTTCATTAACTAAATGTTTAATTTTCTTTAAATATCATATTTATTTCTGAAGTCTGTGTTCTTAAACTTAAATTTTTTATTAAAATTTTAATCATCATTTTAATATTTAAATATTTTAACATGTATATTTAATGTTAATTTTAATACAAGTTCTTATATATAACAAAAGCGCAAATTTTATTCATTCATTCCATACAAACGAGCAAGGTCATGTTGGAATATTTTACTCAATAATATGTTCTCATTCTGTTACTCACATAACCGGAAACCTCCACATTTCGATCATAAAAGTAATCCTTTTGATGGTTTTAAAGTTTATATTGCACCAGAAGGAAAGCGCTTTTATTTTTGTTCTGTTGCAGTTTATTTTAAAGCTTGTAACTGAATTGAGTTTACTTTTTACCGGACAGCGTTCGTAAGGAGGGTAATGTTTTTCACCACTATATATATGTATGTGTTTCTTTATTGGAAGCGTAAACTTCGGGGCTCCAATTCTTCATTTGTTGGAAATAAAATTAAAGGAAAAAGTTCGCATTTTTTCTCCTAAAATTATAGATTTTCTAATCTTGGGACAATAATATGGGAAAAAATTTTGATTGAAATGACGGGCAATGATTCCACAGCTGTTTTTCAGTGGAAACCTAAATTCTCTAATAGAACTGAACACATCTGTAAATCTGTTCTTTTGGTAAATTTTTGCTTTAGTAATTCGATGGAGGTGGAAGCATGATTACGGTTACATACACATTACGTACTAATGGCGTCCCGTGGCTCTGTGGTGTAGTACCTTGCTTACGGTGCAAAAGGTCGAGGGTTTAATTTCGCGGGTCGGTATACTTATTTATTAAATTATTTAAGTGCATTTGGCCTGGCTACGTACATAGGCAGTAGTTGCTCGCAGAAATGCATAACGTCCGAGGCAGCACTACCGCGTTGTCTAAAAAGGTGCTGTGAAATACAGAAATGTATGTTTCGATACTTGGACAACGATGACGGATATTACGAGATTCTCGCCGATATCCTTAGGATATGAAAAAGGGTAAAAAAATGTAACCTACCCAAACTGTATACAGCATTAAATAGAGAAGTAAAAGTACACGGTAAAAAATAAATACATGGATAATTCTGAGCTCAACTATAACTATCGATTATTTATATAACTATCCACAGGTACTGCAACCTTACAAGCTTTTACGTAAATTTTATTAAAATTATGTAAACAGTTACGCAGACAGATGGAATATACTATATAAAAATATGTAATGTAATCCATATATTAATGTAGAATTCGATTTTTCACAGAAATAAATTGCATTTAAAATGTGGAAATTGTATTTTATTCATTATGTAACATAAAGAAAGATAGAAAAATTCAAATAAATCAAAAATAAAGGTGATAATGGCATTCAACCAAATCTATCAAGTTTTCAAACTCTACGTTCACTCTACGTTCTGAAATAAAAAGTATCACAATAAGGGATTAATATCGGAACTAACCTTAAATTAATAAGTAAGTTTGATTTTTTTTTTTTGAAGATATAGTAGAAATAACTACGTCAACTAAAGCTAACAATTAGTATCGAATCATAATTATAAAGGAATAAAATAAAATAAATAACCTACGGTTTTGGAGGCAAATGTTTATATGTGTAAGTATATTACGACGCCATTATCAATTAACCTTTATAGACTAAGAGGGCGATTCGAAATTTTGACCTGTCGACTAACAGTTTTCGTAGTTGTTGATTCTATCGGGCGAGTCGAAAATAAGCCTTTAACGTTGATTTTGCGGTTCCTGTGCCCTGAAATGTCCAGATAAGGCCTAAAATGCTACATCCAAAAATGGACTGTCGTTTAACCACTGGAATCAAGTACTAAAAACGTCGAGCGCACCGAAGGGCAGACGCCGCAGAGACCGGACGCAGCTTTAGGGCCCAAACAACGTCGATCCAAAATTGGACTGTTATTTAACCATTTAAAATCAATAAATTTAGTTTGTTTTTGATAAAATAAGACGGAACTTGCAAAAGGTAGACGTCGCACTATGGCGACAATACGTAATTTTTACCCAAATTAATTTTCTGACCCGAATTTTCCAGCAATCTTAGTAATTTTTTTTTAATCCTCGTTCTTGATTTGTCGATCTGTATGGGTGCATTTTTGATTATTTACCATGATTTTTATTAATTTATCAATATGTATTTCTTTTTTTCCAAAAAACACCATTTAGGCAATAAAATGAATCTCAGTCATGCAATGTTCAAGGAATGATTGGTGGTAAGGTCCGTGAAGCTCTTACAAGTACGATTTCTTTCCAAAACTGCTCTAAATGCAACGGTCTGGATTGTGAACTCAAGATATTGATTGTGAGAGTGACACTGGCTATATATCTCTAGTAAAAATCCAGTATGACGAATATCAGACGCCATTTGTAAAAAGCAAAAACTTTGAAAGCCTATGCAAAAACTATATGTGACAGAAAACATGCCTATGGTATAAAACGTCTTTTACCACCGGAAGGGTTATTTTTTTAATCACTGCCTAAATAATTCGTTATCAGGCCAGGACAAATAGTTTCTGTCGAATTGTATTAAATATCTTATATGATGGACATCAAGCGTCGCTTGGTCCAACATGCAAAACGAAAGTTTTAAACCTGTCAAGACTGACTAGATTTCGATAAAATACGAGGATGGATTGAAAAGTTCGCAGCCTCACCAAAAAATAATTATAATATTTTTATTATAGTACCCTGAATAGGTTCATACTTTCTTTGGTTGTCACAGTGTAAAATTTTGTTGCTGTAGAATTTGTGGTTTTTTTCGGTTAGAAACGAGTTTAGTGAGACCAAGTGCAGCGTTTTTTTGGAAAAATGAGAAAATTGAACAACGTGCGGTCATTAATTACCTGTTTAAAAAAAGATTAACACCAAAGGAGATCCACGATGATATGAAAATAACACTAGGGGAATCTGCTCTGTCATATACTACTGTGAAAAAATGATTTGCAGAATTTAAACGTGGACGAGAGAGTATCGAAGATGACCCTCGCTTCGACCGGCCCACGACGTCTACGACTGAAGAAAACATCGGCAAAGTGTGTTATCTCATATTAAAAGACTGCGATTTCTCGCGACTGTTTGGTTATGTTTCAGGCTGATCCGTAAGATTTTCTTAACAGGTTTGTGGAATGGACGAAACTTGGGTTCACCACTATATTCCAGAGTCAAAACAACAATCCAAGCAGCGGAAAAAATCTGGTGAACCGACCCCAAAGAAAGCGAAAGCAATTCTGTCGGCTGGAAAAGTGATGGCGTCAGTTTTTTGGAATGCTAAGGGTATTATTATGGTGGACTACCTTCCGAAAGGCGAAACAATAAACTCGACTTACTATTGCACCCTCTTGCGTTGTTTACGTCAAGAAATTAAAGAGACACGCCCAGAAGTACCGAGAAAGAAAGTTTTGTTCCATCAGGAAAACGCTCGCTTTCACACGTCTGTTGAGTCTATGGCTCAAATTCGTGATTGTGGTTGCGAATTGCTGTGCCACCCGGCTTATTCTCCCGATTTGGCACCTTCGGACATTCATCTGTTTCCAAATCTAAAAAAAACACCTCAGTGGCCAGAAATTTTCATCAAATGAAGAAGTCGAAGCTGCAGTTAACCGGTATTTTGAAGATCTTGAGGCATCTTTTTTTCAAACAGGTGTGGAAGCATTGGAAAGCAGGTGGAAAAAGTGCATAGAGCTAGGTAGAGATTACGTCGAAAAATAAAAATATTTTTGTACGTATTTTATTTTTTTTTCTTGACTAGGCCGCAAACTAATCAATTCATCCTCGTTTATTGATAATATTATATCACTAATCAGTTGTCATATCGCAAGCTAGAACCAAAAATCGAATATGGCTAAAGTCAAGTACCATTTTGTCCAGAAAAAACTCAAAACGAATTTTCAAGTATGACATCATTATATAACGATTTTTTTTATAAAAGAGAAGAGTAGGTAACACGAGAGAGCATTCTTGTTCAAATTTAAAGGCCTTGGACTGTTACAAATTTAGAAAATTGTGTAAGTGTGTTAAAGTTATGTTTGTTTTCAAAATATATCCAGATTTAAATTAAAAATGAAACGACTTTGCGTTGATAACTGGATTTTTAATATAAGGGATATTATGACGAATAAGTGGTCACCTTAGGATCAATTTCACACGTCGAATTTCTTTCTTGAGGTCGCTAACTGTTTTGTGTTTGGATTTTGTGAAATTATGCCATTAGTAAATTGTTGGTTGCTCGAGTCATTTAGCAGACATCGCCATACTGCCAACACCACATTTGTTCAAGATCCATGTGTTTCAGTTCGCGATGAAAATGTAGCCCATCATACTACAGCATCGATCGTCGTTTACGGCTACATCATTTCCAGCATCAATATTGAAGAAGTATGTATCACTTGCCCAAAATCTATATCACACACTAGCCTGTCTTGGGTGCATTGGCCTCTAATAAATTATTTCAGTACTTCGCGAATGTTAAATTTGAACATTTTGCTGGTATACGAACCCATCGAGTAGCAGATGCTCCTTATAGTTGAATATGATATTTGAGCTAATTGATAGCCGACGTCGAGAACGGTCAACAAGCTTTAACTCTCACGTCCATTGAATTTTGTAGGCTTAAAAGTGGAGATTTATAGTAAATATTCCTGTTTCTGAAATTTTATTATCAATCTACAGAATTTTGACTCATTTGGTGCATCTGCATGGTCAAAAATTTAATTTGCGATTGCGTAACTTTTCCGCAAAATTTTCAGTGAAATTGTAATAGTTCAACCATATATATATATATATATATATATATATATATATATATATATATATATATATATATATATATACATATATATATATATATATATATATATATATATATATATATATATATATATATATATATATATACCATATACCATATATATATATATATATATATATATATATATATATATATATATATATGTATATATATATATATATATATATATATATATATATATATATATATATATATATATATATATATCTACTCGGAAGAATTAGAAGATTATATCTGTCCAATCTCAGAATTGCCACCCCTCAATAAAAAATGGCTAGAAATTGAAAGACGGGGTCCGTTTATACTTACTACCCCTTTAGGGGTGTACGGCTCGTGCAGTTGACTTATTCTATATTTGTCTTTTTCATATTTCCTTTCACATCTTTTTATCCTGTGTGGCTCGTCTTGCGTGTTCCTACTCTATTTCTCTTCCGGCCACTGCTTCTTTAACATCCTCCAACTATGCCCTTCTGGGTCGACCTCGTGTTCTTTTCTTGCTCACTTTGGCTTCAAATACTTATCTAACTATTCTTTGTTCAATCATCCTTTCAACGTGTCCATACCATCTCAGTTGTGCTTCCTCAACTCTTTCCACCATTAGTTTCAGGTTCAAATTCTTTCTGAGTTGTATATTCCCAACCCTGTTCATCCTTGTTTTGTCCTCCATTTTCCTTATGAATCTCACTTCTGTGGCCGTTATCTTTCTCTTCTGTCTTTCTGTCATTGCCCATGTTCCCCTCCATATAACAGTATTGGTATTGCAACCTTCTCAAATACTTGGGCTTTAATATTTTTTGGTATCTCTTTCTTTCCTAGAAATGTATTCTTTATATTATTAAGATAAATAATCATCCTCCTGTTATTATTCTCTCCTTGATCTCCTCCTCCAGCCTTCCATCCTCTGATACTGTTGATCCCAAATTTCCCTACTTGGTCCAGCCTTTCTTCTCCTATCTTTATTTCATGTTGTCTTTTCTTTATTAATTTTCATTTTTATTTTTTTCAATGCTTCTTTATATATCCGTACGTTTTTCTTAAACGTTTCCTCGACTTTTGCTATAATAACCATATCATCTGCATAGCATAGTTCTAATATTTCTTTCTTTTTCATTTTCCAATAGCTTATCTGGTATGGTCTTACCCCTTTCTTTTTTGCTTCTTTTATTGGTTTATCCAGAACTATTGAGAAAAGCATGGGCTCAGGATGCATCCCTGTTTAAGGCCCATAGTTATTTCAAATATATCAGATCTGTCTTGTCTTGTTTTTATATAATTTGTTGATTCTTTGTATAAACTCTGTACGCCCTTTATTATTATTTCTGGTATTTCTCTTTTTTTTCAGTGTTTTCCATATGTTTTCTCTTTTAATCTTGTCGAAAGCCTTTTGTAGGTCTATAACACCCATGTGAATTTCCCTATCTTCGCTCTTTTTTACATAACTGCACACTGCATCATTCACCCCTCTACCAAACGGAAACCAAACCATTTATATCTTATTAAAAATGGTTAAGTATATTCTGTCTAATAAAAATAGTTATTACAGATTCACATAATTGTTATTTTTTAAAGTGAGCTCAGAAAATTTTATTATTCTGCCTATTTTTCACAGCGCTAAACTTATTCTAAAGTTTTACTTTTTTTTTTATTAGCTATTCTTGTCTCTTGATTAAAAAAATGTAGAAGTTAAAGCCAAAATAACAAAAACCTAAATTTAAAAAAATTGGAGCAAATTATTACAAAGATACTCAATTAATCCTCTTTATAAAGAATAGTGCTTGTTTAGTAAATAAAGTTAACAAATTGCATAAAATTTGTTTAAATAATCATTCTGTCAAGTTTAACCAGAAAATATGCAGGCACATTTTATTACGTAAATTCATCGAATAAGTCCTATTTTCAGTAGACTTCAATAAAAACTACTTTTAAAAAACTACAGAATTTTTTAGAAAATAAACAAAAAAATATATAGTGTAGTCATTCCAATCTGACACGGTTTAATACAAAGAACCACGATTTCTCATCTAATCCAGATCGTGAAAGCTTTCTTTCGATGTTATTAAAGGAAGCCGTTATTAATGAAATAATCATGTGAAACGTAGATGGCTAATACGCGAATACTATAGGAAATGTTAATGCGCGCTCTTAGCTAATGTTACTCCAACAGCTTAGTCATTTTCTCATCTACAGGATGCGGATGGTAAAGTGATCTATTCAGTACTTTCAAAGCACAGACACAGTTCTAAATTAAGTACTGAATTTGACTTTCTCATACTAAGGAGTAACTTGATCCAAACTCTACAAGTCGATATTTGAAATGAACGATAACTTATAATAAAATATTAATTTTAACTTTAGATAGAAAATTATTTTTGTATGTTTCTTAGGTTAAAACTTTAAATGCAGTTTATTTCTGCAGTATTAGAAGCTTTTCTAAACTGAAGCAGGTAAAGTTCTGTTCATTAATTATAGCATAAAATAATAATAAAAAAAAATTAAAGGTAATATTGTTTTGGTATAGGTAATTATCAAAAATCCATTCTCTTGTTTTTAACAAAAAAATCATTGGCGTACATGCTGAAAAACCATAAAACTCCAGGTTCAATTCTCTTATTAGTTATGGAGGAGCGATTTTATCATTATTTTTGTGCAGCTGCTCTTAATACAATTATTTGACGGGATATGTATGTAATATTTCTAAAAAATTTAAGATATTTAGTTAATTGAGTTGTATTATTGGAAAAGAAGAGGGCTGTGTCACTGGTCCTTTGTAGGTACAGCTGTAAAATGACAGTATGTGTGTATTTCCAGGCATCTCAATGGAGAGATATAATTGATAATACCATATAAAATTCTTGAATACTTATTTTGATACGAAATGCTTTTAATTTCCACTCTTAACATACCCTAGATTCATAAATTACTTAACAAAGATTGAATTATAATTTAGTTCTGTTCTAAAAAAAATGAACAGACTTCTCTCATTTCATGATTAAATGCCTTAATGTATAAATTCATTAATTAACGTATGATGTTAGTTTCGTAATGAACTGAACTATACTACGTTAACCCTAGAATTTTACTATTAGATTTTTGAGACAATATAACCTTAAAGTTATCGAAAACTTCAATCTAATTGTCAATGTATTTGACTTGGTTGTAGTATTGCCTTAGAACTAAAGTTTTTAGAGTGGTAATCTTTTCTGTAATATTCCCCGTAGGACTAGTTTGATACATTACCGGTAAAATTGAAATCAGAATTACCGGTAAAAGTGCCCAGAGCTTAAAATTACAAAAAAATCAAATTTGAATACTATTTTTTTTATATTATTTTATATTGAATTTTTTGATATAAATAAAATTAATTTTTTGCCACTTATTAAAAAACTAAAACTCTTATATGTGACTTGAGATCCAATGTATGGGAGTGGACATTCTTTAATCACAAAAAATGCAAATATTTGGAAGACCTACCATCAAACTTAGAAATCATGATCGGTGTCGATACATGAGCGGCTTTAGGTCAATTTGAAAATAAAAAGTGGATGTAAAAAAAGCATGCGCTAATCTTATAGTTGCAAAGTATTGTCATAAATCTTTGAATTACACTAAAATTAGCACAAAAAGAAAACTGATTTGAGTTAACAAAAGGGTGTATTGATAAATTTTTGGACTAACATAGAAAGAACAAATAAATCTTAAAAACATCACTTGTTTATTCAACGTAATCTACTTTCAACTTTATACACTTAGTACAACTGTTATAAAGTAATTCGTAATAATTTCTTTGTCTTGATTTGCAAACCATCCTCGATATATTTATTACTTCTTCATTTGAATGAAATTTTCGCCATTTTAAGGGGATTTTTCCAGTTTTGGGAATATTTAATAGCCTACGCCAGCTAAACCAGAGGAATATGGGGACAACCAATCAGTTTGAAGCCGAGTTCGTTTATTTTATGCAAAACTAACAGCGATTTGTGAGCAAGCACATTGTCTTGCAAAAACAGCACTCCTTTAAACACTTTTTTTTGGCGTTTTTGCACAATTTGTTAACGATGTTTAGTTAATAATTAAAAACACTATTCTCCAGTCATAGTAGTATTCTATCTTTCTTCTAAAAAATGGAAGCAAGATGCTGCCAATTTTTGTAAGCAAAACTTTTCAGGGTGCGGAGATCAAGTATATTTCCAGTCCTTCGACTGTTCTCTCTTCTTTCCAAAATGTTAGATCAATCCTTCAAAACGTCTACAAATCGACTTGGTTATTATGACTCGAAGTCCTTTGATCGGTGTTGGTACATATAGGGAATCATTTTGTTGATAATTTCCCATACTCAAATCAGAATGGGCAATGTAAAAGATACCGTCGTATGAAACGTTCAGAGTTCCTGTTGCACATTTCAGCTCAGTTCGTCTATTCGTCAAAATTATTTCATGCAGAGCCTTAACATTCTCTCGGATAGACGCAGAAACAAATCTCCCAGCACAATGTTCATCACTGATGTCGATTCTTCCTCTCTTGAACCCGCAACTACTTTATCAGCGAGTGATATTTAATTTTGCTTATTTCACAATTTTTGTCGATTATTTCTTCAAAAAGTCATTATGAGAGGGTTGCATGATAAGAACCTGGGCTCGACTAGAGATAGGGCTACTACTATTTAACAAATTAAATTTTTCGTAAACATAACCTTTCACAAGAATCCTGTCAAACTTTCAAGTCGCTGCGTGATTTAGTTTGCAAGTGGCACCCATTCAAATAGAACAACTTTTGTGATTTTACAACAATGAAAAAAATTAAATATCGAACAATGATAAAATATTTGTTTTTGAAAAAGAAAACGAATCATGAGATAAAAGTGAAACTCAGCGAAGCTTATGGGGACTCTGCACCTTCGTTATAGACCACAAAATATTGGACAGCTCAATTCAAATGGGGACGTATAAGCAATTTTGATGAAGAACGCCCAAGTTCTCCAAATGAGGTAACCACATCAGAAATGACTGAAAAAAACCCACGATATAATGATAAATGATCGGAGAGTGAAAGTACATTAAATTGATGAGCTTTGAGCATCTCAACTAAACAGGTGCACTACATTTTAACAACTCATTTGGATATATGCTTTCCGTAGGATAGGTGCCGAGATTGCGTACAACACGTACGTGTGTCAACTTCAAAGGAATGTTTGGCGATGTTAAAGCGTAATCGGAATGATTTTTGGCATCGATTTATAACTGCTGCACAGCACACCACAGACCAAAGAGCAGTCCAAACAGTGGGTTTTCCGTGGCGAATCGGCGCCAAAGAAGGCCAATGTGACTTTATCGGCTAATAAAGCCATTGCCACAGTGTTTTGGGATGTACGCGGCATAGTCCACGTCGATTACCTTAAAAAGGAGAAAACGATAACATACATATATACATACATAATCGATAAACCTCTTTTATCCGTAGGTGTTAAGGATCGTTCTCTACTTTCTTTCCACAAATTTACGCCACTCATCTCTATTTAGTGCTAGTTGTTTCGCCTCAGCCCAGGAATTTCCTCCTGCATAGTATTTCATTCACAATTCACAAGCCACAGAAATGAAGTATCTGAGGAAAGTGGTAGGGGCAAGAAGAATTAATAAAAGAAGGAATGAAGATATTAGACAGGCGAAAACGATTAATGAAGAGTATTATGTTAACTTATTGGATCGTCTCAACCATGCTGTGAAAGAAAAACGTCCGCATTTGGCGAAGAAAAATATTCTCTTTTCTCAAGATAAAACACGCGGGCGCACTTGTGTCATCGCCGTAGCAAAAATCCATGAGTTAGGATACGAATTGCTTCAACATCCACCATATTCATCATATTTAGACCCTAGCGATTATTTCCTATTTCTGAATATGAAAAAATGGCTGGGCGGAAAAAAAATTGTCTGAAACGATGAGGTGATAGCTGAAACAAATGCCTATTTTGAACGGTTGAATAAATCGTATTTTCTAGATGGATGGAGAAAGGATCGAAAAACGTTGGACTAAGTTTATTGAGCTTAAAGGAGACTATGTTGAAAAATAGAATAAATTTTACACATAGAAATGTTATTTTCTTGTCAAGGCCAGGTACTTATTATACAACTCTCGTAAGCACAATGAAATCTGGAACATCAAACTTTGTCGAAGTATTTATTAAATATTGAATTACTGTCCACAGTAACAACTTTTATTTTTGACAATGGAAATCGGTCTAGATAATTTACTGGTGAAATGGAAATACTATTAATACTTTTAAAAAACTAATTGATACGCATTAATAATAACTAATGCAACTCTAAGTGTATTTCGCATTCATTGACCAAAATATTTAATGTTGTGTCATTAAGCCTATTAATAATGCATTTTAACACATCGTTACGCAAAATTGCCTCATATACATCATTTATAGAACATGAACGAGAGGGAACTACGAAACATATCATCGGAATAGAGTGTAAATTTAGATATATCGCACAACCCCCATTATCCGCTATGATGGTTAATAATGTCTCTGATTAATTACGCTAGTTTAGTTTTAGGTATTTCCGAGAAAATTATATTTAATATTCTGCTTAAACTGGAGTATATACAGTATCCAGGATTAAAATTCTGTTATAACGTATCTAATTTATTTAAATTTAAGTCATCAAATTAAGCTTTTAATTACTAATATCTATAATGTGTATAAAATGCAACGTCTCTGTGTTAGTCTGTCTTTCTGTCTGTCCGTTAGTGCGCTTATCACTCGAGACCCACTTATCCGATTTACGTCCTTCTATAATATATATACGTGGGTAAATCAAATATAAACGGTAATTTTTTTTTATACGTTTATTGATTAACCTTATACACAAATTATTGATTTAACATTTTTCAATATAGTCTCCTGCGTGATACTTTTGCCACCGATTTGGAAGTTTCCGTATTCCCTGGTCATAAAGGGTTTGAGGGCGGGTTGTAAGCCAATTGCGCACGTGTTCCTCGACTTCTTCATTGCTTCCAAACAGCTGTCCTTCCAGTGATTCTTTCATAGGCGCAAACAAAAAATAGTCACAGGGGGATAAGTCAGGGCTATAAGGAGGGTGCTCGAGGGTTTCCCAGCCCATTTCTTCCAGTGTATTCCTTGTCAAAGCCGCAGTGTGAGGCCTGGCGTTCTCCTGGAGGAGAATGACATCTCTGATGGGCATGTCCCGTCTTTTCTTTCGATAGGCGGCTTTTGCCAACCGTAACAACTGGCAGTAGTAAGCCGCGTTCACCCTACGTTGATCGTGCAGGAAATCGATCAGTAAAATTCAAAAAAAAATCGTTGCAAGGACTTTTCCAGCAGAGAGATGAGTTTTGGCCTTCACTGGGGAACCTTCATTCTTTCTTCACCACTCCTTACTTGCCATTTTGGACTCGGGAGTGTAGTGATGTACCCACGTCTCATCACATGTCACTATGCGCTTTAAAAAGGCCTCCCCTTCTTGCTGAAATCGATTCAGAAGCCTTTCAGCGATCTCCGACCTGACCTGTTTTTGGTTTCCAGTCAACAACCTTGGAACCCATCGAGTAGTAATTTTTCTGAAACCGTGTCGATCAATAATTATGGAATGAACACTTCCACTTCTGAGGAAATTTCTTCAACGGTTAATCGGCGATCACCTTCGATAAGGTGTTTAATGTCACAGATGTTGTCATCTGTAAGGCTTGACCTAGGGCGTCGATCATGACTTTCGTTTTCAACCCGTTCTCGTCCGCCCTTAAATTCTCTCGCCCACGTATACACACGATTCTGAGACAGTGTACTATCCCCAAACTGTGCCTTCAAATGGGTTAAAATTTCTGACGGTTTAACGCCTTCATTGGTTAAAAACTTGATGATAATACGTTGCGTAACAGACGAAGGTACCTCTTGCTCGGTCATGGCTGTACTGACGACAAAGACGAGTTGGCGCGCGCACCCATCCGGTTCCCCCACTCCTGACAAACCAAACATCTACTCCACACAACATCATCTAGCTAAGAACTGCATTTTAAGAAGAATAGAAAAACAACCGTTTATATTTGATTTAGCCACGTATATATATATACTTATAAAATGCAACGTCTCTCTCTCTGTCTGTCCGTTAGTGCGCTTATCACTAGAGAACCACTTAATCGATTTACGTGTTTTTTTTTTGAAAACATACATATATTCTCTGGCCAGGTTATAAGATATATTTTATTACGTTAGGTAACATAAGGAATAAGTAGTGACGATAATAGTGTATCAAGTCGGTAAAAAGTTTGCCGCTGGCGTGTTCTCTTGTAATACACTGCCAAAACCATTAAATATGGAACAATATCAAGTAGCAAAGAATATAATATATATAAAATGCAACTCCTCTCTGTCTGTCCGTTAGTGTACTTATTACTCGAGAACCGCTTATCCGATTTACGTGATTTTTTTTTTTTAATTTATACGTATGGTCTCTGGTCAGGTTATCTATAATCTATATTATATGTAAAATACAACGTCTCTCTGTTTGTCTGTCTGTCCGTTAGTGCGCTTATCGCTCGAGAACCATTTAGGCGATTTACGTGTTTTTTTTTTAAAACAAACATATGTTCTCTGGCTAGGTTATAGGATAGGTAATATAAGGAATAAGCAATGACGATAATAGTGAATCAAGTTGGAAACGTTCGCCGCTAGCGCGCTCTCTTGCAATATATTACCTAAACCGTTAAATATGGAACAATATCATGTAGCAAGAATTGGGTAAAATAAAAAGATCTAAAAAAAATCGGCGTTAGCATATATTTATCTGTAACAGACATATACTATTAAACATAACCATTTAATTTTTCAATAAATAAATATGTAAAATTCAAGCAGTTTTTCCCCATTTCGAACTTAATATTTATCAAAAAAAATCTATAATATATACAAAACGCAACGTGTCTCCGTCTGTTTGACAGTTAGTGCGCTTAGCACTCCAGAACCACTTATCCGATTTACGTGTTTTTTTTTTAAAATTTATACATATGTTCTCTGACCAGTTTATAGGATATATTTTATTACGTTAGGTAACTTAAGAATAAGCAGTGACGATAATAGTGAATCAAGTCGGAAAAAAGTTTATCGCTAGCGCGTTATCTTGCCACAAGCTGCCTAAATCGTTAAATGTGGAACAATATTATGTAGCAAAGAATATAATCTATATAAAATGTAACCTCTCTCTATCTGTCTATTCGTTAGTATGCTTAGTTATGTTAGTATCCAATTTACGTGTTTTTTTTATTCATACGTATGTTCTCTGGCCAGGTTATATAATAATGATAATCTATAATATATACAAAATGAAAAGTCTCTCTCTCTCTCTGTCTGTCCGTTAGTGCGCTTATTAGTCGACAAACACTTATCCGATTTACGTGATTTTTTTTTTTTAATTCTTTACTTAATATTTATCAAAAAAAAATCTATAATATTTATAAAACGCAACGTCTCTCTGTCTGTTTGTCTGACTGAGCTTGCGCAGTATTGAAGCAAAATAAGAGAAACCTTTATTAAGGATAACCATTTCCCTTATTTAGAAACTTACAAGGGTGGTTATTTGAACTTCGTTATTTTTATCGCCATTATGATATGGCTTGTATACAAACTACTAAGGAAATACAGCAAAACTAAAATGATAATCTTTTTGGCAAATAACACTGACAACAATTAATGAGTGTTCAGGTTATGTTGAGATTTTGAAATCTTTGTTATAGTGGCATTACAGTGTGTGTAGTGCTAATTTCAAATGAAATTTTATTTATCCCACTTTCGTGGAAATATTGAAGGAAGTGATAGAGACCTGCTAGATAGTTTTAACTTAGAAACTTGTGTTGACCCATCCTATACTAATAACCGGTGTGCCTAACCATGAAATTACCTTAAGTTTATAGAAGATAAATACTAACCTAACCTTGCAATTCCATCGCGTTGATACTGCGCAAGCTTAAGCTGACGATAAGGACAAAGGCATGTGAAAAATAACCACCAATCCGGAGATTTACACGGTCACCGTAAATCCGCCGTTAGGTTCTTCCGACCATAAACTGCTTTCGACATCGAGTATCCTGCCAATCAGTGACAGAGAGGCGCCTAGGCCGCGCAAGATTTGGCACTACAAATCTGCTAAATGGGAAGATCTTATGGAATACTTTCGAACTTTCCCTTGGATGGACATTTGTTTTCGATCCGATAACCCATCTGACTGCGCCAGGGAGGTCTCCGATGTTATTTTGGCTGGTATGGAAGCTTACATCCCTTTTTCGAAGAAATGCTTCTCCAACGGCAAGCCTTGGTTCGACCGAAAATGCAAAGAAGCTGTTGCTTCTAAACATATTGCCTATCGACAATGGCGTGAAAATCCTAACACCGTAAATCGTAACATCCTTGTTCATGCCCGGAACAGATGCAAGGGAATTATCGACGAAACCAAGGAGGCACACAATCAACGAATTAGAAACAATTCCAGGTCCTTTTGGGCAGTCGCTAAGGCAGTTAGTCAAAATTTTACCAAATCCACCATACCACCACTCACACGGCCAGATGATTCCATTGCAACCACACCTGTTGAGAGAGCGAACTTGTTGGCTGAACTCTTTGCTTCACATTCTACTGTCGATTTCCAAGGAAAAACACCACCTACTATTCCCATATTGCAGTCAAGGATGCCCGATGTTGTCTTCAGACAGCGCACCATAAAGCGTATTTTAATGAAGCTACACACCAAGAAGGCTTTTGGCGCTGACGGAATACCTGCCATAGTTCTCAAAAACTGTGCAAGGGAACTAACACCAGTTTTCTGTAGACTTTTTAACCTATCCTATAGAAAGGGAATATTTCCGTCCTGCTGGAAATGTGCCACGGTTCAGCCGATACCTAAAAAAGGTAAGAAGACCTTGCCAAATAACTACCGACCAGTTGCACTGCTTTCAATAAAATCGAAAGTCATGGAAAAGGTTATCAATGAGCATCTTCTAAAATATCTTGAACGATTCAATATTATTAGCGATCACCAATATGGTTTTCGTAAACATAGATCAACAGGAGATCTTCTGACTTATGTAACACATGTTTGGAACAACGCAATTGAACACTTTGGAGAATCTCGAGCGGTTGCTCTTGACATATCCAAGGCATTCGACCGTGTTTGGCACGATGGACTGTTGGCTAAGTTACGCTCTTATGGTAAGTCTGAAAAGTTCTGTTTGTGGCTCTCATGTTTCCTCAGAGAGCGTTCTTTACGAGTGGCGGTCGACGGATTTCTTTCTAACACCCTCACTATCAACGCCGGTGTGCCCCAGGGCTCCATACTGTCTCCTACTCTCTTTCTCATTTACATTAACGATCTGCTGGAAAAGACCGGGAATCCAATCTATAGCTTTGCAGATGACAGTACGCTTGTCTCTTCATTCACCTTGAACGCTCGGACATCGCCTGCTCAGGCGAATATCCGCAGACAGCAGGAGGTCGTTCAACTTAACAAAGACCTGGAAGAAATTCTATCTTGGGGTGACAGTAACCAAGTGGAATTTAACGCTACAAAAACCCAAGCGGCAGTTTTTTCTAAAAAAGTTAACGTTGCTGAACCCGACATAGTTATGTCGGGGCACTCCATTCCCCTAGCATCGTCGCTCAATTTGTTGGGCGTTAGTTTGGGAGCAAATATGTCTTGGCATGAACATGTTGCAGGCATAGCAAGGAGAGCTTCTCAAAAGTTGGGAATATTATTTAGAACCAGAAAGCTTTACACCCCACAGCAACTGTTAATTCTTTACAAAGCCCAAATTCGACCAACTATTGGAAGTGAAAAAAGAAATTTACTGGGTCGCCGAGTGGGATGTCAAATGAAAGCTTTTAAAAACACGTCTTCAAATATATATAAATGTAATACTTGCACACACTGTTCTTTGTATTATTTTTAAAAAATTGCGAAAAATCTCGAAAAGTTCTGATCGAAAAATTTTGAAAAAATTCTGGAATATTCTCCACAGGATGTAGATTGAACGAAAATTATCACGAGTGCATTATCTTTAATAATTCATCTGGTATATAAAACAACGAAAATTTCAATGTCATTAGTTTTCAGTAAAGAACGGAAAAAACTGTATTGAAAACTTATTTGAAATGTGTCTTGTGAAATCATTGATCATTTTACCAGGTGTACAAGTATGAAATGCGGATTCGTGCTATAAAGATTGGACACTGCGCCTGAACACTAATTGCGCAAGTCCGAGTTGCACTTAACCGTTTTTTTTTTTAATTAATCTTAGGTTATCTATTGTTACAGTATGATCAGCTTCAAGGGCATGTTCGGCAATTCTAGACTTATCTGTTTTACCGTAATGTGCGAAATGTTCTTTAAATCGTGTTCTAATTGACTTTTTAGTTTGCCCAATATACTACTTGTCGCAATCGCTACAACTAATTTCATAAATTCCACTCTTCTCACAATTAGGAATCTGGCTTTTGGGATTTCCTAAGATATTCCTTAAATTGTCTAAGGTGAGGTCTACCTTATTAAATACCCTATTGAGTCCCCTGCTATATCAAAAGAACTTGAGAATATACCATTAAATACTTTCGCAGTGAAGAATTCTTTAGAATTCATTAGCAAAACAAAAGATTTATTTCTCAATGAAGGTGAAATCTTAATTTCTTTTGATGTCAGTTCTTTGTTTCCAAGTGTGCCAATACCACAAAAGTTACAATATCTCCAAGAATTACTTAGGATGAATAATTCATGAATACTTAACATTATCTAAACCTTTTATGGAACAAAATTATGTTCAATATAATAGTCAATTTTATGTTTAGAAAGAAGGAATAGCTATGGGCAATTACTTATCACCTTTCATAGCCAATTTATTCATGAGTAAGTTTGAAACTGAAGCCAGTCAAGAATTTGAATATTTCCTAAGGGTATGGTATGGGTATGTGGATGATGTTTTCGCCATTTTTGATACAAAGTAAGCAAATTTAGATGGTTTTATTTCCAAATTAAATAGCCGATGTGATTTCATTAAATTTACCTACGAAATTGAGAACAATGGACAACTGCCCTTTCTAGTTATTTTAATTATCAAAAATAGTAATAGGTTAGAATTTGATATCTATAGAAGGACACACTCATTTCACTGCAAACAGTACAAATTAGCAGCATTACATTTTTTAGTTCATCGTCTGGTCACTTTGCCTCTCAATAGAGTAAACTTCAATGATGAAAGGAATCGTATTAGTAATGTAACTAGAGTTAATGGTTATGACGATTACTTAGTAAACAAGTTAATAAATAGACATAACTTTGAGTCCAATATGCAGATTTCCACCTTTTTTTACACGCGAAGAAAATAAGACCAAGTAGGTCTCCATACCATAAACTCCGAAATATAGTAGGGGACTTAATAAGGTATACAATAAGATAAGCCTTACCTTAGTCTATAAGTTATCAGACAATTTGAGGAATATCTTAGGAAATCCTAAAGGCCAGATTTCTAATTGTGAGAAAAGTGGAATTTATGAAATTAGTTGTAATGATTACGACAAAAAGTATGTTGGGGAAACTAAAAGGTCAACTGAAACACATTAAGAACATTTAGCACATTTAAAATACGGTAAAAAAGAAACATCCAGCATTGCCGAACGTGCCCTTGAAGCTGATCATATTGTAACATTAGAAAAACTAAGATTAATTAAAGTGTATCTGATAGGAGATTGTTGAACGCATACAAAAGTATGGAAATGATAAAATGTAAAAGTAGTTTAAATGAAAACAGAGAACCTATTACTTATAGTCTCCTCTACTGGTTTTTTTGACCGGAACTGATGGCCTCGCCTATGATTTAGTTCCGCCTGAGTAATTCAGGTGTTAGGCTAAGTAAAAATAGGGTAGATTTGAAGTTTAGCTTTAGTCAATCATCGCTCCTGATGAAGCTAACATAGTTAGCGAAACGCGCGTCGGGTGCAAAAATAAAGTGTTTAGTGTAGTTTTGATATATACTGAGTAGTAAGGATTTATCGATTTAACATACTTAGTAGTTTCCATAACAACTTATATGTATATTAACAAGTATTTAAAACACATTGCTTAGTATTTTTGAAACTTAATGGGTTCAAGGGATTTTGCACTCGCTTTGTTGTACGGCTAAGGCAACTAGACATTAGCTGCTATCTTTGCAAAATAAAATTGTTTAGTAAAAACCGTTCAATGTGTTCATTTTTTCCGCTCGTAAAATAGTATAATAACCGATATAGTTAAATTTAAAACCATATACAGTAATACCCCGCTTAGCGCGACCCCGTTACGCGCGGTTTCACTATAACGCGAATTTCAAATTTCGCGCTCATGTAGTCATTAACTTCTCTATGGTCGCGGGGGGATCCCCGCTTTCTCTGAATATTCTCTTTGAAGAATTGGGAATTCCCTGTCCTTCGACTTTGTTCTATGGGGATTTCCTCGTTCGTTTCGTGTGTTCATTTGTTCCGTAATGTTAGTTCGGTCGGCTGGCAGTTTTGTTTTAATATTTATTGGAGATACATACATACATAATTTAACCCTACGTTAAAAATGCCGCCTGTAAAGAAAAAAGAGCGTAAAAGCGTCACTTTGGAATTGAAGATGAAAGTGTTAAGAAGAATGGAAAATGGAGGCAAAGCAACAATTGTTGGGAGAGATTTTGGACTCTCAGAATCGACTGTGAGAACGATTTATAAAAATCGGGAAAAAATTAAAATCTCCAGCGAAGGTTCAACACCTATAAGTGCAACAAAACTTTCTCGTTCGAGATCATCTATCTTAGAAAGAATGGAGAAATTACTGTCAGTCTGGATCGAAGATTTGAATAAGAAGAACACACCACTAAGTCAAGATCTCATATGCACAAAAGCAAAATCTTTGTATGAGATGCTGAAAACAAAAGAAGGAGAAGGGAATGCCACTCCGACTTTTGCTGCCAGCAGAGGCTGGTTCCATCGGTTCAAGCAGCGTTCTAATCTTCACAATATCCACATAACAGGCGAGGCGGCCAGCGCGGACATTCAAGCTGCAGCTGAGTTTCCAGACAAGTTTCAAGACTTCGTTAGACGAGAGAAAATTCCTGCTTGTCTCATCTTCAATGTTGATGAGACCGCACTTTACTGGAAAAAAAATGCCATCTCGAACATTCATTTCTAAGGAAGAACGTCAAGCCAGTGGTTTCAAAGCTGCGAAAGATCGACTAACACTTCTGCTAGGTGGTAATGCCACTGGTGATTTCAAACTGAAACCTTTACTAGTGTACCATTCAGAAACACCCCGTGCAATGCGAGGCACAGACAAGACAAGTCTACCAGTTGTGTGGCGATCAAACAGAAAGGCGTGGGTTACACGGGAAATTTTTCAAGAATGGTATTCTAATAGTTTTTGCCCATCAGTCAAATCATACTGTGACAGAAATGGGCTTGAACCTAAAGTTATATTACTCTTAGACAATGCCCCAGGACATCCAACCTCACTTGATACGCCCAGAGACTTAAAAGTGTACGTAAAGTTCCTTCCACCAAACACTACGTCAATATTACAACCTATGGACCAGGGAGCAATAGCAAACTTCAAAGCTTATTACCATCGCCGCACTTTTAGCCAACTAATTCATGAAACTGACGGGGAAGGAAGACAGTCTATGCGAGAGTGGTGGAAGTCATACAACATTATGAAGTCTATTCACAACATAGAAGAGGCTTGGAAGGAAGTTAAAATGAGTTGTATGAATGGGGTGTGGCGTAATCTTTGGCCAGATGTAGTGGAAGCACCTAGAAGAATTGTCCAGATGCAGAGACAAGTGCTTGAAGACATTGCTGCAATGATTGAGGGGTCTGAACTTGAAGATGTCACGGTAGAAGATCTCGTAGAACTTGTAGCAACGCACGACGATCCTATTAGCAATGAAGATCTGATCGAGTTACAGAATAATCCTATCTACGATGAGGAAGAACAAGTAGAAGAGAAAGTTTTATCTTCAGGGGAAATACAAAATGCACTTTCAAAAATTTATTCAGGTTTGGACATATTGCAGAGTATAGACAATAATGATGACCGTGTCTTGACCGTGTGTCAAACAATTAAAAACAGTGTTGGGTGTTATGAACGTATTTTACAAGAACGTAAACAAAACGTTACCCAAAAGACAATAGATGTATTTTTCCGTAAAAAATAAGAGTATGTATTGCATAAAGTGTTCTTAGAATTAAAGTGATTGATTAAAATGATTTGTATTTTTTTGTATTAAATTTTGACTATGTTTAATCATAAACCTCGATATACGCGAATTTCAGTTAACGCGATTTTTTTCGGAACGTATCCCTCGCGTAAAGCGGGGTATTACTGTAGTGATTATTTTTAAGATAACAAGTACAACGAATTGAATAGTTGACTATTTCTAAATTAATAAATTATAATTATAAAACAAAAATAATTAAAAACCGCCAAGTTCGACATATTAACTGACATAGTCAGGTCAAAATTTCACAGCTTTTTCAGCTTTAAATTCTGAAAAATTAAGGGTTCAAAATGATAAATTATTTGTGGCTTTAATGGCAGGTGACTAGAATTAATTTCAGGTGAGCCTAGATACGTTTCTAAACAAAATTGCTTAAAATTTGGTGTTTGTTTCTGGATTTATCTGGAAATAAATTTACAGTTATTCTTACTAATTTCTTTTTCACTGGCACTAGAACTATTTCTTTTTTGTGAAGCGAACTTTTTACTGTAAAAAGTTTTGGATAAATCTATATTTGAACAAATTTAATACAAGCCTTTAATTCTGAATTTTTTTAATTAATTCTAAAAATTACTCCAGAAACTATGAAGTAATCAGCCCTTATCCAACAACTTTAAATAGTGGCTCATACTATTTTTTTAAAATTACATAATATTTTTATTGTGAATGGAATACTGGGATACCTTCGATAGGCCCTGGAAACTAATTAGCCAACCAGTCAATTAAAATACATAGTTGTTGTTCTTCTTCTCCCTACACAATTATTACAATATTCGCCTATCATACATTAGCAAGTTGGTCGTTTCTACGTTTTAGGGGTTAACTTTCTTCTTCCTAATGATGACCTGTCTGATTCTAACCATTTCTTATTCCGCCATCGTATTTGTATATTTAGTAAATTTCGTTCTATAAGATCCATTTTGCAAGTCTATCTCTTCTTATAACTTTTCTCTATTCATTATGATCATTTCTGCTATTTTGCGCATAACTTTCGCTAGTGCTGTTTTGAGATTGGGCCGGTCGGGTGTCCGCTGTGTACGTCAACGAAAGTCTAATTGTTAACTTGTAAATTTGAGATTTCGTTTCAATTCGCAGGTTCTCGTTTCGCCATATTGCATAGTTTAATTATATCACTCTTTTCCCTATCTTTTCGAATTAGTTTCTTGCCTCTGTATCGATAATACTTAAACTCAATTATTTCTAAGATATTTAAAATTCATTTCTTGTATAATTTTCTCATTAACAACAAACTTTTATTTTAATGATGTTTTCGAAACCGTCAGTGTGTCCTTGGTGAACTCCTCTGTCTACCAGTATTAAATTTCTGAATTCGTCATTTATTTTATGAACTTGGATGTCTTTGAGTATTTTTTTTAATAATGTTATAAGGTTTGTGTCTTTAGTAAAGGAGGTACTCTCTACTAGTTGTGGTCGATTTAATGATGCTATTGATTTAGCTGTCACTGTAAATTTAATTTCTAAATATTGGTTTCTGAGGAGTAATATATAAGTACACTTTTCAATGACCTGAAAATATTGTAATTAGAGGAGATACAAGTTGCTCCTGAAATTTATTCATAAAATGTTCTTTAATGATAAAATACGTTGATGAGAGACATTTTCCTACTAGATCCAACAAAGATCAGTCGACACTTTTTAACTTGCATGATTATAAGAAAAATGCGTTTGAGTGGAACATCTATATACAATAATTATAAGTTAACAGAATAACTCCAGGGTCAAGTTTTATGGTTTTTAATCGTTCAACAAAATGGAAAGAGCTAAATAAACGTTCAAGTTTTCTCAGAGATTTACAAAATATTTACCTGTTTTGTATTTTATCGAATCAATTGATATGATAACTGAACGAAGTGGTACATTGGCCATGTGAAATTTTTAAAGCTCATATAATCCAGAGACGTTTGAGTTATCTAGTCTAAAGAATTTATTTTCTTCAGTAGTTAGACCACATGCCTTTATTAGATTTTCTGCTCTCCAATTTATCTAAGGAATATTTTATGAAGGAACTTTAGGAACAATTACGAGATCTTAACTATCTCTTGTAGGAGAGCAGTTTACACGAAAACCATAAAGAAAGTGTTTTAGCTGCCGCTGCTAAAAATCCAAAAATTTTAGCGTAGGTATGTGGACGACAAATTTGTTATTTGACTGCGTGGTAAAGAATATTTAAACACCATTTTGAATTACTTTGGTTAATAACACTCAAACATAAAATTTACGGTGAAAATTGACTTAAATAGTGCATTTCTTCTTTTAGTTATACAGCTATAAAGTAACAGTATTGTTGGGTATTTGGTTTTCCGAAAATCAACACCAGTTGGGTATAAATGCTTGACTTTTGCCTCTCCGGACTCATTTGTCGTAGGTGAAACGTAGGAAAGCCATACTAATTTGAAACCGTTTACTTCTAAAAATCCATCTAGTAAATGCCTCGGAAGCTTTTTTTCCGTATCTCATTAATTATTAAGTAAACGATTTATTAGGTGTCTGTAAGGTATAATAATTATTTTTATCTGGGGAATTAAACGCATGCGCATGTATATATATATATATATATATATATATATATATATATATATATATATATATATATATATATATATATATACAGTCGACACTGTAGTGAAAAACTTTCTATAGTGAAATTTCGGTCAACATTTTGGTCTTTCACTATATAGAGAGTCGACTGTATATATACATATATATATATATATATATATATATATATATATATATATATATATATATATATATATATATATAGATGAAGGATAAAAACAATAAAAAAATAACAAAATAGAATAGAGATAATGAAAGAAGTAGAAAAATATTATACAAAGCTCTACACAAACAAAGTCCATCCAAAATTGTACCTAATATGCATACCTAGTACTCAGACGGAGGCTGACACAGCAGTCACAAGCCGAAAGAGTTGTTGGCAAAGCCAACACTAAGGCAGACATCGCGATTTGCGAGGGATCAACCTCAGACTTTATGTGGTTTATTGTAAAACAACTGAAACTAGGTAAAGCCCATATTTCAGAAGTCTACCCACTGTTCTTTTATTTGTTCATTCATCCCGAGTCGCGTTTCGTCCTCTCACGGCTTATCAGTGGGGCTAGGGTCGATAAACGAGAGAACAGAATTTCTAGTACTCATTCCGGTACTTGCGGAACACAATGGTAAGATACAACGAATTGTACCAAATATGCATACCTAGTACTTAATCGGAGGCTGACACAGCAGCCGACAGAGTACTTGGCACAGCCAACACTAAGGCTGACAGCGCGATTTGCGAGGGATCAACCTCAGACCTTAAGTGGTTTATTGTAAAACAAGTGAAAATAGGCAAAGCCCAAATTTCAGCAGTCTTGTTTGTCGATCCTAGCCCGACTGATGAGCCGTGATACGGCGAAATGCGACTCGGGATGGATGGACGAATAAGAGAACGGTGGGTAGACTGCTGAAATATGGGCTTTGCCTATTTTCAGTTGTTTTATAATAAACCACATAAAGTCCATCCAAATGAAACTCAAAGTTAAAAACGAAAAGAGAAAATACAGAATGTTGGTTCTGAACACTTGCCCTCAGCAAAGTCAAGAATAATAGAACTGCTAGATGAGGCATGCTACCATCTGGTGTCATGCCTCGAAATATTGAAGCACGGAGGACAGAACTTGATTAAAGAACTTAAAGAGATTTTCGATATCTGCCTAAAGATGGGACAAATCTAAAAATCGTGGAAGTGGAAATTATCCTAATCCACAAGAAAGGAGGTATAACAAAATTTAGTAACTACAGACCTATAAGTTTGCTGTCTTAGATGTATAAATTGCTTAGAAAAACACTCACCAACAGATTGATACCAAAAACACCACAAGAACCTCGGGAATAAGCCATAAGTACGTACATACATACATACACACACACACACACACACACACACACACACACACACACACACACATTATATATATATATATATATATATATATATATATATATATATATATATATATATATACAGGATTTATTGTTTTTTGCTCTTATTTAAAAGTTCGAAGCTCTGTTTATGTTAAAAATAATAATAAACAAGTAGTCCTAAATTGAGAAAAATAAACATAAAATGTATATACAGTGATTTGAAGTTAAAATAATATTCAGAAAAAATGATAAACTAAATAAACAATATAAAATTTGAGATACTTTTCACCCTCATCTTTTCCTTAAAATTACAAAGTTAAACAGGAGATGTCGGTCCAGGAATCCTGAAAGAGAAAATGTAAACCTTTAGCAAGAAAAATAAAACAGAAATATTTATACCTCATAATTTTATTAAATTTGCGAAATAATAAATATTAACTTAATATCCAAACAGCCCACTTCTTCATTGTTGTACCTAGAGTGCTCAACTGATTACAAAGCCGAGTGTTCGAGGACAGCATCAAGTTTAACAATTTAATCATCATCATTCGTTTCTCTCAAAAATACGAGGCTGGTTTGAAAAGTTCGTGCAAAGTCCGAGAGATGGCACCACCGGCGCGTATCGAGGTCATGTTTAGTTAGTAGCATCTCTTGAATGAACGCACACCAAGTTTCAGCCATATTGGTCTATTTCTTTGTGTTTGGCATTCGTGTGAATCAAGGAAGTCGAGTGATTTTCAAGAAATGGACGAAAAAGAATTTCGTGTGGTGATTAAACATTACTTTATGAAAGGCAAAACGCCTCAGGAGACTAAAGAGAAGCTTGATAAACATTATGGTGACTCTGCACCTTCGATTAGAACAGTTTATAAGTGGTTCCAAAATTTTCGGACTGGCCATATGGGCACAAGTGACGCTGAACGTTCTGGACGGCCTGTGGAGGTTACGACTCCAGAAATCATTGATCAAATCCATAATATGGTGATGGATGACAGAAGAGTTAAGATGCGTGAGATTGCTAGTGCTGTGGGCATCTCGACTGAACGGGTACATAATATTTTGCATAAACATTTGGACATGAAAAAGCTATCCGCAAGATGGGTGCCGCGATTGCTCACGCTTGACCAAAAACGGAATCGTGTGAAGTGTTGCAAGGATGGTGTGCAGCTGTTCCAGAAGAATCCGGAGGACTTTAAGCGTCGTTTCGTCACTGTGGATGAAACATGGATACATTACTATACTCCTGAGACCAAACAACAACGCCCGCGATTGGCCCACAAGAAAGTCCTTTTCCATCACGACAACGCACCAGCACACACCTCAGCAGTTGTGGTCGCAAAATTAATGGAAATAGGATTCCAACTCGTTTCACATCCCCCCTATTCTCCAGACTTGGCTCCCTAGGACTACTATTTGTTCCCCAATTTGAAGAAATGGCTGGCGGGACAAAGATTTTATTCAAACGAGGAGGTGATTGCAGACACTAAGGGATATTTTGCAGATTTGGACAAATCCTATTATTCGGAAGGGATCAACAAACTAGAACATCGTTGGACGAAGTGTATAAGCCTAAAAGGAGACTATGTCGAAAAATAAAAAAAAGGTTTACCCCAAACAAATAAGTAGTTTTTTATTTTTGCACGGACTTTTCAAACCAGTCTCGTACTGTACAGAAAAAAAACCTACAACCCATACAGGAAATAATCATCATTAGCTTATTCCATCCATAGTCGGATGTAAGCCTCCCCAAGTTGTCTCCAGTGAGCTCTGTTGTTTGCTTTTTACACCTAATCGTGTCCTGCTAATCTTTTTATGTATCCGTCCATCTTGTCTGTGGTCTACCTATGCATCTTTTATGTTCTCTAGACGGCTATTCAACGATGTAGCGCGTCTATCTGTTATCATTCACCCTTGCGTTATGCCTTGCCCAATTCTACCTTAATATACATATTCGTTGTACTACATCTGTCACTTATAATCTTCTTCGTATCTCAATGATAGGCATACTATCTTGGCGTCTAATATTTAGCATTCTCTTCTCTATTGCTCCTTAGATTACCTGGAGTTTATTTATTATACTTTTTTCTAAAGCTCACGTTTCAGTGCCATATGTTAATACCGGCAGTACATATTGATTGAACACTTTGGCTTTTATTGTATTTGGGTTGTTCAATTGAGATGTAGATTGTAACCTTCCGAACGCAGACTCTTCTATCCAAGTCAGCCTTTAAATTATTTTTTGATATTTCGATTATTTGTCTAAAATATATGAATGTTTGTACCTTTCCTATTCTTTCACCTTCTATTAATAGTTTCTGACTGTTATCTTCCCTTTCATTCAAATATTTAGTTTTGGTGAAGTTACTTTTAGACCTACTTCTTCAGACTTGTTATTTAATTCCATCAGCATTTCTTTTAATTCTTCTTTGTGTTGGGATCAGAGTAATATCATTTGCGAACCTTAAGTGATTTAATTATTCACCGTCCATTAGCATTCCTTTATTTTCCCACTTTAGCGATACCTCCTTATTTGGGGGGCATCAGGTCCTAAAAACATGTATCGTTTACCAAATTCCATCTTTCCAACTTCCTTGTCCCTTGTCAACACGTTTGGCCAGTGCGATAAGAAAATGGCTAAAAACTCCAAAATAATAGTTTAAAAAAATATTCTAAAATAATAACTATTTTTAAAAGAAGATAGCAAAGTTGAATGACAATAAAACATTATGCCAACTAACTAAAGATCAAAACCGAATATAACATGTATGGATCGTGCGAGAAAGTTACAAGCCTAGAGGTATTTAGTTGATATCGCCATTGAATATGTTAAATATATTTAAAAAATACGAAAATATAATCGTTGTAGAGCATGCGTTACGAATAGAATAAATTTTTTTGAGCTTAGTAGTTTTTATCTGGTCAGTTTTGAGCTTAGCAGTTTTTTATCTGATCAGTTTTGAGCTTAGTAATTTTGAGCTTACTAGTTTTTTATCTGGTCAGTTTTATAAAATAACTGGCTAGTTCAGGTTAGCAGACCATAGTCTCTTTCTTCCGTCAGTTTACTGATCTATCGTTCTGTCTGCCTGTCGGCCTGGTGGCGCCATAACGCCCAAACAAAATGAGATATCGATTTTAAATTTGGTACACATATAATACCTGGAGTAGGGATAGAACTCATATATTTTGAACAATATTACTAAAAGGGAAGAGGTTGAAAGGTGTGGGGATCGAGAAATTTTGTCGCTTTTCACAATCAATATGAAAAATTTTCTTGATTTTTCTTTCTCATAACATTTATTATTTTGTTTAGTGGCATATTTATAAAGGACTTAATGCCTAAAGTATCAAAATAAAATATAAATCAGTATCAATTTTTAATACCTTTTTTTTAAAAGAATTTTAATTTTTATATAAAAATTTGGGGTATACAGACAGATAAAGGTTTAAGAATATTTAAAATATATTTGACTAAAGGATATTTTTTTAAGATTTTTTCAATGAATATGGTACAAACATTCAAACCTTATTTTGTTGCTTTTAATTAAGTAATTATGTTACATCTTCCAACAGACATATAAAAACGTTTTTATTTTGACAAAGTATAAGTCAATATGGAGCAATAGACAAGCCAAAGCAATTTTTTTATTTGTCTAACACAGGTGCTGCAGGGGAATACCTAAAGTGCTACAGCAGCGACACGTGTGCGAAAAAAGCGATTCACGTTGTTCTTGAATCGCTGTAAATTGTACTTGGTGGGAAACACAATCCTGGGCAAATTATTCCAAAGGGATGAGGTTCTCCATATAAAAGATTGCTTGAAAAGCGTTGTACGCGGACTAACAAGCTGAACCTCATACGGATGTGAATCTCGAATACTTTCTATGAAAATACTTGTAGAATAGACTCAAGTCGCCAACCGTTCTTCGATGTTCCAGCCAATCAAGGTCGCCGGTCAGTTCTGGGCCTTCAATCAGAGGTAGAGCTCGTCTCTGAATAGAATCTAACAAATGCAGTGTATGTTTGGGAGCAGAGCCCCAAACATGGGAGCAGTATTCCATAGTTGGTCGAATTTGAGCTTTGTACAGAATTAACAGTTGTTCTGGAGTGTAAAGCTTTTTAGTTCGAAATAATGTCCCCAGTTTTCGAGAAACTCTCTTTGCTATGCTTGCAATATGTTCATGTCAAGATATATTTGCTCTCAAATTAACGCCTAAAAAAATAAGTGATTATGCTAGAGGAATGGAGTGCCCTGACATAACTATGTCGGGTTCAGCAACGTTAACTTTTTTAGAAAAAACTGCCATCTGGGTGTTTGTAGCGTTAAATTCAACTTGGTTACTGTCATCCCAAGATAAAATTCCTTCCAGGTCTTTGTTAAGTTGAATGACTTCCTGCTGCCTGCGGATATTTGTCTGAGTAGCCGATGTTCGAGCGTTCAAAGTGAATGAAGATATAAGCGTACTGTCATCTGCAAAGCTGTAGATTGAATTCCCGATATTTTCCTGCAGATCGTTAATGTAAATGAGGAAGAGAATAGGAGACAGTATGGAGCCCTGGGGCACACCGGTGTTGATAGTGAAGGTGTTAGAAAGAAATCCGTCGACTGCCACTCGTAAAGAACCCTCTTTGAGGAAACATGAGAGCCACAAACAGAACTTTTCAGACACACCAGAAGAGCGTAGCTTAGCCAACAATCTATCGTGCTAAACACGGTCGAATGCCTTGGAAATATAGAGAGCAACCGCTCGAAATTTTCCGAAGTGTTCATTTGTGTTGTTCCAAACATGCGTTACATGAGTTAGAGATCTTCTGTTGATCTATGTTTACGAAAGCCATATTGATAGTCACTAATAATATTGAATCCTTCAAGATATTTTAGAAAATGCTGATTAATAGCCTTTACCATAACTTTCGATATTATTGAAAGCAGTGCGACTGGTCGGTAGTTATTTGGCAAGGTCTTCTTGCCTTTTTTAGGTATCGGCTGAACTGTGGCGCATTCCAGCATCAAGGAAATATTCCCTTTCTATAGGATAGGTTGAAAAGTCTACAGAAAATTGGGGTTAGTTTCCTTGCACAGTTTTTGATTACTATGGCAGGTATTCCGTCAGCACCAGAAGCTTTTTTGATGTCTAGCTTCATTGAAATACGTTTTATGATACGTTGTCTGAAGACAATATCGGGCATTCTTGACTGCACTATGGAAATAGTAGGTGGTAGTTTCCCTTGGAAATCGACAGTAGAATGTGAAGCAAGGAGTTCGGCTAACAAGTTTGCTTTCTCAACAGGTGTTGTTGCAATAGAATTATTTGGCCGTGTGAGTGGTAGTATGGTGGATTTGGTGAAATTTTGACTAACTGCTTTGGAGACTGACCAAAAGGATCTGGAATTGTTGGGATGTGTAAGAAGTTTGTTTCTAATTCGTTGATTGTGCGCCTCCTTGGTTTCGTCGATAACTTCTTTGCATCTCTTCCGGGCACGAACAAAGATGTTACGATTTATGACGTTAGAGTTTTTACGCCATTGTCGGTAGGCATAAAAATATTATCCTGTTGGATCGTTACAACCATTAAACCTAAATAAACATTAATCGCACGTATGTCGTTAATTAACATATTTCGTTAAAAAAATACGAGGAGACTATAAAATGAATTTGTTTGTTATCTGTAAAATTATGAGCAAATATTTTTCGGCAGAAACCACTTTAAAAGGGGCGAAAAAGAGCTGAAATAATAGGGAAGGCTTACATTAGAACTGTCTAAAAAGGAGTGATTAGCATATTTCACATATACTCAGCATATTATAGCATGTAGTAAGAATTTCTCGCGTGCTATATGAAATTTGGAATTTTTAATTATATTTTTGAATACGTTTCATAAAAATTGTTGGTAAAAAGAACACATGCAAGGAGGGCTATAGTGCAGAGAATATCTTTGGAAGGATGGGGCAGAGAAAATAATTTAAGACTCCATAGTCCTTTTCGTCGTTGGTATGTAGATGAAAAAATTTGCAGTGTTAGTTTATGAGTACCAATTGTAACTTGTAATTAAACTTACATTTTACTGGACGGCGCATAAATTCCAACTATTCTTATTGGAGAAATTAAATTACATACATTTTCTTTAGTATTGCCACATTAAATTAGTACACACATTACCTGAAAGATAAAAATAAAGTACCTTAAAGTAAGTGTCTCCGATGACTTCAAATTATCATGAGAATGTTGGTAATATATGGTGAAGAGTCGGAAGAACAGTAGTAGGTGAATGGAAATTCAGGCCATATTTTCATATTTTATATTCTTTAAATGAAGCAAATCATCTAGTTTAAGTTACCGAAGGTACGGTCACATGCCCATATTTTATGTTTACTTATGAGCTTTTTCCTTGCTAATACTTACTATTGGAAATTTTATCTCCTGGAACAAAGATTTTTGAAAAATGTCGGGATTTTTAGCTTAAAGAAAAAGTATATGAAAGTAATAAAAAAAGAACCCACTTTTATAATAATATCTATAACTAATAATTAATATTTTTTCAGTCATGAATCTGTAAATGATGCTAATTATTATACCTATTCTATATTACCTCTGTTACATATAGGATTTTCAAATTATTAAAAAGATATGTATAACAAAATTGTAAGTATTTTTTGCTTCTTCTTCTTCGTGCCTTGTCCGTTGCCAACGTTGGCTATTAACATGGCTATTCTGATTTTATTTGCGGCAGATCTGAACAGCTGGGCAGATGACAGCCCGAGCCAATGGCGCAAGTTCTGGAGCCAAGAGTGTCTTCCTCTTCCATGTCCCCTTCTGCTGTCTATCTTTCCTTGGATTATTAACTAAAGTATCCGATATTATATTTGCTGTGCCTCATAACATATCCGAGGTATTCCAGCTTTCTTCTCTTAATAGTTATTCCCAACTCTCTTTCCTTACCAATCCAACGCAGTACCTCCTCGTTAGTGATGTGGTCCGTCCAAGATATTCGCAGGATACGTCTGTACGCCCACACTTCAAAGACCTCAACTTTTTTCATGAGCGTTTCGGTCACGCTTCTACTCCGTACAACAGTGCCGGAAATATATAACATTGGAGCAGTCTGATTTTAAGAGGTAGGGTTATACTGTTGGAGATAAGTATGCTCTTCATATTATTAAACGATGCTCTTGCTCTTTCTATTCTCACACGTATTTCTGTTGCCTGGTCCCATCCTAAGTTAATTATTGCTCTCAAATAAGTGTAAGATTCTATGTGCAATTCTCTGGTTGTTTAGTATTAATTATCTTGCTGGTTATAAGCAACCATTTGGTTTTCGCGAGGTTTAGGCTTAGCTCATAATCCTCACTTTTCTTTGTAGCCTTTCCATAAGGCTATTTAGCTCATCTATGCTGCTAGCGAATACTAGCGAGTACTTCTGTCGTCAGCATATCTTATGTTATTAAGTGTTTCTCCATTTTCTTTATACCTTCAGTACTTTTTTCTAGCGCTATCTTGAATACTTCTTCGGAGTAGGTATTAAAGAGGAGGGGAGACAAAATGCAACCCTGGTGCACACCTTTCTTGATATCAATATTCTTGGTTAACGCAGACTCTACTTTCACCCTAGCCGACTGTCCCTAGTAGAGATTCGCTATAGACCGAATGTCTCTGGAATCGATTCCGATCTGATGGAGTATTTTCTAGCAGTTGATCATGCTTAACGTTATCGAATGCTTTAGTGTAATCTATGAAACACAGATATACATCTTTATTCATGTCTCTACAGTGTTGAATAAGAACCTGTAAGCTGAAGAGCGCTTCTCTTGTGCCAAATGCACCTCGAAAACCGAACTATGTATCTCTGATGTCTTCTTCACATTTTTTGCGAATTCTATTGTATATAATCTTGGTGAAAGCCGTGGTGATGTGGGTAATCAGGCTTATAATTCGGTGTTGATTCCAAGATTGGTATGACCACAAAGGTTGACTGTAGACAGTCCTTAGGAAATTCCCCGCTGTTGTAGATATTATTGAAAAGGGTGGTGAGGGTGTCGAGAAACTGGATTTCGGCACTTTGTACAAGATTTTCCGAATTTAGCCGTGACTGCCATCGTTGCCTGGCGTTTTGTTGTTTTTAAGAGTTAAAATAGCTTTCTCCACTTTCATTCTTAGAATGGGAGGACCCGCATCATTATCAACCTTCAGTGAACACGGACTAGGACGGTCAGTGTCAAATAGTTGCTCTACATAAGCCTTCCAGATCTTCATGATTTTATAGGGATCTGTTTCAATATTGTCATCAAAGTCGGCTAGGTTGTTTGATTCCCTAGCGAATTTCTTTTTGTTTGTCAGTTCTCTTATCTTTCTCTGCATGTTGTGTTAGTCATATTTCTTTTCGCACTGTTCGATTTCACACCTCTCGGAAAGCCAACTCTCTTTACTTTCTCTAATTTTTGTTCTTATCTTGCTGTGAATTTCTCGGTATTTTGTTCTATCTGTGTTCTTGTGAGTCCATCTTCCTTCCATCATGTTAAGGATTTCTTCAGCCATTCAGCTCTTTTTCTATCCTGCTTCAAGAGTTTACTGCTTGTTGTTTTAATCACTTCCTTAATATCATTCTATCTTTCTTTTATTGCAGTATCACCTTTAAGGAGTTTTGTTACTTCTTTGTTCAGATTGTCCTGTATCTGCTGTTTAATATTATTGTCAGAAAGTTTCTTTATGTCTAACTTTTCTGATGTGTCCCGGTTTACTTTGACTTCAAAATTGCCTACCACTGGGTTGAGATCTGATGCGACATCTGCACCTGGGTAAGTTTTGATGATTTAATCGAGTTCCTAAATCTAATAGGCGCAGCGATGTAGTCTTTTTGGTTTCTTATTACCTTTTCTCGTGTATCTGCCGTGGATTTCCAGGTGTAAAGTCTGCGGTCCGGAAGCTTAAAAAAATTGTGAGTCAGTGCCAAGTCATTTTCGGGCAGAGCCGAATAAGACGGTCTCCACGTTCGTTTCTTTTTCCAAGTCCGAAACTTCCCACAATCCTTTCTACTTTTCCCTTGCTCACTTTGGCGTTGAAGTCTCCTGTGTGTGTAAGTGTTATCCCTCTCCTTTTTGTTTTGTTTTCAAATTTTTTGTTTAATTATTGTTATTTGCTGCATCTAAGCAATTTTCTTGTTAGCACTTTTTAATGTCCATTTTAAATAAAATTAAAATATTATTATTTTCTAAACCTTTCAACAGGAACTTTAGGTACGGAGCATCTGACGCAATGGGAGTGAACGCATTAGGCCGCGACGGATCGCGAAAATCAAACGAACCCAACCAAGAGATACTGCGTTTATACTGTAGAACAAAATAGTTTAGCTCTCCTTCTACCGCCATTTAGCCACGGCACTGTATACTCCGTTATATTTCAAAAAAAAAATACTTTCAAAACTTTTTACGGTGCCGGCAGAATAAAAAAGAAAAACATCATCTAAAAATAAAAAGAATATGCCATTAAAAGAAATAAATTCTTCTTTAATTTATTGAACGATAAAATTTTTATCGGTAGGAAGAACATTTTCCAGTTATCCACACGAAATTATCGACAGAAGAAGGACATTTTCGTGCTGAAAATAACAGATTACCGTTACGTGCCATTTAAAGGCATTGATTTTGTTTTATATCCGTTTTTAAAAACTTTATATTTGGTTCATAAAATAGGCGACCGTAACGTCGTAAGTTACTTCTATATCTTTTCCCTCAAACGTGTGGAAATGCGTTAGTTAGTTATTATACTTTTGCGTATTTCTTCACTTCCTGCAAAAAACTATAGTTTTTGGTCTAGCTACTTAAAACACATTTGATTTGCAAAATTCGACTTTATTCATCAACATAGTCTCCTTCAAGAGCGATACAACGCTTTTCTAACATTTCAATACTTTTCTTGTAGAAGTATTTGTCTTTACGTTCAAAACAGGCTTCAGTTTTGGCGATAACTTCTTCATTGGAGCCAGATCTCTTTCCCGCCAGCATTTGAGGTCTGCGAATAGATAATAATTATTGAGGGCCAAATCTGGAGAATACGGTGGATGAGGAAGCAATTCGAACTTCAATTCATGCAATTTTACCATCGTAACCATTGACTTGTGACACGGTGCATTGTTTTGATGAAAGAGCACTTTTTTCTTGTTCATTTAGGTCCATTTCTGTGCAATTTTTGCCTTTAAACGCACCAACAATTTATATAATATTAGCTACCCTTTTCAGGATAGTCGATGAAAATTATTCCATGCGCATCCCAAAATACAGAGGCCAAAACCTTCCCAGCCGACTGTGGTGTTGTTGGTCGCTTCGGGCGGCTTTCACTAGCTGCTGCTGTCCACTGAGCTGACTGCTGATTTGATTCCGGTGTATAGTGGTGGATCCATTGTCACATATCGCATGAAAAAATCGTTTTTATTGCGCTTAAACAGGTCCAAACAGCGCTCAGAATCATCAACACGTTGATCATTGTTCAGCATCATTTGTGTCAATACGACCGCGTTTAAATTCAGCATACCAGTAAATGATTCACGTTGTTCTTGAATCGTTGTACGTTGTACTCGGTGGGAAACACAGCCCTGGGCAAACTATTCCAAAGGGATGATGTTCTCCATGTAAAAGACTGCTTGAAA
Organism: Pachyrhynchus sulphureomaculatus; assembly: GCA_019049505.1. Lineage (NCBI taxonomy): Eukaryota > Metazoa > Arthropoda > Insecta > Coleoptera > Curculionidae > Pachyrhynchus > Pachyrhynchus sulphureomaculatus. The sequence continues at coordinate 96,132,817 of CM032455.1, forward strand.
AGCGTTGTACGCGGAGTAAGAAGCTGAACCTAATACGGATGTGAAGTATTAGCGCGACGTGTCTTTCTAACATGCACTGCTTTGGGCGGAATTAGGCGGGCTACATCCTTCGAACACTTTCCATGAAAATACTTGCAGAACAGACTCAAGTCGCCAACCGTTCTTCAATGTCCCAGCGAATTAAGGCCGCCGGTCAGTTCCAGGTCTCCAATCAGCTCGAACAGCTCTCTGAACAGGATCCAATAAATGCAGTGTAAGTTTGGGAGCGGAGCCCCAAATATGGGAGCAGTATTCCATAGTTGGTCGAATTTCAGATTTGTAAAGAATTAACAGTTATTGTGGAGTGTAAAGATTTCTGGTTCAAAATAATATTCCCAATTTTTGAGAAGCTCTCCTTGCTATGTCTACATGTTCATGCCAGGGCATGTTTGCTCCCAAATTAACGCTCAACAAATTGAGTCACGATGCTAGGGGAATGGAGTGCCCCGACATGACTATGTCGGGTTCAGCAACGTTAACTTTTTTAGAAAAAACTGCCGCCTGGGTTTTTGTAGCGTTAAATTCCACTTGGTTACTGTCACCCCAAGATAGAATTTCTTCCAGGTCTTTGTTAAGTTGAACGACCTCCTGTTGTCTGCGGATATTCGTCTGAGTAGGCGATGTTCGAGCATTCAAAGTGAATGAGGAGATAAGCGTACTGTCATCTGCATTGAGTGCCTCCTTGGTTTCGTCGATAATTCCTTTGCATCTGTTCCGGGCACGAACAAGGGTGTTACGATTTATGGTGTTAGGATTTTCAAGCCATTGTCGGTAGGCAAGATGTTTAGAAGCAACAGCTTCTTTGCATTTTCGGTCAAACCAAGGCATGCCGTTAGAGGGGCATTTCTTCGAAGAAGGGATGTAAGCTTCCATACCAGCCAAAATAACATCGAAGACCTCCCTGGCGCAGTCAGATGGGTTATCTGATCGAAAACATGTGTCTCTCCAAGGGAAAGTTCGAAAATATTCCATCTTCCCATTTAGCAGATTTGTAGTGCCAAATCTTGCGCGGCTCAGGCGCCTCTCTCACTGATTGGTAGGATACTCGATGTCGAAAGTAGTTTATGGTAGGAAGAGCCTAACGGCGTAAGAACGTAACGTCAAAATTTATATTTAATATAATGATGATCCATGGTTTTCCTAAGATTGATTGATCATTACTTCATAGTTGTAACTTACATTGTAAAATGGCAAGTCTATTTTACTTACGATATTCAATCTGATTCACGGCATGACTAAAATTAGAACTATGAAAAACAAATGTTTTTTTCATGTTTGCTATTCTACAAGAATGAACATTGGTATCGTTGGTAACGTGATGTATCCAAGAAACTTGCAGCATACGGCGATAACAACACATTTCAAACGCTTGGAGCTTCTTTGTTGTTGTTTCGTATAATGTCCACGCTTCAACGCCATACAGTAGAACATGTTGAGATACATACTACATAGGACCTCTTTTAAGCGGAAAAAAGCTAATCTTGCTTTCTCTATATCAGGGGTGCTCAAACTTGAACTGCTGGCGATCTACCTCAATATTGTTAGACTACGATCGATCGACTCTGAGAGGCTGCAAGTAAGTGTGATGCAGGATTGTCGTCTAGGTAGGGTGTATCGTGGCATAGATATTAGTTTTCCGCACAATATGCATTTTGTTAGTCAAGGTAAATGTAGGTCTGCTCTAAAATGTCAATGAAAAAACTCATAATTATTCAAAATTGCGAGTTTATTGATTCTTACAAAACAAATGAGTTCTAGTGTCTAAACTTAACTAAAGAGTGACTTTGGATGTTGAAGCGTGGCACTGCATGTCCTCAGCATACTTTTCATAAGTTGGTACGTAATTACCGAGTGCTAATAGCAAGCATGATGACATAGGTTCGTCAGTTAGTCGATTGCGATATTTTGACTTAATTATCTTCATTTCAGAAAGTGCAGACTCGCACAAGTAAGTTAACCCAAACATTGCCGTCAGTTGAAGGGCGATTTGCCTTAGATTCGGATATTTATCTTCAGATATAAAACACCAGAATCTTGTATCAGATGCTGTGGCTTTGAGATGTATATCTGATATAATCTGCACTAACTCATTTTCAACAGAACATGAGTCCATGTTAAACTGACTTGCTATTTCAGTAGCTAATTCCTCAATGTTTTTACACGAAAAAGGATAACTCATAAATGATGCGATATTTCCCAATTTACTGAAATCATAAAAACGTATTTCGAATTGGTCCAAAATATTTGATAATTCTGCCTCATAAATATCATAATTCAACTGAGGAATCCTTGCTTTCAAAGAGGGAAAATTTTTCAGATCTTTTCTTTTCAGTTGATCTATCATAAGTTGCAATTTACTTTTGAATGCGTTTATTGCGCTAATCATCTCAATAATAGTTTTCCTTTACCTTGAAGCTCCAAATTAATGGTGCTTAAATGCATTGTGATGTCTGTCAAAAATGCCAAATCAGTCAGCCATTTTCCGTTTTTCAGCATCTGAGTGTCATCACCTCTTTCGTCCAGAAAAGCTGTTATTTCGGGCAATAATTCTTGAAACCTTTCTAGGAATTTTCCGCGACTCAACCACCTGACGTCCGTGTGAAGAACTAAATCAGTGTGTTCAGCTGACTCACTATCTTCCAACTGCAATTTAAAGAGCCGTCGTTGCAAGCTACGTGCACGGATAGAATTCACAATTTTTATTGCAATGCCCATAATCTCCTCCATGTTTGGAACTTTTAAACACAAAACTTGTTGATGTATAATGCAATGGAAGGAGAAAAATGAAGGGAAATCATCATTAGCTCGACACAATGCCACAAAACCGTTTTTGTTTCCAATCATTGCTGGTGCTCCATCGGTTGTAATGCACACTAGTTTATATATTGGTAGCTTGTAGTTTGTTACAAAATTGAAGAAAACTTCATATATATCTTCGCCACGAGTCTTTCCTTTCAGAGGAATCATTGTCAAAAACTCTTTCTTAGCCGACATGTCACTGAATACCATTCGAATAAAAATACATAGCTGAGCAGTGTCTGTCATATCGGTGGATTCGTCGAACTGTAAAGAAAATTATGTACATTCCATGATATCATGTTTTAGTTTATCTGCCATGTCCTGACTCATGACTTCAACACTCCTTGTGACAGTCGGACGAGATAACTGAAGTTCTCTAATAGCAGACATAATCTCTGTTTTATTTTTAAAATCTCCAAATAAAGTCTCACCCGCTTCAATAAATGCTTCCTTCACAACCAATCCATCATCAAATGGTTTCTTGTGTTTCGCCAATATATGAGATATTTTAAATGACGCGATCGTAGCAGCTTTTGATTGTTTGGCTTGTCTTGTGAACATGGTTTGTTCTTTTTTCAAACAAGTTATCAAATCACGTACTTTTCGTTTTTTTTTAATTCACTCTGTTTTTATGAACCGTTTTATGATGCCTCTCTAAGTTCCCACGCTTAGGTATTGCAACTGACGCACGGCAAATGAGACAAATGCACTTATCCTTTACCATACAAAAGAAAAATTCTTCCTTCCAATCGTTATTAAAATGATAAGTTTTACTTTTCTTCGCCGCACTCATTTTGGACTATTTATTAATAAACTTTGTATCGATGTATCGCCTTCAAGTTACAACTCAGACTGACTCCTATTCCTGCAGGCGCAACATTTATATCGGCGCGAACGAAGTCTCGAATGTTCCTGTCAAACATGCCGCCCCAAGTTTCTAGAAAAAATCGGCGGGAATCAAAAACGCGGCTTTTCTTTGACAAATACCGCGCGTTTCTTTGATAAAGCCGCCTTTTGCCGCTAGCAGGGGGTTATTACGATAAAAGAAAGTGCTGAGGGGATTATTCTGGCTTAATTGTGGATCGAATAAATTTTAGTAGTTTATTCATTACATTTTGTTTTAGTTACCTAAAACAAAATCTGTGAATAGTTCTATATCGGAATTTTTTTTCTCGAGATCGACTCAAAAAGCACTCGCGATAGACTTGTCGATCGTGATCGACCGTTTGAGCATCCCTGCTCTATATGAACTAATATTTCTTTTGCATGGTCCCATTCTTCATTATGATTACAGCCCAAGCCCATATATCTTTCGGGGTACGAAACACAAGATCTGAGGATGATATTTTGTAACTGTGGCGCGTAAGTTAAGGACTAACAACATTTTCCAGTAAATGAAGTTTTGTGGGATTGTGCGCAATCAAGGTAATGCGAGAAAAATGTTATTTAAAACATGGAAGAGGATTTGCTGAGAAAAATATTCATTTGTATATTATTTTACTGATTTTTGTGATTGTTTTCTAACACATACGCGGTATAATTCCACAATGACTAAAATGTCAAAATAGCTACATATTCTATAAAGGCGTAGTTACTTAAGAAATTTCCAATAACTTGTGGAAGTTCAGGCTTCCATAACTTTAACGTTGAATATCGTATCCGGCAGAATTCTGATTGGCAAATTAAAACTTTTAACTAGTTGTGCGAGTATAAAGTTTAATTGTTATTATATTGCAAAGATGGTTTTCTAGTAGAGTAATTTTCGTTTAGAGCTTTGAAGTAGACGAGTTAAAATTGATAGCCAAGGAAATTTTTACTGACATTACATTATGGTATTTTTACTGGATTATTTTGGGGACATCAATATTTTAATTAGTACCAGAGCTGTAGATAAATAATATCTATAGAGTATTCGTCATTGAGACCGTTTTGGAATGAATATTTCATGACTTTTGGCAAACACGAAATGAGAATTATAAAGGAAAGGCTCCGCAGTAAAAAACTTTGAACAGACCGTTGAATAAAATGGTACTTCCAAATAACTTTAAAACTACAGTAGAACCCCGATTAACAGAGTCGCGATTATCCGAACTCCGGATTAACCGAGCCAATCTAAGAACCTGATTATCCGAGGTACGTGCGTCTATGCTGCGTATTAACCGAGCTTCTAAAATATGTATGTACATATTTCCATTTAAAATCGTCGGGGCCTTCGGGGAATAACCCTGGCCCGTGTGAGGGGTTCCCCTATTTATGTTTTTGGACCCTTTCAGCATGTAAATTTGCGTGAATGCAGTGCGTTATAGCGTTTACTAAGGAGAAGTACGAGTATTCTCATATAATTTATTTGGTTGGAGTTCTGGTAGTTAAGTGTAATTAATACGAACTGCTTTGTTTGAATTTTTGTTTGTCGTATTATAATGGAGCAAAACAAGAGTAAAAGAATCGTCGTTCCTATTGAAGAAAAATTAAAAGCCATCAGAAGAATTGAAGCAGGAGAGACAATTAAAGTTGTTGCACGAGATTATGGAGTAGGTGAGGTAACAGTTGGAGACTGGAAAAGAAACTGCACAAAAATAGAAGAGTGGTGTATAAATCAATGATGAAAACCGGCGACTATGAAAAGGTTAACGAAGCTTTATTCATGTGGTTTAACCAACAGAGATCAAAAGGTGTGCCTCTGTCAGGCCCAATTTTACAACAGAAACCAATAATGATTAGCAGGCAATTCCCAGAGATAGATCAGTTTACCGCCAGTTCTGGATGGCTTGACCGCTGGAAAAAACGGTACGGTGTACGACAACTGACTGTATGTGGTGAAAAACTTTCTGCTGATGTGTCATTAATTGAGATGATGATGATTTTCGATGGTCAGGGCGCATCGACGGCTATGATCATTTAGCGCTCATCATCGATTGAGAAATTTAAGCAGAACTTTAAAAGCAAATCGAAGATTGTGGATACATATGTGATAAAATTTACAACTGTGACGAAACTGGTCTGAATTATAAAATGCTTCCATCAAAAACATTGGCATCTCGACAGGAAAAATCAGCTCCTGGGCACAAACGAAGTAAAGAAAAATTAACTATAATGGTATGTTCCAATGCATCTGGCAAGCACAAAATCCAAGTGAAGGAGATTGGCAAGCTTGCACGTCCAAGAGCTTTAAAAAGACATCTCACCCAAAGCCCTACCAGTCTATTACAAAAGTCAGAAGAGTGCATGGATGGATGCGACCTTTTTTACTGACTGGTTTGAAGAAGAGTTCGTGCCATCTGTGACTAAATTTTTGAACAGAAACCGTCTTCTTATTAAAGCAATTTTGTTAATGGATAATGCCCCGTCTCATCCTGGAGAAGGACTTCATGTGGGCGAAATTGTTGTAAAATTTTTTCCTCCAAATGTAACCAGCATAATGCACCCAATGGATCAAGGCATCCTCGAAAACATTAAAAAAAATTATAGGCGTTTATATCTTGAACATCTGTTAGAATACACAGAAAAGGAGGATACTATCAATGGGATGAGAAAGGTTAGACTGAAAAATGTTATTTACTGGGTACGTCAAGCTTGGGATTCTGTGCGTACTACCACTATTGAAAAATCTTGGACAAAAGTTATTGATTTTGAGGACTATAATGACAGTGAAGATGATACTCCATTAAATGAATTAGCTTTGAAATTGAGAAGCCATGGAGAAATGTCCTGTTCAAATTTTGACAGCGAGATAGAAGAAAAAGTTTATTTGAATTAATGCAAAAATTAAAAGGTTGCTAAAATGTGACAAGAAAAGATGTTGTTGAATGGATTACAGCAGATGATTTAGAAGAAGAAATGAGTATTGAAGAAATGCCTTTCAGGAAATCGAAAAATCAGATGACGATGACGATGACGAAGTGGCGGTGGATGAACAGTCTCCCACTAAGATCTCTCATCAAGAAGGTTTTGCTTCTTTGGAAAAAGCTTTGAAGTATATCGAACAACAACCAGAGGCAACCCCAGCGGATTTGCTTCTTCTTAATAGATGGAGAAACATTGCAGCGAGAAAAAAGAAGATGCAATATGAAACAGAAGCACTAGATACCTATTTTACTGTTTTATAATGTATGTACCTATTCATATGTTAAAAACGTTAATACATCGGATTAAAGTATTGGTGTTTATTTTTTGAAAGAATGAAAAACAAATCCGGATTATCCGAGTTTTCAGTTATCCGAGGAGGGTGCCCCCCACGTTACCTCGGATAACCGGGGTTCTACTGTATATTAAACTTTTCGTTTATGATAATAGGTATTATATGTAACGATTAAATCATCGAAACTAAATTATTGACATTAAAATATGATCAATTGCATAATCTGTACTACTAACTTGGTTGATTTACTAAATGAGTTAATTCTATAAAGTTGTCACATATGTTTCCAAAATAAACAGAAAAATCCTCCAATGATGTCCTCCAACTTCGTTAAAAGAGAAGTAATTGGGTCTTGGGTGGGTTTTATTGGGCAGCTTTTGGTAAACCTGGGTTTATTTTCAGAACATGAGATATCCCTGTAAATCTCAAAAGGAAAACGTACCAGTTGTGTGTACTGTCGGTTTTCATGTACGGTCTTGAAACGATGTCGCAATGTAGAGAGCTCTGCTTGGAGTGAGTTTGAGAGATAAATGTGAAAATAAATGAGGAAATTTGGAGAAGAATACGGCTGACGGATGCTCTGGAAAGATCGGCTCAACTAAAGTGGAGATAGGCTGGCCACGTAGCGGGACGATATCCAGAATATCGCTGGAAGAAATTCGTACAAAATGACTCTGGTCAAGGAAAAATGGAAAGATTTGCAAGCAGTCTACACGCAGGAGTGCATGAGAGCAGGCTGAAAAGAAGAATAATTAAAGATAAAGAATTAATAAACTAATTAAAACAAATTTTGTTGTCTTCTACAATTCGCAGTTGAGTATTTCTAGATTTTTTGACTGTTCTTGCCGAAGGGAAGTATTGTATAAGCGAAAAACTTACTCTTCGAGATTTTTATTTTTCTTCACGTTTCAGGGTCTCCGGATCACTTTAATTTCCGTCGATCTGTCTCGCGGTTCGTCCCATTTGTTGAACCATACCTCTGAATCATTTTTTGTTATGGGCGTAGCACAAGTGCTGCCAGGTAATTCCTAAAGCGCCACTAGAGCTACGTGTGTATGGAATCGCTGTAAGTTTAACACAGTCCTGGGCAAATCATTCCAAAGGAATGATGTTTTCTATATAAAAGACTGCTTGAAAAGTGTTGTATGACACGGAACCTCATGTGGATGTGATATATTAGCGCGACGTGTATTAGTAGCATGCACCGCTCCGGGAGAAATTAAGCGGGTTACATCTACCGAATACTTTCAATGAAAATACTTGTAGAATCAAGTCGCCAACCGTTCTTCCTCGATATTCCAAGGTATCAAGGTTTCTGGTGAGTTCTGGGTATTCAATCAAGCGAGCAGCTGTCTTCTAAATGAAATAAAACAAATGCAGAGTATGTTCATAACCTCAAACATGGGAGCAGTATTCCATCCTTGGTCGAATTTGAGCTTTGTATAGAATTAACAGCTGTTGTGTAATGTAAAGCTTTCTAGTTTGAAATAGTAATCCCAGCTTTTGAGAAACTCTTTTTGTATGCATGCGACATGTTCATGTTAAGTCATATTTGCTCCCAAGTTTTATCTATCTATCTATCTAATAAGCCTTCTTCCATCCAGTGTCGGACCCTTCCTTTCTCCATCCCTCTCGATTATGCGCCTTTTTGATCCATCCTAAACCAGTCGTTTTTTTCAGGTCATCTTTCCATCTTGTTTGGGACCTTCCTTATCTTGTCTCATTGTGTGACCTGCCCATTCCGATTTCAAACCTGCTATCTGTCCTCGTACGTCTATCATTTTAGTCTTTTATCTCTCTATTTTCGTTTCTGATTTGTCTTGTAATCTTATATTCAGAATCTGGCGTTCCATTGCTATCTGTGTTTTACTCAGTTGGTCCATCATCTTCTTAGGCAATGTCCATGTTTGGGCAGCGTAGGTCAGAATCGGTAGAAAAAAACGCATTGATCGAATACAATCTTTCTTAGTTTCAGAGGAATTCTTTTATTGGTTAGTATTTTCGTTTGTTTGCCAAATACTGCCCATGCCAGTCTGATTCTTCTCTGTACTTCTTTCGTTTGATTTGCCTTTTTACACTTTATTATTTGTCCTAGGTAGATGTAGGCTTCTACGTATTCAAGTATTCTGTGCTCCATTCTCAAGCCTCGCGGACTGTCTTCGTTTGTCATAGCCTTTGTCTTATCTCTATTTAGCAGTAGTTTATTTTGTAGTTCAGTAATTATTTCCTGTATCTCATCAAAATTATCTAGTAATAGCACTACATCATTAGCATAACGCAAATGATTTATCTTTTATCTATTTATACTGATCCCCTTTTTTTCCCATTTGAGTTCCTTGAAAACTTCTTCTAATGCTGCTATATACGAGTATTAAATAGTTTTAGGCTCATAGAATCTCTCCGTCTTACTCCGCGTTTGGTAGGTATAGGTTGTTTTACTATTCGTTTCCACTATCATTTGAGCCTTGCTGTAAATTGTTCTTGTGAACTAAGTATACCTATAGTCTATTCAGTTGTTATACAAGGTTCTTTCGACGGCCCAGTTCTGGATACTATCCAAAGGCTTTTGATAATCTATAAATATCAGGTACAACTTTAAGTTATATTCTGTTGCTTTCTCTATTAAAGTTCTGATAGTGAAGAGATGATCACAAGTAATAAAACACTTGAAGTTTTTTTTGGGCGCGATAGTTAAAAAATTGTAAGTAAATTTTTTTATAGGTAAACGTGTAAGATGTTAAAATGGTAGGAACGGGGTAAAAGGAGCTCGTTTCAAATATGCCAGGCTTCACGAAGTCGAGAAATCTATAGATTCGGTGATTTTTTTATTGTTTTCAAATTTAACAGATGTTTCTTTTCTGCCTAACTTTTTCTGAAAAATATCTCCCAAAACGTAAATTTAAAATATCAAATTGTAATGCTTCAATTACGTTTCTCTCTGGAATTACAAAGTCAAATTTAGTATTTATTTAGGACTTTGTGTCTGCAAGACTAGTACGGGATAAATTACTTTCTCGATTTTTTTACTGTTATAAACCATCAAATACACATTGCAAAATTGATTTCTTATACCATCCTGTTTTATTGTGTGATACAATTTCATAGTTCTTTTTAAAATTGCGGTGTATTCAGACAGTTGATTACACAGGACCACAAAAAAAGTCATGTAGTACTATACCATATGTTTTTTGGTGTGCTAAAAACGAATCCGAAATTGACTCATCACCCAAGAATATTGACATAACCTCAAAAAAAACCTCCAAAATGACCAAAAATACTTTTACAAATAAATTAAAACTGTAACGGAGCAAACTACCATATATATCAACCCTCCCGCTCACCCTGACCCAACCCGTGATCTTAGGGTCGCTACTGCCATCCGTACCTTCAATCTCACCCCACCTCCTCGCAATACATATTTCACAACCCCTTCGGCTGTTAATGAGATCATCCACCTTACCTCCATCCGTTCCAGTCATGACAAAATCACAAACAAAGCCCTCAAGAAACTCCCCAAAAAAACAGATCTCCGAAACCACCAACATCATTAACAGCATACTGAGACTCAGCTACTTTCCACCCTACTGGAAGAAAGATGAAGTCATCATTATCAAAAAACCAGGCTGCCCCTCCCACGAGGTAAACAGCTATCGTCCAATCAGCCTACTTCCCGATCTAGGCAAGATAGCTGAAAAAGTCATCCTCGAAATCATCAGAGCAAAGTCCACGGCTCTCCGTGTTATGCCTGACGAATAGTTCGGTTTCCAACCTCTTCATGGCACCACTCACCACACCACCAAACTCTCCCAAATCGTTTCCAACAGCTTCAACAGACACCACAAAGTTGGAGCTGTATTTCTCGATGTATCCAAGGCCTTCGACCGAGTTTGGCACGAAGGCCTCATTCTGAAATTGATCCTACACGGTTACTCCCTTGTCATAACCAAATTCATTCAGTCCTTCGTCTCTGACAGAACCTTTCAAGTCAGAGTCGATACGACCATTTCCAACGTCAAGGCCATCAGAGCTGGAGCCCCACAACGCTCCGTTCTCTCCTCCCACCTCTTTAACACCTTCACAGCAGCCGTATCATCACCAGCAGATTGCAACGTGACCTAAATATCTTGGACTCCTGGTTTAACCGCTGGAGGATCAAGCTCAACTCCCTCAAAACACAAGCCATCGTCTTCTCCAAGGGCAAGGACACGCCTCATGGACCTCTCCAGCTTCAAGGCTCCCGCATCCAATGGGCCAACTCCATGAAGTACGTGGGCATCCAATACAATAAACAACTCGTCTGGAAGGACCTGCTCTGCACTGTCACCAGGAAAGCGAAGCAACTGCTGGGCAAATTATACCCCATCATAAATCGCTCCAGTAAGTTGCTACCAAGAACCAAGTTATAAATTTATTACACCGTCACAAAGGCAAGCAGTGCAGAACAAGGCCCTGAGGATGATCACGGGAGCCCCATGATTCATGAGGAACTGACAAATATGCAGAGACCTCATGTGTGCCTACCTGAAAGGCACACATGAGGAATATCCAGCTGAAGTTTTTGCAGAAGGCGTCCCAGCACCCCAACCCATGCATCAGGGACGCCTTCTGACTCCCACCACATGCCCGCCGCCAATTCCCGAGACCGGCTAACCCTCTCTTGAATGAAGACGATGACCCCCCTCGCCCGCCGTGATAGAAGATTGTTAATCTAGATTAAGTTATAATAAGTCCTAGTTTAAGTTAACCATAAGTCCTAAGTTAAGTTAGCGTAGGTCTTAGGCTAAGGTAGTTTTAAGTCTTAGGATAAGTAACAAGAAACACATTTCCTAGGTTAAGTTAGTATAGGACTACTAGTTTAAGAGCTTAGGTTAAGGTAGGGTAAGCAAACAGTCGCACTAAGTTTTTGTACCCTTGTAGCCTTATTTTATAATCCAGTAAAGACAACAGAAACCACATGTATACGTATTGTGGGGTGCTGAAATCGAATCCAAGATCAGAATTCAGCATTTTGACATAACCTCAAAAAATACCTTAAAATGTACGTCTGGAAGTGAATTAAAAATTAAACGAACAGACCACCATATATATATATCTATGTATTTTGGGGTACCTAAACCGAATATGCCAAAAGAATTGATCCATTAAGTTAAGAACTTCAAATAATGTCAAAAAGTTCAGCCCTCTCATTCACAGGTCGATGGATTAAGATGAGTCCCCTCGCTTTTCGCCCACTGGATGCTTTATTAAAGTGATTCCCCGATGGTGAAAGGCGAGGGGACTCACTTGAATAAAGCACCCCGATGATGAGTGGCGAGAGGACTCACTTAAATGAAGCACCCCGAGGGTGAGAGGCGAGGGGAATTACCATAAGGTACATCGTAGGTGAGAGGCGATGGGACTCACTTTAATAAAGCATTCCGAGGGTGAAAAGCTGTAGAACTTACCACTTATGAATGAAAAGACTGGACTAATTGAGGATATTTCAAAATCCTGACGTAACAGGTCAATTCTGTTGACATATTTGCTTTCAGCTACCCAAAATACGTAAATTTCTTGCATTAGGCTATGTTAGATTTAGGGTACTTAGTGTAAAGATTTTGGTGTAAGTTGCTTGCATTAGGCTGTGTTAAGTTTAGCGTTCTTGGTGTAAGTTTTTTGCATTAAGCTATGTTAGGTTTAGATTTCTTGGTGTAAAGCTCTTGGGGTAAGTTTTTTGCATTAGGCTATGTTAGGTTTAGAGTTTTTGGAGTATAGTTCTTGCATTGGATTATGGTTTAGAATTCTGGTTTTAATGTGTTCCATTAGGGTGAGAGGCAAGGGGACCCACTGTTATCCAGGGTGATGTGAGAGGGGCATCATTTTAATAAAGCATCCAGTAGACTGGATTTTTTGAGGTTATTTCAAGATCTTGATTTAATAGGTCAATTCTTTTGGCATAATCGTTTCAAGCACCCCAAAATACGTATAGATATGGTGCTCGGGATATTTAATTTTTTAATTTACTTACTGACGTATTTCTGACCATTTTTGAGGTGTTTTTTGAGGTTATATCAAAATTCTGTCGTGATGGGTAAATTCTAAGTTTAGATTCGATTTTGGCACCCTACAATACGTGTGGTTTGCTAGTTTACATTTTTAATTTATTTGTAAAAGTATTTTTAGTCATTTTCGTGGTGTTTTTTGAGGTTATGTCAAAATCCCATGGTAATGAACCAATTCTGACTTCGGATTCGTTTTCAGCACACCAAAAAACATATGATATTGTATTTCACCTTTCAACTACAAGGTCTTTTTTTGTGGTTCTGTGTTATTAACAACTACTTTATCTTCTATTTTTTTGAGAAAACTCTTTTGATGAAGTATCAAGGGCCTGGAAATGACAATAATTTTACTTTATTACTCGGAAATGACTATAAATAAATCCAATGTACAAAATTATAGCGTCGAATATAATCAAAAGTTTATTACAAGTGTGAGTAAGTAGATATATCTTGGAACCAGCACCAATGGCTAATGGTATCACTTATAAGAGATGCGAATCCATGGTGTTTAATAGAATAAGCAAAATATTTAAAGACCTCAACTTGATATTGAAGGTTAACAGATTTCTACATTGTTACTGGTTTCCGGTTTTGTTTTATGCTGTGGAATCATGAGCAATCACTGAGAAAGCCAGTAAAAGATTACAGGCTTTTCAGATATTATTATTGGATAGTAAGAGTGTGGTGTATAGATCGTGTTATAAATAAAAACCTCCTACAAAGATTGAATAAGGACAAGGAAATTTTACCTTTGTTAAGAGGTGGAAGCTCTAGTATCGCGGTTATAATACAGAAATCTAGATATTACTTGAGGCGAAATATACTGTAAATTTAAGAACTTGGTGGTGTACGGAAGAGGCAATTTACGTTGGTCTTGGATCGCTGCAGGTTGTGCTCGGCACGAAACAGTTCAAGTCAGTTCATTTTAAATGGATAAGAATCTTTATGCAAGAAATATTATTGAGGAAAGTGGTTCGAGAAGTGACAATATGGATGTGATGTATTTGGACGTCGTGTATTCTTAACATGCACGAGTCAGGGAGAAACCAAGTGGGTTACATTTATGGAATACTCTGCAAAAAAAAATATTCAACAGATTTTCTACATGTTCCAAAGAATTTAGGGTTCTGATGAGTTACGGGTACTCAATGAGACATTCAGAAGAATGGTTCGATTCTGGATTGAGTATGTTTGAGAACACATCCCTAAACAAGGGAACAGTACTGCATCGATGGTTCATTTTGACGTTGATTATACAGGAATAAAAAGTGTTGTGCATAAACGTTGTTAGTACAAAATAATATTTCTTAGTTAGAACGTATTTGCTCTCCAGATAATGTTCAGCAACTTAAGGGACAATGATAGTGGAATCGAGTGTTTTGACATACGTAATTACGTCGAATTCAATAAAGGTAACTTTTTACAAATAATTGCTGCCTGAGTTTTTGTAGTCCCTAATTTTACTTGGTTATTACAAGACGAGGTTTCTTCCAGGTCTTTGCTTGTTTAGGACTACCATATATCTTAGTAAAACTATAGATTCGATTTTTTGTCTTTTTCAGTAGATCGATAATCTAAAGAAAGAAGAGATTAGAAGAGGATATGGAGTCCCGGAGTACACTGGCGTTGAGAGTAAAAATAACTTTTCAGTCATACCATATTGGCGTAGCTTATCCAGCACGCTATTATTCTATGTAATTACAAAATAAGGTGGTTATTATAGAGTTATTGAGATCCAAACAATAACGCGATAGGCGACGTAAGAATTTGAAAGAGGAAACGAGAGATAATTTCTTATCAATTTTGTCTTCAGATGCAATAAAACCCGTTTTACTTGCGTTATGTCAAAGTAAAATTTAGTCAAAATTTATTCAACCATCTCTATGTGATACAGACAAAACGTCTACCAATGATTATTTCAACATCTCATATATCGATATGACTTTTTCGAAAAAATAGTCATTGCACATTATACCCTGATTATGAATAGACTATCCCTCTAACTTTCCTCTTTAAAGAAAGATAAATATTTTAAATATAGCGTTTTTAAATATTTTTTTACGAAGTTAACGCAGAAACCAGCGCGCATCGCTATTGACATATGGCATAAACTTTATATTTTCTAATTTTTTTTTCGGATGTTTATAGTAAAACGGACACGTAAACTGGAAAAATCCCTCTTGATTCGCTTAAGTCGACTTTCATTCCAACTCCTGAAAAGTCAACATCAATGAAATGTGACAATTATCGCTTAATAAGTTTAATGACTCACGTTCTCAAGATATTCCTGAGAATCATCCATACCAGAATATACAGAAAATGTGAAGCAGAAATAGATAACACACAATTCGGATTCCTAAAAAGTATGGGTGCACGGGAAGCCTTATTCTCTTTAAATGTACTGGTTCAGCGATGTAAAGATATGAATGTAGATGTATATGCATGTTTTATAGAATACAATAAAGCTTTCGACTCTGTCATGCACGAGAAATTAATAAAAAATTCTAGAAATAACAAATATAGACAAAAGATATCTAAATATTATTAAAAATCTGTACTGGAATCAATCAGTGGAAGTTAAAATTGGGCTGAAAAAGTCCGAAAGCATAAAAATAACCAAAGGTGTAAAACAGGGATGCATTTTCTCACCTCTTTTGTTCAATCTTTATTCTGATGGTGTGTTTAATGAGGTCATCTATGAATTCATTGAGGGAATAACCGCTAGCGGTAGTACACTGAACAACATACGGTACGCAGATGATACTGCTCTATTAGTAAATATCAAAGATCTCCAGCAACTGATCAATCGAGTCGTAACATGTTGGATGGTAATAACAAAGAAAAATCTACCACCAGAATCCTTTCGAAATCAAGGACAACACCGTAGAACAGGGCTCCACATTTAAATATTTGGATACCAATATAAATGATAAGTGGGACCCTGGAAAGGAAATATATTACCGAATTAAACACGCCCGTGTAACATACATGGATATGAATACATTTTTCCATCGCACAGGTTTCAGTATTGAACTCCGAATGAAAATGGTGAGAGCGTATGTATTCTCCGTGCTATTGTATGGAAGTGAGTGCTGGACCCTTGACCCTGGCTCAAAAAAACAGCTGGAATCCTTTGAAATGCAAATTTATAGACGCTTAGAGAAACAGCTGGAATCCTTTGAAATGTACATTTATAGGCGCCCTCTTAGCATCTCCTGGGTACAAAAAATAAAAAACACAGAAGTTCTGAAAAGAAAAAACAAAATGAAGGAATTATTAACAACCATACAAATAAGAAAAACTCAATATTTTGAACCTATAATGAGGGGCTCAAAGTACGAATTGCTACGTCTAATTATTGAAGGCAAAATAAAGGGCAAACGATTTGATTAGAAGATTATAGAATTCTTGCCTGAAGGACATGAGAGGTGGTTGGATGTACTTCGAGTGATATTTTTCGAACAGCAGTTCGTTTAGCTATACGGATTGCCAACCTTCGTGAGGAGACGGTGTCGTAAGAAGAAGAAAACGGCAAGAACAAAGGGAATTTAAAAGAGTATATAAATACATCCTTGTGGAGAAAAACATTGAAATAAATGAAAATAATATTGCAAAGAGAAAAAACTACCAAAAATTAAAAACAAAATATATATAAAAAAGAACATTATTCATTCTATCCCAAATATGACACTCTTGCTGTTATAAATGAACTGAAATTGATTATTTTAAATCTTTAATATACCCCCCCTGTTTTGTTCAATGCATTTTCTATAAATTCGTTTTGTGTTTCTGTGACTGCCAAAACGATTCATTTTTCGACTTCTTTAAGAGCCACTGCAAAAATTAAGCCCTTCAAGTGTCTTCCAATTGTTGCTATCCTGTCCAAGATGAAGCCATCTACTGCGTGCTATCAACCTAATATGATCAGTCTATATTTTCATTGGTCTTTCGACACTTCGTCTGCTCTCCCAAGGTCTCCATTTAAGTAACTTTGTTGCCCATCTACAATTATTCGTTCTAGCCACCTGTCCCACTCATTGCCACTCAATAATTCTTGTTACTATGTATACTTAATCTATATTATCACTACACCAAACACTTTATTTTTTGCACTCGACGCGCGTTTCGCTAACCATGTTAGCTTGATCAGGAGCTATGATTGACTAAAGCTAAACTACAAATCTACCCTATCTATACTCAGCCTAACCTTAGCCCAAGGCCTGAATTACTCAGGCTAAACTAATGGCGTAGGCGAGGCCATCAGTTCCGGTCAAGTAACCAGTAGAGGGGACTATAAGAATAGGCCCTCTGTCTTTATTTACACTACTTTTACATTTTATAATTTTCATACTTTTGTATGCGTGCAACAATCTCTTATCAGATACATTTTTAATTAATCTTAGATTATCTAATGTTACAGTATTATCAGCTTCAAGGGCATGTTCGGCAATGCTAAACTTTTTTGTTCAACTGTATTTTAAATGTGCTAAATGTTCTTTAAATTATGTTTTAATTGACCTTTTTGTTTGCCCAAGATACTTTTTGTCGCAATCATTACAACTAATTTCATAAATTCCACTTTTCTCGCAATTACGAATCTTATCTTTGGGATTTCCTAAGATATTCCTCAGATTATCTGATGATTCATAGACTAAGGTGAAGGAGATTTCTTATTCCGCATCTGTTTTAAAGCAGTTTCTCTAATTCACTTCGGCTTACCTCAGGAATTTCTTCCGAGCCAACGTTAAGAACATGTTGGCTTTAATCATTTAAAATTGCTACCTCCTGTTTAAATTTTTTCCTTAGGCGATTCGCTGTCAAATTCTTTTTATCTTTAAAAAAAAACTCCTTAAAAAGGTATCTATCACATACGGGCAATTGGTGATTATCTTAATCTTCCAAATCTGTCAATCCATAAATAATTTTATTATTTGTATTGATTTTTCCGGCATATCTATTTACAGATGATTTCCTATTTAAAACAAAGATGCTATTGTGTTTTGGATTAGAGACTATATGTCTATCTAAATACATCAATTTATGTTCATAAAAATACGTGTGGTCTTTAACATATACAAGCAAATGGTGCTTTATTACGTATTTTAATTTTACCTTGAAAATGACAGAAAATTTCTTTTTATGTTTACACTCTCATCTTTTAAATATTTACTAATTAAAATTGAAAACTCTGCGTTTTCTATTTTAACCTCATTTATTACTAACATAATATTATTATTAAATCGGCAACAAAACAGTGTTTGTATCAGAAGTTTATTTAGACAAGTAACGAGCCGTTACGTGGATACAAAAGAAGAAAAGACATATCAGGCATGAAACGGTAGAGAAACTTCCAGGTTTAACAAAAGACCCTTATATTCATGTAACTAAGCATAATGTAAAAGTTAGTTCAATCCAGTTACAGGTTGAAAAGCTGATGCAACAAAACCAGAAGACAAGCACTCTTATGACACCTATTATGACATTCATATTATGTACGTACATCAAAATATCATTTGATTTAATTAAAATTTAATTTATTCCTTAAATATTGCTCTACAGACCCTATAGAAGAGAATGTTTATCATAAAATTAAATTTTTATAAGATTATCTCTCTACTAAACAGTTCCATACAAGTGATAAAAGGAATAAATAAACTAGCAAAGAATCTCGCACTAATTTTATGGAAATTGGATCCCGGTCAAATTGGCTGAAAATGTAGCATATTATGCCTCAAGCCGTTCTGATCAAAAGTCGCCATGGATACAAAGTCCAAAAATGGATAGATTAGAAATTATTGAGCGTGGAGTTAGTAAAAAAACCGCTGAGAAAATGCTATTTTTGCGTTTCTTAAGGACTTATTTTGACTAGAATTCCAAAGGGATTATATGTTTTTTGGGTTGTTGATTATGAATATAATAATTATTTTGACTCATTTCGCTTCTATTTTCGAATATTGGCCATTTTGGCCATTTCTGCAGGTTGGAGGACAGAAAAGGACCAAAAGTTGGTCAAAAATAAACGCTGTTAGAAAGTAGAATTAAACTGGCTTAAAATAATTATTATATTCGTAATTATTAACTGAAAAACATAAAATTCCGTTAAAATTTTTCTGAAAAATATATTCTAAATGAATTAAATCAAAAAAAGACTCCAGAAATAGCCAAAATGCATCAAAATAATTATTATATTCATAAGTAGTAATCCAAAAAACGTATAAATCCTGTTGGAATTTTTCGTAGTTGTTCTAGTCAAAATAAGTCCTTAAAAAATGCATTTTCTCATTTTTTTACAAAATCCAGAGAGAGACTTTTGATCAGAATGGCTTGAGGGTAACATAATACATTTTCAGCCGATTTGACCGAGATCCAACTTCCATAAGATTAATGCGGGGTTCTTTATTAACTAGGAGGCTCAATTTAGGTAATCAAACATCTAATCGCTTTTCAACATTTACCACCATCTTGTTTTTGGATGAGGAATCTTAACCGTTGCATCAATAAGTAGGACTGATGTTACTGAAATTCAAAAAAAGCAAAACTAGAGCATCGAAAGGATTCTAATTTCCCTAAAGCGAGACATTTAGACTGCAATATTAGGATGTGGAATAATCAGCTTGTATTTGTTCAAGATGAAAGCCATAAAACAACCGTTATTTCGGAACAATATATAGATATAAGTGGGAACTTCACATTTACTTCACTAAATTTTGATCATTATGATCAGAGAATCTTGTTTTAGTAAGATGAGGATTTACTTCAAACACATTTTTTGCCGGACATTCAAGAAATTTTCTTGAGTAAATTGATTTCACTAAGAGGTTACATAAGTAGGCTCCCCTGTAGCCCTAATTTCAAGCAGATTGATTTTTGCTTGAGGAGATATGACAAAATCAAAATTTGTCAGTAATTTCACTGCTCGCTTAGTGCCGAATGTAAGGGTTCATATTTTCAAGTACTGTAGTTTGATATATAATAAAAGTTTTTGCTACTTATCATTTTTTTTACTACAAATTTTTCAAAACTTTATTTTTTATAGAGTACTTTGCATAACTTTGGATTGTTCGTACTATAGAATTACTTCATCATCAGTTTATACTGCCTACTGCTGGACGAAAGCCTCCCTCAAGTCTTTCTACTTTTGTCTATTCTGGGCTGTTTGTACCCACTTTCCAGCCACTCTTTTCAAATCATCAGTCCCCCCTCCCCCCCCCCCCCCCCCCCCTCACCGACTTGGTGGTCTACCTCTACTCTGATAGGCTTCGGATCTTGTTAGCCACTCTATAATTCTCTTTCTCCATCGTCCATCCTTAAACCCAGCAACATGTCCAGTCCAGTTCCATTCAAGATGTATAATGAATTTGACTGCATCTTGTGCTCTCGTTCTCTTCTTGATAATGTGATTTGGGATATGATCTCTAAGAGTGATGCCAAACATTGACCTCTCCATCTTTCGTTGCATGACATATTTTATTGATGTTTTTCTTCGACATAGTGAAAGTATAAGCTCCCTATGTAAGAATGGGGAGTATGAATCAGTCAAAAACTTTTCTTTTTAAACACATAGGAAGGTTAGATTTGAATACATAGGCTACTATGCCATATGCAGCCCGGAAAAAAGCTATTTCGCTGAATTTTATCAAAATAGAATTACTTACTTCAAGCATAATGCAACGAAGTTTAAAGAAAATGAAGCAAATAGGTCATTTGCAAAATTTTAAAAATATCGTTTGCAAAACTTTAAAAAAAAAACGAAAAAAAAATCGGTCAAGTGATTACTTTCCTAGCAAACACGTGGTCCTCAAATAAATACTAGCTTTGACTGTCTCAAGGCAAACGTAAGCAAGCAGCTAACTCACCTTTTTCACTCTCTTCCCCTGACACAATATCAATTAAGTACATAGGCTTCATCCATACTTCAAGTATTACATTATCAGGTTGTCCGAGAATTACCGTACTAACAGATCGACAGGCTAATGATCAAATGATCCTCAAATCTAAGAAAATGGGAAAATATATTCTTTCTTGTGATCTAAAAACCCTAAGACCTGAAGAAAAACAAACATTTCGGCGGGTAATTTTCTTACGAATACCATACTTCCTGTTATCAGGGGCCATGAGTACGTTTCCGCAAACTAAACAGTTTGAATTTCTAAACTTCTTCCATATTCCACTCAACATTCTTTTAGGTTACCTCGTAATCGGATCTTAGTCCCTTCTATGCATTATTTCTGTTAAAGTTGGCAATAATAGAAAAACAAAAACACTGAAATAGAAGCGTATTCCGATATATACGTAATCACCCTCCTACGTTATCTATTTCACGCCATACATATTTCACTATAAAAATTTATTTTGTAATAATTATCCAATATCCCAATTTAGAACCAGTAAAAATTGTCATACTACTTTTAAAAAGATCCGATGACACCCACTCCTCTTCACCTTCCCATGTTAACAATGAAAATAATGGAAAAAAAAGAAAAAGTAACGTTTCGCGTCTTTAATTTAAAGAACGCTCTCCGTATTCGTTCTCTTTAGCCTTTTATATAATTTATAATAAATGAATACTCTTAAAGTTTCCCCACTCTTCCATCCGAAATTCTCATAATACTATTGAAACTATACAAGATTCTCACATATCTTTCACTCCCTTTCCCTACTGAAATTGAAGATAACTGCTATAGTCTAAGTACCTTAAAAAGGGCATATAACATGACATATATTCTAAAATATAAATCCCTTTTTTATTTTACTATAAATAATATGCTTACAATTTTAAACTACACCAAACGAAAACACCGGAAAAAATTCTCAAAATACTATTGAACCTATACAATGTTTCACGACCCCAACCCTTTCCCTCTTTCCTGGGTTAAAATTGAAAGTAATGAAAAAATAACCTAACCCTTGACTTCCTCGACTTCAAAAACATGAAAAATGACATATAGCACTACATACAAGAAACAACCCTTCTAATATTTATGAATAATATTTGTTTATTATCTCAACAAAAAACTATGAAAAACTATCATATTACTATTAAAACCAAACAAAATTTATCGTCTTCCTTTCACCCCTTTCGCCTTAAGCAATGTCCCTCAAAAACCATAGACAGCTAGATAGACCGACCGGAATGACTGATTATGTTTTCCGTAATCTAGAAACTCTTAAACGTCATTACTTTCCTTTAGATGGTCTAGTTAAATATAATAAAAGGTTTCCATAACACTTTGTATATCTTGATGGAGCTATTATTAAAATAAGAAAGAAGAAACGCATAATAATGCAAATGTCCAATAAAATTGAGAATTTTAATAGTAAGGGAAACTAAGTGTAAGTGTAAAAAAGTTTTTTCGTAGAGTAAAAAACGGACTATGTACGAAAAGTAGTTTTAACAAAAGGCACATCGCAAAAACACAAGACTATAAGGAAGACAAAGAAAAATCTCCAGCTGAAATCATCATAAAGAACATGGAACCACTTAACTGAAATAAAATATTAAATGAAAGGAAAGGATTGCACAATGGGGAGAAAACTACGAAAATTAAAAAGTGGAAATTCACAATTCTTTGATTTTAGAAAATTCAGAAAGTTCTGTGAAAAACGGTGTTGAAAATTAGAGTAAAGCATATTACAGGATTTAAAATATTTTACAAAGATATGGTTATCAACCATATGAAGATGTATATAATATATATATATATATATATATATATATATATATATAAATATATATATATATATATATATATATATATATATATATATATATATATATATATATATATATATATATATATATGTATATATATATATATATATATATATATATATATATATATATATATATATGTATATACAGGGTTCACTATATGAATTGAATGATTCCACAGCATTTATTAATCAGTGAATCAAAAAAAAATGTTTAAATAAAATTGTGGGGTATTTTTACGGCGCACATCATGACGTTGGCAATAAAATGTTTTGAACTGTCAGTTCGAGGAAATTATACCATCACGATTTTTTTAAGTACTAAAAATTCTAGGTATTATTTGTCTAACTACCATATGCCTAAATTGAACTGTTTTGGAATTATTGTCGTTTAAAATTTAAAATAAAAAAGACAAAAAAAACTATTAATAAATATTCCAGGTTTATTTTTAAGGTAACAACTGCTCAAAACGTCTACCGTTAATAGCAAAGCAAATGACCCAATCTGTCATAAACAGACTGAACAGAGTTTTGCAGAGAATATTGAGTTCTTTGTTATAAATCTTCTACAGTTTCAGCTCGACTTAAGTAAACTTTGGTTTTCAAATGACCTCATAAAAAAAATCTAGTGGCGTAAGGTTGGGACTCCTTGCAGGCCATTATACAGCACCTCTTCAGCCTATCCAAATATCTCCGAATATTGATTTCATAGTGAGGAGGTGCTCCGTTCTGTTGATACCACAGATTCCTGTCATTTTCATCAGGGAAAAGACCTGCACAAGTTGGAATATCTTGCTCTTAGAGTAACTCTAAATACCGCTGTCCTGTAAGATTTCCATCAATAAAAAAGAGACCAATGATATGACGTCCACAAATACATGCCCACATGTTTATCTTTTGTGGTCTTTGAGAATGACTGTCGATTATCCAGTGGAGATCCCCAGCAGAAAAGTACCAGCAGTTATGCCTGTTAACTCTTTCGTTAAGACAAAATGCCTCATCAGAAAAATATTATTATGAATTAGGTTAGGATCATTATTGATTCATTCCATCATGACCTCCTAAAATTCAACCGCGTCTATCGTAGTCACCTTCAGATAATTCTTGCAATAAAATGGGTTTGTACGGATGCAATTTTTCTTCATTTAGTATACGACTTAAGGTACCTTTACTGTTGTGGTCTAGGCAAGGCTGACGAGTGGCAGTATGGAGATTTTCCAGTAAAACATCTAACTTTTTATTATCGCTTGTTTTAACTTTTGGAGGTCTAGATTTAGAACGGTCCTTAAGATGACCTGATCGTCTAAATTGTTTTAATGTTTTGCTAACTACGGATTGGGTAATAGGTTCTCGAATCGGATATTCTGCGTTAAAAAGATCACATACCCCCTGTTGTGTTCTCCTACGGTCTCCGTAACCAACCATCATTAAAAAAGTGATTCTTTGACTTTCTGTTAAATGTACCATGCAGCAATAAACGTTTTCGTCAATAAATCATTTTTTGACGCGTTAAGTCATTACCTGACAGTAAATATTTGACAAAAGCCAGCTTTTTTTTTTAAATTTGATCTCCTTCATTTTAAATATCAATAATTCCAAAACAGTTCAGGAACACATGGTATGTTAGACAAATAATATCTAGAATTTTTAATAGGACTCAAAAATAAGGGCTTTCCATTTAAAAAAAATAAGATGGCGTACTTTCTTCGAATTGACAATTAAAAACATTTTATTGTCAACGTCAGCATGTGCGCTGTATAACACCCTATAACTTTTATTAAATATTTTTTTGATACACTGATTAATAAATGCTGTGGAATCATTATTCCATTCCATCCATATGGGGCACCCTGTATATATATATATATATATATATATATATATATATTTATACATATAATATATATATATATATATATATATATATATATATATATATATATATATATATATATATATATATATATATACCTGGTGTACAAGTATGAAATGCAGATTTCAGACAACAGATGGTGCACCTATGCAGTTTGCGCAATAAAGATTTGACACTGCGTCATTTTGTTGTGTCATCAACAAGTGTCAGACGCGCACGACTGATAAATTGGAAAAGTGTGTGCATAGTGTTGTGTTTAATATGTCGAAATTTATAACGAACAAAGAGCATTCGCGGACAGCATTAATTTTTTTGTTTTCATTTGAAGAAAACTGCTGTTGAATCATACCGATTACTTTGAGAAGCTTATGCTCCATCGCGAGATACGTATGAACGATGGTTTCGGCGTTTCAAAAGTGGTGACTTCGATGTTGCAGACAAGGAACATGGAAAACCGCCAAAAAAATACGAAGATGTGGAATTGCAAGCATTGTTGGACGAAGATGATTCGCAAACACAAAAACAACTCGCCGAGCAATTGGGCGTTAGTCAACAAGCTGTTTCCAATCGGCTACGAGAGATGGGAAAGATTCAGAAGACCGGTAGATGGGTAACATATGAGTTGAACGACAGGCAAATGGAAAAGTGCAAAAACACGTGTGACATTTTGCTCGCTCGGTACAAAATGAAGCCGTTTTTGCATCGTATAGTTACAGGGGATGAAAAGTGGATTTATTTTGAGAATTCGAAGCGCAAAAAATCATGGGTAGACCCAGGCACACCATCCACATCGGCCGCAAGACCGAACCGCTTTGGCAGAAAGACGATGCTCTGTGTTTGGTGGGACCAGAGGGGCGTGGTCTATTATGAGCTGTAAAGATCTGGGGCAACGGTTAATACTAAACGTTACCAACAAAAACTGACCGATTTGAACCGTTTGCTGCTTGAAAAAAGGCCAGAATACCGAAAGAGGCAACACAAAGTCATTTTTCCTCATGACAATGCTCCATCACATACGGCAAAACCAGTTCGCGACACGTTGGAAGCACTCAGCTGGGAAGGTCTACCTCATGCGGCTTACTCACTCGACTTGGCTCCTTCCGATTACCACTTGTTTGCATCGGTCGGTCACGCGCACTTGCTGAGCAGCGCTTTGGTTCGTACGAAGATGTGAAAAAATGACTCGATGAATGGTTCGCAGAAAAAGGGGAAGATTTTTACTGGCGTGGTATTCACAAATTGCCCGAAAGATGTGAAAAATGTATAACAAGCGATGGAGCATATTTTGAATAAAGAACTTTTTATCATTCTTCCTAATTTAACATGTTTTTTTTAGAAAAAAATCCGCATTTCATACTTGTACACCTGGTATATATATATATATATATATATATATATATATATATATATATATATATATATATATATATATATATAAAACTAAGATTTTTATGAAACTAAAAAATGATATACAAGATGTTACATTTAAGAAATATAAAGTTTGTGTCATATGTCAGAAACGCGATAAAGCATTATGTTTTTATGAGCACAGCACACGCGCTGTAGGGAAATTTCTAAAGCTCTAGCGATGCGTATGCCAAGAAAGCAATTCAGGTTGATCTTGAATCGCTGTAAATTGTACGCAGTCTACGGTCGAACATATCAAATGCAACCGCTTGAGATTTTCTCAAGTGTTCAATTATGTTACTCCAAATGTGTGAAATAGGTTAGAATATCTTCTGTTGATCTTTACTTACGAAAGCCATATTGATGGTCGTTAATAAAATACAATCCTTCTTGATAGTTTAGAAGATGCTGATTCATAGCGTTTTCCATGACTATTGATAATATTGAAAGCAGTTTGTCGGGTCGGTAGTTGTGGACGGTCTTCTTGCCTCTTTTGGGTATTAGCTGGACTGTAGCGCATTTCTAGTAGGAAGGAAATATTTCCTTTCTGTAGGATAGATTGAAAAATCTACAGAAAACTGGTGTTAGTTCTTTAGCGCATTTTTTGAGTAGTATAGCAAGTATTCCGTCAGCAAGAGAAGGTTTTTTGTGTCTAGCATCATTAAAATACATTTTGTGAAGACAATATTGGGCATCCTTGAATGTACTATGAGAATAGTTGGTGGTGTTTTTTCTTGGAAATCGACAGTAGAATGTGAAGAAAAAGTTCAGCTAACAAGTAGGCTTTCTCAACTGGTGTTGTTTCAATAGTATTATCTAGCCGTGTGAGTGTTGGTATAGTGGATTTAGTTAAACGTTGACTAATGGCCCCAGCGACTGACCAAAATGATTTGGAATTGCTGGGGCAGGTAAGAAGTTTGTTTTTAATTCTTCGATTGTGTGATTCTTTGGTTTCGTCGATAATTTTTTTGCATGTGTTCCGGATGTTACTGTTTCTGACGTTAGGATATTTACGCCATTGTTGTTAGGCAAGATGTAGCTTTCCATACCAGCCGAAATGATATCATCAAACCTCTTTAGCACAGTCGGATCTAGAACAAACGTCTAACCAAAGCAAGTATATATTCCATGAATTATTTCCATTTAACAAATTTGTAGTGCCAAATTTAGTCCGGTTTAGGCGCCTCTCTGTAACTGATCGGTAGGATATTCGATGCCTAAACCAATTTATGGTTGGAAGAACTTAACGGCGAATTTACGGTGACAATTTAAATCTCTGGATTGGTGGTTTAAAATAGGACAAGAAGACTGGTGAACTCTCCATTTCATTCAGGGATCAAGATTGAATATCATTCCGCTTCACGACCTTTTTCGTGGGTCGTAGTTGAATACTTAAGCGAGTTGATGTTGTAGACATTAAAGTCACCCAGGATGGAAATTTCGGGCATTTGGATACTTAATCTGGAGACGATCGATGGTGTCTACAATTGTTATAAAGTTAGTTTCATTTGGTGGTCGATAGAGGCAGCGGATAAACCTTGCGGTCTATT
The DNA here is from genome assembly GCA_019049505.1 of Pachyrhynchus sulphureomaculatus. Taxonomy (NCBI): domain Eukaryota; kingdom Metazoa; phylum Arthropoda; class Insecta; order Coleoptera; family Curculionidae; genus Pachyrhynchus; species Pachyrhynchus sulphureomaculatus. The sequence goes on from CM032455.1 coordinate 96,160,375, forward strand.
AGAGAGATTTTGCAACGCTTATTTTGGTAGACCAATGTCTTTATCTTTATTTGATGCATGCGCCCACCCTTTGGAGCTTGTGCATTAGTAAAGGGTAGAAATTAAATGCAAGCTGTTATCGTTATTTGAAGTGTGCGTCCACCATCTGAAGTTTGCGCAGTATTGAAACAAAATAAGAGAAACATTTATTAAGGATAACGATTTTCCTTGTTTAGGGATCTGAACTATCGTATCGCTATTACGGTAGGGCCTGTTTTTTTTCCAACTTAAGTATACTAAGAAAATACAGTAGAATTGAAATGATAATCTTTTATTGCAAATAACACTGACAACAGTTAATTACCATAGTGTTCAGATTATGTTGAGATTTTGCAATCTTTGGCATAATGGCATTACAGTGTGTGCTAATTTTAAATTAAATTTTATTTATCGGGCATTTGTATTACTTTGGAAATATTGAAGGAAGTGACAGAAACCTGCTAGACACAATTTTAATTTAGAAACTTGTGTTGACCCATCAAATACTAATAACCGGTGTGCTTAACCATGACATAAATGAAAAAAAAATCCCTAAGTTTATAGAAGATGAATACTAACCTAACCTTGCAATTCCTTTGCGTTAATACTGCACATGCTTGAGATAACGAGTGAAAAATAAGCGTTGCAAAATCTCTCTGTTGCCTAGTTATTTTTAACCCCATAACATCAAAGTTTCCGGGCTTCAGAGTATCCTCTTGTTGGCAAGAGAGATCGCTTCTGAGAAAAAAGAGAGTCCCAGAGAGCGAGTACATGAGGTTTATTATTTGATAGCAGGTGTTGATGCACTAAATTTAGGTTCGAGTTTAAATCGTGTATGTCACAAAAATCTATTTTAAAATTGTGATCTCTACATGTTGGTGCCACTGAATTAGCCTCCGAACTGGCAGTTATTTTACCTTCGAAATTTTTTGATCCTGGGCACTTCACCATACTATTTGATCCCACAGTCTGGGGATATTAGCATAGTCATGGAATGTTAAGCAACTTCACGCAGCCCATGCAATGGTATCACACTGGGCGATGCCTGGTAGGATCTGGTTATCTACCATCTAAGTTGTTAGTTATTTACCTTGTACTACAAGCAGAACGTACCGGGGATGATATTCTTTTCCTCTCCCCACGGCGTGTTAATCCTGTTTTAACCCCTTAAAAAAAGTCTTTAAAAATCCTACAACTTAACATTTTCTCCTAACTATTTAAATAAGAGAATTAGAAAGGTGCTATATTTATAATAGATAACCCGGTACTTTTCTCAAACTCCAATTAGCTGTCATGTGACCGATTGACAAAAGTATGCCAATTTGGCAGTCGTCAGCTATACAGGAAGCAACTTCCTGATACTCTTTATTAACAGCATAATATGACAAAAAAAAAATTATTTTATGTTGATAGTCTTGCCAAAATTATATTTAATCAGCCTTAAAGCCTTAGTTTCTAACCGTGCTAACGTCGCGTGTCACTGATTACTTCCTATAATATCCGCATTATTTGTGACAAATTTCACGTTGGTTACGTTCCATTTAACATTAAATCTTGCACATTAGATTTATATGGTAAAATTTGTACGAGTTTAAAGTTGTGTTAGGGTAGTATTAATAATATTTTAAGAACAAAGCGATTGTAAAATATTAGGTATTGTTACATCAACACAAATATTTATAATCGAATTATTCACCTTCCTAAGAAAAATATTAACTTATTTTTCAAGGAGATAACTGTAAATAACTCTATTTGGAGACGTTTCGGGTTATTCCTTTTTAGAGCAGTAAAAAAAGCATTTGAAATTGCACAGTTTAGATACGGTAATATTATGACTTTATCCTCCCTGGGGTATCACCAGGAGTATTATCCTGAGTTTTGGTCCTCGAAAAACTTGTGTTATTTTGTTTATAAACAATTTAAATTTTCAAAACGCGTTTTTTGAGCTGAAAATGCGAATAACTCCAATTATATAAGCCGGACCGAGACAAATAAAAAAACCAAACTCTTCGTATTGAAATTTTCAATAAATCCTCGTTGGTTTTAAGTCGCTCAAGTGCGTAAATAACTTACAAAATTGAAAAAATAGACAAAAAACTGTTTTTTTTTTCCTTTTATTATACCGGTCAACTAAGTGAACCGATCGGCTTAAAACTTTCAGGAAATATGCCTTTTATTATAGCAAAAATAACCTGAAATTTTGGTACAAAAAAATTTAACCCAGTGGGCACAATTGAATTTGTTATTTAAAAATTCAAATTGCCCGCCATTTTGGTTCAAAATGGATCTTTTTTTCAAAATTTAGGTCTCGACGCCAGGTTTCAGATGTCATTAAAAATTTTTTTTTTGTAAAGTGATTTTAACCGTTTTTGAATTGAAAATTTTTTATCACATTGTGAGACTTCTATTTTAAAAAAAAATCATTTTCATTGACTATTTTTTTTTAAATGATCGAAAAAATTTGTTGTTATTTGATTAATAAGCAAATGTAAAAAAAACGGTTAAAATGACTTAAAATTATTTTTTTTAATGGCATCGGAAAGCTGACGTCGAGACCTGAAGTTTGAAAAAAAAAATCCATTATCTTTTTTTACTGCACTATTTAGTGTGTTTAGAACAACGTAGAAAATAAATATTCTTTTAGTTTGTTTGATTAATCTCAAACAACTCTAAAAAAAAAAGTTCAAGGATAAAATTAAATAATAATAAAAGGTAATAATAAGGAAAAAAAAGTCAACAACGGTATTTAATATAAAAAGAAATTTAATTATTTTAGAAGTAAATTTTTAGATACTTTTTAAAGAGTTTGGTTTCATTTATACTTTTTGGAGTTTAAATAAACCAGTCGCAAATTAAATCAGAAAATAGATTTTTTCTAGCGACGATTTTAGAGGGGTAGGCGACTTTTTGCGGGTGACGCAAAGGAGAAGGCAGGCGATCTCTTCCCCTGGACCGTGTTCTTTTCCTAGAAAAAAATATTTTTTTAAGCAAGAAAGGATTATTTCTTTGAGAAGCTCTACCATCTCCCGGTATCGATTTTTTATTACGACAAGTCGCTCCTGCTAGTCATTGATTTTTTCGTTGAAACGCCGAATGAACATACCAAGTATTTGTGGAATGTAAATTTGACTGTTTCTTATTTATCAGTACAAGATGAAACAAAGTACATAATTTTAATTTGTTGTCTATACAGTATATATCAAGATAACCTTCTGGTTTGTATAAATTTATAGTTCGATCTGAAAACGGTAATTGGTCAACAAATTTAATGGCTTTATTTTATAGTATTTTCGGAAGCTTTATTACTGCAGATGATACAAATCTCCAAGTTAATAGTAAATAATAAAATTCGGGATAAACTAATGAAAATTTCGTGTTGGTTAAATATTTAAGGGCGTATAATGACGTTTAAATTTGATATTCTTCTGATAAAACTATATTAAATAACAAAAATCAAACGCTCAATCTGGAGATCCAAAAATTAAAAGAAGACTCACTTAATAACTTTTTACAAATTTTATTCGCTGAGAAGTATATGGACTATCTATTATAGAAGGCTACCAAAAAGATTAGAAAACCGATAACGTCAATATTTTCAATCAGAAGGGAAGAAGGTTTGTTGTGCCGAGATAACAAACTAAACGAAGAAGTATTTGCTGACTTGCTAAGCCAAATCTAACTTTAAATGAAACCGTTAATTGAGACAATATTGTCTTTGACTACTCCAAACGAAGTAGCTAGTGAAATTAAAACTAACTCAAACTTAAAAAAAGCAGCTTGCTCCGATTTGATCAGTGAAGAACTCTTTAAACAACTACCTGAAAAAAGGTACTGTGATGCTGACTTGCCTTATGAATGTGGTATTGCGACTAAGGCACGTGCTGATTATCTGGAAAATAGCAGAAGTAATTATTCTGCCTAGATCTGGAAAACCAGTAAATGACGTTAACGTTATACCTACGTATTTCTCTTCTTCCAAGTACTTTAAAATTATTAGAAAAATTACTATTAAAAAGGTTACAGCAAATTAATAGAAAAATGAACTTATTCTAGAATATCAACTTGGCTTCCATCAGAATTATTCTACAATGAACCAGGTACATAGAAACACCAATCTAATTGAAAGACCTCTTAAACAGAAACAGGTTTGTTCACTTGTATTATTTAACATGGGATAGACTTTCGTCAAAGTAATGGCATGAGAGATTGATCCTCAAAATGAATAGGTTATTCAGGGTTAAACACGAGGATGAGTTTTCCATGCGTAAAGAGGTAAACGTTGATATTCCTCAAGGAAGTGTTCTGAGGCCTATATTATATCTGCTTTACACTAACGATTTGCCAGAGAGTAACGATGTAACAACTGCGACTTCTGCTGATGACACCGCTCTGTTAGTTATGGGGCGAGACTCAAGTATCTCTATAAATAGGCTACAAGCAGCAAGTAATAAAATATGTTAAGAGATAACAAAATGTAGATTTAAACTTAATGAAGTCAATACACGTTAACCTTTTGAACAAAAATATTATCATTTCCTATCAGCATCATTGCATACTTGGAAACAACACTAAATATCTGAGTATGACATTAGATGCGAAATTTTGCCGGAAAAAGATGTTAAAAAGAAAATTGTAGAGTTGAACCTAAAACGCGGACAATATCACTGGCTGCTGGAAAGGAAGTCAAAATTATCGATATAAAATAAAATTTTAACTTACAACTAAATTACTAAGTCAATATGGCTGTATGGTATACAACTCTAGGGCTGTACAAAAATATCAATATTGCAATGATACAGAGATTTCAAAATAAGATCTTATGAAACATGGTAAATACGCAATGGTATAATTGTAAAAATGATCTCCATAGGGATTTTGGTATTCCTTTCGTACTTTAGAAAATTAGGAAGTATGCGGGTAAGCACGTGAGCTGACTTCATCAACATATCAACAGAGAACTTCTGTAATTATTAAATAATGAAAGTCTAGATCAAAGAGGACCAAATCATTGGAGCTGGTTTTGTGCAGTGAATTGAGTGCAAAAGTACGTGTAATATCACAAAACGTCAGGGATATATCGAGGACAACAGTGGGTGGACTCTAGCACTTAAAATTTTAATTTATGAGATTTTCTTCTCCTTCTTTTTAAACTATTTATAGATCTGATAATCTGTTAATTCCGAGGTTGCGTGATTTCTTAAGGGGTAGATTGACAACTATGCCACCATCTTTTTGATGGTCTCCCCGGTGGAGGTTTGCCTGCTGGTTTTTCCTTCCAGAGTGATCCTCAGTATTCTGTGTTCCTTCATTCTTTTTATGTTGTCATACCAAGGTCTTCTTCTTTGTGTTCCCCATCTTACCATGTCTTCCGCGCCACACTGCTGCCTGACGTCAGTATTTTGTATCCTATCTCTCCTTGTTTTACCAACTACTGGTCTTAGGGTTTTCATTTCGGTGGAACGAAGCGTACTTTTTATTTTATTGGTATCTTCTCGTAATTGTATATCGTAGGTCATCATGGATCTGATGCAAGTCTTGTATATTTTGCTGTCTGATCACATGTATTGATTGGTCCATACAACACCTCTTAAGCAGCCTAAAATAACAGCTGCTTTATTAAATAGGTCTCTGACTGGATATTGATAGCTTGATAGATTTACACCAAGGCATTTGAAGTATATTTACTATTTTTTGTTTTTATCTTCCACTACCAGTCTGCACCTGATGACAGTAGTGATCGTCTTGGTCTTTTCAGTAAATATGTTTATATTAACTTGTCGACAGACTTAATAAAATTTGAAAAGTTGTCTCTCACGGTGTGCCTGAAATAGATTTAATGATTTTGGCTACTAATCAAAATTTTTCGAGGGTGTGTGTGTGTGTATGTAGTAATATAGAGCATATGTGAACAATTTTAAACTTTTTTGCCTGGCCGTTTTGAAAAAAGTACATTTAAAAATTAAAAATGGAAAATTTTCTGCTTTAATAATGCTCATTGAATTTATTTAAAAGATATTTACATCATATTTATGTGATACTGCAACTGTCTATAATAGTATACGTGAAAATCATTAATTTGAGATGTGGTAGAAGTCTCTTGGTGCTCTGGAACCAAAAATATGGTTATTTTAAGTTATTTTAAAATTTCAGGTCTTTTTCTTCTTCTTCTATTCCTTTTGCCCATGAGGGCGTCGGATTTTATTGTTCATTCTTCCACCAATCTCTTCCGGTTTTTCCAGTCACCGGCCAGCATCCTCATTTCATTCAGTGTTTTCCCCTTTCCCTATCTCCTCCACCTGTTGTATCCATGTCTTTCTCGGTCTCCCTCCCGTCCTTGCTTCCATTGCCTTCTTCGCCAATCTGTTGTTGTCCATTATTATTACGTGTCCAAACCAGTTCAATATTCTCTTGTTTTTTTTTCCCTTCTATGTCTTCCTGATTTAGTTGCTGTCTATTGTCCTCATTTCTTATTCTATCCATCCTTGTCTTTCCTGCTAATTTTCTCGGTTTTTTCATCTCTGCTACTGTCACCGCACTCTCGTTTTTGTTTACACTCACCCAGGACTCACATCCTTATAGTAGAGTTGGTACTACTAGTTTATTGTATACCTGGAGTTTTACTTTTGTTTCGATATAGTTTTTCCCAAATATTGTATTATTCAGAGCATATTATATTTTTGTGGTTTTCCTTACTCTGTTGGCCATCTCTAGATGAATTTTCTCATCATCTGATATCAAAACTCCTAGGTATTCATATGCTGTTACTCGTTCTATTTATTGCCCCTTAAATTTTATCCCCTCTGCATCCACTGGTGTTTTCTGTTTATTATCATATATTTAGTTTTTCCTATATTAACCTTCATCTTCATTTTTTCTCTCTCTTCCGTCCAAATGTCAAGCAGTGTCTTCATTTTTCCCTTTGTGTCCGCGATCAGCACTATATAATCTGCGTATAGCATTCCATCGAGTTGGATCGGTAGCATCTACCTGTATCCTATGATTGTCTGGAATCTTGTTGTTCTTTTCCTTGTATTCTGCAATACTTTGACCATTACTAATATAAACAATAGTGGGCTAAGATTGTCTCCTTGTTTTATTCCTCTTCTTATCTCAAATTTTTCAGATTTTTTCCCATTTAGTATTACTATGCCGTAAACTGTACTGTAAATGCTTTTAACTATTCTAATCATTTTTCTTGGGATCCCATCTCATTCATTATTCCCCATATTACTGCCCTCTCCACCGTGTCGAACGCTACTTTCAAGTCTGTAAACGTAATAAACAATTCTTCCTTAGCTTCGTTCTTTTTTTTATCAAGTTTTTTATTACAAAGATATTATCCGCTGTTCGTCTCCCTTTAATTTTATGATCCTTCCTTCTACTATTTTTGTGTATACTTTAAAAGCTGAGGAGACTAGACAAATCGCTCTGTAAGTTTCGCATTCGAATTCATTTCCTTTTTTGTGTATGGGAACTATTAAATTCTCCTCCCATTCTTTAAGGATTTTCTCGTTATTCCATGCTGTTCTGCACATGTCCCAGAACCATGTTTTGCCCTCCTCTACCATCTATTTAATCATTTTCGGGTCTATTCCGTCTGATCCACATGCTCTTCCTAATTTGGTCTTTTGAAGTCTCTCCTCCAGTTCATCTTTGGTTATTTCTTCTGTTTGGTCTTCCAACTGTTCCTCTGCTTGTGCAATTGTGGCTTCATCTTCCTGTTTAAATTTTTCTTCATAAAAGTCTCTCCATACTTGTAGTATCTCTGTTGTTGCGATCTTTATTTGTTGTGTTTTATCTTTCACGCCCCTCACTTCCTTCCTCTTATTTCCTCTCATTCTTCGTATCCTGCTCCACAAAACTCAATTATTGCTTTCGTGATTCTGGTTTAGTTCTTCTCCAAATTTCTTCCAGCTATTCCTTTTTGCTTCTCTTACTTGTATTTTTACTTTGTCTCTCTGTTTGATGTATTCCTTCCTATCCTCCTCTGTCCTCATTCTGTTGTATTTCCTCCATGTCTCCTTCTTCTGTCTTATCATTGCTTTCAATTCTTCAATCCACCAATCTGTTCTTTTCCGTTCTTGGCTTTGGAGATTTTAGTTTGAGTAAGATCAATAATGTTATTAGATGAATTTAAGATGGCTAGGTATAAAGTTGTAGAAAATAACATTACAGTTGTCAATTTCTTTGCCTTAGTATATTATTATTTAATTTATTATATTTGAAAAAAAAAAGATTCGATATAAAATTGCTTGATCTCTAAAAGATAATATTTTAAAAATCATAAATTTCGACAGACGATGAAAGTCTTCCCACTGTAATTTGCATTTCTTGTAAAATCTTAGTTTAGGAGACTATTTAAAAAAAAATGAAACAATTATGTCCATTGAGTTACCTGCTTATTCAACATTGCAGAGAAATACGACGTCTCAAGAAGAAAAATTATATGAATGTACTTAGTGCGATTTAGCGCGAAAACCAGGATATACTAATTTTTAAAATAGTGAATCCAGAGTGGACACAAAATAAATAGTTGCAGGGTATTGTCTCAAATGTACTATGGAACTGACATGGGCAAAGCCTCATTTTTGCTGCAGCTCAAATAATTTCGAAAATTTTAAAATATATGTAAGTGATACTGCTTCCGAAAAAAAAAAAATAAGAAAGAAAAATTTGTTGACAAAAAACCATCAGAAGTAGCTATTTCTTTTTCTCAAAAAAGATGGAAGCCATTAAATATTGTACTAAACATAATAATATACTTCGATTATCAAACTAGAAGTTAAACCCTTCAACATCATTTTTCTGGATGATCTAGAACTGAAGTTGTTTAAAAAATACGATAAAATGTTTGACCTTGAATTTTAAAAATGTTAAAATTGCCATAATTTTGGTTCCAGAGCACCAACAGAATTCCGCCACATCTAAAATTAATGATTTTCACGTATACTCTTATAGACAGTTACAATAATATCCTATAAATATAATGTGCTTCGGTTAATAATGTCGATTTTTTCGCAACATTTAAGCGTTTATCTCCATCACAAAATAAATTACTTTAATAATCAAAGTATTGACCATCGTTAGCTATGGCTTTTCCCACTTTTGTGTCAAAGAATGGATTCCGCACCAGAAGAACTTTTCATCGTTTGAGGTCAACCATTCAACAAGCCAAATTTTCACTTCTTCGTAAGAATGTAAATGTTGGTCTGAAAGTCCGTGCTGCATCGATCGAAATAAGTGGTAGTCTGAAGGGGCTAAGTCCGGTGAATACGGCGGGTGGGGTAGAATGTCCCATTTGATGTTTTTCAAATAGTTTTTAACACATTTTGCAACATGGGGCCGAGCAGGGTCCTCGTGTCTTTGGGCGTATTCTGGTCGTTTTTCCTGCAATGCTGGGTTCAACTTATCAATTGTTGTCGGTATCGATCGCCAGAAATCGTTTCAGCAGTTTTTAATACACAGCTCCTCTACTATCTCACCAAATCAACAGCAAAGCTTTCTTTCCCTGTATATTGCGCACTGGTTGTGATGTTGAAGGTTGGCGGGATCTACCCAAGTTTTTTGGGTTGGAGCATGTTCACCATAAGCTTCAACTAACAATCGATAACTTTCAGCAGCCGTTTTCTTTAAATGAAAGGAGGTTATTAAACTTCCCCGCAAAACGTCTTTTTCTGGTACGAAACACGACATATTCAAAGCTATGAAGAACTATGTTTTTCGCACAATGACAGTTAATAACGTACTGGCTTTTGATGGCGTATGTTTACCTTCCAAAACGCCATAGATGTCATTAGTCTATACCAACAAGTGTATTAGTAACGCCATCTCTTAGTAAAATCGACATTATTAACCGAAACACCTATTAAATATACTTTTAATAAATTCAATGAGCATTATTAATGCAGAAAATTATGTTTATTCGGAAATTTTCAATTTTTAATTTTTAAATGCACTTTTTTCAAAACGGCTCGGCAAACAATTTGGAGTGGTCGCTAAAGTCATTCCCAGTGACTCAACCTCTTCTATTACTTTGTCCATTAAAAAATTGAATAAAAACGGAATAAGACTGGCTCCTTGTCTAATTCCTATTGGGATTGGTGTATTTCCTGCAGTGTTCTCGCTTGTTTTACTAAGTTTTGTTTTATCAGCACAAAATAATAGTTGGTCAGTTTGACCAGTTTTAATATTTTAAAATACTGTACGATAGAAGTGTTTTCCAAAAAAGAAAAAAAGATCCCTTCTCCCATCTGAAGCTCTTTTCTATAACATATATATATATATATATATATATATATATATATATATATATATATATATATATATATATATATATATATATATATATATATATATATATGTATATATGTATATATATATATATATATATATATATATTATGTATATATAAATGTATATATATATATATATATATATATATATATATAAATATAAAATATATATATATATATATATATATATATATATATATATATATATATATATATATATATGTATATATGTATATATATATATATATATATATATATATATATATATATATATATATATAAATGTGTATATATATATATATATATATATATATATATATATATATATATATATATATATATATATATATATATATATATATATATATATATATATATATATATATATATATGTATATATATGTATATATGTATATATATATATATATATATATATATATATATATATATATATATATATATATATATATATAAATGTGTATGTATATATATATATATATATATATATATATATATATATATATATATATATATATATATATATATATATACAGTCGACACTCTATATAGTGAAAGTCCAAAATGTTGCCCGAAATTTCACTATAGAGAGTTTTTCACTATATAGAGTTTCACTATGAACAGTGTCGACTGTATATATATATATATATATATATATATATATATATATATATATATATATATATATATATATATATGCATGCATATATATGCATATATATATATATATATATATATGTCTTTTATAGCTTTATTAATAATATATAACTTCTGTGGAACTATTTTATTTATAAATAAACCGAAAGGAAAATTTTTCAAAGTTTTAAGATAATTCTTAAGATTGTAGCCATTTCATTATAAGAGTATTTGATTATGTATCATAATATAGTTTTAATTCAGTGTTCTCGTTTTTCTATTATTTCCAATTTTAATAGAAATAATATATAGAAGAGATCGAGATCTGATTGTAGAGTAACATAAAAAAATGTTTACTTGATTGATACTGAACTAACCTGAACTAACCTGAACAAGTTTTAGAAACACAAATTGTTAAGTTGGCGGAAACGTACATATGGGAAAGTAGGCTAATTATTGTATCATAATTCCCTTATTAATGGGCAGTATTGTATTCGTGAGAAAATTATCATAATCCTAGCTGAAATTTTTACTTTTCTTCACCTCTTAGGGTTCTTAAATCACCAAAAACATATTTTTCCATTTTGTTTGGTCCATCTACATGACTCTCGGCCTATCAAACTGTTGGCATGATAACTCTTGAACGCGATAATATAATACTTGAAGTATGGTCGAAACTCATAATTCAAGGAAAGGAGGTGAAATAGGTGAGGAATTTACTTACTTTTTACTTGAAAAATTTAAATTCAGTCCTTATTTTTTAACTACGTGTTTGCAACTTTATAAATTACGATTCTTTTTTTTATGTAGAATAGAAATTAAAATTAAACTTGCTTGTATCAAACCGATAACAATTATATTCATAACACAGGTATACAAAAGAAAAATTCTCTGCTTTTTAAGCGAGACATCTGTTATCTTAAGTATTTTTTAGGCTGAATCCAAAAAAGGCATAAAAAAAGACATCCACTGTGAGGTTTTTTTCAGAAAACACACTTAAAGTTGCCAGAAAACTATTAAATTGGCAAAAATACATTTTAATAAATAATGTAAAACTATATAATCATTAAAATTATGGAATAAAACTATTATTTCGGACGTCTTTAAATATTCTGAATCTCATAAAAACTTAAAAATATTAGGTTTTATTGTTCATGTTTAATAAAAAATACGCAGTCACCAACTTTAACTAAGCTACGTAGCAAAATGCAACAGCTAAATTAATTTTTTTTTTTAATTTTTATTAATATTGAACAAAACTATTATTTTCAGTGTTCTTAATCTTGACTTGACATCAAAAAATAGATTTATGTTCAGTTTCAACAAAAAAAACTAGCTTTTAACGCTTAGAAAGGTGTTATGTGGTAAAATGCTTTTTTAAGTAAATAAATTTAATGAAATAATAGTTTTGCTCAATATTAATAAAAATTAAAAGCAATTTTTTAATTTAGCGGTTGCACATATTTATTTTGGTGGTGTATGCATGATTTTTGTTAAACACTAAAACCTAATATTTTTAAGTTTTTATGATAAATGTAGATTCAAAACATTTGAAGAAGTCCGAAATAATAGTTTTATTCCATAATTTTAATGATTATACAGTTTTACATTATTTATTAAAATGTATTTTATTCAATTTAATAGTTTTCTGACAACTTTAAGTGTGTTTTCTGAAAAAAACCTCACGGTGGATATATCTTTTAAGATTTTTTTGGATTCAGCATAAGAAAATACTTAAGAAAATACGTCTCTTATTTAAAAGACAGAAATTTTTCTTTGTATACCTGTGTAATTGGTAAGAGATATTGTAGAGAAATACTTAACATATATCCGGTTTTTTAATGAGCATAGTCAATATATTACCAAGCTAAAACTTTGTTTTTGCTTCCAAAGGTTTATAATACATTGAAACTAGGCCATAAAGGCATTAAAATAGGGCTGACCGAAACTAATTTGATTGGAATCGGGTCAGTTCTTGTTTTGGACCAAAAACAACTGACCGCAATTAGATTACATCCGGGTTATTTTGGACACATAAACTTATATGTAACAATTTGTGCAACGGGATTTTAGGGATTATCCCTTTATCCACTATGTTGCGGTCTTATTCTTTTCTTTTATTTGCCGGTTACGAATTTCAAGATAGAAAATCATTTGCGGTCGTTAAGTTTACTGCGGTGATTTAATTTAGGTATTTTAAATGTAATTTCTGGGAGCACGCTACTAAGCACTCTTATTTCCATTTCTAGTTTCTTAAAATTTTTTATCATACGATATGTTGGACTGGATGATGCAGACTGTAACCCGCATCTCTATTGATGTTGTTACGATGTTTATAAATACCGAATAATTACTTAATCTTTTATTTATAGAAAACGGATATTTCCACAAGAACTTTGGTTTATATTACACGGAAACTATATTCTATGGAGTGTTGATGTTCAGTTTCAGCTGATTGTACAATTTGTTTCTTTTTTATACATTTTTCATATTATCTAGCTACAGTAGGATTTTAATTTTCCAAGTTACACCGTATCATACTAACGGATAATTTTATAAACTCCTTCAAATTGTAAAGGAATTATGTCTTATAGTAATCTCAAGCATTCATTAATTTTCTTACAAATGTTGAAAATTGTGAGAATCTTTTAGGTAATTTGTCTATGTAGCCCGTAGCATTGTGCATATATGGTGAGACTGCACTATCTACTGGTTATTCTTCATTACTTTCTTGCTTAAAAATTGAATTTTTAAATCAGCTTAACGGAACATATTTGATTTAGTCTATATAGCGAATCTTATGTTTGAATGTTGGTGATTGAAGTAATCCAAAAAGGCATTTCTGTATTTGTTTTGTAATTTATTGAGTTTTTGTAAAACTAGATATTTAAAATGTTGTTTCAGTTAATGTTATTCAAATACAAAATAGTGCAGTTCTTGACAAAATACTATTCGTGATTAACAAGGAATTACGTACCTCAAAGTAGATGTTAACTACTGCCAAGTTGTAAATTTTAAGTTTACGTCATTATAAATTTAGATCAGGCCCATATATGATGTTTAGGAGCTGACGGTTAAAAATAATTTTCATGTTTATTCAGCGGCTTGACTATGCATAGGCGAAATGACGTAAAAGAGTGTGAGGAGTCCAAATAATTTTCCGTAGCAAACCACATTCTATAGAACCTCTAATTGAGAAAGTTTAAATTTATACCTTTACTTATACTTTTATTAAAAAATGAAGTCTTTTTTTTTATGGGTCTAGCACACTTGCAGTAGAGAAGTCCCTAAAGCGCTAGAGGAGCGGCATGTGTGCGGAAAAAGCGATTCACGTTGTTCTGAATCGCTGTAAATTGTACTCGTTGGGAAACACAGTCCTGGACAAATTATTCCAAAGGGATGATGTTCTCCATATAAAAGACTGCTTGAAAAGCGTTGTACGAGGAGTAACAAGCTGAACCTCATACGAATGTGAAGTATTAGCGCGACGTGTATTTCTAACAAGCACCGCCCTGGGAGGAATTAAGCGGGCTACATCCTTCGAACACTTTCCATGATAATACTTGTAGAATAGACTCAAGTGGCCAACCGTTCTTCGATGTTCCAGCAAATCATATTTGCTCCCAAATTAACGGCCAACAAATTGAGTGACGATGTTAGAGGAGTGGAGTGCCCCGACATAACTCTGCCGGGTTCAGGAACGTTAACTTTTTTAGAAAAAACTGCCGCCTGGGTATTTGTAGCGTTAAATTCCACTTGGTTACTGTCACCCCAAGATAGAATTTCTTCCAGGCCTGTTAAAATGAATGACTTCCTGCTGTCTGCGAATTTTCGTCTGAGGAGCCGATGTCCGAGCGTTCAAAGTGAATGGAGAGTTAAGCATACTGTCATCTGCAAAGCTGTGGATTGGATTCCAACAGATCGTTAATGTAAATGAGAAAGAGAATAGCAGCCAGTATGGAGCCTTAGAGCACACCGGTGTTGACAGTGAAGGTGTTAGAAAGAAATCCGTCGACTGCCACTCGTAAAGAACGCTCTCTGAGGAAACATGAGAGCCACAAACAGAACTTTTCAGACGTACCATAAGAGCGTAGCTTAGCCAACAGTCCATCGTGCCAAACACGGTCTAATGCCTTGGATATGTCAAGAGCAACAGCTCGAGATTCTCTAAAGTATTCAATTGCGTTGTTCCAAACATGTGTTACATAAGTCAGAAGATCTCCTCTTGATCTATGTTTACGAAAGCCATACTGGTGATCACTAATAATGTTGAATCCTTCAAGATATTTTAGAAGATGCTGATTGATAGCCTTTTCCGTGACTTTCGATATTATTGAAAGCAGTGCGACTGGTCGGTAGTTATTTGGCAAGGTCTTCTTGCCTTTTTTAGGTATCGGCTGAACTGTGGCAGATTTCCAGCAGGAAGGAAATATTCCCTTTCTGTAGGATAGGTTGAAAAGTCTACAGAAAACTGGTGTTAGTTCCCTCGCACAGTTTTTGAGAACTATGGCAAGTATTCCGTCAGCGCCAGAAGCTTTTTTGGTGTATAGCTTCATTAAAATACGTTTTATGATACGCTGTCTAAAGACAATATCGGGCATCCTTGACTGCACTATGGGAATAGTAGGTGGTGTTCTTTCTTGGAAATCGACAATAGAATGTGAAGCAGAGTTCAGCCAACAAGTTCGCTTTCTCAACAGGTGTCGTTGTAATAGAATTATCTGACCGTGTGAGTGGTGGTATGGAGGATTTGGTGAAATGTTGACTAACTGCCTTAACGACTGGAGGCACAAGGACCCGGAATTGTTGGGACAAGCGAGAAGTTTGTTTCTAATTCGTTGATTGTGTGCCTCCTTGGTTTCGTCGATAATTTCTTTGCATCTGTTCCGTGCACGAACAAAGGTGTTACGATTTATGGTGTTAGGATTTTCACGCCATTGTCGGCAGATAATATATTTAGAAGCAATAGCTTCTTTGCATTTTCGGTCAAACCATGACATTTCTTCGAAAAATGGATGTAAGCTTTCATACCAGCCAAAATAACAGCGGAAACCTCCCTGGTGCAGTCAGATGGGTCGACGGATCCAAAACAAACGTCTAACCAAAGGAAAGTTATATATAGGGTGTTATGAAAACGGTTTATATTTAAACATGTAAATTATATTTTCAGTTTAAAAATAGCGCTTCATGTTGAAGAAGTAAAGTTAACCTGAATTATTGGGAATAATTTGATAAACAATTTTCTATCCAAAACTGAAATTTTTCTTAGCATCTGTAATGATGCTTAAACTTTTATTTTACTTTAATTAATGATACAAAAACACATCATAAAAATATTTAGTAATAATTTTTTACGTTAACTGCTAACATGGAAACTAGAAATTTTGAAAAATATTCGGCTGAATACATAAACAGGTAACAAACTCTAGCACACGAAAAATAATAAAATAAAAACATTATCCACATCTAGTTTTGTACGCTGATGATAGTAACATTCCTATACTGGGAAATAATCCTATGGATTTAGCCGTTAAGAATAATACGGCAGTAGGTGCCATGTCAGATTGATGGAAAATAAATAGTTTGTACCTTAATATTGACAAAACAATATTTGTTCAATTTGGAGTAAAGAATGTAAAATTGATTACAGCCTTTTGATCAGAACCAAAGAAATATCTATATAGGGCACTTTAAGCCATAAGTTTCTGTGGCTCCATATAGATAAGAAACATGCTAGGACTGCTCATATCGAAAGATTGCTTCCTAAGCTTAGTTAATACTGCTATCTGATTAGAAACATTTATGACACCGTATCCTCGAATGTAATCAGGCTGGTTTATTTTAATTTAGTTCAATCCTCTATCTCGTACGGTACAGTATATTGGTCTCAAGGTAGTGAAGTGCAACAACAACAACATGTTGCTCAAAAAATGATTCGTCAAGTGATTGCCAAAATATCCTCAATAACATCACGTAGGGAGTATTATGAATCTTATATGGTAATGACTCTTTGATTATGTTTATCATAAAGAACAAAGAAAACCTCTCTCGAAGAGGAGAAATTCACAATATAGAAATGATTTTCAGCTGTATGTCAGTTGATTTACATACGTATGGTTAATAAGGTTAGGTTTGGTTGTATTTAAGATTTTTATATTCAGCGACTATTATTTTTCATTTCCTACCTTACATGTATTTATTTTGTATTTTGTTATGCAAGGTAGGCTAGTTCAGATTAGGTTAGGTTAGATCAGGTTTGGTTAAGTCGTGTTAGGTTGGATTAGGTTATATTGGGTTATATTTAAGGGTTTTAGATTCAGAGACTATTACTTTTCATTTCCTAATTTTTCATTATTTTATTTTATGTTAGGCTAGATTAGGTTACATTAGGTTAAGTTTTTTTTAAAAAAATCGGGCCCCGAAGATCTCTTCGAAATTTAGTTAGGTTTATTTAAAAAAAAAATATTTAAAATGGATGAGTTCTGAGATCTGTAGGTATTTTTGAAGCAACACTGCTCGAATGGCCACACTGTGTATCGCACTGTGGCCCAGGAATCTGATTTTTCGTTCAAAATTGTTTAGACCCCTCAATTATTAACAAAATCAGACAATTTTTTTTTTAGAATACTCGTAAGCGAATTCAGAAAAAACGTAAGGAAGGACATTTTTTAAAACTGCAAAAAGCAGCACGAAACCGGGAGGTGAAATTTCGAAGTTCACGGTATTTCAAGTTTACGCGTTCAGACTGGTTCATCAGGGGTTTCAGGGGTCGCTGAATCTATTTTCGGGGCCATTTCGATCATATGCACCATTTTGAGGGGTGAAAATGGGGGTTAGAAAATAGATTCAGTGACCTCAGAAACCCCCGAAGGACCAGTTTGGAACGCAAAACTCTAATTAAGGAGAATATCGTAATTTCTCCCCTTTCAACTCCCATTTTCACCATTCAAAAGGGTGCATATGATCAAAATAACCCTGAAAATAGATTCAGCAACCCCAGAAACCCCCGAAGAACCAGTTTTGAATGCAAAATTCTTATTCAGCTGAATATTGTAATTTCGCCCCTCCAACCCCCATTTTCACATCTTAAAAGGGTGCATATGATCAAAATAAATAAAGTTAAAAAAAAAAATTGTCTGATTTCGTTAATAATTGAGGCCTCTACACAATTTTGAACGAAAAATGAGATTCCTGGCCCACTGTGCGTCGCTGCAAAACGAAGCCGTCTGGTTACCGCCGGATAGTTAAAATGTGCCTCGACGAGGTTCCTAGAAATGCCGCGCCAGCGGAAATTGAATTATATCGTAGACAATATAGCTATCGATATATTTGCAATGGTACCGACAGATCTAAAATGTGCCTTGTCGAGTTTCTCACGGATGCCACGCAAGTAGAAGTTGTAGTATATGTAATAATAATAGGAAAAAATATGGGACATGAGAATCCAGATGAGGAATGTTATAGCGATAGCATAGGAAAAAAATAGCGATGGTAATATTCCCTGTGATATAATAGAACTTTCCCTTGCGCGGTGTTTCTGAGAACTTCGGCGAGGCACATTGTAACGAACTGGCGCAAACAGCCGGCTTCGTTTTGCAGTGACGTTTTATTTCACGTACTTGTCTTTCTGTAGCGATAGCTATATTGTCTGTGGTAATAGGTAGCAAGATATCAGGAAATAGTAATAATTTGTAGCAATAATACATACAGTATAGTAACTAATTTTATCACCGTAACTAGCTTTAAAATAGTAAACGCTTATTTTGTTAAAAAGGTTCTTTTAACTAACTGATAAAAACCCTGTATCTAAAGAACTAAATTTTACAGATAACCTGCAGTAAACCAGTCACTTTACTGAAATTGCCAAGTTAAAACACATCGATCCTAGATTATCCTTTAAAAAATCCGGATAATGTGTTCACAGAATGCTCCCATTTTTCCTTTGAAACGGAACTCAAGGGCTGTAAGCAGACGGCGGACCACTTCCTGTTCTTAAGTAAGGGCTTTTCATTTTACTTAGGGAGAGACGGGTGTAGTAAAGTTGGAGAGAAAGGTGTTTCTATAATAGAACTTCAGATAATTTTTTTTTTGTGATTTTATATTGACCGTGGAAATTGAGAAAACACCACTTGACAATATTGGACGCAAATGGGCGACAAATTTATTTTTTAAGTACTCCTAGGTTAAAGCGTTTTACTTAGAACTTCGCTTACGAATCGGATGTTACGTAGGAATATATAAAAATTTACAAAGTTTTTATCAACAAAAAAAGTTGAGATTTTCAATTTTCCAATAATATATATGTGTGTGTTGATTTCGACAGAAGGTTCAATTCAATACTCATTGGAAGCGTTGTTGAGTTACAAATAGCAAATAAATTATTTGTTTGTTTAATATCGAGGCAAATTGAGAAAAATAACAGCTATATAAATAAATAAAAATCATGCTGATTGATTAAAATTAAATTATTCACCGATAATTTTTCTCAATTTACTTTGATATGAGTACAGTTGGTTGTTTTGTACGAGGGTTGAATGATAAGTAACTGGTCATGGCAAGAAATAAACATTTTTATAAGTAAAGTTTATTTAATTTTTAACATTTTTAGCTCGATACACTTAGCAAAACGTTTTTCTATCCTTTGTATCTCACCTAAAAAATACGATTTCTCCAACCCTTCAAATAGGCGTTTGTTTCAGCAATCACTTCATCGTTTAAGCCAAATTTCGTGTCACCTAGCTATTTCTTCATATTCGGAAATAGGAAATAATCGCTGGGTGCTAAATCTGGTGAATATGGTTGATGTGAAAGCAATTCGTATCCTAACTCATGTAATTTTGCTATGGTGATGACACAAGTGTGCACGCGTGCATTGTCTTGATGAAAGAGGATTTTTTCTTCGCCAAATGAGGACGTTTTTCTTTCACAGCATGGTTGAAATGATCCAATGGATTGACATTAATTGTTTTGCCCTTTTTAAGGTAATCGACGTGGATCATACCGCGTGCATCCCAAAACGCTGTGGTCATGACTTTGTTGGCATATAAAGTCTTCTTGGCCTCCTTTGGCGCCGGTTCGCAACGGAAAACCCACTGTTTGCACTTTTCTTTGGTCTCTGGTGTACTGTATTGAATTCATGTTTCGTCAACAGTTATGAATCGACGTCAAAAATCATTCCGATTGAGTTTTAACATCGCCAAACATTCTTTTGAAGTGAAGAAGAATATGTGCGTGTTTATTGTCAGTTCTGAGCAGTCACGGCACCCATCTTGCGGAAAACTTTATCATAACCAAATGAGTTGTTACAATGTTCTGCATCCGTTTCATTGAGCTCCCCGCAGTTTCAGCAATCTTACACACTTTCATTCTCCGATCATTTATCACTATATCGCGGATTGTTTCAATTATTCCTGATTCGATGACCTCATTTGGACGATCTAGACCTACATCATC
Organism: Pachyrhynchus sulphureomaculatus; assembly: GCA_019049505.1. NCBI lineage: Eukaryota > Metazoa > Arthropoda > Insecta > Coleoptera > Curculionidae > Pachyrhynchus > Pachyrhynchus sulphureomaculatus. The sequence continues at coordinate 96,180,792 of CM032455.1, forward strand.
AAATACTTGTACGCCCCGTTTGAATTCAGCTGTCCAATATTTTATGGTCGATAAGGAAGGTGCAGCGTCTCCATAAACTTCGATAAGTTCCGCTTTTATCTCATCATTCGTTTTCCTTTTCAAAAACAAGTATTTAATCACTTCTCGATATTCAGTTTTTTCCATTGTTGTAAAATCACAAAAGTTGTTCTATTTAAATGCCTGCAACTCACAAAGTAAATCACACAGCAACTGGAAAAATTTGACAGAATTCTTGTGAAAGGTTATGTTTACAAAAAATATAATGTTTTAAATAGTAGTAGCACCATCTCTGGCCAAGGCCAGGTACTTATCATACAACCCTCGTAATATTATTCTACTACAAAACGTAAATGTTAGCAAAGAAACATTTACAAAGCGATTAAACTAAGTTGGGAATGTGGAATCTTTGGCACAATGACACTACTCAGTATATATGACCACTACACCAAACACTTTATTTTTACGCTCGACGCGCATTTCGCTAACCATGTTAGCTTTATCAGGAGCGATGATTGACTAAAGCTAAACTACAAATCTACTCTATTTATATTTAGCCGAACTCTTGAATTACTCAGGCGGAACTAATGGCATAGGCAAGGCCATCAGTTCTGGTCAAGTAGCCAGTAGAGGGGACCATAAGAAATAGGCCCTCTGTCTTTATTTAAACTACTTTTACATTTTAATATTCCATACTTTCGTATGCGTTCAACAATCTCATATCAGATAATCTAATCTTAGATTATCTAATGTTACAATATGATCAGCTTCAAGGGCAAGTTCGGCAATGTTAGACTTTTCTGTTCTACTGTATTTTAAGTGTGCTAAATGTTCTTTAAATCGTGTTTTAAATGGCCTTTTAGTTTGCCCAACATACTTTTTGTCACAATCATTGCAACTAATTTCATAAATTCCACTTTTCTCAATTAGGAAACTTATCTTTGTCTGTTCACTTATAGACTAAGGTGAGACCTACCTTATTAAATACCTTATTCAGTCCCCTGCTATATTTCGGATATGGTATGGAGACATACTTGGTGTTATTTTCTTCGCATGTAAAAAAGGTGGAATTCTGGATATTTAACCTAAACTTATGGTATGTCTATTTATTAGCTTGTTTACTAAGTCATTGCCATAATCATTAACTCTAGTTATATTTCTAATACGATTCCTTTCAATATTAAAGTATTCAGAGGAAAATTGACCAAACGATGAACTAAAAAATGTAATGAGGCTAATTTGTGTTGTTTGCAATGAAATGAATCATTAGGAATATATCTATCTGTTACTATGTCTTTCATATAGATATCAAATTCTAATCTATTATTATTTCTAATAATTAAAATATCAAGAAAAGGCAGTGAAGAATATAAAAGTAGTTTAAATAAAGACAGAGGGTCTATTCCTTATAGTCCCCTCTACTGGTTAGTTGACCGGAACTGATGGCCTTGCCTATGCCATTAGTTCAGCCTGAGTAGTTCAAGAGTTAGGTTAAGTATAAATAGGGTAGATTTGTAGTTTAGCTTTAGTCAATCATCGCTCCTGATGAAGCTAATATGGTTAGCGAAACGCGCGTCGAGTGTAAAAATAAAGTGTTTGTTGTAGTGGTGATATATACTGAGTAAAAAACGATTAAAAATAAGGATATATAGTTGAAGCTTCGGAGTAGGTGGGAAAGCTGGTGGTCTTGTAAATTTTAACACACTTTCTTCGTTGGTTTTATAACAAATTGAAGTAGTTTTTCGTACATTAAAATGTATTGGTTAATATTATGGTGCTCTACTATTTTACTTGCTAATTTAAACCTCGAATTCTAAAATAAAACAGTTTTCAACATAAACTTAATTAAGAAACTAGGATGTTAAAATCTACGCATTTGTTTCGTAAATGTAATAAAATTAATATGAGTGTCCCATAAATGTTTGTGTTATTGCGTAAACGCAATAGGTGGGGTTAAAAAACGTACCCAAATTTCAAGTTGTTATGAAGAGTTTCATCGAAGTGGAGCGTATCTTTTGTGTAGCACAGTTTTTAAAAAACATTAATTCTGCGACTATTGCGCGGAGAACGGACGCCTGAATAAACAGAATTGCTGTTATCGGAGTCCGATAAGTCAAAAACTGAAATAACAAAAGCCTTTATACTTCACTTAAATGACGGCTCGGGCAGCAATGACGGTGTGTGAAATAATCGGCCGTACTTCTTTGAAGATGTCAGCTGCATAATAATTGTTAATTGACTGACTCAGGACGTATTTACGAGAGTTGTATGGTAAGGGCCTTGACAAGAGAAAGACATTTGTACGTGTAAAATTTATTTTATTTTTCAACAAAGTCTCCTTTTGGCTCGATACACTTAGTCTAATGGTTTCCCATCTTTTGTATCCCATCTAAAAAATACGATTTCTCCAACCCTTCAAAATAGGCATTTGTTTCAGCAATCATCTTATCGCTTGAGCCAAATTTTTTCCGGCCGAGTCATTTTTTCATATTTGGAAATAGGAAATAATCGCTGGGGGCTAAATCTGGTGAATATGGTGAATGCGGAAGCAATTCGTATCCTAACCCATGGAATTTTTGACATGGCGATGACACAAGTGTGTAGGCGTGTATTGTCTTGATGAAAGAGAATTTTTTTCTTGAATGATTGATTGAACGATCCACCAAGTTGACACACATACTATTCATTATACGTTTTGCCCTTTTCAAGGTAATCGACGTGGATTATGCAGCGTGCATCCCAAAACACTATGGCCATGACTTTGTCGGACGATAAAGTCGACCTGACCATCTTTGGCGCCGGTTCGCCACGGAAAACTCACTGTTCTTTGATCTCTGGTGTGCTGTGATGAATCCATGTTTCGTCAATAGTTATGAATCGATGCCAAAAATCAATCCGATTGGGCCTGAACATCGCCAAACATTCTTTCGCAGTGAAGAAGAACAGGTGCGTGTTTATTGTCAATTGTGAGCAATCGTGACACCCATCTTGCGGTAAACTTTCTTTCATTCAAATGAGTTATTAAAATGTTCTGCAACCGTTTAATTGAGATGCTCACAGTCACAGCAATCTCACGCACTTTCACTGTCTGATCACTTATCACTACATCGTCAATTTTTTCAATTATTTCTGATGTAGTGACCTCATTTGGACGACCTGGTCGTTCTTCATCAAAAATGCCTGTATTATATGCTGTCCAATATTTTATGGTCGATAACGAAGGCGTTCGTTTTCTTTTTTAAAAACAAATATTTTATCACTGCCCGATATTCAATTTTTTCTATTGTTGTAAAATCACAAAACTTGTTCTATTTAAATGGCTGCCTCTCACAAACTAAATCATGAAATTTGGAAGGATTTTTGTGGAAGGTTAAGTTTATGAAAAATATAATTTTTTAAATAGGAGTAGCGCCATCTCTGATCGAGGTCAGGTACTTATCATACATTCCTTTTATAAATACTTAATGGTAATAACAAGAGGACTTGGTTTCAGCAGAATGCAGCGACATAATATACTTCACTCCATGTTTTCCAGACTTTCGAACCATTTTTACGAATAAACTGATCTCTGCAACCATTGCCATAAATTGGTTTCAACGATTTTGTGCCAATTAATTTTTTCTTTCCGAGATAACTCAAATATATATTTCGGAGGAAGTAATAATACAAATTTAGCTTTGATCTATCAACAAATTTCTGTCAAATTTTTTCACAATCAATTGAATGTATTCAAAAGAGTATTACTACGAGAGCTGCCTATTAAGTTTTACAAACGACCACTAGATGGCGCTATTGAGATGTGACATTACCATTGTTGTAAAATTTGACATTTGTTATTCTTAAAACAGTGGTAGCTCAAATATTGGCAGAGTAGTTTGTTTACAGTGAGCGTACTAACCTGAACAACTGAAAATATTAAGAGAAAGTTTTCATTCGATGATTTATTACGATTTTGGTAAAAGCCTAACTAAACAACAATGCCTTGAATAGCTTCGTTCAACTTTTGTTAATAAATCATCATCAGAAAAGACCGCTTACAATTGGTTTGTAGAATTTCGTCATGATCGTGCTTTCGGCAGCGATGAATTTCGTAAAGGTCGACCAAACTCGGTTTTTGTTCTAAAAAACATCGATGCTGTGCGGTTCATTCGATATTGCATGAACATTTAGCTGTGAAAAACATGTGTTCCCGATAAATTCCGCATAATTTGACCGAATCTCAAAAACAGGCTCCTATCAATTGGTGTAAGGAAGTGCTCAAAAAATTTGACTGAGGACATGCAAAATCCGTGTACAATATCGTAACAGGAGGCGAAACTTGAATATATTCGTACGAGTCGGAAACTAAGCAACAATCAACTGTTTGGGTGGTCCAAGATGAACCGAGTCCAATAAAAGTGGTTCGTTCGCGAAGCACTTCCGAGAATATGATCGCTTGTTTCTTTGGTTATACTGGACATGTGACAACAATTGCTTTAGAGATCGAAGAACAGTTAATGTTGAATGGTATACAACAATTTGTTTGCCAGGAGTCATCGATAAAATCAGGAAAAACAACCGAAAAGGTCGCATCATCTCTCACATAGCACGTCAAGCAATTGATTATTTGACGGAGAAAGACATCAAATTAATGTCTAATTGACCGTATTCATCTTATCGCCTAACGACTTCTTTTTGTTTCTGAATGTCAAAAAAAAAAAATGCGTGGACAGCGATTTGCATCACTTCAAGAGGATGTTGAATCTTTTCAAATTATATTTTTGAGGTACCAACTTCAGAGTGGAAAAAATGTTTCGAGTATTGGTTCCAACGCATGCAAATATAAATCTTAAATCTTAAAGGGTTTGTACCAACTTTTATTTCTTTTATTGTATCACACTTAAGTTTGATTCATATCTTACTCTGCTCATCTTAAAAAAAATTAGTATCATAGCAATCGACTTATTCGAGTTATGTGGAACTAGTGGCGACTTGAATTATATATTTTTTAATGTTACAGGGAAATTTTCAAACTGAAAGGATCTTCATGTCTTATCAACATGAAAATAATAGTAAATTTTGAATTCTGGATATAACCATTATCTTGTTTGTTAAAAATTGTTATGTAATCCCAAATTCATGTTACCCCTGATATAGTTGTTTGTTTTGCAATATTCCTGTTAGGGAAATACATTTTTCTCTTTTTTTAATTATGTTGTAACTTGTACGAGTGGCCCAATATTTCTAAAATAGTTTTTGATTCTGTAGAAAGTGTTTCAATTAGCGTGAGTAAAAGAAAAACTAAAATATAAAATTTACAGTGACATTCATGCAAATGACATAGCAAGAAGCGATTAATAATTTCACTGCTTGTCTAGAAGAGAGCCGGGAATGTAATAATTTATATTTAGGTGACACACATTTATTTTTTTAAATCTTAAAATGAATCGTTTTATGAGATATCTTGTATTTGTCTTTTGATAATATTACGGTAAAACTTACATCTGAAGCAATATCCTCCCATCAATGTAACGACTGAATGAAACTTGTTATGTTGAGTAATTTAAGTCCTTATTGATAAGATTCTGAAACAAGAAAACGTATATTAAAATGTTTCCTTAAACTAAAACTACTTCAATAATAAAAACAAATAATGGGGTGATGGGAAATCGAGATTTTCTCAATATATGTCCTAGCTATACCATCTTACAGTGTTTGATGATATTCAAAAGGTTTGTTTTCACATCGGCTATTCGTCAAACTATATCATATAATGTTTGAATAGTCCAAGAAATAGTATGGTTTAAAAGCTGCGATTCGGTTTAGCGATTTAGCTAAATCAGGTTTCGACGCCATTTGGTAGAATTGGCCATATACTCGTAATCGGATGTCTAGCTGCCGATTTCAATGAAAAGGGGGATTTTTGAGTTTTAAAAGGATTTTTTTGCTCGTCCTTTTTCTAGTCACAGTCTCAAATTTCGTTAAGAGAAGAGCCGAGGTTTTTGAATTGATGTTGAAAGGAGTGTTTTTCGTATTGTCTACAAAAATAATGGTATTTTTGTTTTCTCAATAAGTAGTCTGTATCGTTAACTATATTCGTTAAGTTAATTTAGATTGACTAAAGATCCTTAAGATTGTTAGCTAAGAATGTGATATCGTCTGCAAAATAAATATTATTTATTGCACTAATGAAATATGTTCCAAATGTCGACCCAAACTCTTTTCGATAAGCTTAAGCTCTATGTTGAGAATTTCCTATTAATGAGAACTTCAGTCGCTAGTACAGTTCTTTTACTATTTTGATTTCTTCATCGTTAATTTAGATTTCTTTTTCGCTTTTTGCTACATATCAGCGAAACGAAATTAAAGTATGCATCAAATAAAGGAATCTATTTCTTTGCAAAAAAGTCAGGTACTTATAAGAATCAGTTCTTGATAAGACAGGTATTCTGTAGAAACTTTAAATACATGTAAAAAATTTATTATAGAAAAATCGACAATAATATTAAACCCTTAGCATACTCTATCTTAAAAAGACTCATGTCACAGGAATCCTTTTTCCTATTATTATTATTGAATATACTGACAATTTTTTTTTAAATCCAGAATCATTAAAAAGATATGCATGTAGAATTTCGTACTAATATAAAAATTCCTACAGATAAGAAGAAATCTCTAAAATCAAAAATGAAAACTGAAGCTCTGTAAATATCCAATTGTTAGAACTGTTTACTTACGTCAACTAGCTAATACCGTCTACGGATTTTGAAAACAAACATGTATTTTAGTTAATACATAATAATTGTAAATTATTTAAAATGATTGTCTTCAGTTCTATTGGCTTTTAGATGACTTTAAATCATCTTTTAGAGGCAATTTGATTATCGATTTTAATGAAAAACAAACAGAACAATCTTGCGGTGATGTCGCTCAACAAACAAAAACTTCAAATGAACTTCAGATTGTCTTCTTAAATCCTCTTTTATGCTCATTCAAACTTTCATAATAAGGTTAGCTTGTTAGAAAGTTGAAGAAGTAATATGTAAATATGTATATATAATAAAATTTTTAAGAAAAAAAAAATTATAGCGTAATTTGCTTCATAACTTTTTACAGAAGATACTTATTATAATAAGAAACTTACATTTATATACACACACACATATATAAATATATACCATATATGTATATATATATATATATATATATATATATATATATATATATATATATATATATATATATATATATATATATATATATATATATATATACTATATACTTTAATACTAGAGTAGGCAGAAGAAACAATACAAAAACAACATCAATAGGACAACACGGTGAAGAACTTAGAAATAATAATAGAGAAAGGATGCTAGACTATTGCCAAATACTGCCCTACACCATATGGTAGAAGGGATATACGATAGGGATTATATACGATTATATTTATATATATATATATATATATATATATATATATATATATATATATATATATATATATATATATATATATATATATATATATATATATATATATATATATATATATATATATATATATATATATATATATATAATATATATATATATATATATATATATATATATATATATATATATATATATATATATATATATATAATATATATATATATATATATATATATAAATATATATATACATTGTAACATTCATTTTTTCTTAGATTTTAAGACCATGTAATGTTATTGATTTTTCACTTTAAATTGTACTTCTTTTCATTTTTGTATCGAGCAGTATATTAATCAGAAATTGCTAGCCGCTCGGTATATTAGTGTGCTGTGCGGGGTTTGCGACCGAATCTATCGATACGCCGGGATTGGTCAAATATTTGTATACGGAGTTTTGGTTCCGGCGTAGCCATATTACCGAGAGAGTGCCCACGGCTTATTTAAGGGTCCGGAGGACAGGAAGAGGAGGCTTATTTCCACCGAGCCGCCAAGTAGGCTTAGTTCCACCGAGCCGCCAAGTAGGCTAATTTCCATCGAGCCGCAGCCAGGCTTACTTCGACCGAGCCGCAGTAGAGGCTCATAGCAACATTTATGAGAGCCAAGTAAAGCACGAGTTTTTTTTTCTAACGTAAAGCCGTAGTGGGCTCTGAGTGTTTCCTACAAAGTGTGAAATCGGTTTTGTGTTCCATCGAAGGCCTAGAAGCCCAAATAAAAACCGTAAGTTACCAGAACATTCATCAATAGACCTATTCCCGAAATAAGTGTCTTAATAGCAATTTGAACTGACAAAAGGTGAAGTGAAAAATTACGATTCTTCGCTTTCGGGGGTAGTCAGGTTTTAGAATTTAAATGTCTGATTTAGGGACAATAATAATAATAACTACCTGTTAGGCTAGAATTTTTTTGTAATCCTTAAAACCGCAGAGGTTAGAACTTTTATTTTAAAATCATGAATAAATTTTCTTTTTGTTGATTAAAGCTAGTGTCTCACTGAATACCTATCTTACTTTTCAGGATAATGACGGCTGTACCAAACTGTTTTTTTATTTAACAACTGTACACCCTTTCAGTATTTTTTCATTTTTTTAGCTGAAGTTAGATCATTTCTATTTTAAAATGAATGGTGCTCAAAAGTCGTACAGCTGAGGTTTTTTAAAAATAAAAAAAAATAATTCCAAAAAGACGTACAAAAATTATCTCTTACCCATATCTCTCTACCAAGGAAAACTGAGCTAGTGTGTATTTAATTTCTTTAGTTCTTTTAAAATCAGGATCCACTCAATTCATTATCAGAAATTAAAAAGAGGTTGCAAGAAATTGCGCCCAAGCGTGGGAAAAACAACTTTTCACAGGGTACAAAAGTGCGGGCAAGTTCACAGCTTACAACATATATATATATATATATATATATATATATATATATATATATGTATATATATATATATATATATATATATATATATATATATATTAACTTTTTACAGAAGATACTTCTTATAATAAGAAACTTACATTTATATACACATACACATATATAAATATATACCATATATGTATATATATATATATATATATATATATATATATATATATATATATATATATATATATATATATATATATATATATATATATATATATATATATATATATATATATATATATATATATATATATATATACATATATATATATATATATATATATATATATATATATATATATATATATATATATTATATATATATATATATATATATATATATATATATATATATATATATATATATATATATACATATATATATATATATATAATATATATATATATATATATATATATATATATATATATATATATATATACATATATGGTATATATTATATATATATATATATATGTATATATATATATATATATATATATATATATATATATATATATAGATATATATATATATATATATATATAATATATAATCGTATGTCCCTTCTACCATATGGTGTAGGGCAGTATTTGGCAATAGTCTAGCATCCTTTCTCCATTATTATTTCTAAGTTCTTCACCGTGTTGTCCTATTGATGTTGTTTTTGTATTGTTTCTTCTGCCTACTCTAGCATTAAAGTCCCCGGCAATATACAGCCTTCCTCTAGCTTCTTCCGTTACTGCACTCAATTCTTCCCAAAATTTGTCATTTTGTTCGGCCTTTTCATTTTCATCTGGCGCATATACCGCTATCACTGTGATTTTATCTCCTTTGCCATTTTTCAGTTCTACGGTGAGTATTCTTTCGGATACTGCTTCCGAATCTATTATCTGTTTATTTATTCTTCTGTGTATTATGCTTCCGACCCCGGCCGCTGCTCTTTGGCTCTGTTGCACTCCACTGTATATCAATGTATGTTCATTATTTAAACTTATTCTTCCCTGTCCCCTTCTCTTTGTTTCGCTAATTGTCAATATTTCCAAGCCCGTCCCTTCAAACTCATCTATCAATCCCACCTCCTTCCCATTCAGTCCTCTTACGTTCCATGTGCCCAGTTTCCAAGTTTCTATTGTTCTTTCTCTCCCCTCTCCCATATTAAGTTCTTGTTCCTTTTCTCGCTCCTTTCCCATTCCCTTGTCCCTTTTCGTTGCGGTTTTCGTCATCATATTTTCTTGGTCTGTTCTCCTCATTTCTATTGGTTTTTTGGATTTTCTTTCTTTTTACATTTTTCAAGCATGTCCCTCTCCATATTCCAGTTACATCTCTCTCCATCTATCATCATTCTTCCAAACGCCACCTTAACTCTCTTCCCATTTCTTTCCTCCTATTTGGCTTGCATTCTAATTTTCTTCTGTATTAGTCTTTGTTCTGGCGACTTATCCTCATTGATGTAGATCTTCTGTTCCTCTACTCGTCATTGGTATTGACTGTTATGCCTGCCATGTATGACTATATTCTTCCTTCTCTTTTCTCTCTCTATGTTCTCCAGCTTTACATTCATACATTGCATGTTCTCCTTTAATTCCTTCATTTCTTCTGTTAGTCTTAAATTTTCCTTTTTAGCCTCTATAATTTCTTTCTCGTATTTCGTTTGTTCTTGTTTGATTTCCTTCATATCAGTTTTTATTTCCCGGATCATTCCATTTTATCTTCATTTTTATTTCTTCTGTCCGGAGATCTTCTTGTTTTAGTACTCTTTCTAAATGTTTCAGCAAGGCCTCCGCTCGATTTTTTTCGTTTTCCCTCGTCTGTTGTATATTCCCCTTCCCTACTCATTTTTCTTTATATCGTTCCGCGTTAAGCAAGTTACTCAGATCTACTCTTCAGAAGTCCCTTACTTGTCAGATTGATATTTATTTGTCTTTTTATAGTTCTACGGTAGTCCAGCAACGCCGTTGTTTTCGCCGCGTGCAGGCTCGATACTTTCGTCGATCAGTTAACCTCTTATAGTAAATGTTCTAAGCCCTTTTCTTATATCTGTTTACTCACAAATTCTTATTTATTGTGTTTTCCCTCCTTCACACTGTTCAGATATTCCACCCAAACTCACTTATGCACTGCTGACGTGTATTTTTTGACACTACAACTCTCGATTTTCAGAAATTTTTGTAGGTGCAAGCAAACAGACTTCTTACTCATATATACAATATATATATATATATATATATATATATATATATATATATATATATATATATATATATATATATATATATACAATATAATAAAGAAGTAAAGTTGTATATGTTTGTTTGTTCGAAGTAATCTCTGAGACTACTGATCCGAGTTTAAAAATCATTTGCTGGTATATGTGGCTTGGACTTTTGGGATGATATTAGGCTATATTTTATGAGCTTAAGAGAAAAAGGGGCTCACTAATAACATTTTTAACAGAAGGCAACGAAAAAAGGGTCAGGCGGGCGACTTTCTGGCAAACGCAACCTTTACAGTAAAAGATATATAAAAATCATGTATAGAAGATAAATGGGTCTACAAAAAAGTCCTCGACAGCACATGTCTACCTACTAAGATCCCACAAAATTAAAACATAGGTCTCAAAAATAGTCGTTACCAAGTTATAAATCTGTCGAGAAAATTAAACCTTCATTAAAATAATAAAAAATATGTTCTTCTTTACATGCATTACAGGTACATAAAAACTGTCCCTTTACCAAACCATTTCGAGAAGTAAATTAGATTTTACGAGCGTATGTTTGAGTACGCGTAATTAAACACTATCTACACATGTGGCGACACAATTTTAAGGGTATATCTTGGATGGCATGTGTAAGAGTCGGGCGGGACTGTGCTATGTAGGCAAGAATTGTAGACTTTAATTTTGAATGTTAGGGGGAATTTAGGGGTCATACTATATCTATACTAATATAATAAAGAAGTAAAGTTTGTGAGTTCGTTTGTTTGTTAGAGGTAATCTAACAACAAACTACTAATCCGATTAAAAAAAAATCTTTTACTGATATGTAGCCTGGATTTTTGGATTGACATAGGTTACACACGCATTCTATGAGGTTGTGAGAAAAGGGTGCTGGCGAGGTGGTAAAAGAAACGTCCACGAGCGAGCGGCCCTAGGGGTGGAAGGCGGCGTCGCGGGCAGGGCGACAGACAGTCCAGCTGATGCGCTCTAGCGGTGTTGTCTATTGTCCATTTTTTTCGTTTGTTCTATGTAAATCATTATTGTTTCGTTTCTTATTCCTTGATGTAATGCTTTTAACGACGAAAAGGTTTGTTGCTATAGTTTTTGTTATTCGTAATTTTAAGATTCTTTCATTTCTTTTGTAGGCATATTGTAGGTACTTTATTGGTGTCAGTAGGTACTAAATTACAATATAAACATTTATTTACATTTTTTTATTGTTATTAGTAATAGTAGTAGTAGTAGTTAATAAGTACCTAATAGTGTGAGTTTCATTTAGGCAACAAATATTATTTTAGTAATCTCCCTAAATTAGGTATTACCTACTGCTTCGATGTCACTTACGTACCTACTTTATTTAGTTTTAAATTCTCTGCTATTTAGTAAGCATGTTCTGAAATATCTACGAAAAATTGTTTGCATTATTGCATTTCCTTTCACAATTATTATTAGTTCATTTCAGTTTGAGGAACATGATGAAGATGACATCCTATACATATACCGAAAACTAGAGGATGCATTAAAGAACTGGGGTTTAAACATCAATGTAGACAAAACTGAATATCTGAACGTTGGAGGTGAGGCCAACGGTCTCCAGCTTCCATAAGGAACAATGAAAGGTTGCCAAGAATTGAAATACTTAAGAAGCATGATATTAGAAAAGGGAAACGCAGACAGAGATATTCAGAACAGATTAACACAGGGAAGAAAATGTATACAAATGCTAAACTCGCCACTGTGGTCATCGAAGATTACATTAAAAACAAAAACAATGATATATAGGGTAAACGTTGAACCTATACTGACTTACAGCTCAGAATGCTGGCAAATGAATACTCGAGATAGAGATAGATTAAAAGCAGCTGAAATGGACTACTTGCGACGATCCTGTGGAGTGTTAAGATTAGATCATATACGTAATGAAGAAATCAGACAAAGAGACAAAGATGACAAAGACAGATAGATCGAATAAAAAAACAAGAGTTGATATAGTACGGTCACGTAATGCGCATGGAAGAAGAATGTTGGCCGAAGAAGGCTGTAAAATATGTACCGTGTAATAAAAGAAAAAAGGGAAGACCAAGAACGACATGGAGAGAAAATATTGAGAAGGCAATGAGTTCCAGAGATTTAAAAGAAAACGAATGGTGGGACAGAGAGAGTTGGCGTATGAAGTGCGGGAAGCGGCCAAGGCTGTAGAACTCCCGCTTTTATATATATATATATATATATATATATATATATATATATATATATGTGTGTGTGTATATATATATATATATATATATATATATATATATATATATATATATATATATAGATATCGTTGGGGAACTCGGCAAATTGGGCGGTGACCTAAGAGATGACACAATTTCCGAGTTCCCCAACTAAGATTGTATTTTTAATAATTTTGGTAGATGACGGCAACTTTTTGCTTTCAATTCCGAGTATGTATATATATATATATATATATATATATATATATATATATATCGTTAATCGACGGTCCACCTAATGACCTTTAGAAGGTTGTAAATATTTTGACCTGCCTTTCAACCGAGTTGTTTTAATCGACAAATCGGTAGGTAGGTAGGGTTAAATTATCAAATATTATTACATTAAATTAGGGTAAATTAGAGTTAACCTAAATTAGATAAAAGTATAAAACGTAAGGGCATTTTTGAAATTTATTAGTTTACGTTTAAACTTTTTCAAGTCAACATGGTTTATTACAGAGGATGTTGAGCGAGAAATGCAAAACTTTGATCCCACTGGAAAATTACAAATTTCGACAATATCGCCGTTTAAAATCTACAGAAGTGATGTGCTGAGTGTGCACATACAAGAACTGCCCTGCCAAAGTTTATATCATTGGACCAGATGACATATTTTCACGACAAACTGGCAATAATCAACATCAACACGATAATGAACAAGTACTGAATGGTCAAAAAATTAACAACGTAGTGAAGAAGAGAGCCAACGAGGAACATTACAACGAAAGACCAAGAAAGATGATTCTACGGGAGGTGGCTGCAGATCCGAATGTGCTGAACACTTTCAGATCATCAGATCAGCCATATTTCACAATCTCGTCGAAAAATTAGCATTGAGGCAGCTGAGCCAACAGAGGCAAGCTAGTGCGTTTTAAGTAATATTTTACTAAATATTAGTAAAACAACGCAAGATACAGAAGTAAGAAAAAAAAAAATAATAATTTGGAACTTGACTTCATAGAAAAAAATGGAAAAATGTTGAAGAACAAAAAGGAGCCTTATCCTGAAAAAAATATTATCCAGTAAATTGTTTCTTATGATAATAGTAAGAAATTATGCTTCCTGACATTGAATCGTGTGAACTGGAGGGACTCTCAGACGTTTCGCTTATGACCATACAACGTTTTTTTTGTTTTTTTTTTCTATACCAGATCTTTCGATCCTTTCGAAATTAGAACCTTGTAAGAATTTTTTTTCAGCGTTTTAAGTGTACTAAGAGTATATATCAGTAAATATGTCTTGGACTCTCATAGAAGTAGTATTAGAATTTTCTTTTGTGTTGTTAGTGCGTCTACGCTACAAATGACTTAGAGTAGTAGTAGTAGTAAGAGTATAGTAGTTGTAGTAGTAATAGCTGCAGTAGTAATAGTTGTAGTAGTAGTAGTAGTAGTAGCAGTAGTAGTAGTAGTAGTAGAAATAGTAGTAGTAATAATTGCAATGCTATCAACAATAGCAATAGCTGTAACAGTGGCAATACAAGAAGAAATTATAGCACTATTAGTAGAGAAATAACAATAGCAATGATAGTAAAGCAGCAAAAGTACCACTACTACCCATAAGAAGTTCTTATAGTTCGGAAAGTCGACTTGTAGACATCTGGGTAATGTCAGCCAGAAATTGGACTGGAGATGGTAGTATCTCGGTAAAAACATGACTGTCGGAATCAATTTTCAATCCGTCCAGTCTAATATCAGATATGTTTCCTACGTGAGAGCACTTTGTACGTAATTGGACTTTACAGTTCAAGTAGCTACCTGTTAAAATCCTGGATATGAGGATGTCTCTCTCACTCTTCATAATTTAGCTACATGAAAACCCCCATGCTTAATAAAGCTGCCACGATCAAGCCCGAATGCTTAATCGTTTGACTCAGATAGACATTTTATAGTAATGTTTATTAAGAGTTTGTCAAGATTTGATGTGCAATAGAATGACGGGTTCTATGGCTTAGCCATATATAGTTAAATAAGTAAATATACTGGTCTGCCGGCAATCTTTTCAAGGAGCTGTATTAAGGATATTTAATTTATATTATGTAAACCCTTCTTGTTAATCTTCTTTTCATGAAATACAATGTTTCAATATCATACACAGGCGCTAGCAAATTTTCATAAAAAAAGCAATATTCTTTACGTAACTCTGCTTATAAATGGCTGTTAATACCCCGCAGGTTTATAACTTTGTCAATAGATTAATAGTTTATTACTGTATTGGCAGGACATTAATTTATAAAGAAACGTGATAATATTAAATTCAGTCGTTTTAAGTCTCAGGATATGCCCACGTTATTAACTAAGTTACAATCTAACTCTTTTCACAGTTGAAGTTTGTGACAAACTAACCACTAACGAAATTTTAAAGTTTATCTCTACTCAAAAGAGAATCTGTGCAAGAAAGTTCGAAATTCGTTTTAACTTCTTGTTTGTTCAATGATACCGCTACGGCATTATCTTGTTTGTTTTGAGTTTGGACCGATAATCTCATTGTCGCTTAGATAGTGTAAGTAAGTTTGCTGGGTGAGATTTCATGAATTATTCGTACGGATGGATAAGATTTGGAAGTCCTTTCTTTTATATAGAGAAAGCATCTTCTTTAAAACTCAATAAATAACTATGTGCATTTGTATAGTTTGAAGGTTTTAAAAAAGTTTAGTAGACGTAGTAGCAATAATATTCTTTAGAATTCTATTTCTTGTTGAAAAATCATTTACTCTTATTAGCCCCAACGTATCATCTCGCCGGCTGATCCTTCACTTTTTAGGAAGATTAAAAGTGGCATCTCTTTTATTTAACTGCGTATAATCTCTAATGCTGTTTCAGATCAAGACACAAATCCATCAGTACAATACTGTCCTCTACAACAAGTATAGGAAAATTAAAAGGGATCTAGTGGTCAGAATTGTAAGGCTTAGATAGTTCTACAGTAGGATCTGGGGCTTTTTTGAAAACTTTGGCGCCGTTTCTGCATTTTAATAGATATTTTGATATTGGTAGAAAACTTACACAGGTTAGAACTTACAACTCTTTTGGAATTCTCCTGTGTCGAATAAAACAGTGATGCTGACTACCGCGTCATCCTGCCAGTTTCTTCAAAGCTTGATTGATTTAATTCCGTTTGCGCTCGCCTCTTATATTACTTGAACAGGGTTGGAGCGGCCTCGGCTTCATTGGTGATCTGTTCCCATGTAGGTAAGAGACCAGTGTCACGATTAAGGTTGTTAGGATATTTAAAAATTTCGGTGTCTCCCGAATTTTCCTACGATCGAAAAAGGAGTTTGTGGCCAGGACCTTTGATTTGTCAAAAAAAATCTAGTGTCCTGTTTCATGCTGGTGTTCTGCAAGTGCTGAATGGGAAATGTTACGAAGGCGTACTGCCCTTTGATGTTTTTTAATTCTAGTAAATATCGTTTAAAATGTGATCTATGACATTCTTAATGTATAAAAGAATTACAGTCCTAAGAGACTGATCTACTTGTCTTCTATTCTTTGGAAACATCTGAGCAGATGAATGTGTATGTATGTTTGAATATAGCGTTCTAAATATTGAAACCGGAAATTCTTTGATTTAAGAACGAAAGTAAGTTGTTTTGGTCCTGATTGAAGATATTGTGGCTGAGAAACTGATACACCTCTATGAACAAAGGAGTTGACGACTGATTATTTTCAAATATCTATCTGTGTTAGTGAGCTTTCTACTGATTGTGCTTAAGTCATACGTGATCTTCGATTAATAAGAATGTGTTAGGAAGGGAGGGTGTGATTATTTTCAATTTAAAAGATCAAGTGGATACATGCATATAAAAAGTTAAGATAATTGAAAAAAACTTGATTCTTGTCCTCGTGACTAAATTACGAAAGTGTCATTAACTTAACGTTACCAGAGTTTTAGGATTATTATTATTTATTACAAAAAGTTCTTCTTTCTCACATTTGATCAATGTGGTTCCATGTTTGGCTGACGGGCCAAAACCAAGTCGGCACAAACGCTATTACCATTCCGTATTAAGGAATGACCTGACAATGTTACATGTTTTCAAAATCACTGACTTCTGAATGTTTCTGTGTATGTCCGTGTTGAGTCCCAATTGCACTAAATGTGGTGTGAATGTTATTGGTGTAAGGCCTGTGGCTGATATAATGAGGGGGACAATGATGACTTTTTCCTGTCTCCATAGCCTTTTTATTTCCGTTGCAAGGTCTGTGTATTTGGAAATTTTTCTATGTATTTCGCTTGGATGTTTGTGTCGTTGGGGACAGCTATGTCAATCAGATAGGTGACTTTTCCTTTTTTGCACTGAAAAGTAATATCGGGTCTATTGGCGGAGACTGTTTTATCTGTATGGATACCGATATCCCAGTAGAGCTTGTAATCTTCATTTTCAAGTATGGATGTTGGCGTGTATTTGTAGTAGGGATCTGTGTTTTCTATGAGTCTGTATGTTGTGGCTAGTGCTTGGTGAACCACTTTGGCAGCTGAATCATGCCTGGCTGTGTACTCCGTTCCGGCCAATATTTTACATCCGCTCGTTATGTGTTCGATCGTTTCTTTCTGCTGGTGGCATTTCCTACATCTGTCCTCTGCAATAGTCGGGTCTTTGATGATATGCTTTTGGTAGTTTCTGGTTAATATGACTTTATCCTGGATGGCAAGTAAGAAGCCTTCAGTCTCAGGGAATAGCTGCCCATCCCGTAACCAGGTGTATGATTGTTTTTTATTTACGTGGTCTTGTTCTATGTGGTATCTGTGTTTTCCGTGGAGTGTTTTCTCTGACCACGTTTTCATCTTTTCCTGTTGTAATTCCTGTTGTAATAATTATTATTACTATTATTAATTCGGTTTTTACAGCGTCCTTCTCCGCCCTCCGGTTCTCAATATCCAGCCGTCTCTGTCAGTCCAGTCTTCAGGAAGTAAGTTTCTTTCTGACATTGCTTTCTAGATCCCTTGTGACCATGTCACTTTGGGTCTTCCTTTTTTCCTACGTTCCTTTGGCTGCCATTTCAAAATTTGTTTGGGAATCCGTTCCTCCTCCATTCTCTGTACATGCCCGTACCAATATAGTTGTTTTTCTTGAATTTGTTGAATTATATCTGTTTCCATCTTCATCATCTCCCTCACTCTCTCATTCCTTATTTTGTCCAATACTCTGGCCGACCATCTCCAGAAGCTCATTTCGGTTGATAGAAGTTTACGTTGTTGTTGGCTGATTTGCCAGACTTCTGATCCATACAGCATTACGCCTTTAAAAACAGTATTGTACAGAAGGTGTTTTTTCATCTCTGTACCGAGTTTAAAGCACCTATTGTCCATCTCCCCGTGTTTATTCTTTCCTCTATTTCTCTCCCCAGATCTTCAACTGCTCACTATCTTTACTCCTAGGTATTTGCACCCTTCACACTTCTTGATTGTTTTGGCTGTGTCACTTAGTTCCAAATCCCCACTCTCGTCTCCTATGCACATATATCTAGTATTTTCTATATTTACAGTCACTTCTCATATTATTCGAATAGTTTTCTAGAAATCCAGATCTTCTTTTGATTGTATCAAAACATTTGGTCAACAGCAAAATGTAAAGTGTACAAGGTAGTATTTTCATTTAAGGAAAGTCCATGTTTTGACATTTTCTGCTCCATTGTTTTAGGGAATGGTCGATATAAATTTTAAAAAGAGGCGCGACAGGCAGCATCCCTGCCTCAAGCCTTTTGTCACCGTAAACGCATCCGACATATTTTGTACCAGTTTTATCTTAGAAGAGGCATCTAGGTAGAGTTTTTTAATCGCATTTATTACCGTTGTGTTTATTGATGTTCTATTTAGAATGTTCCGTAGTTTCTTTACTGGAACTGTGTCATATGCTTTAGTTAAGTCTATAAATAGCAAATGTGTAGCATTCTGTCACGTTGCCATTTTCTTCTCAATTAGCTGAGTAACGGTAAATATATTATCGATGCATGAGCGTCCTGCTCTAAAGCTTCCCTGTTGTTCTATTTCATATAGGCCAAATTCTTTTTCAATTATAGTTTTTATAACCGTATAGTCTGCCCATGCTACATATAATAGATATACTTCGATAGTTTTTGCATACGGTTTTACTTCCCTTATTATGAATGCTGTTTTCCAGATACTAGAAACTGATTCTACATTTATGTATTTTGTATCATCTCTTGCATTTTTATTGATCCAGCTTTGAGGAGTTCTGCTGATATTCCTTCAGGTCCCTTTGCTCTGCCATTTTTAGTAGATTTAATTCTGGCCTATCGATCTTAATAGGTTTAGAGATTCTAGTATGTATTGGTCTCTGTCTTCTTGCAATTCCTTTCCATAGTGGTTTTTTCCATGTTTCTAAGTCTATAACCGGTGGGTTTATTTTCTGAACGTTATTTGATCTTAATGTCATTATGCATCTCTATGCTTCCGTTGACCTTGTCCCACCTTATAGGTATTTATCTTCATACATCTACGTTGCCAATTTTCATTTAGTAATATATTAAATGCAGCTACTTCTTTTTTGTGCTCTATTCTGTGAACTGTAGACTGAGTAGATATCCAGTTTTGGAATGCGGTTTGCTTCTTTTTCTTTTGCTGTTCTAATTCCTTACTCCATCCTTCTTCTTTCCGGAAGCTTTTTATATTACTCTCCCAAAGCTTCGTTTTTGATGGCTGATGTAATTTAAATATATATATATATATATATATATATATATATATATATATATATATATATATATATATATATATATATGCTTGTCCTACTGGTTTATTTAGTATTTCTTTGTTGAGGTATGTACCTAACCAAGTTTGATAGAGCCTCTTTATGCTTTCTTCTTGTAGGAGATGTATTTTATATTTGATAAAGTTAACTTTCCCTACCTCTGCCAGTCCTGGTTGTTGGTTGTGTTTTTGTCTTTTGTAAGGCACTTTCGTTTTTGATTTTACCAAAAAGTTATCTGTTTCTTATTCGCTTCCTCGTTTCACTCGTGTGTCTTCCACAATCAGATGGGTTTTTTGGCGTAGTATTATATAGTCAATAATTGACCTTAATTGTCTGGTCTCTTGGTGCCAAGTATATTTGTGCTCTGTGCTCTTGGTGCTCAAAAAATCCGTTCATTATTCTCAGTTCATGCAGTCGACACAAATCTATTAGTCTCTCACCGTTTTCATTTGTTGTTTCTTCTCCGTATCTACCTATTATTTCACTTCCCCTTCTCTTGCCCGTTTTCGCACTCATATCACCGGTGCATCAGTAATATTTCCCGTTGGGTGTCAATGTCACTTAGAGCATCGTTTTAGGATGCGTAAAAACTTTCTTTTAGGAGTATATCGGCGTCTTCATTCCGTGAATACACTCCTACTGCTGTAATTTTGTGGCTTTTATGATTCAGGCTTGCCGTTATAATTTTTTCGTTTATAGCTTCCCAATTGGTAATGTTACTTTTTAATTTCTT
This sequence comes from Pachyrhynchus sulphureomaculatus, assembly GCA_019049505.1. NCBI lineage: Eukaryota > Metazoa > Arthropoda > Insecta > Coleoptera > Curculionidae > Pachyrhynchus > Pachyrhynchus sulphureomaculatus. The sequence goes on from CM032455.1 coordinate 96,201,645, forward strand.
CTTTATTACTATTGATACGCCTTTTGCAGTACTTTCGAGCTTTGGTAAGCCACTAAATAGATGAATGTAATCACCACTCTGTTCTAAGCGTGATCCATTTCTTTTTGTTTCGGTGAGGACGGCAATGTCGAGATTCATTCTTTGTAACTCTTTATTAATATCATTAATTTTCCTTTTGATTCCCTGTACATTCCAAGTTCCGATACTCAGGTCCACATTCCTTTGCTGGGGTGGACTTTACAATATCCTGTCTTTTATCCGAGGCTGTGTGTTGAGAATTTTTGCACTAAATCGTTTTTTACTAGTGATGGGTCGCAAGCCCATCGCCTAAACCCCTATCCTTCTGTACCTGACACCTCTCCATTGACCTGACTGGTAAGGGTGACTCTACCTGTAGTTAAACTACAACCTGTATAGCTCAAAGGTTCATCGATGTACGTAAGCTTCTCTACCACGTCAAGGTGTGAACACAACAGAGAAGTATAGGATTATTAATAATGTTATTATTATGTACGAAAATCCTATAATTCTAATACACACATACTCTCCCGCCATTTGGGTAGTTAGTGGTGGTCACATTCATTGGTTAAGGATCACCTAACTAATTTATAAGGTATAAAAATAAACTTAAAAAAACGATTTAGTTAAAAAAAAACTTATAAAATTGATAGAGTACGTCATCCGACAAGTCTTATAATAAAGACATGACCTATGACATAAAACAATATTGACATTTTATTAGAATTTGATCATGTGTTAAACAGGTTATCAACATGAGTGATGTATTGGAAACCTTATATTTTTTAATAAATCAAAAAAGGACACATAAAATGCAAGAAGTCTTTAGAGAAAGAGTATTTTATTTTTGTCATAATCCTTTTGAAAAATATTTATTCAATTAAAAAAAAATAAAAAGGTCATGAAAGTGTCATATTTAATTTTCTGTGTATGTATTATAGAGGGAAAGATTCCAGGCAGAGGTGGTCCAGGGAGAACAACATCGTGTTGGAAAAATTTGAGGCAATGGTACGGAAAGTCTACGGGTCAATCCTTCCGAGCGGCTGTCAATCAAACGATCATCATCAGCATGATAGCCAACATGATAACCAACGATCGTTAAACGGTCATGGTACCGAAGAAGAAGAAGATGTAGGTACATATTCTATACCAGAAAAATATGTATGTTTGTTTTAAGTAGTAGGACGTATAGTAAACAATACATTCAACAGCTTTTTTTTTCTGTCAAAAACTCAAATCTGTCACATTGCTGTAATTCCTTTATATTTAGTTACTTATATAATAATAAGGTAGTATGCCATAAGGATTTGCCAGGAATTATTTCCAATTAAAAATAAGGCCTAGGATAAGTTATTGCACTGATAACTTCATCATAACTAGCTATTACAATCCTCTCCGTTTAGGACAATAAACTCATTTTTCAAGATGGCTTAATGTTAATGTTACTGAAAGAAAAACTAAAATCTAACGCGGCAAATCTCATGGTTTCGACCTACAGAAGGTGCCACATGTTATGACCATATAGACATGTTTACTCCTGACATCCGTTCGATTACTGATCATCGACTCAACTCTCTGAGCAATCTGAGGGAACCAAGAATAACTGCTCTCTGGAAGCTGATATATTTTTGAGTTTTTCTAGAATTATATCCTGAATTCTTCTTGAAATTTATAGAACTAAATATATATTTATATATATATATATATATATATATATATATATATATATATATATATATTTTAGTTCTATAATTGATATATATATATATATATATATATATATATATATATATATATATATATATATATATATATATATATATATATATCTCATTTGGCATTTTCAAGTGCTCCCGCTGCTGTTGCTACTCGATACTGTGATCTTGCTGCTACCGCTCGAAGCTAACTTTTTTTTACTTCCTTAGTAGTAAGTAAAAAACAACAAAAAATCATTGTTTCCAAATATATTTTCTTATATGTAGGTATTGTTTTAAATATTTCTAATTATATATATATATATATATATATATATATATATATATATATATATATATATATATATATATATATAATAAAAAAATGTAATCGGGGTATCTAGGGTATTATTTTAAAAACTTTAAGATTCTAATAGCAAAATAATAAAGATATGGTGCCTAATTTTCCTTGTTCCTAAAGAAAATGTGTTGTAAGGATACAACATTTATGGATACTTTTATGGTTAAGGTTATTATGGTGCTATTTTTATCTATATTTACCACCTATTCAAGAGTAACATTTCTTTGTAAAACCCTATCGCTTTTATAGCTGAAATAGCTGGTTTGGCCAAATATCAAAATCTAAACCAGTATAAAAAGACTATAAAAGTAAATTCGGTCACAAAATTCGGTACAAAAGTGCTTTTCGTCGTAAAAACATGAAGAATCAGGAGTTGGGATCGATTCTTTTTCATAAAAAGAGAGCAGTTTCGGCTTTGCTTATAAATTAGGCTTAGATTTGTTGCGTTTCATGTTTTGTTACAAAATTGGTAAAGATAAACAAATTTTGTATCGATTCTTATATTCAGGAGTATAGATAGTTGACAGCTGATGCACTGATCTTACGAACCTTTGGATTAACAAATAAAAACACCAAGATGGAAAGCTGTTTCATTAATATACTTTATTTCTATATTGTGTTCCGATACAAAATTAACTTCTAATAATTATTCTGTGTTGATTATTATTTTGTTTATTTTTTTCCCACAAAAGTTTTATAGTTTTTCCATTCAACCATTGTCACCAACTTGAAGAAATATATGAACTATTAGTAACCAACGGGAAGCAATATTTAATTTTAAAAAAGGCTATTCCCCCTTTTTGTGATCTGCTATAGTACCCAGAACTTACCTATCGATTGAAATACGATTTTAGTCATCGAAACGTGTTAAAATAAATACGTTCTTTCATTGTATCTATGATAAGAATATAAATAGGAGGACAGGATATTTTTGTTTATATTATAATATATATATATATATATATATATATATATATATATATATATATATATATATATATATACATATATATATAAAACAAAAGCCATATCTGTTCAACCTATATGGAGAACATTAACTCACCCCAAATAGGTTAAGGTTTCACAAGGATTAAGATCTAAAAGAATTTTTTTGGACCTAGGGAATGTTATGTGCCCCGCACGAATTTCCGCACAGTCTGTGTGCTTAAAAATGGTATACCATTCTGCATGGTCTAGTATCACTGTTCATTAAGATTCAGATGCTTGATGTCTTGTATGAGGCTCTTCGATAGAAAAGACGTTCTTGATAGAAATATGAGAATTGCTTGGATGCGTTTCGTTTTCCTTTGTCTTTAAATCGTGCTTCCAAATTTCGGTATTTGGCGGTTTTCTCATTAGATCTCTCCTATAAATCTCTATTGTAGTGATCTTTAATATAATATTATTATTAATATTATTGTTACTAATATTATCATTAACATCTTAAGACAATATATTCATACCTTACTGAGAAATAGCGTCACAGAATCTCTTTAAGAGACCGAAAAAGAAACATCTATAATCTATAATATATATAAAATGCAATGTCTCTCTGTCTGTCTGTCTGTCCGTTAGTGCGCTTATCACTGGAGAACCACTTATCCGATTCTCTGGCCAGGTTATAGGCTATATTTTATTACGATAGGTAGCATAAGGAATAAGCAGTGACGATAATAGTGAACGAAGTCGGAAAAAAAGTTTGCCGCTAGCGCGTTCCCTTGCAATACACAGCCTAAACTATTAAATATGGAACAATATTATGTAGCAGAGAACATCTATAATCTATAATATATAAAATGCAATGTCTCTCTGTCTGACTGTCTGTGTGTCCATTAGTGCGTTCATCACGCGAGAACCACTTATCCGATTTACGTGTCTTTTTTAAATTCATACATATATTCTTCGGCCAGGTTATATAATAATAATCTATTTCTATAATATATATAAAATACAACCTCTCTCTGTCTGTCTGTTTGTCCGTTAGTGCGCTTAGCCCTCGAGAACCATTTATCCGATTTACGTGATTTTTTTAAATACATACAGCCAGGTTATAGATATATATTTTATTACATCTATAACATATATAAAATGCAACGTATCTCTGTCAGTCTTTCTGCCTGTTTGTCCGTGTCCCGCGCTTATCACTGGAGAACCACTTATCCGACTTACGTGCTTTTTTTTTTAAAACATACATATGTTCTCTGGCCAGGTTATCTAATTATAATATATATATATATATATATATATATATATATATATATATATATATATATATATATATATACATATATATATATATATATATATATATATATATATATATATATAATGTATATATATGTATATATATATATATATATATATATATATATATATATATATATATATATATATATATATATATATATATATAGTAGTTATAGGATATATTTTATTGCGTTAGGTAACATAAAGAATAAGTAGTGATGATAATAGTGATTAAGTTGGAAAAAAGGTTACCGTTAGCGCGTTCTCTTGCAATACACTGCCTAAACTATTAAATATGGAACAATATCATGTTGCAAAGAATATAATATATATAAAACGCAACGTCTCTCTATCTGTCTGTCCGTCAGTGCGCTTATCACTTGAGCACCACTTATCCGATTTACGTGTTTTTATAAATTTATACATATGTTCTATATAATTCGATATAAGCCTAGATAATGGGAGATAAGGTGAGATAATGGGAGATAAGTATAAATAATGGGAGATAAGGAGAAATAATGGGAGATAAGCAGAGATAAGTCTAGATAATGGGATTATGGTGAGATAATGGGAGATAAGGAGAAATAATGGGAGATAAGAAGAAATATAGCGAGATAAGTCGAGATAAGCCTAAATAATGGAAAATAAGGTGAGACAATGGGAGACAAGGTGAAATAATGGGAGATAAGGAGAAATAATAGGAGATGAGCAGAGATAATGGAAATTATGTAGAGATAATGGGAGGAAAGGAAAAATTAGAGATAAGGGGAAATAATGGCAGTTATTTTATTACGTTAGGTAACATAAGGAATAAGCAGTGACGATAGTAGTGAATCAAGTACACGCGAGCGGAGCCGCGGACACGGCTAGTCTTCTTATAAAAGAAAATATATTTTTTTTTGAATAATTTCACTAAGGTACAAAAATTAGATCTTCACTTATTCAAAAAAAGTTGGTATCTACTTGCTTATAACAGAAAATATAAAGAAGTAAAAGAAACCATTGTACTTCACACTCTAAATAAACAAAATGTATGCAATATGTTAGTACTTAATACATAAAATATGCACATTTTTTTTTTATTTTCAGTCTGTCATGAACGTGTCCGCTATAATTCATTTTTGGTAGATGCGATTCTAGCGACTTAACAAAAAATCGGTAGAGGAAACCTTTGTCTACGACGTATTTTAGTAAAAATATCAGTCGATTCCGAACTTTCGACAAAATCACGTAAAGTCCAAAATGAGTCACTTGTTTGCGCGTCTGTTCAAGGCAGTCTTGTTTTTGTTCCCATCTAAAGGGGCCTAAAATGACACATTTCACGTACCCTAAATATATTAAAAAGTCGGTTTCGTTTGTGCAGAAGTAGGTAAATTATTTTAACGAAACGAAAAATGTCGATTTGCCAAAACGTGGCTCGGTAGGCCAAGTCACTCCGAAAGTTGACAAACGAATCGTGTCTTTGTGTTCACGGAACCTGAAATTGACGCTACGTCAAGGAGCGGGAAAATTAAGAAATTCGATAACGTCTTCGTGCTCATGATGTCAAATTCCAAAGCACGTTGAAGAAATGTTTGCTGGGTGGAAATCACGTCGCGGAGCGGTTCGCTTAGACCCCTGATAAGATGCCAGAGTGGCCCTCAAAATCGCCTGATGCCA
>CM032455.1:96212623-96515116 GCA_019049505.1 Pachyrhynchus sulphureomaculatus
CCCATATGCCTTTTATGCAACAAAGTTTTGAGCAATGACTCTATGAAACCATCGAAGCTCGAAGATCATCTAAGAAGGTGTCATCCTGATAAAATAGGTAAAGATTTAAAATATGTTCAAACATTGAAGGAAAAATATGAAAAGAGACCCACCGTGCACAGTATGTTGGCTTCAACGTCTCAAAGTAACGATGATGGCTTGCGGGCATCTTACAATATCTCATTGCTTATAGCGAAATCTGGAAAACCGCACACTATCGGAGAACAGTTAATTTTACCCGCTGTTGAAGAGGTTTTAAAAACTGTTCTGCATAAACCTCCATTTGACGTACTCAAAAGAATTCCTGTGAGTAACAACACTGTACAAAGACGTATTAATGAAATGAGCTCTGATATTGAAAGCTTCTTGTGTAATTATCTGCAAATAACTCATTTTTCTATTCAACTGGACGAATCAACTTTACCTGGTAATGAAGCATTATTATTGGCATATGTTCGATTTGTTATGGATGAAGAAATCCATGAAGCGCTGCTATTCGCGAAAACTTTGGAGACGGACACTAAAGGCGAATCAATATTTAATGTCCTGAGTGATTTTTTTAAGGAAAAATCTATTCCATTTACAAACATTATTTCGATGGCAGCAGATGGAGCTCCTGCCATCTTCGGGCGATATCGTGTGTTTATAAGCCATCTTAAAAGAATTATACCAGGAGTAACTGCAATTCACTGTGTCATCCACCGACAACACCTGGTAGCGAAAAATTTGAGTGATAGATTGCACCAATCGCTTCAATTTGTGATTAAAGCAGTTAACAAAATAAGAAGCAATGCGTTGAATACCCGTTTATTTGCACAATTGTGCGACGAAAATGATGAAGACTTCCAACGATTGCTCTTACATACTGAAATACGCTGGTTGTCGAAAGGTGCATGTTTAACAAGAGTTTACTCACTTTTTGAATCAGTTTTAGAGTTTCTGGAAAGTAAAGATCCATAATTAAAAGAAAACCTGATCAAATTGAAAGCACACATCGCGTATTTGACAGATTTGTTAAAAAAATTTAATGACATTAACTTGCAGTTACAACGGGACAGCCTAAATTTAATAAAAACAAAGGGTGTAATTTCGGCTTTTCTTGGAAAATTGATATTTATGAAGCAAAATATTAGTCGGCGCGAATTCTCCCAGTTTCCAAACTTGTCACAGGCAGAATGTCTTGATGAGGATATTCAGACATACGTTCAACATTTAAATGCCCTGCATGATGACTTCAAAAATAGATTTGAAGATATTCTGACGATGGAAATACTACCATGGATCATAAATCTATTTGATGAAATGGAAGTGGCGAATGTGGTATTACAAGAGGAGCTACTCGAGCTTAGCACCAATGAGGAGCTGAAGGTGAAATTTAAAAAAGGCTATCAAACATTTTGGCTGCAGGCAGAAATGCCCGAAAAATATCCTGGGCTGGGGGAAATTGCGAGAAAACTTTTGATAGCGTTTCCCTCGTCGTACCTTGTCGAAAAAAGTTTTAGTGTCGTTACAAACCTATTAACAAAAAAAAGGAGCAGATTGAACATCACAGAACGGGGAGATTTGCGGTTATTCCTTACAAAACTGAAGCCAAATATTGATAATTTGCTGTCAATCCATCAAGTACATCCCTCCCATTAAAATTATGACTATTTTTTTTTAATTGTTGATTTGCATTGTTGAAGTTACGGTACGTTATTAATGTTTAATTTTAATTCTATTAAGTCTGTAATCATTTTATTTTAATAAATAGAACACAAGAAAATATATTATTTTTCTTTTTATTTTTACCACTCCGAATTTAGGATTGGAACTCAGCCACGATGCAAATTTCCATCGTTATATCTAATCTTCACATTTTTTGACGAGTTTTGGGAATATGGTAGAAATGTAGCAGCAGGGATCCACCTAAACCAGTAAAATTTTGAAAGTGGTCTACGAGAAAAAAAAGTTTGGGAACCTCTGCTGTAGATGAAACGTGAACTCACCATTATACCCCGGAGACAAAATAAACAACAAAAATTGTGGGGAAGAAATGATAACTGTTTTTTTAGAACACATATGGTATCCTTATGACTCACTATTTGGAAAACAGTAAAACGTAACGTTACTGGATCGTTTGGATAGTGAGTTGAACCAGAAGCGACCAAAATTAGAGCGCTAAGAAGTGCTCCTTCACCAGCATATTTCGCCTGCTGACACATTCGCCGTTGCAATGGCACAAGCTAGGCTTCGAAATAGTTTCGCAGCCACCATGTTCCCCAGATTTGGCCCCCAATTGATTTTTTTTGTTTCTTATTTTATTTTGGGGGAAGAAATTTTCGTCGAATGAAGAGATTATTTGTGCTATAAACGAGTAATGTGCATAGTTCGAAACAATTTTTTTCTGGAGGAATAAAAAAAAAATTAAATCTGGCCTGACCAAATGTATTAAGTCCAACGGAGATTATGTTGAGAAATAAATTTATGTTTTTAAAAAAAATGTTATTTATCTTGTTTTTTTACAATACTTTTCAATCCACCCTCGTAGATCTTATTTTGATCTTTCTTCAGGTAGATTTTAGTTGGCATAAAGTATGGAAAAACTTAAACGAAAAAAAAGACATCAACGAACAGAGAGCTCCATCTACAATTTGTAGACCTAACCAAAGCGTATGATACCATCTCATTAAAAAAAAACTATGACAAATATAAGAGCGATTAACCATAAACAGTGAACCAATCGCCGCAGTAAAACAGCTGTACAACCAGTTACATTCCCGAATAAAGTCGGGAAACATTCTTTCCAAAAATTTCTCTGTAAAAAGGGTCAGACAGGGTTGCTGTCCGTCTCCTACGTTATTCAAAATTGTTCTGAATGAGGTATTAGAGAGATGGCGATGAGCACGTGGAGGAATGGGAATACAGCTGACTGACGAAACAACGTTGTACACTCCACATTTTGCCGACGATCAAGTGGCTCAGGAAGATCTTGAATTTACGACAAGAAAACTGTTTAAAGATTATAAAAACTTTGGTTTAACAGATAACTGCAAGAAAACTAAACATTTGTGTATAGGAGGAAAACAGTATAAAGATATATATATATAATATATATATATATATATATATATATATATATATATATAATATATATATATATATATATATATATATATATATACAGTAATACCCCGCTTTACGCGAGGGATACGTTCCGAAAAAAATCGCGTTAACTGAAATTCGCGTATATCGAGGTTTATGATTAAACATAGTCAAAAATTTAATACAAAAAAATACAAATCATTTTAATCAATCACTTTAATTCTAAGAACACTTTATGCAATACATACTCTTATTTTTTACGGAAAAATACATCTATTGTCTTTTGGGTAACGTTTTGTTTACGTTCTTGTAAAATACGTTCATAACACCCAACACTGTTTTTAATTGTTTGACACACGGTCAAGACACGGTCATCATTATTGTCTATACTCTGCAATATGTCCAAACCTGAATAAATTTTTGAAAGTGCATTTTGTATTTCCCCTGAAGATAAAACTTTCTCTTCTACTTGTTCTTCCTCATCGTAGATAGGATTATTCTGTAACTCGATCAGATCTTCATTGCTAATAGGATCGTCGTGCGTTGCTACAAGTTCTACGAGATCTTCTACCGTGACATCTTCAAGTTCAGACCCCTCAATCATTGCAGCAATGTCTTCAAGCACTTGTCTCTGCATCTGGACAATTCTTCTAGGTGCTTCCACTACATCTGGCCAAAGATTACGCCACACCCCATTCATACAACTCATTTTAACTTCCTTCCAAGCCTCTTCTATGTTGTGAATAGACTTCATAATGTTGTATGACTTCCACCACTCTCGCATAGACTGTCTTCCTTCCCCGTCAGTTTCATGAATTAGTTGGCTAAAAGTGCGGCGATGGTAATAAGCTTTGAAGTTTGCTATTGCTCCCTGGTCCATAGGTTGTAATATTGACGTAGTGTTTGGTGGAAGGAACTTTACGTACACTTTTAAGTCTCTGGGCGTATCAAGTGAGGTTGGATGTCCTGGGGCATTGTCTAAGAGTAATATAACTTTAGGTTCAAGCCCATTTCTGTCACAGTATGATTTGACTGATGGGCAAAAACTATTAGAATACCATTCTTGAAAAATTTCCCGTGTAACCCACGCCTTTCTGTTTGATCGCCACACAACTGGTAGACTTGTCTTGTCTGTGCCTCGCATTGCACGGGGTGTTTCTGAATGGTACACTAGTAAAGGTTTCAGTTTGAAATCACCAGTGGCATTACCACCCAGCAGAAGTGTTAGTCGATCTTTCGCAGCTTTGAAACCACTGGCTTGACGTTCTTCCTTAGAAATGAATGTTCGAGATGGCATTTTTTTCCAGTAAAGTGCGGTCTCATCAACATTGAAGATGAGACAAGCAGGAATTTTCTCTCGTCTAACGAAGTCTTGAAACTTGTCTGGAAAACTCAGCTGCAGCTTGAATGTCCGCGCTGGCCGCCTCGCCTGTTATGTGGATATTGTGAAGATTAGAACGCTGCTTGAACCGATGGAACCAGCCTCTGCTGGCAGCAAAAGTCGGAGTGGCACTCCCTTCTCCTTCTTTTGTTTTCAGCATCTCATACAAAGATTTTGCTTTTGTGCATATGAGATCTTGACTTAGTGGTGTGTTCTTCTTATTCAAATCTTCGATCCAGACTGACAGTAATTTCTCCATTCTTTCTAAGATAGATGATCTCGAACGAGAAAGTTTTGTTGCACTTATAGGTGTTGAACCTTCGCTGGAGATTTTAATTTTTTCCCGATTTTTATAAATCGTTCTCACAGTCGATTCTGAGAGTCCAAAATCTCTCCCAACAATTGTTGCTTTGCCTCCATTTTCCATTCTTCTTAACACTTTCATCTTCAATTCCAAAGTGACGCTTTTACGCTCTTTTTTTCTTTACAGGCGGCATTTTTAACGTAGGGTTAAATTATGTATGTATGTATCTCCAAAAAAATATTAAAACAAAACTGCCAGCCGACCGAACTAACATTACGGAACAAATGAACACACGAAACGAACGAGGAAATCCCCATAGAACAAAGTCGAAGGACAGGGAATTCCCAATTCTTCAAAGAGAATATTCAGAGAAAGCGGGGATCCCCCCGCGACCATAGAGAAGTTAATGACTACATGAGCGCGAAATTTGAAATTCGCGTTATAGTGAAACCGCGCGTAAACGGGGGGTCGCGCTAAGCGGGGTATTACTGTATATATATATATATATATATATATATATATATATATATATATATATATATATATATATATATATATATACATACATTCTCCATCACGATACCATGAATTTTATCAGCCCTTTATTCAGACGAAACCACAACCGGGCAACCTAAACGTGCAGCATCGCAGCATCTTCAGTGTTCATACGGCCACGTTTAAATTCAGTTATCGAGTAATAAATTTTCTCAAGTGCTTCCTTTAGTTGAGTTTCTATCTGGGTCGCAGTCCACTTTTTTGTAATAAAAATGTGTCACTGCACGATACTCGGATTCACACATTTTCTACGAAACGTGTAACATCAGTCACTTACCAACAAGCAACTACGCATTGCATCTGTTTGCAACTTTGAATACAACCGTTACTAGAATCACGCTTACGGACAGTCATACCGCATGGACAATGGGTCAGCAAATGGTGAACTACAATCGATACTTGGGAAGAACTTACCAACTAAGAGTATGTATATACATATATATATATATATATATATATATATATATATATATATATATATATATATATATATATATATATATATATATATATATATATATATATATATATATATATATATATATATATATATATATATATATATATATATATATATATATATATATATATATATATATATATATATATACCGTTTTGACACAGTCCAACATGTAACATCCTGTAATTATTTTATTTTGAAAGCTACATATCAACGATGTATCACAAGTTGACATTTATTTGACAGGTGACCGGTAAAAAAATCTGATTTAAACTCTTAGATTTAGGCGGCCATGGCGGATATACTATTGTTTTTGTTCGTTTTATCTAACTTTGGAATAGATTTAAGACTATCCATTTATCGTGCCATTTTCGTGAGTCTAAATGGCTCCTACAAATTTTATACTTACATTCAGTTACAGAATTTTCTCTTTAAATAATGATCAATATCACCGAAATTAAAATAAGAACACATATTTTTTATCTAACCTAGTTACATATTACAGGTTTTTTTGCCAACATACATCTAAAAGAACTATCTATCACCAATTGGATTTATTATTATTTTCAGAAAATAAGAAACCTACTTATTAAATAAATATTTAAATGCAAATAATAAAACCAAAACATTTAATAATAAGAATAACACAACAAAACCGATAATTGTAGTTAATTAATATTAGGAAGAAGTAATATTTTAACTAAGTAACACAATAAAAATAAATAGGTAAAACTATTTTATACTATATATAAATTTGCTTGGTATTTATTTCAATAATTTGATTTACTGCTCTTATCAAGCGCATTTCTAAATCATTTCTGTCTGATGGCGGATTTTTGTAAATTTTTTCTTTTAGATGGTTCCATATAAAAAAAATCAAGAGGCGTAAGATCTGACGATCTTGCAGGCCACTTATGAGGTCCATCGGTACCTAATCAATTTGCACCAAATCTTTGATTCAAGTAGTTTATTACATTTCTACTATTGTGGGCTGGAGCGCTATCCTGCTGGAAAATAATGTCTCCAAGATTTAAAGGTAAAGTTTCTAAAAAATCTTCAACATGTCATTTTAATGAACTCCAAATATGTTTCTCCATTTAACGCATCATCAAATATAATAGGACCAATAATTATTGTGCCAAAGCATACCCAACCACACTTAAAGCACATAGGCACTTTCTCGCATAATTCTAGGATTTTCTTGGACCAAATATCGAGTATTATTACGATTAAATAGACCCAAATTTGTAAATCTAGATTCATCGAAAATAGAATGTTGTAATAAAATTGGTTATTAAGGTGGTATCTTTGCAAAAACCAATTACAATAATCCATTCTCCTTTGGTTCTGTTTGAAATAATGTTGATTTATTTTTTTCTAGAACCTGAATTTATATTTTCTTAAATGCGGCGAGCGGTTTCACGATTTACACCGGTTTGTTCTTCAACATGTCTTATAGAAATTGTGGGTTCTATCTGAACAACGGCCAATACATTGATTTCTGACTATCCGTCACCAATAAATACATCAGCAGGTTCAATCGGTTGCCTTCTAAACTACTGCTCTACCCTTAAAAAAATATTTGTTTTGGGGGTGCCTCCTATCGAGATATCTTGCCATGTACAACTCGACGGCGCCGGCTTTTCTTTCTGCACTCTCCATAAATTAATAACACGTCTATTTTTTCATCCGTTAAATTTTTGTTAACGAAAAATTATTTTTGACATAAAGTAAATAATAATAGGGGCCATTTTGGTAACACGCAGCAACCATGACTGTCGGTTCGTCTGTTTTATCACTACTAATTCCGTAATAGAACTTGTTGATATCACATTATTGCATAATAAAACGGTTTATTTTCTGAAAATAATATTAAATCCAATTGGTGTTAGATAGTTCTGTTAGATGTATGTTGGAAAAAACCTGTAATGTGTAAATAGGTTAAATAAAAAAATATGTATCTTCTATCTTAATTTCTGGTGATATTGATCATTATGTAAAGAGAAAATTCTGTAACTGAATGTATAGCATAAAATTTGTAGGAGCCATCTAGACTCGCGAAAATGGCACGATAAATGAATAGTCTTAAATTCTTTCCAAAGTAAGATAAAACGAACAAAAACAATTGCTAGTATATTCCCCTGGCCGCCTAAGTCTAAGAGTATAAATCAGTTTTTGCCGGTGTCAAACAAATGTCAACTTGTGATACATCGTTAGAAAGAGAATTTCAAAGCGAATTGAAATTGATAAAAGAATATACACGGTTCCATTAAAAATAGAAAATTGCAGTTACTTCCGGTCAAACCGAAAGTGGATAAGAATATTTCTTAAGTGATAAAAAAGCCTAATAATGTCCATTCTGGTATCTAAAAATGCAAATACGTAACTTTCAAAACAAAAAAATCTCTCGGAACTAACATAAGTAAAGACAGTAGAACGGAAAAAAGATTGGAGAGTAGAGTAAGTAAAGGAAAGGCGGTCATAAGACACCTAAACTCTGGTCGGTGGTCGAAGAACATAACATCCCAGAGAAAGTACCTCCTTTATAATGTAGTGTTTAAGAGCATTGTATTATAGTGTTGAGAAACTTGGCAATTGACGAAACGATTAGAACAGAAACTAATGGCACTCGAAATGAATTACTGGCGAAGGTCGGCTGGAGGGTCAAGGATGGATAAAATTAGAAAACGACAGAACACGCGTATAGAATGGAAGAACACCGAATACCAAAGATGGTTCTAAAGTGGATACCAACCGAAAGGAGGAGAAGAGGGAGACCAAGAGCGACATGGTTTGTAGGCATTCAGAGAACAATGTCAGAGAGAAATCTAAGTCTCGGGGATTGGGAAGAATGCAGAGGATGGAAACTGGGAACCGCAAGGCGAAGAACGCTATAAAAGACCGAATTGATGTTGATGATTAAGTATGGAAAACGTCTTTATTTTTCATAAATGTATTTATTGATAAAAGTTTCTGCACATTTTGCTATTTACACATTTAAAATTTTTCAACTTGAAGTAAAACTTTTTTCTTTTTTATGTTAGAGATATAAAATTTTGAGATTTTGAATTATAAAAAAAATAAATCTTTTTGTTTCTAAATATTGCAATTTTATTAAAAACTGCAATTTCAGCAAGAGTTTAATAAATATTCACTTATTCTTTCAAGTGTGCGTTTATTGCCTTCATATTTAAAGCCATATATTAATAACCTAGCTTATCTTAATATAAATGTCTTGGAAATTATTACATGCTCAGAAAATACAAAGTAGATAAACCAGATGATGAAGTAACTGGCAATAAGTTTTAATCCAAGGTAATAAATTTATAAGATCAAAGAGAATGAATTTATATATGATATACTGTATATTTAAGCCATATAGAAGGAACAAGAAATATATTTAAAACTTAGTAGTATTTTGTGACAAATTCTATTAGATCTTAATATATATCTTAGTGAGCCTCTTTGAAAATAGCTCTTTACTTTTCAATTAAATTTGTAGTCTAGTAATCCAGCTATATTATTACTTCTTTCGCATCGTTACTCGGCTCCGAGAGTCGGGATCTCTGTTGTATTGTTACACAGAATTTACAACAGCCCTCCCGGCTTCTCTATCTTCGACATTTCTCATCATCTCCCGTAACTTCAAGTGCGTTGTAGAAATGATATGATCGATGTATCTGTTGGGAGATTTATCTCTTTTTTTCTACCGTCGACTTTCCCCTAAATCAGCAACTATTTCATGCTATCCATCCTTATTATGTGACCAAAAAAATGACGCTAGTTTTCTCTGAATCGATGGTAACTGCCGACACTATTTTGGATGTTAAGATCGCTCAGAACAGACGCATTTGTCCTATCAGCTGTCCAGGAAATTCTGAGCATTCACCTGTAGCATGTAGTTTCGAAAGCCTCTATTCTTTTACGGCGTGCTGCATTAATTGTCCATGTTTCGCCTCCGTACGTGGCGATAGGTAATGTTAGTGAATCGACAAGCCTTTTTTTAGTCATTTTATTTATTTTGTAATCTTTCCAGACTTTGCTCAGACTTGTCATTCCAAGTTTGGCCTTCGCTTATCCTTCTTTTAATTTCTTCTTTGCAGCCTCCCTTGTTAGAAATTCTAAAGTATATAATACGAGGCTGGTTTGAAAAGTCCGTGCAGAAATAAAAACTACTTATGTGTTTGGGGTAAACCTTTTTTATTTTTCGACATAGTCTCCTTTTAGGCTTATACACTTCGTCCAACGATGTTCTAGTTTGTTGATCTCTTCCGAATAATAGGATTTGTCCAAGTCTGCAAAATATCCATTAGTGTCTGCAATCACCTCCTCGTTTGAATAAAATCTTTGTCCCGCCAGCCATTTCTTCAAATTGGGGAACAAACAGTAGTCCGAGGGAGCCAAGTCTGGAGAATAGGGGGATGTGAAACGAGTTAGAATCCTATTTCCATTAATTTTGCGACCACAACTGCTGAGGTGTGTGCTGGTGCGTTGTCGTGATGGAAAAGGACTTTCTTGTGGGCCAATCGCGGGCGTTTTTCTTGCAGCTCGGTTTTCAAAAGGTCCAATAACGATGAATAATATTCACCTGTAATAGTTTTACCCTTTTCCAGATAGTCGATGAGGATTATCCCTTGCGAATCCCAAAGACAGTCGCCATAACCTTTCCGGCCGAAGGAACGGTCTTCGCCTTTTTTTGGTGCAGATTCCCCCTTGGTAACCCATTGTTTAGATTGTTGTTTGGTCTCAGGAGTATAGTAATGTAACCATGTTTCATCCACAGTGACGAAACGACGCTTAAAGTCCTCCGGATTCTTCGGGAACAGCTGCAAACCATCCTTGCAACACTTCACACGATTCCGTTTTTGGTCAAGCGTGAGCAATCGCGGCACCCATCTTGCGGATAGCTTTCTCATGTCCAAATGTTTATGCAAAAATATTATGTACCCGTTCAGTCGAGATGCCCACAGCACTAGCAATCTCACGCACCTTAACTCTTCTGTCATCCATCACCATATCATGGATTTGATCAATGATTTCTGGAGTCGTAACCTCCACAGGCCGTCCAGAACGTTCAGCGTCACTTGTGCCCATATGGCCAGTCCGAAAATTTTTAAACCACTTATAAGCTGTTCTAATCGAAGGTGCAGAGTCACCATATTGTTTATCAAGCTTCTCTTTAGTCTCCTGAGGTGTTTTGCCTTTCATAAAGTAATGTTTAATCACCACACGAAATTCTTTTTCGTCCATTTCTTGAAAATCACTCGACTTCCTTGATTCACACGAATGCCAAACACAAAGAAATAGACCAATATGGCTGAAACTTGGTGTGCGTTCATTCAAGAGATGCTACTAACTAAACATGACCTCGATACGCGCCGGAGGTGCCATCTCTCGGACTTTGCACGGACTTTTCAAACCAGCCTCGTAGTATATACTTACTTAATCCTTATGCCTTTTTATCCCTTGTTAGGAGTATAAGGTCCATGAGTTGAGTTATTCTTTATCTGTCTTTTCCATATTTCCTTCTATATCCTTCCATCCTGTTTAAATGGTAGATTGCCTCTTTTGTTTCTTCTGTATTAGTTTCTTCTGTTTGTATGAGTTCTGTATTCTATTCCGGTATTATATCTCTATGTTGATGTTTGTAAGCTTTTCCTTCTAATTTTTTGAATCCATTTCCTTTCCTCTCTGTTTCAGTGATTCCTACATATTGCATTTGTTGTTCTTCTGTCGGTTCATCCTTTTTTCCCTTTATACCCCTATTATTTCGTGTTCTCAATCTAAAAACTCGATAATTATTTTCCCATTTCTTTCTTCCTATCTATTTCTTTCCTCTGTTCCGTATCCCTTATCTTTGCCAGGGTCATCGTCAATCTATCTATCTCCCTCCTTTTTCTCAATTTTTTGACTTGATGGTCGTAGTATTCTTTGTTTGTTCTTTCAGTTTTTCTTCCGCAATGTCCCATTTAGGTCCTTAGGTTACGATTTTTTGATATCCTATTTTCACCCTTTTTCCATTCTTTCTCTTGTTGTTGTTTATATAAACTCTCTCTCTTAGGTTTCTCAGTTTGTTTTTATTTTTCATTATACCTTCATTATCTCCCGTGTTTCCAAGTTCTATCTTGTATATAGTCGCTCCCATTTTTATCACATCTTTAATCTGTACTTTTGTGTTCATACTACTCTCCATAAAAAGTTCCATATCATTTTCAGATCTGGTTGGCTATTCGCTTCAAAACTCATTCCCGATATTACAATATTATTCCTTACGTTGTCTTTTTCCAGTCTACTTATCTTCAAATCCATACTTCTCATGTTTTCTCTAATTATCTTATTTTCCTCTTTCAATACTTCATTTTTCTTTCTTAGTTCCTTCAACTCTTGTTGGTATCTCTTCGGATCTTGTTTCATATCCTTTATATCTCACATTAGCTCTCTTTCGTTTTTCTCTCTCTGTGGTGCCCTTATCAGCTTTTTACTCTTCTTGAATAATCCCATTGGCTCCTCTTTTTCTTCGACTCTTCCTCTTTTCGAGCCTCCTAATAAGTATACAATAAATTTTTAATATCGGTCTTCAGTAGTATATCGTTGATTTTGTTGAGAGGAGGCAAAATTTTAGCTCGATTTACTATGAGAAGAAAACATTTCTTTCGATTTAGTGAAAGGCCGATATTTGTGATAACCTTTTCAAATCGATGTAGCAGTGCAACCATTTCTTCTTCAGAGCTAGCCATTAATGTATTATCATCAGCGTATCTTAAGCTCTTTTTTTTATGGGTCTAGTACACGTGTTGCAGGGAGGTCCCTAAAGTGCTACAGGAGCGACACGTGTGCCGAAAAAGCGATTCATGTTGTTCTTGAATCGCTGTAAATTGTACTCGGTGGGAAACACAGTCCTGGGTCAATTATTCCAAAGGGATGATGTTCACCGCTCTGGGGGGAATTAAACGGGCCACATCCTCTGAACATTTTCCATTAAAATACTTGTAGAATAGGTTCAAGTCGCCAACCGTTCTTCGATGTTCCAGCGAATCAAGGCCGCCGGTCAGTTCCGGGTCTCCAATCAGACGAACAGCTCTTCTCTGAGTAGAATCCAACAAATGCAGTGTATGTTTGGGAGCGGAGCCTCAAATACGGGAGCAGTATCCCATAGTTGGTCGAATTTGAGCTTTGTAAAGAATTAACGGTTGTTGTAGAGTGTAAAGCTTTCTGGTTTGAAATAATATTCCCAACATTTGTGAAAAGCTCTCCTTGCTATGCTTGCAACATCGTCATGCCCGGACATATTTGCTTTCAAATTAACACCTAATAAATTGAGTGACGATGTTAGAGAAATGGAGTGCCCCGACATAACTATGTCGGGTTCAGCAAAGTTAATTTTTTTCGAAAAAACTGCCGCCTGGTTTTTTGTAGCGTTAAATTACACTTGGTTACTGTCACCCCAAGATAGAATCTCTTCTAGGTCTTTGGTAAGTTGAACACTCGCCTGAGCAGCCGATGTTCGAGCGTTCAAAGTGAATGAAGAGATAAGCGTACTGTCATCTGCAAAGCTGTAGATTGGATTTCCAGTCTTGTCCAGCAGATCGTTAATGTATATGAGAAAGAGAGTAGGAGATAGTATGGAGCCTTGAGGCACACCGACGTTGATAGTGAAGGTGTTAGAAAGAAATCCGTCGACCGCCACTCGTAAAGAACGCTCACTGAGGAAACATGAGAGCCACAAACAGACCTTTTCAGACATACCATAAGAGCGTAGCTTAGCCAACAGTCCATCATGCCAGACACGGTCGAATGCCTTGGATATGTCAAGAGCAACCGCTCAAGATTCTCCAAAGTGTTCAATTGCGCTGTTCCAAACATGTGTTACATAAATCAGAAGATCTCCTGTTGATCGATGTTTACGAAAACCACTTCTTCTTCAAGATATTTTAGAAGATGTTGATTGATAGCCTTTTCCATGACTTTCCATATTATGGGAAGCAGTGCGACTGGTTGGTAGTTATTTCGCAAGGTCTTCTTGCCTTTTTTAGGTATCGGCTGAACTGTGGCACATTTCCAGCAGGAAGGAAATATTGCCTTTCTGTAGGATAGGTTGAAAAGTCTACAGAAAACTGGTGTCAGTTCCCTCGCACAATTTTTAAGAACTATGGCAGGTATTCCGTCAGCGCCAGAAGCTTTTTTGGTGTCTAGCTTCATTAAAATACGCTTTATGATGCGCTGTCTGAAGACAATATCGGGCATCTTGACTGCACTATGGGAATAGTAGGTGGTGTTTTTCCTTGAAAATCGACAGTAGAATGTGAAGCAAAAAGTTCAGCCAACAAGTTCGCTTTTTCAACAGGTGTCGTTGCAATAGAATTATCTGGCCGTGTGAGTGGTGATATGGTGAAATTTTTGACTAACTGCCTTAGCAACTGACCAATAGAACCTGGAATTGTTAGGACGAGCGAGAAGTTTGTTTCTAATTCGCTGATTGTGTGCCTGCTTGGTTTCGTCGATAATTTCTGTGCAACTGTGCAAAGGTGTTACGATTTATAGGGTTAGGATTTTTACGCCATCGTCGGTAGGCAAGATGTTTATAAACAACAGCTTCTTTGTATTTTCGGCCCAACCAAAGCTTGCCGTTGGAAGGGCATTTCTTCGAAAAAGGGATGTAAGCTTCCATACCAGCCAAAATAACATCGGAAGCCTCCCTGGCGCAGTCAGATGGGTCGTCTGAACGAAAACAAATGTCTAACCAAGGAAAAGTTCGAAAATATTCCATGAGATCTTCCCATTTAGCAGATCTGTAGTGCCAAATCTTGCGCGGTTTAGGCGCCTGTCTGTCACTGATTGGTAGTATACTCGATGTCGAAAACAGTTTATGGTCGGAAGAACCTAACGGCGGATTTACGGTGACAGTGTAAATCTCCGGATTGGTGGTTAAAAACAGATCAAGAAGACTGGCCAACATAAGCGATGTTGTTGCTGTATAATTTCTGGATTAAGAATGATTAGGTGATCGCATTGTACTGTGTCGAAGGCCTTGGTATAATCAAGAAAACAGAACACGGCAGGAACTTTATATTTGTAGAACTTTTCTATTGTTTGTCTCACATTGATTAGCTGTTCTCTTGTGTCTCTACCGGGTACAAAACTTACCTGTTCTTGGGAATCTGAGGCAAGAGAATAGGTTTCAATCGTTCTTGGATGATGTGGAGCATAATTTTGCTTTCATGACATAAACCACGTAGGCTGAAAAGTTTTTGGTCTGATGTAGTGTAAAAATTTAATGACATTTCGACGATTATTTTACTACAGTGGTTTGAGTGACGCTACTGTTGATATTTTCAACATTGGGAAAAAATAGAATGTTGTGTGATGATTAAACACTGTTTTTTGATGGGAAAAGATACCATTCAAGCAAAGCAATGGCTTGATAAGTGTTACGGGGACTCTGCCTCTGTAAAATCACTCATCATTTACTGGTATTTATCTAAATTTAAACACGGTCGTACATATACAAATGATGCCGAACGCTCTGGACGTCAAATGAAAGCTTCGAAATCTGAAATTTTTACTGTTTATTTAGCATTTTCGAATATAAAAGTATTTTATGCAGAGAGGCCTCGAAATAAGATTCATGATAAAAACAAGTAAGTATTTTATTTACAATTGCTTACATGGCGGCGGATTTCAAATAGCATATTGAACTGCATCATTGTTTATTATAAATAAAGTGACTACACTTTGATTTTCCCTACCGGTAGGTTTATAGATTATTGACGTTATAGTAGACTAGTTTTGAGGCAGTTTTTGTGTTATTGAGGTGTGATTCCTAAAAATTATACAGTGTTATGATAACCGTTTACTACAGTATACACTAATATTAAAAGCCACTGCGGAAAAATATTGATCTGTATCACTATTAAAAAAATTGATTTATTTTTTCATTAAGCACCATTGACATTTAAGCAGTTGCAAGGTTATCATGCTCAAAATCAGTTCGCTTCTGGATCTTTTCTTCTGTACTTAAAAAAAAAGTGAAACAAATTATTCACTATTGAAAATCATATGCAGAAATTATTTCATAGACAAAACTAGAATTTTACTTAACTCCTATAATCGTTATATTTAAGTCAAAAAAATGTATGATTTTTATTAGTACTATATTATGGCAACATTGGTATAACAACTAAAAACGAAACGAAAAGAATCGTATTCTTAGAAGTTACCAAAAGTGTTCTTCGTATTTGCTGAACCATCCCAAGACGCATTTCGCCGTATCACGGCTCATCAGCTGGGCTAGGTTCAGCAAATACGAGAACACATTTTTCGTCCTTTATCCAAGTAACTAACGGAAAATTATAACAAATAGATGCTTATACTGCACTCTGTCGGCGACTTACTAAGTCTATTCAAGCAGAGCGGCACAGCACGGCTGGCACTTATTGCAGAAACGCACCTTTCTCGAGCTTACTGCTCGAAGTAAATACGAAGAACACTTTTGGTAACTTCTAAAAATACAATTTTTTTCGTTTCGTTTTTAGTTGTTATACCAATGTTGCCATCTATGCCTTCGAGCAGTAAGCTCGAGAAAGGTCTGTTTCTGCAATAAGTGCTAGCCGTGCTGTGCCGCTCTGCTTGAATAGACTTAGTAAGTCGCCGACAGAGTGCAGTATAAGCATCTATTTGTTATAGTTTTCCGTTAGTTACTTAGATAAAGGACTAAAAATGTGTTCTCGTATTTGCTGAACCTAGCCCAGCTGATGAGCCGTGATACGGCGAAACGCGTCTTAGGATGGTTCAGCAAATACGAAGAACACTTTTGGTAACTTCTAAGAATACGATTCTTTTCGTTTCGTTTTTAGTTGTTATATCAATGTTGCCATCTATGCCTTCGAGCAGTAAGCTCGAGAAAGGTGCGTTTCTGCAATAAGTGCCAGCCGTGCTGTGGCGCTCTGCTTGAATAGACTTAGTAAGTCGCCGACAGAGTGCAGTATAAGCATCTATTTGTTATAGTTTTTCCGTTAGTTACTGTATTATGAATGACACAATGACAGAGTGTAAAAAAAAAACATGATAATTTTTTTTATTATTAGCAGCTAAAACACAGATTAAAAATTCTTAAAAATACTCAAACCAAGGTCTAGTTCTGAAAAGTTGAATACTCAAACCAAGGTCTAAACTTTAAACTGCGCAAAATAAAACACTTTTTATATAAAATAAGTAAGTTTATAAAATTTTATTTACGCTGTGGAATATTTCTATTTTTGATAAAAAAAAATCGTGCTTGGCCTTAAAATTTAGAGTTAGTTGAGTCAACTAAATTGCCGGAAAATCAGTGGTATATATAGTTTCGCTGCAAGAGCATAAGGATCTTAGGATATTACTGACTAAACTTAACCAAGATTGAGGATCATCATTTTAAATATATGTTGTTGTTGTTAAATGTAACATTGCCTGTAATATTAAATATTACTATTTCATCTTAACAACAGTTTTTTATGATTTAACCTGAAAATCTGATTGTATTAAGAAAATATTGTTTGTGTGGCGGTCATGTAACTAAGAAAAAAAATTGAGAGTTTGCAACATTGGTATAAACTTAATTGCAGACTATTTAATGTTATTTCTACAAAATTTTTAAAATTTCAATAGAATAAATTACTTTCATATTATATTGCATTAAGTTAATAAAAATTTTGTCTTGAATCAGCATCTGAAAAATCTGTTTTCTGTTTCGTTATTGCGGAAATAATTATTTACCTTATTTACAATGCAAGTTTGAGAATTCAATGTCATATCTCAGTTAACATTTTCTTTGGTATTATGTTCTCTATGTATCACGAATGTACTCGTACCTTCGTCTACTGAAAAAGGTACCATTACTTAGTTTCACTCTTTGTCATTAAATGGGAGTTTTGATAAATTATTTTTTAACATATACACAGATAACACATGAGCTGAAAAGTCCCGGGCCTAACACATAGATGGCGCTAGTTTTATTGCAGTCACCTTTTTTTCAGTTAATACTAACCTTCAAAAGACAGCTGTTAAAATTTCATGATATTCTATTCATTAGTTTGTGAGTTATTGTGCTAAGAGTGACGCTACTTTTGTTATTTTCAAAACAATGGATCAAAAACAATTTCGTGTTTTAATTTTACACTGCTTCTTGATGGGAAAAAATACCGTTCAAGCGAAGCAATGGCTTGAAAAGTGTTATGGGGACTCCGCTCCATCAGAAACAACAATAAAACGTTGGTTTGCTGACTTCAAACGTGGTCGTAGAGACACCGATGATGCAGAACGCAGTGGACGTCCAAATGAGGCGGTAACACCAGAAAACATCAAAAAAATCCATAAAATCGTTTTGAATGATCGAAAAGTGAAGTTGCGTGAGTTAGCTGACATCGTAAAGATATCAAAAGAACGTGTTGGCTTTATATAGCATGAGCATTTGACTATGAGAAAGCTCTGTTCAAAGTGGGTGCCGCGTTTGCTCACTGTTGATCAAAAACAAGAACGTGTTGATGATTCTGAGCAGTGTTTGGCCATGTTTAAACGTAACAAACCGGAATTTTTGCGTCGATATGTGACAATGGATGAAACATGGATCCATCACTTCACTCCGGAATCAAAACGATCGTCATCTGAGTGGACAGCAACTGGTGAACCTCGTCCAAAGCGCCCGAAAGCACAACAATCGGCTGGAAAGGTTATGGCCTCGGTATTTTGGGATGTGCGTGGTGTAATATTCATCGATTATCTTGAGAAAGGAAATACCATCAACAGTGAATATTATATAGCGTTATTGGAGCGTTTGAAGGCCGAAATTGCAAAGAAACGACCGCATATGGCAAAGAAAAAAATTTTGTTTCATCAAGACAACGCACCGTGTCACAAGTCAATCAAAACAATGGCAAAACTACATGAATTGAACTTCGAATTGCTCCCACATCCACCGTACTTGCCAGATTTGGCTCCCAGCGACTACTGGCTGTTCGCAGACCTGAAAAAAATGCTCGCCGGTAAGAAATTTCGCACGAATGAAGAGGTTATCGCTGAAACTGAGGCCTATTTTGAGGCAAAAGATAAATCGTTCTACAAAAGTGGTATTGAAATGTTAGAGCGGCGCTGGAATGATTGCGTTGCTCTTGATGGAGATTACGTTGATGAATAAAGCTAATTTTGAACCAAAAAAAAACCGTGTTTTCTTTGTTAGGCCCGGGACTTTTCAGCCCATGTGTTATTAAAGGTAAAGAATTGTTGGGAACTAACAGAATTATGATATGGGTTTGAAAAAATAAGTAACAATTAACTATATAGTAAGAAATACTTTAACGAAAGAATTAACATTTTATAATCAACAAATACAAATTTTCTTCGTATAGGTTATGTTATTTTAGAGAAAATTGCCTTTATGGAAAAAACAGTTATTTGTATATTTTTTCTAGCCGTCTCTCTAACTTTAAAGAAAATTTATGCCATAGCTTTATATCTTTACAGAGACAAGGGAAAACCTGTAAAATAACGTTGTGCATACTAATTTTATAGATATATTCATCAATGATCTGTCTCAAAGGGGCGTAGAATACAACATGTTTTTTTTATTATCATTAAATTTGATCTGATATTTTTATATAAAATTAAAATTTTTGAGCAAACTGTACTAAATTTTTTTTAGAAACTGTATTTATTATTATTTATTTTCAATATAACAGTAAACTATATTCGACGTACAAATTAATCCTCAGTCTTTACAAACCAACTTTGACATCTATTTATAAAAAATAAAAATAACCGGTCAAGTGAAAGTTGGATTTGCACAATAAGTGTTCCGTATGTTGATTGCTCTTAAAATAAAAATTTTCGTTACGGAAGTATAAAATGATCAGAGAGTTCAGAAAACACATCTCAAATAAGTTTTCAACAAAGTTCCTTTCCTATCTTTAGTGAAAACTGATAACCTTGAAATTTTTGTTTTTTTATGTACCAGATAAATTATTAAAGGTAATGCACTCGTGATAATCTTCGTTCAATCTACACCCTGTAGAGAATATTCCAGAATTTTTTCGAAATTTAACTTTCAAAACTACACGGCGCTGATGAGGCCATCAATTCTTATATTAGGGCCAAATATCAACTTTCTATGTAAAATAGTTTCGGAGAAAATCGGGTGTGACAGACAAACGGACTCCGAAGTGATCTTATGAGTGTTCCGTACGAAACACTAACAAACTCAATCTTCAAAGGAATCTCCTTTGCATTTTACATATTTCTTGTGTAGTTGTATCCACAATACCATGTCTTGTTAGAAAATTAAAAGCGTGAATCTCCATCGTATCCAAAATAATTTTGGTCATATTTCAAATTTTACGATTTCTATAGCCAAGTGGCTTTTAGAATTTGATCCCCGATTACAGATTTGCAATTTTTCTTCTGATGTCATTTTAGCTGACATGGAAGCTTACGTCCCTTGTTCGAAGAAATGCCCCTCCAACGGCAAGTCTTGGTTGGATCGAAAACGCAAAGAAGCTGTTGTTTCTAATCATCTTGCCTACCGACTATAGCGTGAAAATTGTAACATTATAAATTCATCTTCATTCTTACGCGGAACAGATGCAAAGAAATTATCGACGAAACCAAGAAGGCGCACAATCAAAGAATTAAACGCAAACTACTTGCCTACCCCGGCAATTCCATATCTTTTTTGTCGGTTGCTAAGGTTAATGACCTTAGAATTTCATTAAATCCATCATACCACTACTTACACGACCAAATAATATGATTCCAACAACACCTGTTGAGAAAACCAACTTGTTAATTTCACTTCACATTCCATTTTCGGTTTCTAAGGAGGAACATCATCCGCTATTCTTAATATGTAGGCAAGAATGCCTGATATTGTCCTTAGACAGCGTGCCATAAAACGCATTTTAATGAATCTAGACACCAAAAGAGCTTCTGGCTCTGATAAAATATATGCTATAGTGCTGAAAAAATTCCCATGAGCGAACTGGTATCAGTTTTTTGTAGACTTTTCAACCTTTCCTAGAGAAAGGAAATATTTCCGTCCTGCTGAAAGTATGCTACAGTTCAGCCAATTCCTAAAAAAGCAAGAAGACTTTGCCAAACAAGTACGCTTATTTCTTTGTTACCTATTAACTCTCGAACAGAGGCTACTCAAGCAAATATTGGCAGATAACAGGAAGTCGTTCAACTTAACAAAGACCTGGAAGAAATTCTATACTGAGTGACAGTAACCAAGAAGAATTTAATGCTATAAAAATCTAGGCGGACGTTTTTTCTAAAAAAGTTAACGTTGCTGAACCCGACATTATGTCTGGACACTCCATTTCTCTAACACCGTCACTCACTTTGCTGGGCTTCTGAAAAGCTGGGAAAATTATCTCGAACTAGAAAGCTCTACACTTCACAACAACTTCTAATTCTGTACATAACTCAAATTTGATCAGTGATGGAATACTGCTTCCATGTTTAGGGTTCTGCTTCCAAACATAGACTGCATTTGTTGGATTCTATTCAGAAGAGAACTGTTCGCCTAATTGGAGACCAGGAACTGGCCAGCAACCCTGATTTGTTGCCTGATTAGATATAAATGTAGCCCACTTAATTCCTCCCAAAACGGTGCATGCTAGGAATACAAATCGCGCTAATACCTCAGATCCGTATGGAGTTGAACTTGTCACTCCTCGTACTACCCTTTCCAAGCAGTCTTTTATATGGAGAACCTCATCCCTTTGAAATGATTTGCCCAGGACCGTGTTTCGCATAGAGTAAAATTTACTGCGATTCAAGAGAAACGTGTATTGCTTTTTTCGCACAAGCGTGACTCGTGTAGCCCTTTAGGGATTTCCTTGCAACACGTGTGCTATGCCCATAAGAAAAGAACGCTTCATGTTAAAGACTCGGCCCTTCGAATGCATACTCTTTATCGAACGTCCCCGGTATTCCGTATCTTTTAGAAACCTATTGTATTCAGTACCAGCCTTAATCAATTATTATTGTTATTCCATTTATCCGTTTCACACTCTTTTATTTAGCACATATTATTCATTTTTACAAAGGCCAGTATAAGAAAGGTCATTTATTCATTTACTTAAATCTAGGTAATCTAATATTAAAGATTATCCAATTCTCAACAAAGGGTATTTTTGATTGAGTAATAAAAAAATATTTTGTCATTTTGGTTGTTATTTAAAGTCATACAACCTAATGAAAAAAAAATATAAATTCCATACTCTGTCCCGTGGTTGAATAGTGGAAAGAAAATTTTAGCTAATAATTTTGACTGGCTATATATGGCGGTATTACCTAATTCTGCTTACTTAAAAGAATATTTAAACATATAAACCGTCAAAAATTACATCTCTCTAAGAAACAAAGAAAACGTATTATCTATTACTTTGGTAGAATAATATTTTACAGGATCATAAACGAATGTGCTCTCCCGTACCGTACTGGTTATAGCTGCTAACAAATAAAACGTAATACAATAAATAATTAGCTAGATACAATGTACTTATATTAATTGCTCATAATCCGGTGTAGAGATAAAAAAAAATGTTGTTTGTGCAGAATAACTTCTACTCGTTACTTCCTCACTACTTTTTGTTGAGACAAATCAAGATATTTGAATTTTGAAACTCGTATAACAATTTCTTCACTGATGTCGAGAGGAGTATTATAGTGATGTAAACTAATTACCATCATGTTTGTTCAAGCAATATTGATATAGTTCATATCGCTCATCACTTCCGTTAAGTTTATTTAGTGTATTAGAATCTTCGATTTTTTAAAGTAAAATATTAATGAGCAATAATAAACATCTCTGACAAGGTATTTTCAAAATCGTGAAAGTTACTGTTGAGAGCTTACTATTAACGAGGATATCGGTATTGTTCATCTATTATTCAGATGTCCCCTTTACCAATTTCGATTTCTTTAAGTCTTTCAAATACAGGTCCTTTTTTATCGTTTTCAAAAGCTTTCTGATAGTCTATAAGGCAGCTAGTTTTATTTTTATAACATAGTTCGTAAAAGGGAGTAACTACTTCCTTCTGCCTTCCTTTCCGGGCGCCTATGTCGCTCGTAACATTTCTGTAGTAATAACTTCGTACATCTGTTAGATTTAAGACTTAAGCGAACTTTTAAAAGCTGTACCTACTTATTTTCTTTCATATTTTCCAAAGAATAAATATTAAATATGAAGCTTGCTAGAATGTAAAAGTTGGAAAAATGATAAAATTTTAAATACCGTACAAGAAAAATTTGTTTAACTCTAGAGTAATGTATCTTATGAAAATTTAAATGAAAGATAACTAAAGGCCACGTTCACGACAATTTAAAAAAAATCATTTTTTCAAAAACTATCATGTTTGAAAATGGTGTTTGAAATTAGGAGAAAGTGTACAAGAATAGGAATAGAGATTGGAAACCAGTCCCTAACTACTCTACTCTTCGCAGATGATCAGATATTCGTAGCACATTGCGAAGAAGACCTAGATTATATGAGAGGAAAACTGAAAGAAGAATACGAAACGTGGGGTTTGAACATAAACATGAAGAAGACAGAGTATATTAGGGTAGGTGAGGACGGGGAAGAAGATCCTGATTTGAAATTATGGGATGCGAGGAGTTTAAGTGCTCGGAAAGTGTAATTTTAAATAAAGGATAATCAGAGACATAAAGTATAGTACTCAACAGGGCAAAAAATACGTAGGGATTCTAAACTCTTTACTTTGGTGAAACCGGATAACAATGAAAATAAAATTGACGAGCAAATTATAGAGCCGATATTGACGTAAGGCTTATAATGTTGGTAAATGACAAAAAAGATAAGCAAACGATAGAAGCGGTAGAAATAGATTGTTTAAGAAGATCGTGTAGAATATCTACAGAGGAGCATGTCCAAAATAAAGAAATTAGAAGACGGACAGGAAGAATATAAACAACAGCAGAAAGAATAGAATCCAGACAGTTAATTTGGTACGGACAAGTGAAAAGATATTAGATGGCCAAAAAGAGTTTTTGAATATATTTCGCCAAGCAAAAGGAAGGAAGCACAAACATGGATTAAGGAAATAATGGACATAATCAGAGACAGATCTAAACACGAGAATGATTGTAAAGACAGGAAAACATGTCTGACGAAATGCGAGATGCAGCAGAAGCTACAGGATCATCATATATATATATATATATATATATATATATATATATATATATATATATATATATATATAAATATATATATATATAAAGACAAAAATGTTTTAATTTCCCCACATTAAAACACAGAAAGTGTAAAATTACTCACAAAAATTATTTAGAATTAAACTCATATCCAAGATCAAAAATTCTGCAAGTCAAACGGCTTCTCGTTTAGAGCTTTGGACGAAAGCTGCGTCGACAGCGTCATCATGTAGAAATTGAAAATTCATAGTGAACTTATATGTCACAAGAAATTTAAACTTGAATAATTCAAACCATGATACTGGTAATTTAATGAAACTCATATTCACGCTTTCTGTAAAAGTAAAGTCAGTTCACAGACTAGCATAGTTCAATTTTTATATGCTAGATACGAAACATATGGACTTTACCAATTATATAAACACTTTAGAGGATAAAAACTTTTTACAGGATTAAAAAAAGGCAAGCAACAAACCACTAAATCCCCTGCTATCTTTGTTCAGTTTCATTGTGCCAGAAGTGACACTCAAAGTTACTTTAATGCTCTCAAAATCAATTGGCTTAAATATTTAGATGCCAGCGACGAATAAGGCCATGAAATTAATTTTTTCTGCTTATCAATGAACCTGAATATTGATGGTGGATTGTACTCTCACCTGTTGAATGTTTCTGATCCTAAACTCATTTTATGGAAAGTGTTCGAAGGATGTAGCCCGCTTAATTCCTCCCAAAGCGGTGCATGTTAGAAATACACGTCGCGCTGGTGCTTCGCATCCATATGAGGTTCAGCTTGTTACTCCGCGTACGACGCTTTTCAAGTAATCTTTTATATGGAGAACGTCATCCCTTTGGAATAATTTGCCCAGCGCTGTGTTTCCCACCGAGTACAATTTACAGCGATTCAAGAACAACGTGAATCGCTTTTTCCGCACTCGTGCCGCTCCTGGAGCGTTTTAGGGACTTCCCTGCAGCACGTGTGCTAGACCAATAAAAAAAAAAAATAAAGAAATAAGATCGACCGTTTTACTAGTAAAACTAAGTTCATTTTTTTTAAATAAAAATGTTTTATCACTGCACACTACTCGGCTTTATCGATTTCTATGAAGCGTGTAATACCAAACAGTTTTGATAGTTGCCAACAAACGACTACGCGTTGCATCTGTTCAAAACTTTGAGCACAACCGTTACAAGAATCACGCTTACCAACAGTTATGACTCTTAACAAAATCTCACGCCATTTCGTAGAAATTTACTAGACTTATCAATCAACCCTCGTACTATTTTTTAGCGTAAAAAGTTAAAATTTCGTAATTTTATATGATATATTACGTGTTATGAATATTATCTTTATTTTTATTAACAATGTATTATAGAGGCGTAACAGGCATATTATTCTGCCCTGTGCTTATTTAACGTGTAGGTATTCACCTGCTCAATGGGCGATGCGTTTACTGTTTTTCTGTATAACGTGGGCGTCCCGAGATTCTTTTCGACCCAGCTTACTACTTTCTTTGATTTTTCTTCTTGAGAATGGTCTCCAAAAGATTGTATCTAGGACTTTGCAATACGTAATCCATATATATATTAGTAATTTAAATTAATTAATTAAGCAAATTATTATTTTGTTTTTAGTGTTCCGTACGGAACACTTATAAGATCACTTCGGTGTCGGTCTGTTTGTCCGTCTGTCTGTCCATCTGTCACACCCGATTTTCTCCGAAACTATTTGACGTAGAAAGTTGAAATTTGGTACTAAAATAGAAATTTATGGCCTCATCGGAGCCGTGTAGTTTTGAAAGTTAAATTTTGACTTAAGGAGTTAGTTTTAGGGGGTGAAATCGGAAGTGAAAGAAAAATTTTTTTACTAGGTCATCGAGAGGGGTGTCAAATGAAAGCTTGTAAAAACACGAGTTCAAATATATATATACACTCGCACACTTTTCTTTGTATTATTTTGAAAAAATCGCGAAAAATCGCTGTCCCCTCGTTCTATCTCGAAAAGTACTGATTAAAAATTTTGAAAAAGTTCTGGAATATTCTCCACGGAGTATAGGTTGAACGAAAATTATCACGAGTGCATTACCTTTAATAATTCATCTGGTATATAAAAAAACCAAAAATTTCAAGGTCATCAGTTTTCACTAAAGATCGGAAACAAACGCTGTTGACAAACTCATTTGGGGTGTATTTTATGAAGTCATTGATCATTTTATACCTCCGTAACAACAATTTTTTTTTCAGGCGCAATTAACGTACGGAACACTAATTGCGCAAGTTCAACTTACACTTGACCGGTTAATTTACTTTACTTTTATATACTTAGTGCTAATATAACTGGCCATAAGTGTTCCGTACCTAACACTAAAATTTTTTAAATCGAGTAGGGCATTTTTAAAAGGTCATAACTTCACCTGTAAATATTTTGTGGTTTTATTTCTCTTTACCCTTGTTACATATCTACATTCATTAGTTGTGCTTGTACCAAGCCGAATTTTTGTATTCCTGCAGGTTAAGATCTTTAGCGTTTTAAGGCCAATTTAGAGCAATTTTAAAATCTAATATCGAGAAGCATTCAGAAATCTACTTAAAATAAGCTCAGTGGCGCTGCAGATTCATAAATGTAAGAGAACAAAGCTAAAAGAGGCTGTCAAATAAGCAATTAAATTACCCATGGTGAAAGAGGTGATCTTCGCAGTGGACTTTAATATCGATCATTTTAGAAAATGCCGGATAAATTTATTATCAAATTTATATACTCGAATACAAATCGTAATTAAAATAACCAATCCCAGAGAAGGCCAAACATATTTTGTGAACAAACAAAAGTAATGGTCATGCTTTCTGGGCTATCAAGAAAGTTATTATTATGGATTACTTAGATAATGGTTAGCATACTAATAACTAACTGTTGTAGACTATCGCTGCATATGCAATAACGAAGTCAAATTGACCAAAAAAGGACTGTATCCACACATATGGCAGAAGTTCAGAGGTTTTAAGTCTCAGTTCCCAAACATTTTATTCTCCAGATTTGAGGTATAGGAAGATTTTTAAATAGATGGAAAGTGTATATTAACTATTATAATAATTAAACAATTAGGCTATTATGTGTATATTAGCAGAGGTCTGAATTTTCAGCCCACTTCTGTATCAATTATCCTTCGCTTACTACTGTGAAAACTGAAGGTAACCTAAACTGACATGACGTTGCTGAATTCTGAAAAAGCTGAAAAATGACATACAATATAGAGTGTTTGAAACTACAGTGTTTTATAAGATCCCAACCTATCTTCCGCCCTCAATATATGCGGTTATGGTATACCGTCTAGAAGCGTTGACCGCCTCACGTTGGAGCGCAATTTTATAATGCCCGCACGTTGAGGCGTAATTTTATAGCCTCTTGTGGCAGCGTTATTTTGTATAGCCCCAACTTTCTTTATTTCTAATAAACATTTTATTTATTAAATAGAAGCCGTTATTTGCCCCTTATATATATCTTAATTTTGAGAATGATTGAGTGGATATTAATACTAATAGAGCACAGAATTAAGATATCAGCAAGCTCGTTTTGTTTGGAGAGAATACTGAAATCGAGGTAATTTTTGTACGCCTTTTGAAAATAGTCTCTATAGTTGTTCAAAATTTGGTTGTACTATTTTTGGGCACCACTCATTTTAGAATAAAAAAGAATCTAACTTCAGCTTAAAAAATGAAAAAATACTGAAGAGTTAATTAGTTGTTAGAATAAAATGAATTCACTTACAACCGTTTCGTCCTGAAAGAAACAGCAGGAGTTCAGTGAGACACTACACATAAATATAGAAGGATATATATATATATATATATATATATATATATATATATATATATATATATATATATATATATATATATAAAATACAAAATGAAAATTCCTAACTTTATTACACTCTTAAAAATTACTTCTACTAAATAAAAACCTCTTAGGCTAGAAGAGTGTACACTATTACATAGAGTCTTTAAATCAGGACTTCTAAGTTTTTAATAAAAGGCTTGATAAAACACGATATTAAAAGTTTGTGAAATTAACTCCGCGAGTTACATGTGTTGAGTAGTCATTGGAAACGCACTTATAGACAGAAAGTGAGATTTTTAGACTGGTGTGCTTATGACTTATGGATTGATTTCTCCTCGTGGGTTTTCTATAAATTACTTGGCCTCTCCTGGTGAGATTCTCATAAAAATATTGTTTCAGTCATTACCATCCTAGTTTCATTTGGGTTGCTAAACACTTTTTGACCCGAAATGCCTGAAGATGAGCAGGATATTTCAAGAAAGGAAAAAGGCTTTAAATTTGAGAGCTAGAAACCGTTACTGCACTACTACATCACTGAGAAAAAAACACTCTGGCGTGCTGGAGAAGAAAGCCACTACGGCCTACTGGCCGAACAAAGCCGTTACTGCTTCATGGTGGAAAAAGCCATTACTGCTTCATGGTGGAAAAAGCCGCTAAAAATTCGAAATGGCTGCTTAAATACCTTTGTCCCTTCTTATTCACTTCCGGAACGCCTATTTTTAACAAATCAAACGCATTCAATGCGTACTAAATAAGTCAATTCGGCAACACGCGTTACACACTGCCGGTTTAAATTAAACTGCTTAAAGATTTAAAACACTGTTTGAAGCTACACTGCTCGAAAAATTGAAATCACGACAATAAATATAAAAATGTAATAAAATATAAATTATAGGGAGAAAAATAGTGTCCTAACATAATGTTAAAACCTAGGAAAAAATGAATGTTATAATGGAATATTTCCAAATTTATCTTCCATTGTTAAGAAACAAGTGAAATAATGCCCATGAAATCCCACTGAATATACAGTCACCAATTCCCTTTTTCTTGAATGATATCGTTTAAATAAGTTATTTTCTTACTTACAAAGACATACTTCAGTTATTTCTGTAACCGACAGACAGGTACATCGACCAACAGAAATCTAAAATTCCGTTTTTCTTTATTTAGGGATTCTAAAATGTGAACAAATATTTAAAATCTCGGACACTGTTGTTTTTTTCCATTAATATTTACACTTCGCGCAGAGGAGGAATTAAAAAATAAATATTGGTTTAAATCGATATTCTAATTTACCAATTTTCTACACTTTATTTTAGGAAACGGTAATTTCAATCGAAAACACGAATTTAATTTTCTCAGCTTGTTAGATTTTTTGCATCATTGTCATCATTATTTTTAAATTAAAACCATCAAATAAGAACTTTAAACAACTATTATGGATAAACAAAATGATCGTTTTAAATTAATTTTAATTGAACGATTATTTCACTTCTGGGACTATCAGAGTATTCAGCTAAGTATGTTTCACGCTTGTTTGTACCAATTACATATACTGATTAAAACCTTTTTAGAGGAATTTGTAACATGTATAAACCTTTTCATTTTCTTTTGTTTTCGAGATATTAACACATTTAAGAGGTCTACCAGGTGTACAAGTACGAACTGCGGATTTCAGAAAACAGATAGTGCACCATTGCAGTTTGTGTTATAAAGATTTGACACTGCGCAATTTTGTTGTGTCATCAACAAGTGTCAGACGCGCACGAGTGACAAATTGGAAAAGTGTGTGCATAGTGTTGTATTGTTGTGTTCAATATGTTGAAATTTATACCGAACAAAGAGCATTCGCGGACAGCATTAATTTTTTGTTTTTCATTTGAAGAAAACTGCTGTTGAACCATACCGATTACTTCGAGAAACTTATGGTGACTTCCATGTTGCAGACAAGGAATGTGGAAAACCGCCCAAAAAAAACGAAGATGTGGAATTGCAAGCATTGTTGGACGAAGATGATTCGCAAACACAAAAACAACTCGCCGAGCAATTGAGCGTTAGTCAATAAGCTGTTTCCAATCGGCTACGAGAGATGAGAAAGATTCAGAAGCGCAAAAACACGTGTGACATTTTCCTCGCTCGGTACAAAAGGAAGTCGGTTTTGCATCGTATAGTTACAGGGGATGACAAGTGGATTTATTTTGAGAATCTTAAGCGCAAAAAATCATGGGTAGACCCAGGCGCACCATCCACATTGACCGCAAGATCGAATCGCTTTGGCAGAAAGTCGATGCTCTGTGTTTGGTGGGATCAGAGGGGCGTGGTCTATTATGAGCTGTTAAGACCTGGGGAAACGGTTAATACTAAACTTTACCAACAACAATTGATCGATTTGAACCGTTCGCTGCTTGAAAAAAGGCCGGAATACCGAGAGAGGCAACACAAAGTCATTTTTCTTCATGACAATGCTCCATCACATACGGCGAAACCAGTTCGCGACACGTCGGAAGCACTCAGCTGGGAAGTTCTACCCCACGCGGCTTACTCACCAGACTTGGCTCCTTCCGATTACCACTTGTTTGCATCCATGGGTCACGCCCTTGCTAAGCAGCGCTTTGGTTCGTACGAAGATGTGATGGTTCGCAGCAAAAGGGGAACATTTTTACTGGCATGGTATTCAGAAATTGCCCGAAAGATGGGAAAAATGTATAACAAGCGATGGAGCATACTTTGAATAAAGCACTTTTTATCATTCTTCCGAATTTAACATGTTTTTTTAGAAAATAATCCGTATTTCATACTTGTACACCGGTATAATACCAGTCTACTAATATATATATTTAATATTAACAGAACACTTTTTCTATGGACGCAGTACACGCACTGCGTAGAAATCGCACGACAATTCGTGTTAGTCTTGAATCGTTGCAAGTTATACTTAGTGAGAAACCCAGTCATGGGTAGTTTATTCAAAGAGGGTGAAGTTCTTAAACAGGGTAGTGCGAGGTGAGACCAACTGCATACGAATGTAGTATTACCGCGACGTGCAATTCTAGCATGCACTGCTTTGGGAAAAATAAAGCTAACGACTCCCACCGAACTCTTCAAATGAAAGTATTTATAGAATATATTCAAGCTCACAATTTTTTTTCCATGTTACAGAGACTCAAGATATCTCGTATTTTGGCGGGTCCATAACCAGGAGAACAGCCCTCTTCTAGGTAAAATCTAGCAAATGTATGTTTGTAATATGAAAGTAGTATTCCACGATGGTCGAATTTTTTGTATTCAGTTGATGGGAATACACTGAACATCATACGGTATGCTAATGATATTATTCTATTATCAAATAATATCAAAGATCTCCAGCAACTGATGAATCAAGTCGTCATAACCAGCGAAAGATTTGGATTAACTATGAATATTAGAAAAACCAAGCGGATGGTAATAACAAAGAAAAATCTACCAGCAGAATCTCTCGAAATCAGAGACAACACCGTAGAATAGGTCTCCGCATTTAAATATTTGGGAACTAATATAAATAAAAAATGGGAAAAGGAAAATATATTCCCGAATTGAACAGGTCCATCCGAGTAACATATATGAGTAACATATATGAAAAATAAGAATGGTGAGAGCGTATGTATTTTTTGTGCTATTGTATGGATATGGGTGCTAGACCGTTGATCCTGGCTCAGAGAAACGACTGAAATCTATTGAATTGTACATGTATAGATGCCTTCTTTACATCTCCTGGGTACAATAAATAAAAAACACAGAAGTACTGAAAATAATGAATAAAATGAAGGAACTACTAACAACCATAAAAATAAGAAAAACTCAATACTTTGGACATATAATGAGGAGTCCAAAGTACGAATTGCTATGTCTAATTATTGAAGGTAAAATAAACGGCAAACGATCCATCGGAAGACGACAGAATTCTTGGCTGAAGAACATAAGAAGGTGGCTTGGATGTTCTTCGAGTGATATTTTTCGAGCAGCAGTTTCTAAAGTTCGTTTAGCTATGTGGATTGCCAATCCTCTTGAGGAGATGGCGTAGTAAGAAGGAGATTGAATTCGAAGCTGCTGCGAAGTTGGGGTAGCTTTCTAGTAGGAAATAATATTTCAGGCTTTTAAGAAGTTCTATTTGATTTACGTGCAATTGGGTCCTTTCAGGAAATGTTTGCTCCCAAGCTAACGCTTAGTGAGTTAAATGACTATGCTAGTGAAAAAGAGTGTCATATATCAAATTGTATTTTTTATACATAAAATTCCACCAAATTGGTAGTTACCCAGTACTTGTTTCATAAAAAAGGTGAGCATAGAAAAGAACTCAGAGATAATCACAACTGATAGCTGACGTTTTGATAGCATTGAATTAAACAGGTCCGAGTAACATATATGAATACAAGAAATTCAATATGAAGTAGCACAGATCACCCCGGATTCTCTGAAAAACTCTGTTCAGGCTGTTGTTGAGCAATTATTACCTTAAAAATAAACCTAGAGTATTTATTAATAGTTTTTTTGTCTTTTTTTTATTCTAAATTTCAAATGACAGTAATTCCAAACCAGTTCAATTATAGTATATTAGACAAATAATATCTAGAGTTTTTAGTAGGACTCAAAAATAAAATAATATACAGGGTTTTCCATTAAGAAAAAAATCAAGATGGAGTAATTTCTTCGAACTGACAGTTCAAAACATTTTATTGTCAACATAAGCATGTGCGCCGTATAATATCCTATAACTTTTGTTTAAAAAACATTTTTTTGACACGCTGATTAATAAATGGTGTGGAATCATTATTCCGTATATATATATATATATATATATATATATATATATATATATATATATATATATATATATATATATATATATATATATATATATATATATATATATATATATATATATATATATATATATATATATATATATATATATATATATATATATATATATATATATATATATATATATATATATATATACTAGCCGGGCCCGCGGCTCCGCACGCGTGGCCTTGAATCACTACTATCGTCACTGCTTATTCCTTATGTTACCCAACGTAATAAAATATCTCCCATTATTTCCCCTTATCTCCAATTATTTTTCCTTATCTCCCATTATCTCAATTTATTTCCCATTATCTAGGCTTATCTCGACTTATCTCGCAATATTTCTCCTTATCTCCCATCATTTCTCCTTATCTCCCATTATTTCTCCTTATCTCCCATTATCCCAACATAACTCCAATTATCTAGACTTATCTCTGCTTATTTCCCATTATTTCTCCTTATCTCCCATTATTTATACTTATCTCCCATAACTCACCTTATCACCCATTATCGAGGCTTATCTCGACTTATCTCCCATTATTTCTCCTTATCTCCCATTATCTCACCTTATCTCCCATTATCTAGGCTTATATCGAATTATATACAACATATGTATAAATTTATAAAAACACGTAAATCGGATAAGTGGTTGTCGAGTGATAAGCGCACTAACGGACAGACAGACAGAGAGACGTTGCATTTTATATATATTATATTCTTTGCTACATGATATTGTTCCATATTTAATGCTTTAGGCAGTGTATTGCAAGAGAACGCGTTAGCGGCAAACTTTTCTCCGACTTAATTCACTATTATCGTCGCTGCTTATTCCTTATGTCACCTAACGTAATAAAATATATCCTATAACCTGGCCAGAGAACATACGTATGTTTAAAAAAAAAGCACGTAAATCGGATAAGTGGTTCTCCAGTGATAAGTGCACAAACGGACAAACAGACAGAGAGACGTTGCATTTTATATATATTATAGATATCCTTTGCTACATGATATTGTTCCATATTTAGTGGTTTAGGCAGTGTATTGCAAGAGAACGTGCTAGCGGCAAACTTTTTTCCGACTTGATTCACTATTAACGTCACTGCTTATTCCTCATGTTACCTAACGTAATAAAATATAGTCTATACCCTGGCCAGAGAACATATGTATATTTAAAAAAAAGCACGTAAATCGGGTAAGTGATTCTCCAGTCATAAGCGCACTAACTGACGAATAGACAGACGGAGATACGTTGCATTTTATATATATTATAGATATAGATTATTATTATTATTATATAACCTGGCCAAAGAATATATGTATGAATTTAAAAAAAAGACACGTAAATCGGATAAGTGGTTCTCGGGTGATAAAAGCACTAATGGACAGACAGACAGAGAGACATTGCATTTTATATATATTATAGATTATAGATATCCTCTGCTACATAATATTGTTCCATATTTAATGGTTTAGATTGTGTATTGCAAGAGAACGCGCTAGCGGCAAAGTCACTATTATCGTCACTGCTCATTCCTTATGCTACCTATCGTAATAAAATATAGCCTATAACCTGGCGGGAGAACATATGTATGTTTTTAAAAAAAAGTACGAAAATCGGATGAGTGGTTCTCTAGTGATAAGCGCACTAACCGACAGACAGATAGACAGACAGACAGAGAGACGGAGATACGTTGCATTTTATATATATTATAGATGTAATAAAATGTATATCTATAACCTGGTCAGAGAACATATGTATGAATTAAAAAAACACGTAAATCGGATAAGTGGTTCTCGAGGGATAAGCGCACTAATGGACAGACAGACAGACAGAGAAACGTTGCATTTTATATATATTATAGATGTAGATTATTATTATTATTATATAACCTGACCAAAGAATATATGTATGAATTTAAAAAAGACACGTAAATCAGATAAGTGGTTCTCGCATGATAAACGCACTAATGGACAGACAGGCAGACAGAGAGACATTGCATTTTATATATATTGTAGATTATAGATTATAGATATTCTCTGCTACATAATATTGTTCCATAATTATTGATTTAGGCTGTGTATTGCAAAGGAACGCGCTAGCGACAAACTTTTTTTCCGACTTCACTCACTATTTTACGTCACTGCTCATTCCTTATGCTACCTATCGTAATAAAATATAGCCTATAACCTGGCCAGAGAACATATGTATGTTTTTTAAAAAAAAGTACGTAAATCGGATAAGTGGTTCTCCAGTGATAAGCGCACTAACGGACAGACAGACAGACAGACAGAGAGACGTTGTATTTTATATATATTATAGATGAATACATTTTTCCATCGCACAAGTCTCAGTTTCGAACTCCGAATGAGAACGATGAGAGCGTATTTTCCGTGCTATTGTATGGATATGAGTGCTAGACCCTTGATCTTGGCTCAGAGAAACGACTGGAATTTTTTGAAATGTACATTTATAGACGCCTTCTTCGCATCTCCTGGGTACAATAAATAAAAAATACAGACGTACTTGAAATAATGAACAAAATGAAGGAGTTACTAACAATCATAAAAATAAGAAAAACTCAGTACTTTGGACATATAACTAGGGGTCCAAAGTACGAATTGCTATATCTAATTATTGAAGGTAAAATAAGGGGCAAACGATCGATCGGAAGACGACAGAATTCTTGGCTGAAGAACATAAGAAGGTGGTTTGGAAGTGCTTCGAGTGATATTTTACGAGCAGCAGTTTCCAAAGTTCGTTTAGCTATGTAGATCGTCAACCTTCGTGAGGAGATAGCGTCGTAAGAAGAAGTTTGAATTCAAAGCTACTGTGAAGTTGGGGTAGCTTTCTAGTAGGAAATTATAATGCAGGCTTTTAAGAAGTTCTATTTGATATACGTGCAATATGTAACACTTAGTGAGTTAAAGGACTATGCTAGTGTAAAAGAGTATCATATATCAAATTGTGCAACGTTAACTTTTTTAAAAGAAACTTTTTACTAGGTTTTGTAGCAAAAATTACGTTCTACTGAGTTAGCTCAAGACAGAATTTCTACTAGGTTTTTGTTAGGTAGTATTGATGTCTGTTTTTTGCGGAAATTACATAAGTGACGTAGCTAGTCCTAAATGAGCCCTGCATCAAAATTTATTTGGTGGCCCTTCTTACCCGACAGCTTACACATGTCGGGGACCCTGTAGCTTGGGGGCCCCGTATCACTGATACGGCTGATACGGCGGTAGCTGCGCCCCTGAGTAGATGGTTTTGTAGTGTTGAAAGTGAATGAGGAAACAAACGTGAACTTGCGGGCATAATGACCAATTGCGTTATTCGAAAGTTGTGTGATATAGGTTAGAAGATCTAGAAATTAACTAATTCAAGCACATCTTATTTTTCTTGTAATCATGATCATCGAAAACATGTATCAAGTATGAGGGCAAAATAATCTTGTGGCTCCTATACTAGAATGTTTGATTACACTAAAGACCAAGAACTTACTGATTAGTGTGCGCTAACTGAATAAAACCCGCTGGCATCTTAGGCTTTTATCGGGCACATGTAGTCATGTAGCTTACATTGAACTTAAGCATTTTTTTTATATATTAATTATAGAAAGACCTTTGGAGAAGAAAAATTCTGTGTATT
This sequence comes from Pachyrhynchus sulphureomaculatus, assembly GCA_019049505.1. Classification (NCBI taxonomy): domain Eukaryota; kingdom Metazoa; phylum Arthropoda; class Insecta; order Coleoptera; family Curculionidae; genus Pachyrhynchus; species Pachyrhynchus sulphureomaculatus. The sequence continues at coordinate 96,248,974 of CM032455.1, forward strand.
TTTATAATCATAAAGTTCCACTAAATTGGTACTTACCCAGTACTTGTTTCATAAAAAAGGTGAGCATATAAAAGAACTCAGAGAAATCACAACTGACAGCTGACGTTTTGATAGCATTGAATTGAACAGGTCCGAGTAACATATATGAATATTCGTTTAGCTATGTGGATCGCCAACCCTCTTGAGGAGATGGCGTCGTAAGAAGAACATTGAATTCAAAGCTGCTGCGAAGTCGGGGTAGCTTTCTAGTAGGAAATAATATTTCAGGCTTCTAAGAAGTTCTATTTGATATACGTGCAATTGGATCCTTTCAAGACATGTTTGTTCCCAAGCTAACGCTTAGTGAGTTAAATGACTATGCTAGTGCAAAAGAGTGTCATATATCAAATTGCGCAACGTTAACTTTTTTAAAATAAACTTTTTACTAGATTTTGCAGTAAAAATTACGTTCTACTAAGTTAGCTCAAGACAGAATTTCTACTAGATTTTTGTTAGGTAGTATTGATGTCTGTTTTCTGCGGAAATTACATGAGTAGATGGTTTTGGAGTGTTCAAAGGGAATGGGAGAACAAACGTGAACTTACGGTGACATAGGTTAGGAGATCTAGAAACTAACTAATTCAAGTACATCTTATTTTTCTTATAATCATTATCATCGAAGTATGAGGGCAAAATAACCTTGTGGCTCCTATACTAGAACGTTTGATTATACTAAAGACCAAGACCTTATCGATTAGTGTGCGCTAACTGAATAAAACCCGCTGGCATCTTAAGCTTTTATCGGGCACATGTAGTCATGTAGCTTACATTGAACTTAAGCATTTTTTTTATATATTAATTATAGAAAGACCTTTGGAGGAGGAAAATTCTTTGTATTTTTCATACATAAAATTCCACCAAATTGGTAGTTACCCAGTACTTGTTTCATAAAAAAGGTGAGCATAGAAAAGAACTCAGAGATAATCACAACTGACAGCTGAGGTTTTGATAGCATTGAATTGAACAGGTCCGAGTAACATATATGAATATGAATAAATTTTCCATGGCACAAGTCTCAGTTTCGAACTCCGAATGAGAATGGTCAGAGTTAATCACAACTGACAGCTGACGTTTTAATAGCAGCGTTCATTTTCAAGAAGTAATTTTAATTTTCAACTAAGAAATAAAAAATAAATTGAAAATGTAATCTTATGGCACCTCGTATATCAATAAATATTGTCAGCAATCACAAAAGTACTTCATATATTTTAAGTTTCTTTATATGCAATACTGTTTACAATCAAAACAAAACACACATACACACAACAAGCGTTATTGATCGATTCATATAAATTACTATGTAATGGATAGACAACTGCGAATATTGTAAATATTTTTTTAAACATATCGAAGGTTTTCATAAAACTCCATTAATTTATTTACTGTGTGATGATTAAGTAAGGTGAGGTCAACTTAAGCTTCTATATTTGTAGAACTTTTGTTATGATCAAGTCATAACTTCTTTGGTATTACCGAAGTGAACCACAACGATAATCAAAACTGCTCCTCTGACAAATAAAAATTTTTTAATTAAATTTCAACATGCTAGCATGGCTAATCTGGTTCTAATTTAGAGCCCAGATTGCCACTTATTACTACCAAGTACTTATTTATTTAAATATATTTGGCTAGAGTATATACCACGTCATGCTGCTTACTCAACAGACATTGGCAACCTGTTAAAAAGTAGACATCGCTGTAAAAAAGCATGATGTTAGTGGTAGAGGGCTAGGATCGGAGAAGCTGATAATGAAATCGTATCTTCCCCTGCTTCACATACGGGAGGGACGCATATCTGAAGTTGGACTTGGAAGGACTGAAGCCCGATGCCGACGGAAAACTACCGACACCGTGTTGTTGGCGGATAACTAATTTTATCAGTCCTTCTAGTTCTACATTGGGATACATAACTAAAGTCGGACTGGATGGATTGAAGGCCGTCACCAAAAAAAAAAAAACATATATCACCGCAACACCATTAAAATATTTATAGGTTGTAGGGTGTCCCGCGATGGGGATCGCTGTGAGCGAGACGTGTAGAATGAGATCGTAAAATAGAAAGCTGAGAATACCATCTGTCGATCATGTAGGGTGAATCCCACGTTAAACTGTAGGTCCGGCCTGGGTGGCATTATCCAGATCTTAAATGGAGTTGGAAAAAAGGCCATCCTTGGCCTGATTGCCTAACCATAAAACCTTCCCAACTATTACTACAGCTTCAACTGATTCCATTGATAATATTATTTTTATAATCCTTGTCGCCAAGAAAATTAAAATTGTCATATAATTTAAACCCTGTTAGAAAATCAAAGCAATAGGGGATGTTCAGCGATCGCAAATCGATGAACGATAAGATCCTGAAAGACTGAAACGAGACACCAGAGATAGACAGTTCAAGAGCCTCATAAAAGAGCCTAAACCTGAGTATGCCAGGATTGTGCTGAAATTTAACAGAAAAGATATGAACACTACCTCATAAGGTTAGAGACGATCCCGATTGCAAATGATGATTAGAGCAAGAAATGGCTCCTTATCTGTTTATGTCTTGCCTGGCAGTTATACGAGACACACTCACCTGGTACCTCCAATAAAGCTGGACGGGAAGTGTATTAAGGAGATTCAACCTGGAAGGCTGTTATCTTCCTTACAGCCCTAAAATAAGAGGTGTACAACGGGTGGCTAAGAGACCCAAGTGCCTATCAGCGGTATATCTATCTACCTATCTCCTATTGAAACTCATTAGACATTATTCACCTCATGTATTAAATTTAAAATCGATAGCTCATCTCGTTCGAGAGTTATTTGCGGCAACAAGGCAGCACACCAGCAAAAGTTGGAAATCATGTTTTTAGTGTTCCGAAAATTTAAAAGATCACTTTGGTGTCCGTCCATCAGTCTGTTTGTCCGTCTTTCACACCCGATTTTCTCCGAATTTATTTGACTTAAAAAGTTGAAATTTGGCACTAAGATAGAAATTGATGACCTCATCAGAGCCGTGTAGTTTTGAAAATTGAATTTTGACTTAAGGGGTTAGTTTTTGGCGGTGAAATTGAAAGTGAAAAAAAAAAGTTTTTACCAGGTCCTCGAGTGGAGGCCAAATGACAGCTTGTAAAAACAAAAGTTCAAAAATATATATAATATAATACTTGCGCACACCTTTCTTTGTATTATTTTTAAAAAATTGTGAAAAATCGCTATCCCCTCCCGCTTATCTCGAAAAGTACTGATCAAAAAATTTTGAAAAAATTCTGGAATATTCTCCAGAGTATAAATTGAACGAAAATTATCACGAGTGCAAAACCTTTAACAATTTATCTTTTTCGTTTCTTTGTTTTTTTTTATGGGTCTAACACACGTGCTGCAGGGAAGTCCCTAAAGCGCTACAGGAGCAACACGTGTGCGGAAAAAACGACTCACGTTGTTCTTGAATCGCTCTGAATTGTACTCGGTGGGAAACACAGCCCTGGGCAAATTATTCCAAAGGGATAATGTTCTCCATATACTGGCATATATAAAAAAAAAAACAAAAATTTCAAGGTCATCAGTTTTCAAACCAAGATCGAAAACAAAATTTGTTGGAAACTCAGTTGGAGTGTGTTTTGTGAAGTCATTGATCATTTTATAGCTCTGTAACAAAAATCTTTATTCTAAAAGCAATCAACGTGCGGAACACTAATTGCGCAAGTCCGACTTACACTTGGCCGATTATTTGTACTCTAGAAACCCTTTGATTTTGTTAGGAATACACTATTTTTCTTAGCGAGGGATATAAAAAATCAATAAAATTTTCTGAAACTTTTTTTTCACAATACCTTAAAATGCGAGGACTATTATAAACGGTAATGATGACAATATGATTGAATGAAAAATATAGGCATCATAAAATTTAAATTATTATTGCTGCTTTATAACTCATCCGTGGGACAATTTGTATTCTTCAAAGTATTTTACTGCACGAGAAAAATTACCTCGTCATTTGTAACCTTCAAAAGAAAATTGTTTTAAGTAATGCGGAGAAAATTCCGAACATAGCATGTGTTCCAATTTTTTTTCCCTTCTTTCTGATAATACGTTATAGAACGTATGGTTCAGCCTGACAACCGTAAAATTAAACTTTTGTTATTATAATGTTACTTACCAACTTTTAATTACTTTTTGATTGATCGATTTTTAAAGGTAGACTGCTTATAGTTGGATTTCACATTATAAAGTTAATTTGATGACTGAACTTTGTTTTAGCTAGAGTGTGGCTCGACCAACTTTTTCTTGTTCATTTACTGGATCAGAAAATATTAATCGATACACAATTATTTCAAGAGATCGCTACAAGAACGTTTATTCGGTAATATATTCCATTAGTACAGAGACTAACGATTTAAGATAGAAGCTACTCAAGTATATGTGGGTTATAACGAGCGTGTTTAGTTAAAGATCCTGATTTATTTAATGAAGCCCGTTTTTATTGTTCAGTACATGATTTACATTTTTTCAATTTTGGAGGAAAAATGCATTCTAATGAATTAAATTATATTTTCCAATATGAGTATGTGTCCATGGTAAACCGATATTTATACTTTCTTGATGACATTAAGTATTTTCTTGCTTCATTCTTCAAATTCGATATTCACCGAAGTGTCGATGCATATAGTTAAAAATTCAATATCTCCAGACTGATCCGACGATCTTCGATAATCAGCAAATATAGATACTATAGATATTTTATTTGCATTGAACGATTAAGGGTGTAGTGTTTATTTTTTATAATATGCCTAATTTGTATAATGCTACGTAGTTTTTGTGTGAAGAGTATTAAAATTTAGTACTTAAATGTTTACACGTCACTTTATAAAATCCTCTACATCAATTTTAATATTTAATATACTTACATATATTTCCGTCGAATTAACGTCCATACTCTATATTTTTCAGGTCGTTCGGAGTTTTTCCTTTTACTTTTGTTTGATTTTTTATTTTTTATAAAAAGTAGTTTCACTTGTTGAATCTTACTGTCAATGTTAGCGGCAAACTCAGTCGCGTGAGTTTCACATACTGTGTGCTTCGGCATTTTTTGATTCGTTTTGTGGCTGATTATCAAAGTTGAAGTAGAAATTTATATGAATGTGTTAGCAAAAACTTAGTGATTTCGATTGTAATGTTTGTTTCTCTAACATATTTATTTTTTAAACACAAGTAATGAACTAATAACAAATGTACAGCGAAGAAAAAAGGATTAAACTGACAAAAACTCAATAGAAGATAAAAAGTTTGGAATTTGTTTATTATATTCATCAGTTTACAGGATCGGCTTTGAATATTTTACAACGAATTATGGAATGTGCGAAATGTAAAATAAGCAATAAGGATGCTTACCTGAATTGTGATGGATGTGATCGTTTTATTCACTCCAATACTGATTGCTCTGGACTTAATGGGTCAGAATTAAAAGTTATGGCATTAAAAGGGAAGCGTACCCTGAAATTTTACTGTGAAGAATGCCTGACAGGCATGATGATTCCAAAGCTGATATTGATGATAGATGAGGTTCAACGTGAGGTCAAAGTACTGAAGTCCCAACTCGGAAATGTAAATGTTGGGGATGTAGTGCAAACGGATGAGACAACTATAGATGAACTCTACGAAAGGCAGAGGAGAATGAATAACATCATGATTTTTAATATGCCTGAGGGGAACGAGTCGGACATCAACAAAGCAACAGAAATTATTGAAACTCTAACTAATGAACAAATTGTTGTCAAAAAAACTATTCGTATTGGAAAGAGGAATAAGAATGGGAATCGTGCACTGAAAATTACATTTTCCAGCGCCGATGATGTCAATAAAGTGATAAGAGCTAATAGGGAGTCTCTTAAGGGGAAGAAATTGTACATAAGTAACGACTTAACTCCTTTACAAATTGTCAACTTGCAGAAAATGAAACAAGAAATTCAGGAAAGAAGATCTAATGGTGAAAATGTTGGTATTAAATATGTTAAAGGAAAGCCTGTTGTTTGTGAATTAAAAAACTAAATCTAGTGAGTGTTTCAGCAAGTGATGAAATAAATCTAGTATGTAATTATCAGAATGTTAGGGGTCTAAATTCAAAAATTTTTGACTTTTATTCCTCAGTTTGTGATTGTGAGTTTGATTTGTTGTTCATAGCTCGGAATTGTTTCGGAGTGAATATACGGTTTACAGAAAAAATAGAAAATTTGATATAACAGGTAAAGAACGTGGTGGTGGTGTTTTACTGGCCGTTAAGAATTATATAAACTCAGAGTCTATGGATGTGACTTTATTTGATTTACAATTTTCGAATATTGCTTTGTTGATGGTAAAATGTAGTATTAATGATAAAATTTTGTATATAGTAGTATTATATATACCTGATAGATTAAGTATTGATGTATACGATCATTTTTTCGAATTTATTGAACAGATTGATTATTTGAGTCGAGACAATGTATTCATAATGGGTGATTTTGATGTTCCATATTTTGTTGACGGCAATGTTTCTGATCGCAAGACTTTGGTTATTAACAACTTTCTTGAAATTAATCAGTGCAAGCAATGGAACAGCATAACTAACTCGACTACTTGATTTGATTATCTCTGGATCAGAGCGTATTGTCAGGAGAGATGATACCCCAATGGTCCCGGAGGATACACATCATCCGGCGCTTATGTTCTCCATTCCAAAAATAAATATAAGACAAAAAAATTCTCTACTAATTCCCCGGCTAAGATTTATAACTTTAGAAAAGCAAATTTTTCTGAATTATACAGAGCCCTATCAGCAATTGACTGGACGTCTGTTGAGGGTTGTTGTGATGTTGATCTTGCACTGGAGCAATTGTATGATAATGTCTTTCATTTGTTTGATGAACATGTTCCGGCATACAAAAATTTTGCTCATCAGTATCCTCCATGGTTCTCTGCTGATATTATTAAACATATAAAAAAGAAAGCAAAGCATGCAAAAAAATTCAAGAGATATGGTAATCACAATGATTATCTAGAATTTAGACGGTTAAGATCAATTTCTGAGCAGCAAATTAAAGCGTCATATGTTAAATACATGGAGGATGCACAGGCTTCTCTGGAACTGGATCCCCAACGCTTTTGGAGTTATGCTCATTCCAAAAGTAATTCTTCCAGGATTTCCAGTGTGATGATGTATAGAAATGACATTCTGAAGCCTCCGTTAGGCATTGTTAACGCGTTTGCAGATTTTTTCAAGAGTGTCTTCACACTGTCGGAACCAGCAGCAACTTGTCATTCGCTTAGTACGTCGTTGACAATTGTGGAATTCTCGCCCATTACTGGGGATGAAATATTGATGGCCACGAAAAGATTAAAAAATAAGAAGACCTCTGGCCCTGATAATATTCCTTCGTTTCTCATTAGGGACTGTGCGACTGTCCTTGTAAGACCTTTAAAGTATATTTTTAATTTATCAATTAAACAGGGTGTTTATCCGAAACGATGGAAAGAAGGTAGATTATGTCCTATTTTTAAGAATGGAGACAGGAGAAATGTTGAAAATTACAGGGGTGTCGTTCTACATTGTAACTTCTCAAAGGTCTTTGAGTCAGTCTTGTATGCACGTATCTATAGCCAAATTAAAAATCAAATTTCTCCTTATCAGCACGGATTTGTTAGTAAGAGATCTACGGTAACAAATCTAACTGTTATGACACAGTTCATTTCGGAAATATTAGATGATGGTGGGCAGGTTGATGTTATTTATTCAGATTTCTCGAAGGCCTTTGATAGGATCGACCATCATGTTCTCATCAATAAGTTGTCTTTCTTTGGTTTCACTGATGATGCGAGGGCTCTTATAAGTTCTTTCTTGTTTAATCGAACTCAGTTTGTAGCCTACAACAGATTCAAATCAGAAAGATTTGTGGCTAGCTCAGGCGTTCCACAAGGTTCAAATTTGGGACCTTTGCTCTTCATTATGTTATGTTCACCTTTGTGAGGATTTAAAATGTAACAGACTAATTTATGCTGATGACTTAAAAATGTTTATGCCAATAGAAAAAACTGAGGATTGTTCCTATCTACAGAGACAGTTGAATTTCGTACATTCTTGGTGTTGTGACAACAAACTACATCTAAATGCTCAAAAATGAAAAGTTCTAACATATACTAGGAGGGTAGCGTCAATAGAGTTTCAATATAGAATTCAAGACCATAATTTAAGTAGGTGTAGCACAGCTAAGAATTTGGGAGTTGTTTTTGATGCAAAACTAACATTTGCTCAGCATATAGCATTGAAAGTTTCTGAAGCAATGAGGTCTTACGGATTCATCATTAGGAATTGTAGGGGTTTCACTAATATTGCATCACTGAAGGTTTTGTATTTCTGCTTTATTCGCTCGAAACTAGAATATGCAAGTATTGTCTGGAGTCCAATGTACGAGGTGCATAGAGTTTCACTTGAAAAAGTGCAGAGGAGATTTCTGAAATTTCTGTTGTTTAAGATTAGTGGAATGAAATATTCTTAGCCTGGGAATCAGGAGAGTTTGTGCCTCAATATTATTCCTATATAAAGTATCGCACAATATGATTGATTAAAGGGACATACTGTCTCATATTAACATCAATGTGCCACGGATACACTCACGATCAAATATGTTTTTTAGATGTAACAGACCTAATACTAATTTGTTATTGAATTCACCTATTCATGTAATGTGTACTAATTTTAATCATATTTGTAATGTTTGTGACATATACTGCTGTACTAAGAAGCAATTATTACAGACTGTCATTGAATATGTAAATGTCTAAATATTTACCCTATCAATGGGGAACTCTTGGGTAATAAAACTATTATTATTATTATTATTAATATCACATATAATTTAGTTAGGTTACATTTTGATATTCATTTTATTAGGTTGCTTCGATTTTTTTGTTCCTTTAAGAGTTTTCTAGTGAGTTACGTAAGGATGTGGAGTACAGGAAATGTATGTAGAAGCTGATATCTCTTCTATGTTCTTTATTTTCTGTAAATTTTGTAGTATTTGCGAGTAGAACTACGTGTAAAAGACAGTCCTTCATAAAACTCACGTTCATTTTTTCTCATTTGATATATCGTTTTTTGTTTGGCAAGAGAAAATAAACAATTACTGTAAAGCAGTCTAACTAACTGTGAGGACAAATACTAAAATAAAATATATTTCCTTTTACTTTAAAGTTAGAAAACAATTAAAATTACGAAGATAAAAAGTACAATTTGGTCAATATTAGTGACACTGCTGGTATGTACTCGGTAATAGAATTCCTTTGTAAAAAGTCTCTAAATAAAAATAATTATTAACTTTAGCTAATTGAACTGATCGATAATGGGACTATTCTTATGTTTTTGATTCAAATCACGTTTCCATATTTATATTTAGAAATTTTATAACCGTTATATATGCTTTTTTTATTGTACAAAATATGTTCTGCAGAAAAATTTACAAGTTGATTAAAGACCAGCACATATGTGGACCGTTGCTCTTGAATTTTTTGCAGGTTATATGATGGCTACCTTTTAAGTTTTTACAAAATCTTGGCATAAATCGTTTTATGAATTCCCAAAATATTCGCTTTTAGGGTATATATATTTTTGCATGCGTTGGAACCAATTCTCAAATTTTCCATTCTGAAGATGGTACCTCAAAAAATGGTTTTGGAAGGATTCAGCAACTTTTTGAGGTGAAGATAGAAATCCGTCGACCTCTGAGGAAATATGAGAGCTACAAAAAGAACTTTTCAGATATATCATAAAAGCGTAGCTTAGCTAACAGGCCATCGTGCCAAACACGGTCGAATACCTTGGATATGCCAAGAGCAACCGCTTGAGATTCTCCAAAGTCTTTAATTGCGTTGTTATATATATATATATATATATATATATATATATATATATATATATATATATATATATATATATATATATATATATATTTATTTATGGCAACCGTATTAATTCCAGAGATATCGCTATATGTTGTAAAACTCAAGTTGGGTATGCACATCTTATGGAAGGTAAAGAAAAATCTCTAGCTTAAATACATTTGTAATAATACATAACTACATCTTAACTGATGACAATGTTCAAATGAAATAAAAGAACTGCACAAAGATAAAAAATGATCTACTCAAATGTAGTAAAGTTTCTTAAAAGTCACCGACAATTATCTTATTTGTTGAAATACTGAGAAACTTAATTCAGAGAAGGTTCCCCCTTCATCAATTTTACATAAATATGTAAATTTTAGAGATCAAGTCAATTTCTAAGGAACACAAAACTCTTTGACTCCGAGACAACTATTTTTTAGACGTAACCTTCTCATATTATTCTAAACGCATTTACTGTTCATAACAGCTGTTGACGACAAAGACATTTTAAATTTATCTTACTTACTGATATTAACAATTTATAAAACCAATTCAAATAAAATCAATTTAACTTTTTTAAATACTAAGTACTAAATTAATTTTAAAATAAAAATAAATAAAGAAAAACGAGGATCGGGAAAGTGTAACAACTTTATTGGATACCCTATAATATTTTTTTTATTTCTAAACATGACTTAAAATGGGCCCTAATTAAAACTGCAATCCTCAACTATTAATTTTAGTTGCATTGAAAAATGTTCAAAAAAAAAAAACAAAATTAAAATCGTAGCATTTACCAGAAAAAATCTGACGTCGATAACCTTGAAATTCAATTGAGAGGTTGTTCATGTGGTTTCAATACATTATTGTATATTTTTTGTCAATTAATTCAATTTAAGACAACTTTATTGTGTTATAAATGTATCTAAAATAAATTGTCTTCAATAATTAAATTATATTTTAACATGTTTTTCATTTCCAAAATTATCCATTTATACTATTGGTTTTTTATCGTTTGGTGTGGCTGTAGCTGTGTGGCTTAAGTAACCTTAAAATACTGTTTAGAAATTTCCAAGATACCGTACTTGCCTTATTCAAAGCTTTTCAGACACCTACTTCGGGTCTATTTCCTGGTCAGGTTGTGGTGAATTGTTTAAATCTCCTGGAATTTATTCTAAAAAATTATATAAAATTGTAAACCTTAAAACTAACTTGACAGTGAAAAATGTAGATCTGAAGAAGCTGCATCGACAGCGAAACGCGTCATCACAATTTAAATAAACCAGTGGAAATTGACTAAAAACAGTCTTTTATTATATATTTATAACAAATTTCCATCAAGTAGAAGCTACAACCATTCGGAATTTCTATTTTTACCGGAATTAGTAATTTTTAATATTGCTCATTTTAAAACTGTTAACCAGTTCTTTAAAAAAGGCAATCTATAACTTAACTTTTTATTACTTAGCAGAAGACATGGGAGTTCCACTTTTTTTTTGACATTCGGAAACAAAGAGAAGTCGTTAGGCGATAAATCAATTGAATACGGGCAATGAGGAATTAATTCGATGTTTTTCTCGGCCAAATAATCAATTGTTTAACGTGATGTGTGATAGCTGGCATTGTCATAATGAAGAATGATGCGACTTTTTGGGTTGTTTTTCCTAATTTCGTCGATGACATCTGGCAAACAAATAATTGTATACCATTCAGCATTAGCTGTTCTTCGATTTTTTGGAGCAATGGTTAAAACATATCTAGTATAATCAAAGAAACAAGCCATCATTTGCTTGAAAGTGCTTCGAAAACGATCCACTTTTGTTGGATTCAGTTCATTCTGTACAACCGTTGATTGTTGCATAGTCTCCGGCTCGTACGAATATATCCAAGTTTCGTCTCCTGTTACGATATTGTATATGGATTTTGTATGTCCTTGGTCGAATGTTTTGAGCATTTGCTTAAACCAATTGGCACGAGCCTGTTATTGAGTTTCGATCAAATTATGTGGAATCAATCGCGAACAGATTATTTAATAGCTAATTTTTCATGCAAAATCGAATGTACTGCAGTCTTCGATATGCCTAACAATGCCTCTATCCACGATAAGTCACATGCCGATTCTCTTCAATCATATTGCGCACAGCATCGAAGTTTTTTGGAACAACAACCGATTTTAGTTGACATTCACGAAATTCGTCGCTGACGGAAGCACGACCACGACGAAATCCTGCAAACCAATTGTCAACAGTCTTTTTTGATGGTGATTCATTACCAAGAGTTGAACGAACCGATTCGAGGTATTGTTGTTGAGTAAGGCTTTTACTAAAATCGTTAAAAATCATCCAACGAAAACCTTCCCGTGAAATTTTCATTTGTTCACAAAATTATAAACAAACTATTCGGCCAATTTCTGAGCTGCCACTTTTTAACAATAACAAATGTCAAATTTTAAAATGTTAATGTTTTAAATAGCGCCATCTATTGGTCGTTTGTAAAAATTTCAAAGGCGGCCCCTCATATTTGCTAGGAAACACAGTATTAGGACGAATCGATAAAGTTCTCCATACAAAAAGTTCTTGAAGAGGTTGGGATGTGAAATAACAAGGTGAACCTCATAGGGATGTAGTTAATTATTGTGACGTAAATTCTTAGCATTACACCACTCTGGGAGCAATAAAGGATGCTACGTTCATTGAACACTTTTCGTGGAAGTATTTATAGAATAGGCTCAAATTTTCGTCCCCAATCAGGCAAATAGCTCCTCTCGGGACAGAATATAGCAAATGCAGAGTACGTTTAGCACCAGTGTCAGTGGAACTTTAGCTTAGTATAGAATTAAAAATACCGGCCAAGTGCAAGTCGTACTTGCGCAATTAGTGTTTGGCACGTTGATTGCTTTTAAAATAAAAAATTTTGTTACGGAGGTACAAAATGATCAATGACCCTCACCTCAAGTGAATTTTCAACAAAGTTTTTTTCCGATCTTTACTGAAAACTGATGACCTTGAATTTTTTTTTTTTTAAATACATCAGATAAATTATTAAAGGTAATGCACTCTTGATAATTTTTGTTCAATCTACACTTTATAGAGAATATTCTAGAATTTTTTTAAAATTTGTTAATCAATACTTTTCGAGATAAAAGTGGGGGGACAGCGATTTTTCGCAATTTAAAAAAAAAAACAACAACAAAGAAACGTGTGCAAACAAGCTTTCATTAGTACCCTACTCGATGACCTGATAATTTTTTTTTTCACTTCCGATTTCACCCCCCAAAACTAACCCTTTAAGTCAAAATTTAACTTTCACAACTATACAGCTCTAATCGGTATATCAATTCTTATATTAGTGTCAAATTTTAACTTTCTATATCAAATAGTTTTGGAGAAAATCAGGTGTGACAGACAAACGGACAGACAGATGGACAGACAGACATCGAATTGATCTTAAACGTGTTCCGTACGGAACACTAAAAATTGGCGTGGAGTATACAGTTATCTAGTATAGCATATTTGTAGATGTTAGACGTAATGGCCAGACTCACCAGCAGATAAATAAAGTGTTTATTATATTATTAGCTGTGCCCGCGGTTCCGTTCGCGTAGACTTGACTCACTATTATCGTCACTGTCCATTCCTTATATTACTTAACGTAATAAAATATATCCTATAACCTGGCCAGAGAACATATGTATGAATTAAAAAAACACGTAAATCGGATAAGTGGTTCTCGAGTCATAAGCGCACTAATGGACAGGTAGACAGACAGACAAACAGATAGACAGGGAGACAACTATAATATGATATATATAAAATAAAACATATCTCTGTCTGTTTGTCTGTCCGTTGTGCGCTTATCACTGGACAACCACTTATCCGATTTACGTGATTTTTTTTAAAAAACATACATATGTTCTCTGGCCAGGTTATAGGCTATATTTTATTACGTTAGGTAACATAAGGAATAAGCAGTGACGGTAATAGTGAATCAAGTAAAAAAAAAAGTTTACCGCTGCGATTTCTCTTGCAATACACTGCCTAATCATTAAATATGGAACAATATCATGTAGCAAAGAATATCTATAACATATATAAAATGCAACGTATCTCTGTCTGTCTGTCCATTAGTGCGTTTATCACTCGAGAACCACTTATCCGATTTACGTGTTTGTTTTTTTTTAATTCATATATTTATTCTTTGGCCAGGTTATCTATAATCTTCTATAATATATATAAAATGCAACGTCTCCCTGTCTATCTGTCTGTATGTCTGTCTACCTGTCCGTTATTGCGCTTATCACTCGAGAACCACTTATTCGATTTACGTGCTTTTTTTTAAAAAACATACATATGTTCTCTGTCCAGGTTATAGGATATATTTTAATACGTTAGGCAAAATAAGGAATAAGCATTAACGATTATAGTGAACCAAGTCGGAAAAAAGTTTTCCACTAGCGCGTTCTCCTGCAACACACTACCTAAACCATTAAATATGGAACAATATCAAGTAGCAAAGAATATCTATAATATATATAAAATGTAACGTTTCTTTGTCTGTCCGTTAGTGCGCTTATCACTCGAGAACCACTTATCCGATTTACGCGTGTTTTTTTTTTTTAATTCTTAACTTAATATTTATCAAAAAAAATCTATAATATATATAAAACGCAACGTCTCACCGTCTGTCTGTACGTTAGAGCGCTTAGCACTCAAGAACCACTTATCCGATTTACGTCTTTTTATAAAATACATATGTTCTCTAGCCTGGTTATAGGATATATTTTGGTACGTTAGATAAAATAAGGAATAAGCAGTGACGATAATAGTGAATGAACTCCACGCGAGCGGAGCCGCGGGCACTGCCAGTAAGAAATATTTTTTGAACTACCCTTGAATAATTTTGAGGAATAAATAAACACAAACTTACGAGTATGTAAATAAACAAATTAGTAAATATTTCTGAGAAAAAGTTAATAGTAATTCCTACCTAAAATTGTAAAGTTAAGCAAGCAACTAAAAAGTAAAAAGAGGGCCGACGGAATTTTTTGCTAAAAAAAATGTGAAACGATTTATATTCTGTAGTGTGTTTTACTATACAAGAAAAAATGCTTAGTCATTTATAACCTTTACGAGAAAATTGTTTTAGCTGATGTAGTCAAAATACCGGACATTTTTTAAATTTGCAGTTTCTGGTAATAAGTTTAGTTTTTGTAGGAGGTTAAACCAATATCAAAACAAAAAAAAAATAGGGCGTAATTGTAATTGTAATGCAGTAATTTCCAAATACTACTAAGTCTTCATGTTAAATGAGGCCATATATTTGTATGTTTAATTTACCTGTTATAGCCTTTCCCAAATATAAGATCCTGATTTTTGCCGTTTTAACTGGGCAATATAAAAATTCTGATCTTTTGTTTATGATAGGTTGCAGAGATAGACTTAAGAATTTTATTCATTAGTGTAAATAAATAAAATTATAAGTGTTTTTGGAGATGTTTATTTATAGATGCATGTAAAAACAAACGGATAGACAAATATACAGTTTGAATGAATGGAGTTTACAAGAGGGGACATACGGGGCTGGTTTGAAAAGTCCGTGCAAAGTCCGAGAGATAGCACCACCGGCGCGTATCGAGGTCATGTTTAGTTAGTAGCATCTCTTGAATGAACGCACACCAAGTTTCAGCCATATTGGTCTATTTCTTTGTGTTTGGCATTCGTGTGAATCAAGGAAGTCGACTGATTTTCAAGAAATGGACGAAAAAGAATTTCGTGTGGTGATTAAACATTAATTTATGAAAGGCAAAACGCCTCAGGAGACTAAAGAGAAGCTTGATAAACATTATGGTGACTCTGCACCTTCGATTAGAATAGTTTATAAGTAGTTTCAAAATTTTCGGACTGGCCATATGGGCACAAGTGACGCTGAACGTTCTGGACGGCCTGTGGAGGTTACGACTCCAGAAATCATTGATCAAATCCATGATATGGTGATGGATGACAGAAGAGTTAAGGTGCGTGAGATTGCTAGTGCTGTGGGCATCTCGACTGAACGGGTACGTAATATTTTGCATAAACATTTGGACATGAGAAAGCTATCCGCACGATGGGTGCCGCGATTGCTCACGCTTGACCAAAAACGGAATCGTGTGAAGTGTTGCAAGGATAATTTGCAGCTGTTCCAGAAGAATCCGGAGGACTTTAAGCGTCGTTTCGTCACTGTGGATGAAACATGGATACATTACTATACTTCTGAGACTAAACAACAATCTAAAGAATGGGTTACCAAGGGGGAATCTGCACCAAAAAAGGCGAAGACCGTTCCTTCGGCCGGAAAGGTTATGGCGACTGTCTTGTGGGATTCGCAAGGGATAATCCTCATCGACTATCTGGAAAAGGGTAAAACTATTACAGGTGAATATTATTCATCGTTATTGGACCGTTTGAAAACCGAGCTGCAAGAAAAACGCCCGCGATTGGCCTACAAGAAAGTCCTTTTCCATCACGACAACGCACCAGCACACACCTCAGCAGTTGTGGTCGCAAAATTAATGGAAATAGGATTCCAACTCGTTTCACATCCCTCCTATTCTCCAGACCTGGCTCCCTCGGACTACTATTTGTTCCCCAATTTGAAGAAATGGCTGGCGGGACAAAGATTTTATTCAAACGAGGAGGTGATTGCAGACACTAATGGATATTTTGCAGACTTGGACAAATCCTATTATTCGGAAGGGATCAACAAACTAGAACTTCGTTGGACGAAGTGTATAAGCCTAAAAGAGACTATGTCGAAAAATAAAAAAGGTTTACCCCAAACACATAAGTAGTTTTTATTTTTGCACGGACTTTTCAAACCAGCCTCGTATTTTATAAATATAAATATATTTTAACTTAAGCCTAATTCAGTTTCACTATCATTGTCATCAGCTGAGGTAATTATTAGTGGTTTTATATTATTTACATAAATATATAAATCTTCAACTTCAACAACGTGCCGAATGGAATTCTTCCAGCTTTCAAAAGGTATATCATTTATAACTTTTTTTTACTAATTAAACCAATGATACGCTTAAAGTAGGAGAAACATTTTGTACCCGTAATTTTGATTTAACTTGTTGCCAAATATGTTCAATTGGATTAAACACACAATAATACGGAGGAAGCCGCAAAACAGTGTCCCATTTTCTCAGCCATACTATCACGATTAATAGTCTTTCAAAACTTCCAAAAGATTACCTTTTTTATAACTAAAGTCAAAATAAATGTCATTTTCTAACATATATTTTCATATTTTCGATTTGGGGTTGGGTGCATTAGGAACCTTATTTAGTAGGCGGCTATGGTAACTTGCATTGTCCATAACCATAACACTCTTTTCGGGAACATTTGGCAAAAGGGCATTTTGAAACCAATTTTCAAAAAGTTCTGCGGTCGTGTCTTCGTGATAGTCCAAACTAGAATCTTTTATGTTTTTTTGTAGATAATAATAGACAATTTGAAACCCAGTCCTTTTCTTGAAAATAAGTATGTCGCAAGATTTGGAATCTTTTTGACTCCATCACTACTTGCTTTTTGTTGATTTTTCGGAACGTGATCCCATTCTTAAGAGAATTCTGTGAAGGGTTAATAGGCCACAATGTATATTGGTCCCGTCCCGCACCAGTTTTAATTTTATTTTGTCTAGTGTCGGCACCAACTGCTCTTCATACATAGAATATATTTTTCTCCTGATGACGTCTTTTTCATAATCGTCTA
The DNA here is from genome assembly GCA_019049505.1 of Pachyrhynchus sulphureomaculatus. Lineage (NCBI taxonomy): Eukaryota > Metazoa > Arthropoda > Insecta > Coleoptera > Curculionidae > Pachyrhynchus > Pachyrhynchus sulphureomaculatus. Next base: position 96,266,664 of record CM032455.1, read on the forward strand.
CATTTGAAAATCTTTCGGTTTTTTCCTGTTCCTGAGTGATGGTTTTCCTATAATACCCTTAATCGTAGAAATTGGGGTTTTTGTTAGTTCACTGGTTGTAAAGCACTTTGCTTATTCAAATTTCTTTTTACGAAACTGTCGTAAACATTTTTCACTATTTGTTTAGCATCAAGTGGTAAATGTTTTCTCTTGCGATAACTTCTATTGCAATTTTCCCACCGACGCCACATAATTAAAATAGAACCGTTACGTCGTAAGTTATAAGTAAAACTAAAAATAAAAATAATAAAAAGTATCTTTGGAATCTTAATGGGGACCTGTGGTCATTAGCCCTATGTTATCAAATACTTAAAGGGCTCCAAACCGGGTAGCCAGGTAGTAAATATATAGGTAAAAATAGATCCAATATGATTGCAGGTGCAAGTGAGGGAGGTATACAAAGCAGGTAAAATAAAAATACGTTTATCGTAATACCTGGCAACTATGCACAAAATCTTAATAGGGTCGTTTATTGCCCCCTTGGAAAAGCAAAAAGGTTAAGATCTTATATCTTGGGATTTACTTTACCTGCTTACTGGTCCGTAAGTTTTGGCAAGTATCAATCAGATAAACACTGTTTTATCAAAGAATTAGCATTTCATTACCATACACTTACGACCCTTCAGAAAATATTGAAAAGGTTTATTGGAGAAAATAATTCTTTTTCAAACTATACGTTGTTTTTCTTTTGGAAACATTGTAAAAAAGAAAGCTGCACAAGGATATTTAAGTTTTGTTCCAGAATTGCACTCATGGAAGTATCGGATGCATCTGGTATAAGGTTAGTTTCTGCATTTGAGCTGATTATGATTCAATACCAAATAGCAGGCTTATTTTCGCCTAATTTTGCTTTAACATTCACAAGTAAGACAATTTATAGGTCTAAGATGTAAGCTCAGTTTAGTGTAAGATGATTAAAAAAACCAGTCCTGTTTTAGAAGATTGGAGGAACTTATTTTTTGTATCTATCCTATTTATTACTAATATGTCATTCATATAATGATAACAAAAAACAAGATGTCGAGCAAGTTCATGTAAGAACATATGTTGGAAATGTTATTACCTAAGTTATGACCATAAACATAATGTAGAAAAATATTGAAATATTTTATATGTAATACAAATAGCTCGTCTCGGTATGCCTTTTATATTTACAAGAATCTTTTGATACGAGGGTTGTACGATAAGTACCTGGTTTAAATAAGAAATAAACATTTTTATGTGTAAAATTTATTTTATTTTTCAACATAGTCTCCATTAAGCTCTATCCACTTAGTCCAACGTTTCTCTATCTTTTGTATAGTCATTTGTTTCAGTAATCGCCTCATCGTTTGAGCCAATTTTTTCCCGCTGAGCCATTTTTTCATATTGGGAAATAGGAAATAATCGCTAAGGGCTAAATTTGGCGAGTATGGTGGATGTGGAAACAATTCGTATCTTAACTCAAGAAATTTTTCCATGGTGTTGACACAAGTATGTACGCGCGAAATTTCTTAATGAAAGCATCGAAACCAGTACTCACATGTTTTTATCGATGGAATATAATTACCACAGGTTTCCGACAGCAATCGATGACTTTCAGCAGCAATTTTCTTCGAATTAAACAAGAAAAGTAACGCTTCCCGCAAATGGTGTTTTGTTGGCACGTAATTCGACATATTCAATGATCAAAAAAATATGTTGGGTACACTTCGGCAAAATAACATATACTAAAAATTAAAGTCTAATGCTGGTGGTTCACCATGAATATATCAACAGTATGCTCCGATGTTATATACAGTCCCTGGCCAAATTATTAGACGCACTGCAAGATTTCATGTAAAATATTAATTACCGAGTGATATTGTACCGTTTTATTATTTTAAATTGATTTGTTTTTTATTTTTATATTATCCAATCAATTACCTATTTATTTGACATAAATAAAACAGCATTAATTTAGAAAAGCATAAGTTTATTAAGTTTTAAAGAAAAGTGAAATTAATGTTAGTAAAAGTCAATATTTAGTTGAGCCACCTTTAGCCGCTATCAAAGCTTTAATTCTGCGCGGCATGCTATCAATGCAAGATTGTACTGTCTCCTGCATTTGAGGATGATGATTCCACACATGAATAATCTTTTCTAGGAGCTGGGTTTTGTTGGTAATCACATCTTTAGCCACTTCTCTTTTCATCAGCTCCCACACATTTTCAATGGGGGCCACCAATCCAACAGAGGGATATTTTTTTCTGCCAAAAAAGCTTTAACAGACCGAGCAGTGTGGCAGAGAGTTCCATCTTGCATGAAAGTGAATGGTTCCCCATTTGGAAACCATTCTCTGAGCTGCGGAATCAACCGATTTTGTAATACTTCTTTGTACTGATCTTGCCTCATTATTCCTTTGACGACGTACAGACGTCCAGTGCCCTTGCCGCTGATGACTGACCAAATCATCACTTTGGTAGGATGTTTAACCGTCGGGACGACACAATCAGGATAAAACTTTTCTCCATGACGACGACGCACATACTGAGCTTTATTCTGCAAAATTTCGAATGTGCTTTCGTCACTGAAGCAGACCTGTCAAAAATAGGAAAAATATATAAACTTCCATGTTTATTTGCTTTATTTAACTGAAAATGATAATAATGTATCAATTATTGATTAAATTGTTGTATCTTACCGATCTCCAGAAGTCCACATCTTTGTCTTGCCATTGTTTGGCCCACTTCAGGCGCTTTGCTTTCATTGCAGCTGTTAACTTGGGCTTCCTGGCGGGGCGACAGGCCTTAAAATCTAATTCTTTCAATTTTCTTCGAACAGTGCGCTAGCATCCTGGAGTTGTGATTTTATTACCTTTGTGGTAGCAAATCTGTTTTCTACACAAATTTTCTTCAAACATCTCTCTGACCGTGGAGTGAAAATTGGTTTTCTACCGCATCTTTTCTTTCTTTTCGGGCTTAATTCCTTCCCTGACTCAATTTTCTTTTTTATGCGTCGTACACTAGCTTCAGAAACCTCCAATCTTCGTGATATTTCTCGGTTTGTAAATGTTTTCGCAATCACAAGGGCCTTCACTTCAGCTTTTTTACGTGGTGAAAGATCGCCTTTCCTATCCATAATGAAAATAGTCCAATTACTTTTTTAAAACACTGCATACAAAATAAACTAATAACTGAGTAGTATAAAACTGTTAAACAAACAATCACAGTCCATAAAACCACAGAAACACGTCCGTACCTGACTCGATTCCGATCGCGACTGATACAGGTTTGTACTTGTTTACGTTCATGTATCACTTTGTCAACACAGTGTTGCCATATGTTAAAAATAAATACAAATATGTAGTCTACAACAATTCTTTTAAATAAAAATCAATAATATTGTAATTTAAATATACCATTATTGCATAAAAACCCTTAAGAAACATAAAATTACTAAAAAAAATACAGTGCGTCTAATAATTTGGCCAGGGACTGTAATACAAGTTACCCCCTGTCTTAAAAATTCCTGAAACTTAAGTAATACTCCTTATATTTATTTTTAAATTCAGTGAAATTTTTATTTCACAATATAGCTTTTACTGAAATAAATCATAAAATTGGGTCCTAATTCAAAGTGGGGCAGTTTTACATTTGTCATTAATACGTTTTGTCTGGGTAAAATCTGACTCTATAGAGGCTTGTCGAGGATTTCGAGACACTAAAGTAGTGTTTTCTTTAGTTAAGATCTCCAAAAAATATAATGAAAAGTATTGGTGGATATTGGTGGTGATAAAGATGTATTGGTGGAAATGTCACTTGACTACTCACTACTTACTAGTAATCTTGCAACCTATGTACCATAAACTTCAGTTCAGTACTTCTTCATTTGTGACCCTATCTACACGTACTTAGCTTATCTTTATTACCTAAGCCATGACGTTACGGCTACTTTTATTACTACGTTTATGTTTATTGTTTATTTATTAACACAATGTATCATTAGAATAAACGGTTTATTTATACCAGGCTGAGTTTAATATTTAAATGATTCGTGCAACAGCAGATGTAGTTAAGTTTTCCTCAAGGTCAAAATCAAATAAACTAGCGTAAAAAACTAGTTCATATTGATCAGTAGATTGGTTGTGAATAATAGAATTTATAATTCGCTCGTCAAAATAGAAAGTCTAAATAAGGATTGAAACCGCACAAATGAAAAACATGAGTAGTTAAATAACAAGTTATTTATATGTAAACTGATTTGATTCTAAAAATAATGTGTGTATATTACCGGCAAATTGTAAAATTCAGGCATTCTATAGAATGCCGGGCTCGTTTAGGCAATGTATGAAATATTTTCTTTTTCTTTAACTATTATATACTTTGCCTAGGTAATCTACAGAATGCCTAGGAATTCTATAGAATGCCGATAATACATTAGGTAAAGTATAAAATGAAAGACAAATTACCATAGCGTTGAACGTATAGCCGGCAATGTGTATAATAGATACTGAAAATAATAAGCATTAACTGCTACTCATATTACGGGTGGCGGAGGAACGCGGTTGGTGTGAATTCAATACATTTTAACATGAACTAACCCCAACTAAGCTGAAATTTTAAAATTCTTTACTTAGCCGTTTTGAAAAAGTTCATTTAAAAATTAAAAATGGAAAATTTCGAAATAAACATAATTTTCTACATTAATAATGCTCATTGAATTTATTTAAAATATATTTACATCGTATATATATATATATATATATATATATATATATATATATATATATATATATATATATATATATATATATATATATGATATTATTGCAACTGTCTATAATACTATACGTGAAAACCATTTGAAAATGATATTAAAGCGTTTAACTTCTAGTTTCATAACCTAATATATGTTTATATATTTTTTTTTATCTCTATATTTACTCATCGAGGTTTTTTTTTTATGGGTCTGGCACACGTGCTACAGGGAAGTCCCTAAACCGCTACACGTGTGCGGAGAAAGCGATTCACGTTGTTCTTGAATCGCTGTAAATTGTACTCGGTGGGAAACACAATCCTGGGCAAATTATTCCAAAGGGATGATATTCTCCATATAAATGACGTTGTACGAGGAGTAACAAGCTTAACTCATACGGATGTGAAGTATTAGCGCGACGTGTACTTCTAACATGCATCGCTCTGGGAGAAATTAAGCGGGCAACAACCTTCCATGAAAATACTTGTAGAATAGGCTCAAGTCGCTAACCGTTCTTCGATGTTCCAGTGAACCAAGGCCTCCTGTCAGTTCCGGGTCTGCAATCAGCCGAACAGCTCTTCTCTGAACAGAATCCAACAAATGCAGTGTGTGTTTGGGAGCGGGGTCCCAAACATGGGAGCAGTATTCCATAGTTGGTCGAATTTGAGCTTTCTAAAGAATTAACAGTTGTGGAGTGTAAAGCTTTCTGGTTCGAAATAATTTTCCCAACTTTTCAGAAGCTCTCCTCGCTATGCCTGCAACATGTTCATGCCAGGACATATTTGCTCCCAAATTAACGCCTAACAAATTGAGTGACGATGTTAGAGGAATGGAGTGCCCCGACATAACTATGTCGGGTTCAGCAACGTTAACTTTTTTAGAAAAAACTGCCGCCTGGGTTTTTGTAGCGTTAAATTCCACTTGGTTACTGTCACCCCAAGATAGAATTTCTTCCAGGTCTTTGTTAAGTTGAATGACTTCCTGCTCTCTGCGGATATTCGTCTGAGTAGCCGATGTCCGAGCGTTCAAAGTGAATGAAGATATAAGCGTTCTGTCATCTGCAAAGCTCTAGGCACTGTCTAGTTTGCGGTGAAACCTATAGCAATTTTGATAAAGAAGAATTGATAGAATATATATTATATATTGATAGCCTTTTCCATAACTTTCGATATTATTGAAAGCAGTGCGATTGGTCGGTAGTTATTTGGCAAGGTCTTGTTGCCTTTTTTAGGTACCGGCTGAACTGTGACACATTTCCAGGAGGAAGGAAATATTCTCTTTATGTAGGATTGGTTGAAAAGTCTGTAGAAAACTGGTGTTAGTTCTCTCGCACAATTTTTGAGAACTATGGCAGGTATTCCGTCAGCGCCAGAAGCCTTTTTAGTGCCAAGCATCATCAAAATACATTTTATGATACGCAGTCTGAAGACAATATCGAGCATCCTTGACTGCACTATGGGAATAGTAGGTGGTATTTTTCCTTGGAAATCGACAGTAGAATGTGAAGCAAAGAGTTCAGCCAACAAGTTCGCTCTCTCAACAGGTGTCGTTCCAATAGAATTATCTGGCCGTGTGAGTGGTGGTATGGTCGATTTGGTGAAATTTTGACTAACTGCCTTAGCGACTGACCAAAAGGACCTGGAATTGTTGGGATAGGCGAGAAGTTTGTTTCTAATCCGTTGATTGTGTGGCTCCTTGGTTTCGTCGATAATTTCTTTGCATCTGTTCCTGGAACGAAGAAAGGTGTTACGATTTATGGTATTAGGATTTTCACGCCATTGTCGGTATACAAGATGTTTAGAAGCAACAGCTTCTTTGCATTTTCGGTCAAACCAAGGCTTGCCGTTGGAAGGGCATTTCTTCGAAAAAGGGATGTAAGCCTCCATACCGGCCAAAATAACATCGGAAACCTCCCTGACGCAGTCAGATGTAGTGGCAAATCTTGCGCCGTTTAGGCGCTTCTCTGTCACTGATTGGTAGGATACTCGATATCAAAAGTAGTTTATGATCGGAAGAACCTAACAGCGGATTTACGCTGACCGTGTAAATCTCCGGATTGGTGGTTAAAAACAGATCAAAAAAACTGGCGAACGCCCCGTCTCGATCAGGGATCCGTGTTGGCTCGTCAATAAGCTAAGTTAAGCCACAACTGATTGAAAATGATTCGGCTTCACGACCTTGTCCGTCGGTAGTATTTGAGTATTTAAGCTAGTTGATGTTGTGGACATTAAAGACGTCCAGGATGGCAATTTCGGCATTTGGATAGTTAATTTGTAAATGATTGATGGTGTCTGCAAGAGAAGCGAAAAGTATTCTAAAGTTAGTATCACTTGGTGGTCGATAGAGGATACAGATGAACCTTGTGGTTGATTGAGTCGTTATTTTTAACCACACAACATCAAAGTTTGGACGCTCCAGAGCCTCTTCTCGTTGGATAGAAAGGTCGCTTCTGACAAAAAGACAGATTCCAAAGTTACGCCTAAATCGGGAATAGAAGTCGTACCCAGGTTAAAGATAGTTGACTGTGCTGGTCGATGAACTGACCTTGGTTTCACAGAGAGCCAGTACATGAGGTTTATATTACAGGTGTTGGTGCACTGAATTTATGTTAGAGTTTAAACCACGTTTGTTGCAAAAATCCATTTTAAAATTCTGATCTCTGCATGTCGACGCCCCTGAACCCGCCCCCACCCGGAGATCCGAACGGGGGGCTATTTTACCTCCGGAATTTTTTGTATCCAGGCGCCTCATCATGCTATTTGGTCCCACAGTCCGGGACATCGGCACAGCCACGAAACGTTAAGCAACTTCACGCAGCCTAAGCCGATGCGATGGTATCACATCGGGCGATGCTGGTGGGATTTGCGCATCTACCATCTAGGTTGTTCTTTAAGTCACCTCCTACGACAGGCAGAACGTACCGGGGGAGATATCCTATCCCCCCCCCATGGGAGCGGGATAGAATATCTTGCTTATTTTGACGTAATTGCTAATTACGTCAAAATAAGAATATTATATATCTATAGTACAACATTTAATGTCTTCCTTCTTTTTTGGATAAAGAAATAGCTACCTCAGACGGTTTTTTGTCAACAATTTTTTTTTTCTCAATGTTTTTTAATAAATCACATACTAAATGCCCTTTTTGTTTCGGAAGCAGAGTATCACTTATATATCTTTTTAAATTTTCGAAATTATTTGAACGGCAGCAAAAATGAGACTTTCCTCATGTCAATTTCATAGTATATTTTAGACAATACTTTGCAACTGTTTCTTTTGTTTCCACTTTGGATTTACTGTTTAAAAAAATATATGTAATGGTTTTCGCGCTAAATTACACAAACCAAATTCACATAATCTTTCTTCTTGAGATCTCGTATTTCTATGCGATGTTTTAAATGTTGAATAATTAGGTAATTTTTTTAATAGCCTCATAAACTAAGTTTTACAAGAAGTGCAAATTACTGTGGGAAGAAGTTTATCGTCTGAGGCGAAATTTATGGCTTTTAAAATATTATCTTCTAAAATCCAACAACTTTAATAATTTCAAACATAATAAACATAATTCTTGACTTTCTTCATGAGTGAGGCCACAATCTTTTCATTTTTTAGTGTTCCGTACGGAACACTTATAGGATCACTTCAGTGTCTGTCTGTCTGTCTGTCACACCCGATTTTCTCCGAAACTATTTGACATAGAAAGTTGAAATTTGGTATTAATATAGAAATTGGTGGCCTCATCAGAGCCGTATACTTTTGAAAGTTAAATTTTGACTTAAGGGGTTAGTTTTGAGTGGTGAAATCGGGTGTGTTGTCAAATGAAAGCTTGTGAAAACACGAGTTATATATATATATATATATATATATATATATATATATATATATATATATATATATATATATATATTTAATACTTGCGCACACTTTTCTTTGTATTATTTTTAAAAAATCGTGAAAAATCGCTGGCCCCCTACCTTATCTCGAAAAGTACTGATCAAACAATTTTGAGAAAATTCTGGAATATTCTCCACGGGGTATAGATTCAACGAAAATTATCACTAGTGTATTATCTTTAATAATTTATTTGGTATATAAAAAAAGCGACAATTTCAAGGTCATCAGTTTTCAGTGAAGATTGAAAACAAACTTTGTTGAAAACTCATTTGGGGCGTGTTTTCTGAAGTCACTGATCATTTTATACCACCGTAACAAAATTTTTTATTTTAAAAGCAATTAACGTACGGAGCACTAATTGTGCAAGTTCAACTTGCAATTGACCGGTTATTTTTTAAACATTTGGAGAATTAAATAATAATATACTAAGGCAAAGAAATAGACAACTGTTATTTTCTAGAACTGTATACCCAGCCAACTTAAATTCAACTAATAACATTATTAACCTCACTCAAACTAGAATCAAATATCTACCACTTGCACGTTTAAATAATGTAAAAATTAACTTTGATTTTTGAACTGGAATTTTAAAAAATCTTAAAATGACCATCATTTAGGTTCTAGAGCACTAATAAACTTCTACCACGTCTCAAATTAATGGTTTTCACGTACACTATTGTAGACAGTTGCAATAATTCATAATATATATATAAAATGCAACGTCTCTCTGTCTGTCTGCCCGTTAGTGCGCTTATCACTGGAGAACTACTTACGTTAGGTAACATAAGGAATAAGCAGTGATGTTAATAGTGAATCAAGTCGGAAAAAAGTTTGGCACTAGTGCGTTCTCTTGCAATACACTACCTAAACCATTAAATATGAAACAATATAAAAAGAATATCTATACTATATGTAAAATGCAATATATCTTGGTCTGTCTGTCTGTCCGTTAGTGCGCTTATTACTCGAGAATCACTTATCCGATTTACGTGTTTTTTTTTTTAATTCATACATTTGTTCTCTGGCCAGGTTATCTACAATTTTCTATAATCTGTATCAAATGCAATGTCTCTGTCTGCCTGTCTGTATGTCCGTTAGTGCGCTGATCACTCGAGAACCACTTATTCGATTTACGTGCATACATACATATGTTCTCTAGCCAGGTTATAGGATATATTTTATTACGTTAGATAACATAAGGACTAAGCAGGGTCGATAATAGTGAAACAAGCGGAAAAAAAAAGTTTACCGCTAGCGCGATATCTTGCAATACACTGCCTAAACCATTAAATATGGAACAATATCAGGTAGTAAAGAACATAATATATGCAATATCTCTCTGTCTGTCTATTCGTTAGTGCGCTCATGACTTGAGAACCACTTATCCGACTTACATGTTTTTTTTTTTAATTCATACATTTGTTCTCTGGCCAGGTTATCTATAATCTTCTATAATATATATATATATATATATATATATATATATATATATATATATATATATATATATATATATATATATATATATATATATATATATATATATATATATATATATATATATATATATATATATATATATATATATATATATATATATATATATATATATATATATATATATAAAATATATAACGCAAAGTCTCTTTGTCTGTCTGTTTGTCCGTTAGTGCGCTTATCACTCAAGAACCACTTATCCGATTTACATGTTTTTTTTTTAATTCATACATATGTTCTCTAGCCAGGTTAGATAATAATAATAATGATCTATGTAGTATATATAAAACGCATTGTCTTTCTGTCTGTCCGTTAGTGAGTGTGCTTATCATTCGAGAACCACTTATCCGATTTAAGTTTTTTTTTTTAATTCATACATTTGTTTTTAATTCTTAATATTCATCAAAAAAATCTATAATATATAAAACGCAACGTGTCTCTGTCTGTCTGTCCGTTAGAATGCTTAACACTCCAGAACATCTTATCCGATTTACGTGTTTTTCTGTAAAATACATATGTTTTCTGGCCAGGTTATAGGCTATATTTTATTATGTTAGGTAACATAGGGAATAAGCAGTGACGATAATAGTGAATCAAGTCCACGCGAGCGGAGCCGCGGGCACGGCTAGTATCATATAAATATGATGTAAATATCTTTTAAATAAATTCAATGAGCATTATTAAGGTAGAAAATTATGTTTATTACGTAATTTTCCATTTTTAATTTTTAAATGAACTTTTTTCGAAATGGCTCAGCAAAAAATTTTAAAGTTGTTTACACATGCCCTGTATTACTACACTAATCCATTACCGTCGGAAAATTTGGAGTGGTCGCCGATGTCATTAAAACCTGTTTCAGGCCCACCGTGAATAGGTATAAAATAAAAGACAAATTACTATATTCATATCTTTTGTTTCAATTCAAAATTAACAATATTAAAATAATCTGCTCTCTATAAAAAGAATGCGCAGGGAAATGAAAATAGAGACTTCGGCAATCTTTGAAAAATTAAACGTTCTCCTTATTTTTAAAATAAACGTGTTTTTTTAACTTTAAAAAAGACTAGTTTAGGTTAGTTAATGTTATAACGTGTTGACTTTACTCTTAGCGCGCTAATTCGCCACTCGCAACATGAGTAATAGTTAATGCTTACTGTTTTCAATATCTATTATAGACAATGTTGAGTGTACGTTAGGTATTCTATGCCTATGCAAAGAATAAAATAAAGGGTATTTAATACTCTGCCGAGATCACCACATTGACAATATAAAATAAACCTTTTTTTTTTTCTCTTTAAAAGAAAGGAAAATTGATTTGATTTTTAAAATTAAAAAAAAGTAGTGCTATAATTAAGCTGGCCCGCAACTTTCAGATGTACTATCTGGCAATTCCAGTCATAAATAGAGTAAAATTAGTAATTAACTAATACAAATAATTACTTAATAATAATAATTCTTCAGGTTTGAACTAACCTGAACTAATTTATTGCGATAAGATACAACAAATTGTATCTTTGCTCTGCTAATCTAAAAACATACCTGCAGCCCGTCAAGGATTTTTGAGACCACAGAGCGAAAGAGGATTGTCCATCTAAGCTGGTAACAATTACCCTCAGGCATTCTACCCTACGTATATAAAAATTAGCATCATCTACTAAAAATGAACAAAGCCGATCGAAAGTCATGGAAAAGGTTATCAATCAGCATCTTCTAAAATATCTTGAACGATTCAATATTATTAGCGATCACCAATATGGCTTTCGTAAACATAGATGAACTAGAGATCTTCTGACTTATGTAACACATGTTTGGAACAACGCAATTGAACACTTTTTCATTAATTGGGGACGACGATATGAAAGACTTCAATAACTACTATAACTATATGAGGAAAAATGGCACCTATGGAACGAGCCTAGAGATACTTGCCCTCTCGGAAACCCAGAATAGCAACTTTCATATCTTCTCAAAACAACGAAGAACAAGAGATACAAAAATAACTTTTAGGGACAAGCCAACAATAATAAGCGCAAGAAAACACACCGAAACTATTTACCTTCTACTAACAGGCAACCCAATGTCGGGACACTTTGAGCTTCTGACACCACAAAACACTAAAAACATCCCAAACAACAGTAGACCAATAAAAGAAGCATCGGGCGAGCGACGTAACGGTCGAGGACGTCGCGGGAAAGGGCAGCTCGACCAAAACGATGAAAACCGGGCAACTGACAATGGACCTGCCAAAAGTGTTGTGCCGGCGAGTAAGCCGACACCCACCAAGGCGGGAAAATCAAGGCAACGCATGAGTTATACTACAGGAACAAACGAACATACCATGCGTTGCTTTAATAAAAGCACAAGTCCTGACAAAGAAACCACTGAGAAGGGAATCACTCGCCGCCTAGACCCACCACCATCAATCCCAAACGCAACCGACGAAGTATTTAATCAAAAACTCCCGCAAAGACAAAGAAATCCCAACAGCACAAAACCAAAATTCAAATGGCAAATAAGAATAGAAAACCAAATCAACAACATCAGGAGATATCTAGGACACCTTACCCAGTTTATCAACGGGAACGTGTCCAAACGAGTCACACACAGTATAAACAAGATCAAGTCCGGATCTCCCAACAGAACACTGCCAGAAATCCTGGATACTCTGAAACAAAAATTATCCGTATATGCCGCAAGACTTCGTAGATACAAAGAACCAAACGGGAGGAAAGATACCAACAACCTCTTCCGAAGAAGCCAAACACAGTTCTACCGGAAAATTATGCACAGCAAACAGACAGCAGTGACCGAACCACCAAACAAACAAGAACTCATAGATCATTGGAAAAGTATCTGGTCACAACCCAAACTACCCAATAATAACACCTCCTTGATCAAAGCCAAAGAAGGCAAAGATAAACATGTGACAGAACAGGAAAATTCCACATTAACTACTGTGGGACCAAAGAGCATGATGAGGCGCCTGGATGCAAGAAGTTCCGGAGGTGGAATGGCCCCCCGTTCGGATCTCCGGATGGGGGCTGGTTCGGAGGCGTCGACTTGCAGACATCATAATTTTAAGATAGATTTTTGCAACATACGAGGTATAAACTCGAACATAAATTCAGTGCATCAACACCTGCAATCAGATAAACCTCATGTACTCGCTCTATGTGAAACCAAGGTCAGTCCATTGACCAGCACGGTCAACTATCTTTATCCTGGGTACGACTTCTATTCCCGATTTAGGCGTAACTTTGGAATCTGTCTTTTTGTTAGAAGCGACCTCTCCTGTCAACGAGAAGAAGCTCTGGAGCCCCCAATCTTTGATGTTATGTGGTTAAAAATAACGACTCAACAAACCACAAGGTTCATCTGTATCCTGTATCGACCACCAAGTGATACCAATTTTCGAACACTTTTCGCTTCTCTTGCAGACACCATCGATCATTTACAAAGTAACTATCCAAGTGCCGAAATTGCCATCCTGGGCGACTTTAATGTCCACAATATCAACTGGCTCAAATATTCAAATACTACCGACGAACAAGGTCGTGAAGCTGAATCATTCTCAATCAGTTATGGCTTAACTCAGCTTATTGACGAACCAACACGGATCCCTGATCGAGACGGGGAGTTCGCCAGTCTTCTTGATCTGTTTTTAACCACCAATCCGGAGATTTACACGGTCGCCGTAAATCCGCCGTTAGGTTCTTCCGACCATAAACTGCTTTCGACATCGAGTATCCTGCCAATCAGTGATAGAGAGGCGCCTAGGCCGCGCAAGATTTGGCACTACAAATCTGCTAAATGGGAAGATCTCATGGAATACTTTCGAACTTTCCCTTGGATGAACATTTGTTTTCGATCCGATAACCCATCTGACTGTGCTAGGGAGGTCTCCGATGTTATATTGGCTGGTATGGAAGCTTACATCCCTTTTTCGAAGAAATGCTCCTCCAACGGTAAGCCTTGGTTCGACCGAAAATGCAAAGAAGCTGTTGCTTCTAAACATGTTGCCTACCGACAATGGCGTGAAAATCCTAACACCGTAAATCGAAACATCTTTGTTCATGCCCGGAACAGATGCAAGGGAACTATCGACGAAACCAAGGAGGCACACAATCAACGAATTAGAAACAAAGTTCTCGCTTGTCCCAACAATTCCAGGTCCTTTTGGGCAGTCGCTAAGGCAGTTAGTCAAAATTTTACCAAATCCACCATACCACCACTCACACGGCCAGATAATTCCATTGCAACCACACCTGTTGAGAGAGCGAACTTGTTGGCTGAACTCTTTGCTTCATATTCTACTGTCGATTTCCAAGGAAAAACACCACCTACTATTCCCATATTGCAGTCAAGGATGCCCGATGTTGTCTTCAGACAGCGCATCATAAAGCGTATTTTAATGAAGCTAGACACCAAGAAGGCTTCTGGCGCTGACGGAATACCTGCCATAGTTCTCAAAAACTGTGCAAGGGAACTAACACCAGTTTTCTGTAGACTTTTTAACCTATCCTACAGAAAGGGAATATTTCCGCCCTGCTGGAAATGTGCCACGGTTCAGCCGATACCTAAAAAGGTAAGAAGACCTTGCCAAATAACTACCGACCAGTTGCACTGCTTTCAATAATATCGAAAGTCATGGAAAAGGTTATCAATGAGCATCTACTAAAATATCTTGAACGATTCAATACACAACAGGAGATCTTCTGACTTATGTAACACATGTTTGGAACAACGCAATTGAACACTTTGGAGAATCTCGAGCAGTTGCTCTTGACATATCCAAGGCATTCGACCGTGTTTGGAATGATGGACTGTTGGCTAAGTTGCGCTCTTATGGTATGTCTGAAAGGTTTTTTTGTGGCTCTCATGTTTCCTCAGAGAGCGTTCTTTATGAGTGGCGGTCGACGGATTTCTTTCTAACACCCTCACTATCAACGCCGGTGTGCCCCAGGGCTCCATACTGTCTCCTACACTCTTTCTCATTTACATTAACGATCTGCTGAAAAAGACCGGGAATCCAATCTATAGCTTTGCAGATGACAGTACGCTTGTCTCTTCATTCATCTTGAACGCTCGGACATCGGCTGCTCAGGCGAATATCCGCAGACAGCAGGAGGTCGTTCAACTTAACAAAGACCTGGAAGAAATTCTATCTTGGGGTGACAGTAACCAAGTGGAATTTAACGCTACAAAAACCCAAGCGGCAGTTTTTTCTAAAAAAGTTAACGTTTCTGAACCCGACATAGTTATGTCGGGGCACTCCATTCCCCTATCATCGTCGCTCAAGTTGTTAGGCGTTACTTTGGGAGCAAATATGTCCTAGCATGAACATGTTGCAGGCTTAGCAAGGAGAGCTTCTCAAAAGTTAGGAATATTATTTCGAACCAGAAAGCTTTACACTCCACAACAACTGTTAATTCTTTACAAAGCTTAAATGCGACCAATTATGGAATACAGCTCCCATGTTTGGGGCTCCGCTCCCAAACATACACTGCATTTGTTGGATTCTGTTCAGAGAAGAGCTGTTCGTTTGATTGGAGACCCGGAACTGACCGCTGGAACATCGAAGAATGGTTGGCGACTTGAGTCTGTTCTACAAGTATTTTCATGGAAAGTGTTCGAAGGATATGGCCCACTTTATTCCTCCCAAAGCGGTGCATGTTAGAAATACACGTCGCGATGGTGCTTCACATCCGTATGAGTTTCAGCTTGTTACTCCGCGTACAACGATTTTCAATCAGTCTTTTATATGGAGAACATCATCCCTTTGGAATAATTTGCCCAGCGATGTGTTTCCCAGCGAGTACAATTTACAACGATTCAAGAACAACGTGAATAGCTTTTTCAGCACTACATGCCGCTCCTGGAGCGCTTTAGAGACTTCCCTGCAGCACGTGTGCTAGATCCATAAAAAAAATGAACGAAGTCCATATTTTAGTAGTAATGCGCTGGTTTCCTGTTTATCAATCCATCTCGGGATACATTTTTCCGTCTCATGGCTCATTAGCTCATATAGGATCGACAAACAATAGACCAAAACTTGCAGTACTAACGAAACATCGCTATAAGATATAACAAATTGTATCTCTGGCTGGTGAAAGCCTAAAATATACAAGCAAAAACCTGCCCTCCGTCAGAGGATTTTAAGGCTACAGACCGACAATCAGACTTTGATCATTTTAAGTAGTTGATGCGGATATACGTAGGGTAGAACACTGACGATCGCGCCGCAGGACAGAAATTAGTGTCAGCTTAAATGGATAATAGTAGCTTATCCGTACCGCAAATTTTCAAACAGCCTCCACAAAATAAATTAGGTGTAATCTTGGACTTCACATATGTCCATAGGCAGAAAATTAAATCTATTGACACTGTAAAAATATATGAAACAGCAACACATAAATTTTGATTCGGACATAAATATATAACGAGATAAATATAGAAAAAAACCTAGACGTTTACCAACCTGTCGCACTGATTTCAGTAATATCGAGACTTAAGAAGAAGGCTAGCAGGATTTATTAAAATATTTGGAAGGATATTAATAGTGGTCATCAATATGGCTGTCGGAAGGTCAGCGGGAAATCGTCTAACTTATGTCACACATATTTGGAACAACGGAATTGAATATCTTTTAGAGAATCTCGAACGGTTGTACTTAATATACCGAAGATATTTCACCGTGATTGGCAGGTCGGATTGTTGGCTAAACTATACTTTTATCGTATTTCTGAAAGCTTTTGTTTATGATTGACGTGTTTCCTCAGAGAGCGTTCTTTACGGGTGGCAGTTCACGGATTTCTATCTGAGGCAGGTATGCCCCAAGACTCTATACTATCTCCTACTCTCGTTTCCTTTTATATTAACGATTTTCTTTAAACAATCAAGAATTTAGTCCACAGCTTTGCTCATGACAGTACGCTTGTTCCTTTATTTACTTTGCACGTTCGAACATTAGCTACTTCACGGATATTAGGAAGTCGTTCAATTTAACGAAGACCTGGAAAAAATTCTGTATTGGGATGACAATAACCAAATAGAATTTAACGTTGCAAAAACCCAGGTAGCAGTTTTTTCTTAAATGAGTTAATGTTACGGAATCCGTCATATGTAGTTATGTCGGAACACTCCATTCGTCCAGCATCGTCAATCAAGTTGCCGGGCGTTAACTTGGGAGGAAATATGTCTTGGCATGAATATGTTGCATGCATAGTAAAAAGAGCTTTTCAAAACCTAGGAATATTATTTCATACTAGAAAGCTTCTTACTCTCTTATGGAGTATTAAGCTATTTAATCCTGTATAAAGTTCATATTCGACCAACGTTTGCTACTTTGCTCCCAAACATAGGCTGCATTTGTTGAATTTAATTCAAAAGAGGGCTAATCACCTAATTGTAGGCCCTGAGCTGACCAACAATCTTGATTTATTAGAATATCAAGGACCGGTTGATGATTTCGTGAAAAATGTTCGATTAGAAATACAGGTAGCGTTGACACATCACATCTCTATGGAGTATAATTTACAACAGTTCAAGACTAACATGTACTTTAAAGATATACCTGTAGTGCGTGTGCTATACCCATTAAAAAAGAAGTGAAATTTGCTTGTAACAACATAGGTAAAAGAGGTCCCTGAGGGCTGTATCTAACTAATATATTACGTTATAGCATCCTGGAGACTCTCCGAGCATTATTTTTCAATTGACTAGGCTACATAGTATAATTTTTTTACTATTATTTTTTAAAATCACTAGTAGTAGTCCTCTTAGTGTAGTAAAAAATGGTGAAAATAATGATTTTTATTCTCTCAAAATTGAAAAAACAGGCAAAAAAAAAAATTATGCCTTTTATTATAGCAAAAATGCCCTGAAATTTTGGTTTAATAATATTGAACCGAATAGGGCACAATTGAATTTGTTATTAAAAATTTGAATCACCCGCCATTTTATGCGATTTGGTCCAAAATAGATCATTTTTTTTTTAATTTATAACTCGATTCCAGCTTTCCGATGCCGCTGCAATTTTTTTTTAGAGTCATTTTAACAATTCTTTTTATTAATTACAGTACAGTAAAAGCATCATTTTGGAGGCCGATATTTCAAGTTTAGAGGGAGGGTTACTTACTGCTTGAAGAAGTATTAGTTTAGCCAACGTGTGACCGTGGATATGTAACAATTTACCTGTATTGTACAGAGTTCGTAGGTAGCCATCCAAGTACCAAGTTGTATTATAAAATTTATCGTTAAATATTATTTCTTGGGCCTCCTTCAATTTTTTTTTTATTTAATAATTCTTATCTTGGGACAATAAACATATAATTTTGGCAAACAAAAAAGACAGCAAGACAGGTGTCAATGACTACATCTATTTCCTTTTTTTATTATATCAAAAATTTGCTTTATTATCTGACTTCAAAAACTGCAAAGCATTTTTTGAGCTTAAAATGTGAGCAACTCCGATTATATAAGTCGGATCGAGACAAAAAAAACCAAATTCTTCGTAATGAAATTTCCAATAAATCCTCATTAGTTTGAAGTCGCTCAAGTGCGTACATAACCTACAAAATTGAAAAAAAAACGGCGAAAAACTGTTTTTTTTTCATTTTATTGTACAGGTTGACTAAGTAAACCGATCGGCTTGAAACTTTCAGAAAATATGCCTTTTATCATAGCAAAAATACACTGAAATTTTGGTTAAAAAATATTGAACCCAGTGGGCACAATTGAATTAGTTATTTAAAATTTAAATCGCCCGCCATTTTATGCCATTTGGTCCAAAATGGGTCTTTTTCTTCAAAATTTAGAACTCGATGTCAGCGTTCCGATGCCACCCCAAAATTTTTTTTGGAGTTATTTTAACAGTTTTTTTTTAATGATCAAATTACAACAAATGCGATTTTTTAGGTCATTTAAAAAAAATTGTTAACGAAAATAAAATTTGCAGTCTTTCCCCTTTTGGCATTTAAATTCCACGAGAATGGTTTGGGTTAGCTAAAGTATGGTAGAAAGTGGCAATATAGTCGAATTATCTTGTTTAGGAATTTTCTCAAATTTCTGGTTCCTTATCGAAGCTGCCAGTTATGATGATATAATTTCAATTGTAAGTGTAGTAAAGTAAAGGAACTATTTAAAATCTAGAGGGCGGGTTACTTATTGCTTGAAGAAGTATTAGTTTAGCCAACGTGAGACCATGGATATGTAACAATTTACCTGTACTGTACAGAATTCATAGATAGCCATATAAGTACCATGTTGTACTATAAAATTTATCGTTAAATATTATTTCTTGTGGTTCCTTAAGATTTTTTTATTTAATAATTCTTATCTTTGGACAATAAATATATAATTTTGGGAAACCACAAAAGACAGTAAGACAGGTGTTACTAAATACGTCAATGACTCTATATCTATTTCTTTTTTTAATTATATAAAAAATTTGCTTTATTTCTTTACTTTAAAAACTGCAAAGTGTTTTTTGAGCTTAAAATGTGAATAATTCCAGATGTATAAATCGGATCGAGATAAAAAAAAATTCAAACTCTTAGCAATGAAATTTCAAACAAATCCTCGTTAGTTGTAAGTCGCTCAAGTGCGAACATAACATATAAAATTGAAAAAACACGCAAAAAAAAAAAAACTGTTTTTTTTTTTTCATTTTATTGTACAGGTCGACTAAGTGAACTGATCGACTTGAAATTTTCAGAAAATATGCCTTTTATTATAGCAAAAAATACCCTGAAATTTTGGTAGAAAAATATTGAACCCAGTCGTCACAATTGAAATTGTTATTTAAAATTTGAACTGCCCGCCATTTTATGCCATTTGGTCCAAAATGGATCTCTTTTTTTTTTAATTTCGGTCTCGATGCTGGCTTTCCGATGCCACTCCAAAAATTTTTTTCGAGTCATTTTAACAGTTTTTTCTACTAATTAAATAACAGCAAATGCGGTTTTTCGGTCATTTTGAGAAAAAAAATTCTTAACGAACATTATTTTTTTTTAATAAAGGTCTCTCGATTTTCTACCAGATATGATAAAAAATGTTCAATTTTTTTTTAGATGACCGAAAAACGCATTTGTTGTTATTTGATTAATAAACAAATGTAAAAAAAAGACAGTTAAAATTAATTCAAAAAAATTTTTTTGAATGGCATCGGACAGCTGGTGTAGAGATCTAAATTTCGAAAAAAAGATCCATTTTGGACCAAATGGTATAAAACGGCGGGCAATTCAATTGTGCCCACTGGGTTCAATATTTTTGTACTTCAGGGTATTTTTACTTAATAAAAGGGTATTTTTACTTAAAAAAAGGCATATTTTCAGAAAGTTTCAAGCTGATCGGTTCACTTAGTCGACCTGTATAATAAAATTTAAAAAAAAAAAAAAAATTTTGATATAATAAAAAAGGAAAATAGATGTAGTCATTGACACCTGTCTTGCTGCCTTTTGTTGTTTCCCAAAATTATATGTTTATTGTCCAAAGATAAGAATTATTAAATAAAAAAAAATTGAAGGAGGCCCAAGAAATAATATTTGACGATAAATTTTATAATACAACTTGGTACTTACATGGCTACCTATGAACTCTGTACAATACAGGTAAATTCTTACATATCCACGATCACACGTTGGCTAAACTAATACTTCTTCAAGCAATAAGTAACCCGCCCTCTAAACTTGAAATATTGGCCTCCAAAATAATGCTTTTACTGTACGTAGGATTGAGATTATATCATCATAACTGGCAGCTTCGATAAGGAACCAAACATTTGAGAAAATTCCTGACCCAAATGATCAATTATTCGACTATATTGCCACTTTCTACCATACTTCAGCTAACCCAAGCCATTCTTGTAGAACTTGAATTCTAAAAGGGAATTCTTCACCCTAGCAAATTTGATTTTCGTTAACAATTTTTTTTAAAATGACCGAAAAAAACGCATTTGTTGTTATTTAATTAATAAAGAAAATGATTAAAATGGCTCTAAAAAAAATTTGGAGTGGGATCGAAAAGCTGGCATCGAGTTATAAATTTTGAAAAAAAAGATCCATTTTGGACTAAATGGCATAAAATGGCAGGTGATTCAAATTTTAAATAACGAATTCAATTGTGCCCATTCGATTCAATATTATTAAACTCCAATTTCAGGGTATTTTTCCTATAGTTTCGACCTAATCGGTTTAATTAGTCGACCTGTAAAATAAAATGAAAAAAAAAACAGTTTTTTTTCTGTTTTTTCAATTTTGTAGGTTATGTACACACTTGAATGACTTAAAACTAACGAGAATTTGTTGAAAATTTCATTGCGAAAAGTTTGAATCTTTTTTGTCTCGATCCGACTTATATAACCAGAGTTATTCATATTTTAAATTCAAAAAATGCATTTTGAAAACTTAAACTTGTTATAAACGAAAGAAGTTTTCGAGGTCCAAACTCCTGGTGATACTCTAGAGAGAATAAAAATCATTATATTGCTGTATCTAAACTATACCTCTCTCATCATTATTTTGACCATTTTTTACTATATTAAGAGGACCACCATATAACCAGTGATTTTAAAAAATAATAACTAGGAATAAAAATTTAAACAAATGTTTAAGATCCCCACTTATGTTTATTATTGCTG
This sequence comes from Pachyrhynchus sulphureomaculatus, assembly GCA_019049505.1. NCBI lineage: Eukaryota > Metazoa > Arthropoda > Insecta > Coleoptera > Curculionidae > Pachyrhynchus > Pachyrhynchus sulphureomaculatus. Next base: position 96,288,448 of record CM032455.1, read on the forward strand.
ACAATTGTTTCGACACACTGTGTCTTCTTCTAGAGCACGATGTACTAAATTCATTATCAATATTACCTAGAACAAGTTCAATAAAAGAGACCCTCCCCCATCTAATTGATCGTTGAGTAATAGACCTGAGGATTTTTTCTGATTAATTTCTACCTGTTATAAACAATTCAGTCTCTCTCTTTATTTCCTTTCCGTTATGCAAAATTTTGAAATCTTCATTGAATGTATGATTTTCCTCTGTTAAATGTTTGGCGTAATGAGATTTGTTATTTTTCATTCTAAAGCTATGTTTGTGTTCGTTTATCCTTTTATAAAAAGGTCTGCTTGTTTGTCCTATATACGTTTTATTGCAAGTGCCCAGCATAATTCGTAAACCCCCGATTTATTTTCTTTTTTAGTTTTACTTTTATTATTTTTAATATATCGAGATAATGTGTTATTTGTACGGAAAGCGATATTTACATGATTTCTATGGAAAAAATTTTGAATTTTATTAGTTAATTTTCCGGTATAGGTAAATGTATGAAATTTTTCTTTGTTTAGTTGTTTGTACGGGTACACCAGTCCTATTGCTTTTTTAAATTGTTTTTTCATTAAAATATTATCTACGAAATCGCTACTATGTTATATCCATTGTTTATACTAATTTGTTTTATAATATGTAATTCTTTCTGAAAATTTTCTTCCGTTAATGGTGTATTTAGTAGTCTATGGATGAAACTATTATAAGCCGAGATTTTATATGGGAACGGGTGGTTAGAATTAGTGTGTATAGTTATATCTGAGTATGTTGGTTTATGGAAGATTTCAAAATCGTGTTTATTCATTTTGTTTCTTATTTTTAAATCTAGAAAATTAATCGATTTATTTGTTTCCATTTCTGTTGTAAAAGTAATATTATTATGTAGTTGGTTAATATAATCTAGAAAAAGTTTTAATTGTCGATCTGTGCCTGTAAAGCAAGTCAATATATCATCTACATACCGGTACCAATAAAATAAATTTTTAAAAAGATGAGAATTACTGATTTGTTCATCTAAATGGTCCATGAAAATTTCAGATAAAATTGGACTAAGAGGGTTTCCCATTATTAAACCTTTCTTATGTTATCGTTAAATTCAAAATAATTCTGATCTAAGCACAATGTTAAGATATCTAATATTTCTTGTTTAATTATTGGGTTAACATTATCACACACACACACACAGATCGCCAATTAAAACTTTTTCTAGATTATTTTAACCGACTTCATAATAATATCACTTTTAAAACAGAAATAGAAACAAAAAAATCGATTAATTTCCTAGATTTAAAAATATCAAACAAAATGAATAAACACGATTCTGAAATCTTCCAGAAACCAACATACTTAGATATAACTATATACACTAATTCTAACCACCCGTTCCCACATAAAATCTCGGCTTATAATAGTTTCATCCAAATAGACTGCTAAATACATATTAACGGAAAAAATTTTCAAAAGAATTACATATAAACAATGAATAAACAATGAATACAGTAGCGATCTCGTAGATAATATTTTAATGAAAAAACAATTTAAAAAAGCAATAGGACTGGTGTACCCGTACAAACAACTAAACAAAGAAAAATTTCATATACTCACCTATACCGGAAAATTAACTAATAAAATTCAAAATTTTTTCCACAGAAATCATGTAAATATCGCTTTCCGTACAAATAACACATTATCTCGACATATTAAAAATATTAAAAGTAAAACTAAAAAAAAAAAATAAAGGGGGGGTTTACGAATTATGCTGTGGCACTTGCAATAAAACGTATATAGGACAAACAGGCAGACATTTTATAAAAGAATAAACGATCATAAACATAGCTTTAGAATGAAGAATAACATATCTCACTACGCGGAAAATCATACATTTAATGAAGATTTCAAAATTTTGCATAACGGAAAGAAAAGGAGAGAGAGAGAGAGAGAGTGAATTGTTTAGAATAGGTAGAAATTAATCAGAAAAAATCCTCAGGTCTATTACTCAATGATCAATTAGATGGGGGGGGAGGGTCTCCTTTATTGAACTTGTTCTAGATATTAAGGTAAATTATTGTTAATGAATTAGTACTGTTAGGTTTGAACTATGTATTCTGAAACATACTTTGTTAGTTAATTTACATCGTGAATTTAGTACTTGTATTTAGGTAAACTATGTATTCTGAAACATACTTTGTTAGTTAATTTACATCGTGCTCTAGAAGAAGACACAGTGGGATCGAAACAATTGTCAGCAATAATAAACATAAGTGGTGATCTTAAACATTTGTTTACATTTTTATTCCTAGTTATTAGTGGATCTCCATCAATCTACAGTAACGGCTAAGTCAGTGCAGTATTTAAAAAATAATAGTAAAAAAATTCCCAGTTATACTATGTAGCCGTAATCAATTGAAAAATAATGCTCGGGGAGTCTCCAGGATGCTATAACGTAATATATTAGTTAGATACAGCCCTCAAGGACCTCTTTTACCTATGTTGTTACAAGCAAATTTCACTTATTTTTTAATGAGTATAGCACACGTACTACGGCTAAATCTTTAAAGTACATGTTGGTTTTGAATTGTTGTAAACTAAACTCCATACAGATGTGATGTATCAACGCTACCTGTATTTCTAATCGAACACTTTTCACGAAAATATTTGTAGAATCGTCAATTCTAATAAATCAAGATTATTGGTCAGCTTAGGGCTTACAATTAGGTGATTAGCCCTCTTTTGAATTAAATTCAACAAATGCAGCCTATGTTTGGGAGCAAAGTAACAAACGTGGGAGCAGCATTCCCTCGTTGGTCGAATATGAACTTTATACAGGATTAAATAGCTTTATACTCCATAAGAGAGTAAGAAGCTTTCTAGTACGAAATAATATTCATAGCTTTAGAAAAGCTATTTTTGCTATGTATGCAACATATTCATCAAAACATATTTCCTCCAAAGTTAACGCCCAGCAAATTGACGCTGCTGGACGAAAGGAGTGTTCCGACATAACTACATATGACGGATTCCGAAACGTTAATTCATTTAAGAAAAAACTGCTTCCTGGGTTTTTGCAACGTTAAAATAAAATTTAAAAAAAAAAACAGTTTTTTGTCTGTTTTTTTTTTCAATTTTGTATGTTATGCGACTTGAGCGACTTAAAACCAACGAGGATACCCTAGAGAAGATAAAATTATAACATTGCTGTATCTAAGCTGCCATTTCAAATGCTTTTTTTAATGCACTATTAATATTCTTTAAAAGGACATAGTTTACTAATTACGATATTCAAGTACTCCTTAAGGCAATTAAAACACTTCTAAAAATGCAAAATGCTTCATTTCAAAAGTAAAATGGAAATGATAACCGTTAAAAACTTGCAAAACTTTTTAACGCGGGTGTAATGTTGCAAATGTAATACTACAAAATGGTAATTGTTTTAATTCCAAGGACCACCTGAAGCGGTAATTACCGGAGAAAGAAACGTCTCAGTTTCGCAGAAGTTGTAGCGCATTTGGTTAACAATTTTATTTTAACTTTTCATTTTAAACGACCGCGGTGCAGTTTTATTAATATTAAAACGGCTTTCCGTATTCTAAATTGCGGTAAAAAGTTCGCATTTCACTATTTGAGTTTATAAAGTGGTATTAAAAAAAAGTCATTTACATAATTAACCAATCGCATAATTTTAGTATGCCAGTTACAGACTCTTAACAGAATTTTCTTTTCAAAAGTATTCAAATTATTTAATTGCATCTATAATACATTAAAAAATTATACTAATTTTAATCTAAAATTTGAAATAAAGCGTGAAACTGATAAGCATCTGTTGGACATAATAATTATATTGTTTTTATATTAATGTATCTTTATACCTTTAAAAAGACATCCGGGTGTTGGCAAAATAATATGACCCCAAACAAGACATGAATTACTTATTAATAGGGTGTTTGATATTAGAAGAACAGCAATTGTTAGCATGTTCGATTTGTAGAGTATATGAATGCAGTATTTTCCAATTTCTACATGAACGACACTGTTAATTGATTTAATGCCCATAGGGATGAAAATCTGTTGTACACTCTCTATTTTATAATTCTCTAGAGAGTTTTAATGTTATTGAGATATTGCTGTTGTAATGGTTAGGGAAAATATTTTAATATACTCCGATGCTCCTCGAGGTAAAACTAAACCTGTTTTTTTCTGGGAGCATCAGCGCATTGCCATCATCAAATACGGTAGTGTTTGGTAGCAATATGCTAACATTGCATTGATATGATGCAAAGACATTTCTCGTAGTAATCCGGCAATGATGGTTAAAATAAAGTCAGTAGAATATCCAGATAAAGTTGCCCTAATTATAACGGGGCCGCCTTGTGCTTGCCTGTCAGAAGCAGGCATACAATCCGCTTGTTGTGAAAGTCCTATTCTGGCTTAAATTGGGTAATTTTTAATACTTTAGTTTAGTTGAACGGCTAACTTTCTTGTTGGACTAGTGATATATGAAACTACTAGTCGGATAGGTCCTCTTTATATATATTTTTTACGCCATATAACTTAGATGGTGTAAGATTTATAATAATTATTTCATATTTTTCTTTTCCTGCAAAAATCCCCTGTATAGTTTTAAGAGTTTGAAGAAAATTTAATCGTACTTTATTTGCTCGGTCAATTACTAACATGATAAGGATTTGCTTAGCTAAAAAATGTTATGTTTTTTTAGTGATATATCACACAAACTTTTAAAGACAAAATATTCAATTTTCCCATTCGATGTGAACTTTTTGGAGATGTGACTATATATATATTTATATATGAGGCATATATATATATATACTATATATAATATATATATATATATATATACGAGGCTGGTTTGAAAAGTCCGTGCAAAGTCCGAGAGATGGCACCACCGGCGCGTATCGAGGTCATGTTTAGTTAGTAGCATCTCTTAAATGAACGCATACCAAGTTTCAGCCATATTGGTCTATTTCTTTGTGTTTGGCATTCGTGTAAATCAAGGAAGTCGAGTGATTTTCAAGAAATGGACGAAAAAGAATTTCGTGTGGTGATTAAACATTACTTTATGAAAGGCAAAACGCCTCAGGAGACTAAAGAGAAGCTTGATAAACATTATGGTGACTCTGCACCTTCGATTAGAACAGTTTATAAGTGTTTTCAAAATTTTCGGACTGGCCATATGGGCACAAGTGACGCTGAACGTTCTGGACGGCCTGTGGAGGTTACGACTCCAGAAATCATTGATCAAATCCATGATATGGTGATGGACGACAGAAGAGTTAAGGTGCATGAGATTGCTAGTGCTGTGGGCATCTCGACTGAACGGGTACATAATATTTTGCATAAACATTTGGACATGAGAAAGCTATCCGCAAGATGGGTGCCGCGATTGCTCACGCTTGACCAAAAACGGAATCGTGTGAAGTGTTGCAAGGATGGTTTGCAGCTGTTCCAGAAGAATCCGGAGGACTTTAAGCGTCGTTTCGTCACTGTGGATGAAACATGGATACATTACTATACTCCTGAGACCAAACAACAATCTAAACAATGGGTTACCAAGGGGGAATCTGCACCAAAAAAGGCGAAGACCGTTCCTTCGGCCGGAAAGGTTATGGCGACTGTCTTTTGGGATTCGCAAGGAATAATCCTCATCGACTATCTGGAAAAGGGTAAAACTATTACAGGTAAATATTATTCATCGTTATTGGACCGTTTGAAAACCGAGCTGCAAGAAAAACGCCCGCGATTGGCCCACAAGAAAGTCCTTTTCCATCACGACAACGCACCAGCACACACCTCAGCAGTTGTGGTCGCAAAATTAATGGAAATAGAATTCCAACTTGTTTCACATCCCCCCTATTCTCCAGACTTGGCTCCCTCGGACTACTATTTGTTCCCCAATTTGAAGAAATGGCTGGCGGGACAAAGATTTTATTCAAACGAGGAGGTGATTGCAGACACTAATGGATATTTTGCAGACTTGGACAAATCCTATTATTCGGAAGGGAACTAGAACATCGTTGGACGAAGTGTATAAGCCTAAAAGGAGACTATGTCGAAAAATAAAAAAGGTTTACTCCAAACACATAAGTAGTTTTTATTTTTGCACGGACTTTTCAAACCAGCCTCGTATATATATATATATATATATATATATATATATATATATATATATATATATATATATATATATACAATACAATATTTATTTCAAAAAGTTTTTTACATTACATTACAATATATAAAGTTAATATAACTCAGGTGTTTACACATCATATTCTTATTGTCTACTACGGAATAAAAAACTTCACTAGACCATTCATTGGCCTGTATTCGAAGTCTTTCATTCTTTGACCTGTAAGGTGTAAACCTATGTTCCAGAAATCAAATATTCGTTTTAAAACATAATTTACAAATGAAAAGAACACATTCGATTATAAGAAGTATTCTATTATATATGAAGGAGCACATGAGGGGAAACCAAAAGACGCAGCGATCACGAAAACCTATGGACCAGGGTTGCAGCCTGGTGAAGCAAAAGAAATCGAAAATTAGATTATATATATATATATATATATATATATATATATATATATATATATATATATATATATAAAGAATAGAAAAGAAAATACAATATGACATATAAGAATAGAAAATCGGTTGAGTTTTAGTAAATAATGTTAATTTGTCTACGCAATATGCACATGCATTTAATTTTTCCCTTTTTCTACGGTTTCATTAACTTTTTAAAACTGTCATAGTTGTGAATGATAAAATTTTTTATTTCGAAATTTAACCGCCCATTTGTAATCATTTTTTCAATTTTTGCCCTAAGGTTTAAAGGTAGCATTCCTAAAAACTTGGGAAGTAAAAATAGTATTTTTTTTTCAAGGGTGATTTGTTGAAAAAGTGTGACTGTAGATTATAATTTATTTTAGAGCGGGTGTTGTATTGATGGTCTAGTTCTCCAAAGGCGTGTTTAATTTTTTTTATAGAAAAAAAGCTTGTACTTACAAATAGTCCTCTAAAATTTAAGACATCAAGTTGAGAATAAAGGTCAACTGTAGGATATTGATTGTTTTTGTTTAAAATGATTTTGAGGATCTTGTTTTGGCATACTGTTGAAACCTGAACTGTATTATCATTAAGACCTCCCCAAACTACCACACAATACCTTAAAATTGACCCGATTAGTGAGTTGTATACTATTTGTATTGTTTTTTCAGATAAGACATTCCGTAGTTGATAAAATTTATAATAGAGTTTTCTGAGTTTTTTTGAGGTTTCGATAGCATGCTCATTCCAAAGATGTTGATTAATGTATAGGCCTAAATATTTTATTTTATTAGTTTTCTGAATATGCGGACAAGTGCAATTATTATTTAGTAATTTACATGATGAGTCGAGAATTTTAATGTCATTTTTTTTGGTTGATCGGCAGCTGTCAAAGAAAATGTAAAAAATTTTGTTTTTAATATATTTAGACTAATTTTATTATCACATATCCAGTTATTAAGACCCTGTTCTGCCTTCAACTATGCGCCCTCCCAAGTATCGTCCGTAAATATCACCGCAGTATCATCGGCGTAGCAAATAATTGACCCATTCTTTATTATGGTTCCTAATTCATTTATATAAATCAAAAATGGAATAGGTCCCAAGACTGTCCCTTGAGGAACTCCAGAACTCACACTCACTGCAGCACTTAAGGTTTCATTACATCGAACTTTTTGTGTTCGATTTGCTAAATAGAACTTAAAGAGTTCTAGCACATGGCCTCTTACCCCAACGCTTTCCAATTTTCTTAGCATCAGGGAATGGAAAACTGTGTCAAAGGCTTTTGGAAAGTCCATATAGACTGTAAGACATTTTTTATTTTGTTACATTTTCGATATAATTTCATGAAACCAAAAGAATATCGCATATAAATATTTATATATATATATATATATATATATATATATATATATATATATATATATATATATATATATATATGTATATATATATATATATATATATATATATATATATATATATATATATATATATATATATATATATATATATATATATATATATATATATATATATATATATATATATATATATATATCGTCCCTTAGCTTACAACACCGCTCAAGTCGAACATTGGCGGTTTTCACATTTTAATGCCTTTAGATGGAGCTGCTCATTGCGCGTTTAACCATTGGTCACATGAAATAGATTTCAGCCAATCAGAAGCCGTAATTCGAAAAGTAGTGACAGCGCGCAAGTCGGTTGGCCTCTCAACACCGCACAAGTCGTTAGTCTGTCATACTTTTCTCGTAAAAGTACTTCGCGCTCCGTGATTATTATATTTTTATGTGAGTTTTATCGCTGGAAGGTCTATGCAAGAAGTTTTAATAGAAGATTAAGAGGTAAGCTATATAATAAAGTAATGTTTATTGATTTACGCGTATTAATATAGAAAATGATAATAGAATATCTTCATTTACTTAAGCGGTGTTTACTAACTATCTTTTTTTAACTTATTGCAACACCAATAAACGAACAAAACTTCGGGGAGTCCATGAAAAGTATTATAAGTAGCCAGGACAATGTAAAAACAATATTTGATCAAAACATAGACTTGGATATTGAAAACATTGACATTAACAATATACAAGTTATAGAAAAAGTTGGTAATGACTTCTTTGATCTGCAACAGGACCCACCCGAATTCGCTACGGTGGCCTCTGCTACTCCATCGTGTTCTTCAAAAGTGGTCATACTCAGTAATGTTCCATATCACGGTGATTTGTTAAGTCATGAAAAACGACAGAACAAGGTGACAAAAGATCCAAAGAAATATAAACGCAATGTTAATAAAGAATTACGGATGAAAGGTGAAAATTATTTAGGATACAGAAGAGATAGAAAAGCAAAGACTAATGAAACATTTAAAGTAAAACAAGACGTATTTAAGCCTGCAAGATCCATGAAACCACCGTGCACTTCTGCGTTTTGCAAGAAATCAAAACTCAGATTATGTGACAACAAAAACGAACAACAGCGGCAATATTTGCTTGAAAGTTTCTGGAAGAACATCAACTGAGAGCAGCGAAGATCATTTATAACTTCTCACGTTAATAAAGTTCCAAAGAAAACTACAAAAAATCCAGAATCATCCAAAAGGACTGATAGTCGAACTTACGTTTTGACGATTGATAATGTACGTCACCAAGTCTATAAAAAAATGTTCTTGGCCACTCTTGGCATTAAAGATTGGTTTGTCAGATATTGGCTGACAAAAACAGACTGTGCCATGCCTCCCGATTTGTCTACTTCAACCAGTAATCGCAGAAATCCAGAGAAAATTGAAGACCACAAATATGTTGAAAAGTTTTTAGCAGGTCTTCCAAAGATGCCGTCGCATTACTGTCGTGCTAAAACATCACGAGAATATTTAGAACCAATTTTCTCGAACATGACACAACTCTATCACACATGTAAAAAGAATTGTGAGTTAGAGGGAAGAGAATGCCTTGGCCGTAAATTATTTGACAAATTATTTTTGAAACTCAATCTGAGCCTATTCCACCCGAAGAAAGATCAATGTGACGTTTGTTGCAGTCATAAAACTGGAAACATTACGGATGAAGAATACGCTCAACATGTTTTGAAGAAAGATCGAGCCAGGAAAGAGGAAGATACTGATAAAGGTATTGCACAGTCCGGAGCTTGTCACGTATTCACACAGGATGTTGAATCGGTAAAATTGGCCCCGTATCTTCAAGCTAGTGCAATTTATTATAAAACTAAATTATGCGTCCATAATTTTACATTATACAATTTAGCAACTAACGAAGTAATGTGTTATTGATTCGATGAGTCAAATAGTACGCTTGAAGCCTCTGTTTTTGCTTCATGCTTAGTAGACCATCTAGCGAAGGTTTTGAGTCAGAAATTATTGCCTGTGATTTTATATTCCGATGGCTATTGTGCTCAAAATCGCAATGTTACCTTAAGCAATGCTTTAATTACGTTTAGCGACTGAAAAAAATATTGTGATTACTCAAAAGTACCTGGAAAAAGGCCATACCCACATGGAATGTGATTCCGTACACAGTGCAATAGAGTGTAAATTAAAAGCTAAAGAAATTTCCCTTCCACAACAATACATGGCTATAACTAAAACTGCTAGGAGTGATCCTATGCCTTACGAAGCTCGTTATTTGGACTATACCTTTTTTACCGACTTTTCGAAAGAATTAATTTATAAATCTATAGGGCCTGGTAAAAAAACAGGTGACCCAGTCGTCACAGATGTACGTATGCTAGAATACAGACCAAATGGCACAATTTGGTATAAAATTGGTTTTGATGACGAGCTTCAGCCGTTACCACATCGTCCCACGCCAGTTAATAGCATTAAACAAATAAATCACCTTTAGAAATTGTATGCAGCTAGAATACCAATTCCAAAGCAGAAGTATGAAGATTTGCAAGACCTAAAAAGTGTATTACCATCTAGTTGCCACTCTTTTTATGATGACCTTCCGCACAGCAATCGCTAAAGACTGCAACTAACTATTAGACTAGAGATTTCGAGTATTATTTTTTATTTTTATAATTTTATTACTATTATATTTTGTTTCGTTGGAGTTTATTAAAGACTATGTTTTAAATATTTACCTACTAAAATAAAAAAAATAATTGCACTTACGCTCTAAAGGTTCGTGTGTCACCAAATAACTTTAAGCAATTGATCTCAACAATGTGATTCTTAAGATTTAGGTTATAAATACCTTATGTTATAACGATTGTTAATTATTCTTGAAATATTTCTTAATAAAAACTTTTCTTTGTAAATCATCTATTAATACCTTATTCCCTAACATTTCCGCAAACAACACCGCCTTAATCTAATAAAATATCAGTCAACACAGCTCAAGTCATAAAATAAAAGTTAAAATAAAGTAAATCGTCAAAATAAGTATAAATAATTATTTCTTAACCGTTAACTAGGGTATTTATTAAGTAATAACAGAAAAATTCCACCGATTTTTTAAAATAGGCGGTTTTTTTCGTCTCCTGTAAAGTTGGTAAAAATGACTTATGCGGTGTTGTTAGCTAAGGGACGATATATATATATATATATATATATATATATATATATATATATAAATATATATATAAATATATATATATATATATATATATATATATATATATATATTATATATATATATATATATATATATATATATATATATATATATATATATATATATATATATATATATATATATATTAGAATATTGTATATACTTTAAAATTGAAATTCTTGAGAAATAATAAAGTGTTAAAAATTTACACTCTTTTGAACTTAGAAGTAATGTTATAGTTCAATGATTTCTTTGAGTTATTGTCACTTTTGCCACATACATTTTAGAGTTAAATTTGTTTAAAAGTAGAGTACAAGGAACCCTATTTTTATAAGTAACATAACTTACCTTTTGTATACCAATTTTTGTGGAATTTTCTAGGCACAAATAAAATCATAAGAGCATGCAGTTATCTCTATAATTTTTAGTTTAATTCTTTTGTGGAAAGACTATTTTTTCTGAATATGTACTTTAAATAAAGAAAAAAGGTTTGACAAAATCTTATGTTTTATGAAATGCTCAAAATTGTGGATGGGAATTCCGATCTAGTGATTGTGCCGCCACGAGTTGCATTATTTTTTCCGTCCGTGGTTGAAGAAGTTTGTAATACATATTTGGAAATTCGTTTCTCTGGTTATAAATTAGTACGCTCTTGAGTTACGTGTACGACAGATAATGTGTCGTAGCGGAACACAACCTCACAAGATATGAAACAATTTCGAGTGTTTGGAAATTGTTTTTGAAGTTATGAAAGGAATGCACCATTGGTAATTATAGTAAAGTTGGTGACGGGGACTTTCCCTTTTGTCTAGATATGGTTTTTAGCGATTTATGCAAAATATCTTTTTAATTAAATTTTTCTGTATTTCCGGGGTAAAGTGATACAAGGCTGACAAATCTAAATTCTTCCACTTTTGGCATTTAAATTCTACGAGGATGGTTCGGGTTAGCTAAATTGTGCTTGGGAATTTTCTCAAATTTCTGGTTTCTTATCAAAGCTGATATAATCTCAATCATGCATTCAATAAAAGCAACATTTTGAAGGCCGATATTTCAAGTCTAGAGGGCGATGTACTTACTGCTTGAAGAACTAATAGTTTAGCCAACGTGTGACCGTGAATATGTTACAATTTACCTGTACTGTACATAGTTCACAGATAGCCTTGTAAGTACCATGTTGTATTATAAAATTTATCGTTAAATATCTTTTCTTGTCGTTCCTTACGATTTTTTTTTTATTTAAAAATTCTTATCTTTTGGCAATAAAATATATAATTTTGGAAAAAAAGACAGCAAGGCAGATGTCACTAAATATCTAAATGACTACATCTATTTCCTTTTTTAATTATATCAATAATTTGCTTTATTTCCCTACTTCAAAAATTGCAAAGCATAAGACGGTTTAATTCCACTGTTCTTTTTTTTATGGGTCTAGCACACGTGCTGCAGGGAACTCCCTAAAGCGCCCTAGGAGCGGCATGTGTGCGGAAAAAGCGATTCACATTGTTCTTGTATCGCTGTAAATTGTACTCGGTGGGAAACACAGCCCTTCAAAGATATATGGAAAGGTATAGCTTACCTTAAATTCAATTAAATTATGGGGTCACAGAGTTGCAGTTGGTACAATGTTACTATACTTACTTGATCTATTTTATATAACCTACCTGTAAAGCAGTAAGTAGAAGACCCTAAACTGTAAAGTAATATGTTGAGCTATATAGATTATTGTAGATTTTGGCATCAAGATAATACTATTAAAGGCACCAAGAGCTTTGCCGCCCCAGGACCAAAAGCCATTAACAATTATTTGTGGAAAAAATTCTCTAGCACCCACGAACAGCTCGAATATTTAATACCTGGTTAACCAATTCCTAAGTGGTTTGTAAGGGGAAGAACGGTACTTATTTGAAATAAAAAAACCGGTCAAGTGCAAGTTGAACTTGCGCAATTAGTGTTCCGAACTTTGATTGCTTTTAAAATAAAAAAAATTTTGTTACAAAGGTATAAAAATGATCAGTGACTTCACAAAATACACCCCAAATGAGTTTTCAACAAAGTTTGATTCCAATCTTTACTGAAATCTGATGACCTTGAAATTTTTGTTTTTTTTTTATATACCATATAAATTATTAAAGGTAATGCACTCGTGATAATTTTCGTTCAATCTACACCCCGTGGAGAATATTCCAGAATTTTTTCGAAATTTTTTGATAAGTACTTTTCGAGATAAGGCCCGGGACAGCGATTTTTTCGCGAATTTTTAAAAATAATACAAAGAAAAGTGCGCGCAAGTATAATATTATATATATATTTTTTACTCGTGTTTTCACAAGCTTTCATTTGATAGCACACTCGATGACCTAGTAAAAAAATTTTTTTTTCACTTCCGACTTCACCCCCCAAAACTAACCCCTTAAGTCAAAATTTAATTCTCAAAACTACATAGCTCTAATGAGGCCATCAATTCCTATATTATTACCAAATTTCACCTTTCTATGTCAAATAGTTTCGGAGAAAATCGGGCGTGACAGACAGACAGACAGACAGACAGGCAGACAGACAGGCAGACAGACAGACAGACAGACAGACAGACAGACAGACAGACAGACACCGAAGTGATCTTATAAGTGTTCCGTACGGAACACTAAAAAGGGCGACTTGAACAACTCCTATTGCAACGGCTAAAAGTGGAGTCTCCTTTAACTAACTGCATAAAATGTTTAATGCTGCTCTGAAAAACTAAATTTGCCATAATATCAGGTGCCCAAAAGGTAGAAACTGAGCCAGTGACTTTTAGAAGAGAGAGACTTTCAAGGCGACACATTAAGCCCACTTTTATTCTGTATTTCGCTGTTTCTTCTTTCAGTTGCTCTTTGCCAAACCCGTGGGCATAACTAGGATCCACCAGGAGATTGCAGACATCAATCTCTCATATCTATATTATTAATCTATTTTATATATATTGATAATATATAGAGCTTTCCGCTGCTTCGGAACGAGACCTAAATCACTCACTGAGAGTAGCCGGATATTGGTATGAGATTTGGATTTGATAAATGTGTCATTATTAAGCTCGACAGAGGATGCTATAGCCACCTAATGGGAACATTCTACATCCTTAAGATGCCGAGGAAACGTGCAACTATCTAGGCATTGCGGAACATCGTATGCAAGATACAGCAACTATTAAAACAGAACTCCGCAGCAAGTATAGGAAACGACTTAAAAAGATCTGCTCGTCAGAACTCACAGGACGTAATAAAGTTACTGCTATCAATATGCTGGCTATATCAGCATTTTCATTCCTTTCGGTAGTCAAGTACACGAAAGAACTGCAAGATTTGGATGTTAGCACACGAAAAATCATTCATAAGAATAAAAGTCTTCATTCTCGATCCTCTGTTCCTTGAATATACCTTTCAAGTCATCAAGGTGGAAAAGCACTTATAAGCTTAGAGGGTTTGCATAATTAAATCATCGTAGGACTAGCGTGTAAGGTAGCAAAGAGTTCCGATTCTCTCCTGGAATTACTCTACGTCCATGCGCTTGGAGGAGTGGGATGCAGCGGAAAAGCTTAGCATCCTAGATTTAGACAGCCATTAAAATAGCAGAACAACAACAATATTATAGGCAGCATACAGAAAAATTCAAACTTAGTGTGTTTTATAGGAATAAAAGTCTGATTCGCTGCAGCTATCTTAACGGGACTAAAATTTATACCAAGTCTAGTTGCTAAAATTTAAAATTTCTAGCTGCGCAGTTAACTGTTGTTATTGAGAATGCTACATTTTGTATTGTAACTATTATCGAAAAAAGGTTTATTTATAAACGTAAATATATATATATATATAAAAGGTTTATGGCGACTGTATATATATATATATATATATATATATATATATATATATAGTTTTTTTTTTTGCATATACAACTTTTTGACGACTTTGTAATGTTTGTTTGGAACTGAAAAACAAGGAAATTTGCATAATTAAAGAAAAACAACAAAAAAATATATCCAACCTACTCCAAAGGAAAAAACAATCCATACGACCAAATAACACTATTGGATTGATAATATATCAAATACTCCCATTCCAAATGATATGGCAGACGTATTATCCTTAGGGCTTGATTTCTCCCTAGATATCAATAAAGAAAAAGACTGACCGATAACGGAGTATACTGCGTCAATCGAATCTGGAATAAGAGTCATACCAGATGAAAACAAAAACAAAATAAGAATTGAAACCACGAACTTGATCATAAACCACTAAAAAAAATTGTCACAATCTAAGAAATTCATTAAAGAAAACCTCCAAATCATAGTATTAAGACCTGACAAAAGTAACAAAACAGTCATAAAGAACAAGACAGATTATGACTTAAAAATGAACAACCTATTAACAGACACCAACACCTACAAAAAAATAAATAGTAATCCCACCACAATCTATGAAAAGAAAAATAATACCCCTTTAAAAAAATTTTGAAACAAAAAAGAAATAGATGATAAACTAGCTAAAGACAACATTGCATAATGATATTGCTCCAAAAATATACGGATTACCTAAAATCCATAAACAAGGCCTATTGTCTCATGTATTCAATCTCCATTCTACAAACGGTCAAAATATCTGTCAACCTGTATCTCCAATATAACAGGGAAAAACGATTTTTTTTATCAGACTCCCTCACATTTAAAAAATTTATTGACAACGTAAGCCTATCACAGAACTATATTCTTCTATCCTTCGACGTTGTGTCGCTTTATACAAACATTTCCAAAGATCTGGTAATTGGAATTCTAAACAAAAAATAGAACCCTATCAAAGAGCAGGCTAGTTTATCGAAAGAAGGTTTCATAGAAGCAGTTAATACAACTCTCACAACAAATTATTTTCAATTTAATGACTCTTTGTACAAACAATTGGATGGTTGTGCTATGGGTCAAGTATATCTGCTACCATTGCGCAGCTTACCATGGAATATTTAAAAGCAAGAGTGATAGAAGAACTAACTTTCGAAATTGTATTCTTCAGATGCTTTGTCGACGACTGCATTATGACAATACCCAGAGATAAAATCGACGAAATTCAAAAAAGGTTCAACGGTTTCCAATACAAAATCCAATTTACCATAGAAAAGAAAAAAACGAGGAAATAAATTTGTACATGGAAAGGAAAATGACAAAATCCTAATAAAATGGTGCATTAAACCAACGTGCTCATGTAGATACCTGAACTACCACTCAAACCATTCAAAATTCCAAAAAATAAGTGTAATCATAGGTCTGACCGATAGTGCTGTCACATTAACTTCTTCATAATTTAGATCTATTGTTCTTAAAAAATTAAAAGAAGTTCTGTCATCAGACTGTTTCAAAATGAATGGCATAGATCAAATAATAAAAAAAAAATAAACGTACCGTCTCTATAACAATGCAAAAGACAACCCACAGAACCAAATCTAAGCAACCAAATCCAAAAAAATACATAGCATTACTGTGTACAAAAGTCCTAACTGAAAAACTGCACATTAAATAAATATGACACCACTGTTTGCCACAAATCTTATAATAAATTCCCTGCTTACAAAACAGAAAAGTAAAACTCCTAACGTACTCTATCCCATGTGAAAATTGCTTAAAAAAATACATAGATATGACTAGCCAACTACTAAAAAATAGACTGAATAGCCACAAATACTCAAAAAATGCCACAACTACACTTAACAAACACGAGAACGAAACAAATCACACATTTAATTACAAAAAAACCAAAATCTTAAACAAAGAATACAACTACCATAAATTAGTAATTAAGGAAATGATAAAAAAGAAAAAAACGCAGTAAACGACAGAGCAGATAAAAAAGACCTAAGTTTAATTTACAACAACACCTTACCTAATAAGTTATCAATTATTTAAAATCAATAATCAAAAAAAAAGAAAAATCAACAAAAATAATAAAAATATATTTTCAAAAATAAATTAGCATAAAAACCAACAAAAATTAAAGCTTACAAAAAATATTTCGTTTCGCAATATACACGTGTTTTTGCCAGCTTCGCCGTTGGCCATGGACCGAAATGTATTGGTCTGGCTCGCTTATTTTCGAGGTACGAATAATATCAAATATGTTAATTAGTGAGTTAATTATAAACCAATTGTTATTGTTAATTTTTAAACAATTTTTCTTATATAAAAGACAAAATTTCAAGTGAATATCCTTTGTGATCTAAATTATTGTTCTATTCGTAAATTGAAATTGTGACTGCATTTTAAATTTTAGTTCCAGAAACGAAAATTACACCAAAGAAAAATTTTTGAAATGCCCAAATCCAAGGACGAAACGTGAAATAAAAAAGAAATTAAAACAAGAAACTCAAGTGTGTTAATTTAAACGAACCTACGTCCATGATTAAAATTAAAAGATTTATATAAATATATATATATATATATTATATATATATATATATATATATATATATATATATATATATATATATATATATATATATATATATATATATATATATATATATATATACTGCCTGAAGTTACCTACGGGACACTTGCTCTTCAACAAAGGCTACGAAGACAACAGTAATGGAGGAACTGGATTATTGATACACAGAAGGCTAATACCATATACTGAGAAATTCCAAACGATATCTAATAGAGTTATATACATAACAATAAGATTGAACAACACCTTAACAGTAAAAGTAATACAGGTCTATGCTCCTACGACAAGCCATGAAGATCAAGAAGCAGAAGAATTTTATGAGGAAATATCTGAGGCGCTTCACGAACACAGAACAAAGTATACATTGGTAATAGGAGACTTTAACGCCAAGATAGGAAAAAAAAGCAGAAGATACAGAGAGTTATATAGGAAATTTTGGCCTTGAAGAGAGGAACAACAGAGGACATATGCTGATGACATTCCTGGAAAGGGAGAAACTCTATAACATGAACACCTTCTTTCAGAAAAAGGAGAAGAGAAAATGGACATGGATTAGTCCTGACGGTGAGACAAGAAATGAAATTGATTATGCACTAACAACACATAAGAACATAGTAAGACGTGAAGGTCCTAAACAGATTTGCAACGGGTAGTGATCATAGGCTGGTCAGAGCAAAGGTGTTTTTTAACAAAAGACTCGAACGAAAACGTTTACACAACAAGAAAACAAATAAAACAGACAGACAAACACTAAAAGAAAACGTAGAACAATACCAAAAACAGATTACAGCCAACCTTAATAACAACACATTAACTACAGGAGCAAGTTTAGATGAAAGAAACAGAAAAATAATTGAAACACTCAAGACCACAGCAGAAAAAATATCTCCCCAACCTACTAGGCGAAAGAATAACAAGCTTAGTGAAGAAACAAAAAGAATGTTGGAACAACGAAGACAACTGATACACGAAGGAAAGAGATTAACTGTCGAATATGCAGAACTCAATAAGACAGTACGATAAGCGGTTAAACAAGACATAAAAAAAAATACAAGGAAAACATGGTTAAAGATCTTATAGAGAAAAACAAAGGATTAAAAGTTTTTAGAAGAGCAAACGCCTGTAAAAGTGAGATAATTAAATTGAAGGACCAAGAAGGAAACATAATCAATGACAAGAAAAATATCCGAAACAGAATTACAACTTTCTATCAAGACCTCTACAGTTCAAAAGTCCAAAATGTAGTAGTTCAAAAGGACAACTCATCAACAGACAAAAGAGTAATTAATGTCAACTCAGAAGAAACTTTCCTGACATAGAAATGGATGAAGTTAGGAAAGCCTTACAATAGATGAAAAGTGGAAGAGCGGCTGGAGAGGATGATATTATACCTGAAATGCTAAAATGCGGAGGTGAAGCCCTAATGAATGAATTAAAAGATCTTTTTAATGAATGCCTCAAAATGTGGAAATATACCAGAAGACTGGGAAAACGCTATAGTCATCTTAATATACAAAAAAGGTGACCCCGAAAACCTAGAAAACTACCGGCCAATTAGTTTACTTTCCCAAGTTTACAAGCTGTTCTCACGAATCATAACAAACAGACTGGGAACACAAAATGGAATTATACCAACCGATAGAACAGGCTGGATTCAGATCAGGCTTCAGTACGATTGAACACTTGCACACATTGAGAATACTAATCGAGAAGGCCACCGAATATAATATACCAATGTGGCTCACATTTGTAGATTTTCGCAAGGCTTTTGACACAGTGGAAAAATGGGCGCTTATATAAGAGCTCTTAGAAATGCTCGTATAGACCACAGATACAGCGAACTGATAGCCAGAATATATGAACGAGCAACACTCAAAGTTATGGTAAACCAAGAACTGACAAACAAGGTCCCAGTGAACAGAGGAGTAAGGCAGGGCGATGTAATATCGCCTAAGTTATTTACAATGATCTTAGAAGATGTATTCAAAGAACTGAATTGGGACGAAAATGGCCTTCTGATAGCTGGTGATCGGCTAAACAACCTGAGATTCGCAGATGACATTGTAATTATAGCAAACAATAAGAATGAAATGATCCAGAGGATCACTGATCTCCACCACCAAGCAAGAAAAGTGGGACTTGACATAAATTTCTCCAAGACAAAGTACATGAGTAACGAATACACCAATGATGAAAATATAGTGATTGAACATTCAACAATAGAAAAAGTAAACACATACATCTATCTGGGCCAAATAATAACGATAGGAAAGGAAAACCAGCAGCTTGAAATAGAAAGAAGGATACGTATGGGATGGGCAGCATATGGAAAATTGAAATATGTACTGAATAGGAACATCCCTCAAAGATCAAAAACCCAAATTTATAATCAATGTATCTTACCAGCTACAACGTATGGAGCCGAGACATGGGTTTTTAACTAAAAGAACAATAGAAAAACTACAAGTCCACCAACGAGCAATGGAAAGGAAGATGTTGAGTGTTACTTTGAAGGACAAGAAAACTAATAAATGGATTAGACAACAAACAAAGGTGGATGATATCACCAAACGGATAACATCTCTGAAATGGAGCTGGGCCGGCCATGTAGCGAGAGCGACGTATAAGTGGAGTGGCAAGATCACTAGGTGGAGACCATGGGGTGAAAAGCGAAGCATAGGAAGGCCTCAACAGAGATGGAGCGACGATCTGAAGAGAGTCGGAGGACTTAACTGGTATCAACAAGCACAACATAGAGAAAAATGGAAAGATTTGAGAGAGGCCTATACCCGACAGTGGGTAGAGAACGGCTGAAGGAAGAAGAAGATATATATATATATATATATATATATATATATATATATATATATATATATATATATATAATCCTAAGTTATGAAACTAGTTGGGGAACTCGGCGAAAAGGGGGCATCAACAGATGTTCATACTATATTCATTTAGCCAAT
The DNA here is from genome assembly GCA_019049505.1 of Pachyrhynchus sulphureomaculatus. NCBI lineage: Eukaryota > Metazoa > Arthropoda > Insecta > Coleoptera > Curculionidae > Pachyrhynchus > Pachyrhynchus sulphureomaculatus. The sequence goes on from CM032455.1 coordinate 96,309,068, forward strand.
ATTTCGGTCCTAGGTTGGGACCTTCATCAGGGCACAAACTGAAAAAGAGATAACGAAGCAACCAATAAAGAAAATTAGGCATGAAGAATTGGTATTGTTGAGTCCAATTTTTAATTATTAATTTTTGTAATTTTTAATTTCAATCTTATAAAATTAATAAAAAACTATTGTAATTTAAAAGTATTATAGTTCTAAAAAAATCATTAATTATTATTATTATTATTGTTATGAAGAAATGTCAAAAACAAAATGCAAGTGACTCACATGTAGTATGCAAATTAATCTAACAAGAATGACCATAAATAACAATTGCCATTACAAAGACCAACATTGAAATAAAAACAGCCACTATTCACTAACATATTAATATAAAAATATGGCATTTACAGCAAGGATGCCATTAGAAACCCTTGGATGCTGAAAAATCAAAATTAATTAACCACCTGCCATCTAAAAGAAAAGTGACAATTTTGACAGGGCGCTGACAAAGGACGACCACCTGACAGATGTAAGGGATCACTCAAAATCAATAAAAGGAACAACCAGGAAAGAACCGGTTTAGTACAAATTTGGTACTACGTCATATCATGAAATTTTGGTATGAAGGGAAAAGGTATCCAATGGGAACGAAAATTTTTCAACGGTATGGAAATTAAGTGGCATAGGGGGAAATGATTTTTCTTCATCTGGGGGGAGAATATGACAGGAAAAGGAGGTGGTAAGTGGAAAGGGTTTTTCATTGATTAGGAACATACTAAGCAATTTTATTATTTTTATTATTATTATTAATGTTATTAAAGATGGGAGTGTAATTATCAAGAATTTCAAGGGAAACCAGGAAAAACATGTACTTAAACAAGGTGGTACCCAGAGGACAAATAATGCAGCAAGAGAGAGCTGTAGACTACACAGCCCCACAAAAACAAAAAAGTGGGGTATACTTTTGATGCGATATATCAGATCCGTAGTATTTTTTTGCCCGCTGATCACGAATCTGACGTCAGAATATCGCCATCACGTCTCAATTTTTTTCTAACCTCAAAAAATAGTTAAAAATTAGTAAAAATTAAGAAAAATATACTCCTAAAAAATTGATTCAAGCTTTTTCATGAATCCAAAGATGTATTAATATGTATTCGGACACGCTAAGCTAATATTCATCGGTTGGATTAAGCCATACAGTTCTGTTTTCTTTCTAACCTCAATAAATCAGACAGATATAGTGCTTCTCGAATGCAAAAACGAATTCAAATTAAAATTCAACCGATTCTTACCAAATTTGGTACACGGGGGTTTTTTGGGTTGCTGATCATGAATCTGAGGTCGGATTTGCAAAATTCAAAATGGCGGATCCAAGATGGCGGACAAAATTTTTGAAAACCAACCGATTCCTACCAAATTTGGTATACAGTTGGGGAATCCTCAAACCTGATACTCTTAAACCCTAAACCCTGAAACCTTAGACTCCCACACCCTGTAACCTCAAAAAATAGACCTCAATAACCCTGTAACTTTAAAAATGAGACCCAATAAACTCAAAACCAGGACTTTTAAACCATATACTCTCAAATAGTAGACCCTTAAGCCCTAGAATTGCGAAGGTTAGACCCGCGCCTAACTTTCCTTTTTTTGGCTGTATCTTGTTCTTTTTTCGGCGAATGATCTATTCAAAGGCTTTCTGCCCAAACGCTTTTGAGGACTTGTTTCTCTTTTTTAGCGACCAGCAATAGTCCTCTAGCATATGGTCATCCCATCGTCCTTGATACCGATTTTCTATGATTTTCAGATCTTGGTGAAAACGTTCCCCTTGCTCCTCACTGTAGTCACCAAGATTATCTGGGAAATCATCGATGTGGGAGTCCAGGAAATGTAATTTTAGATTCATTAAGCAACCTAATGTTTGAAAATTTTTTACCATTTTCTCGTCTATTTCTTTGTACTTAGGACTTTTATTATTTCCCAAAAAGTTTGTTGCGACTTCTTTAAAACTAAGCCAAGCAGCTTTTTCAACTTTATTCATTTTAGTAACAAATAATGAATCTTGAAACAATTTTCTTATTTGTGGCCCGTCAAATACGCCTGCCTTAATTTTAGCTTCAGAAAATTTCGGAAATTTTTTATGCAAATATTTGAAACATGGGCCGTTTGTATCTAATGCTCTCGTGAATTGCTTCATAAGTCCAAGCTTAATGTGAAGCGGGGGAATAAGAACTTTTCCTGGATCTACCAATGGTGGAAACAATACATTATTTTTCACCAGGAGTGAACGATTCTCTTGTTGGCCAAATTTTTTTTCTTATAATGACGTTCCCTGTCTCTGCTATTCCACAGACATTTATAACAGGGATAAAGTGTAAACCCTGACTGTTGGCCAAGCAATATTGTTACAATTTTCAGATCTCCACAAATTTTCCAGTTATGATCAGCATATTTTATTTTTATCAAAAGCTGCTTCATTTTTTCATATTGCTCTTCCATAACTGTGGAATGAGCAATCGGAATGGGAGCGTTGGTATTATGCAGCAAAACTGCCTTAATGCTCCGTTTAGAAGAATCAATGAACAGTCTCCATTCTTCAGGATCGTATGAGTTATTTTGAAATTCATCCATTAGACCTTTTACATCGGTACAATATGAAAGTGACAATTCCTCGTTCATTGTGAAATATTTTCGAAATTCTTCATCTCTGTTTCTATAATAAGAAATCGTAGCTTCTGGCTTAAGTAAATGTCTTTTCTTTAAAAAGGAAGCAAGATGCTCTGAACCATCTTTGGATAAGCCAAAATCTCTGACTAGATCACTAAGTTCTGACTGTGATACGAGTATTGGTTCTGGTTTACGGTTGTATGGTAGAAATTCTTTATCTGTGTCACTAGTATATGATAGGTTGTCACTAGAACATTCATTAGTAACAGTGTTTGAATCTTTTTCGACATTCTCAATGTTTTCGGCATGAACTGATAAGGTGAAATCATTTGTTTCCATAACATCAGCATCAAGTGGTTCAGGAGGCGGAATTAGTTTAGTTGGTATTGTTACTGTCGAAACATCGTTATAAGTAATAGTGCTATTATTTTTTCGGTTATGCCTAGATACAACATTCATACAAAAGTAGCAATCATTTTTACTGTATGGTCTATTCTATATTGCTGGTCTGGAATATTTAATCGCCTTCTTATTGATGTACAACATTATTTTGCAAGAACTGCAAATGATGTGGGGAACCCAATCTGTATCCTGGTGCTGTATTTCAATGTTAAAACAATCCTTATATAAGGTTTTAATCTTATCCGTTATCGGTGACCCCATTTTACTCAATACGTGTTGACAGCAAATATAACAAAATGAATCACTGTTTTTATCGCACTTATGAAAAGTCCTTGTACCGTGAGACCGTTTTCTTGTAGCATTATACTCTACATGAGCCAAGTCACCCACACATGAAGAGCTACGGTCGCTGGATGACGACGGCTGCGGGCCCGCTTTCCCCCCACCCTGACCAACCGCCGATACTGGGTTTCCGAGTCCCTGCATCGTAATTCTCTTTCTTCTACCTGCCATGACGACATCTAAGCCGTTATCCAGGGACTCTGCCGGCTAGTGGAGTAACACCGTTGTCCACCGTCACCACGTGGAGGGTGCCCTGGATGCAGGTAGAAGAATAAAAATCGACCGATGAATTTTCTCGGCGTTCAAAATGGCGCGAAAACATCTGCCATCTTGAATTTTGCAAATCCGACCTCAGATTCGTGAGCGACCCAAAAAACCCCGTGTACCAAATTTGGTAAGGATCGGTTGAATTTTAATTTGAATTCGTTTTTTGCATTCGAGAAGCACTATATCTGTCTGATTTATTGAGGTTAGAAAGAAAACAGAACTGTATGGCTCAATCCAACCGATGAATATTAGCTTAGCGTGTCCGAATACATATTAATACATCTTTGAATTCATGAAAAAGCTTGAATCAATTTTTTAGGAGTATATTTTTTCTTAATTTTTACTAATTTTACCCTTTTTTTTGAGTTTAGAAAAAATTGAGATGTGATGGCGATATTCTGACGTCAGATTCGTGATCAGCGGGCAAAAATACTACGGATTTGATATATCGCATCAAAAGTATACCACACTTTTTTTTTTTGTGGGGCTGTGCTATCAAAGCGAAAAAATTATGACGAGAGTGACGACCCAGAGACATTATGTGAGGAAGGCAAATCACAAGAAAGGAGAAAGCTATATATGTTGCTCAAGCCGTCAAGATCAGTTCTTTTATTAATATTATGGGGAATCTCGTTGATATAGCACATCTCAAGAAATTCTCTTTTGAGAAGGTTTTTTTGGATATGAAGAATTTTTGGTTCTCTAAAGTTGAAGGAATGTCTATTATCTACAGAGTGGATCGCCAGTACACATCTTTGTGGATGACATCTGGTGTCGCTTTTATGTAATGCGATGCGACGATTGAGAGATTGTGATGTCTGGCCAATATACACAGCGGGACAATCAAGACAGGAAATGGAATAGACAATATCTGACATAGAAAGAATGGGTAGAGAGGATTTCAATTTGCTAAAAATACGCTTGTTTTTATGGAAGTAATATTTGGCAATCTTAACATTGGGAATGACACGCAAAATATGAACCAATTTTGAGGTAAGACCTGGTATAAATGGCAAAGAGAGTAACGAAGGACTTGTTTCCGTATGGCTGGCAGGGGGTAAAGGGGGGTGGAAGGAGGGGAGGGGATACACGTATGGGAGGGGGCTCTGGTAAGATGTCATCAGAGCGGAAGAGCTTATCAACTTCGTCCTTGGTCTTGAGGAGGAACTTCTTATTGTACCCATTTTCCATAAAGAGATTGGTGAGTAATGTTTGTGCTTGAGATAGATAATCCGGCTGAGATATATTTCTGATTCTTCGGTAGAGACCTTTTATGACATTTATTTTCACCTTCCAATAGTGGCCGGAATTGGCATGCCTGAAGAAGTTGGTTTTCTATACCAGTCCAGTCTGATAACACCATCAGGACCTCTGATGACTCTTGTGTCCAGGAAGGGGACAGCATTGTTCGACTCTTCTTCTATGGTGAACTGTAGGTGTTGATCGAAAGAATTGAAAATGTGGAGGATTTCTTCTTTACCATTTTCTGGTATGGACAGAATAAGATCATCAACATATTGAAAGAGAAAAGGGAGTCTGAAAGATAGCTTTTCGATGCAACTTTTCAAAAGATAGGACATGACTATTGCTGCAAGAATAGGACTTAAGTTACTGCCCATGGGGCAACCAAAGGTTTGTAGGTAGAAACTTTCTTTATATCTGAAAAAGTAGATTGAAAGAAAAACTCCATAATGGCGAGGAAGAAGGATTTATCCAATTTTGTGTTGGGCGAGATTAGTGCCGATTCAGAATCAATACTCTGTTTGGTTAACTGCCATGAAATGTTGGTAAAGAGACTGACTACATCGAGAGAAATGATGACATGATTATCAGGTAATAGAAAATTATTAATTTCTGCACTGAAGGCAAAGGAGTCCTTAACTGCATATAGATGGTAAATTCTGAATTAATAGATGATGAACAAGTCTACAAAAAGCTTTCGCATGACCCTACGAACCAATATCAAATGAAAGCAATTCCTTTGTCAGACAAATGAAGAATAAGAAATGGATCGATGACAGAATAGCGAGACGACTTTATACCTACAAAGCCATTCCACCAAGAATCTACGGCTTGCCAAAAATACACAAAGAAGGTGTACCACTCAGACCTATTGTCTCCACAATCAACTCTCCTACATCAAGCTTAAGCAAATTCTGTACAGATATATTAGAAAAATCCTTCCGAAATTACCATCTATATGCAGTTAAGGACTCCTTTGCCTTCAGTGCCGAAATTAATAATTTTCTATTACCTGATAATCATGTCATAATTTCTCTCGATGTAGTCAATCTCTTTACCAACATTTAACCAAACAGATTATTGATTCTGAATGGGCACTAATCTCGCCCAACACAAAATTGGATAAATCCTTCTTCCTCGCCATTATGGAGTTTTTCTTTCAATCTACATTTTTCAAATATAAAGAAAGTTTCTACCTACAAAACTTTGGTTGCCCCATGGGCAGTAACTTAAGTCCTATTCTTGCAGCAATAGTTATGTCCTATCTTTTGAAAAGTTGCATCGAAAAGCTATCTTTCAGACTCCCTTTTCTCTTTCAATATGTTGATGATCTGTCCATACCAGAAAATGGTAAAGAAGAAATCCTCCACATTTTTCAATTCTTTCGACCAATACCTACAGTTCACCATGGAAGAAGAGTCGAACAATGCTGTCCCCTTCCTGGACACAAGAGTCATCAGAGGTTCTGATGGTGTTATCAGACTGGACTGGTATAGAAAACCAACTTCTTCAGGCAGATGTATACATGACAATTCCGGTCACGATTGGAAGGTGAAAATAAATGTTATAAAAGGTCTCTATCGAAGAATCAGAAATATAGCTCACCCGGATTATCTATCTCAAGCACAAACATTATTCACCAATCTCTTTATGGAGAATGGGTACAATAAGAAGTTCCTGCTCAAGACCAAGGACGAAGTTGATAAGCTCTTCCTCTCTGATGACATCTTACCAGAGCCCCCTCCTATATGTGTATCCCCTCCCCTCCTTCCACCCCCTTTACCCCCTGCCAGCCATACGGAAACAAGTCCTTCGTTACTCTCTTTGCCATTTATACCCGGTCTTAACTCAAAATTGGTTCATATTTTGCGTGTCATTCCCAATGTTAAGATTGCCAAATATTACTTCCATAAAAACAAGCGTATTTTTAGCAATTGAATTCCTCTCTACCCATTCTGTCTATGTCAGATATTGTCTATTCCATTTCCTGTCTTAATTGTCCCGCTGTGTATATTGGCCAGACATCACAATCTCTCAATCGTCGCATCGCATTACATAAAAGCGACACCAGATGTCATCCACAAAGATGTGCACTGGCGATCCACTCTGTAGATAATGGACATTCCTTCAACTTCAGAGAACCAAAAATTCTTCATATCCAAAAAAACATTCTCAAAAGAGAATTTCTTGAGATGTGCTATATCAACGAGATTCCCCATAATATTAATAAAAGAAATGATCTTGAGGTCTTGAGCAACATATATAGCTTTATCCTTTCTTGTGATTTGCCTTCCTCACATAATGTCTCTGGGTCGTCACTCTCGTCATAATTTTTTCACTTTGGTAGTCTACAGCTCTCTCTTGCTGCATATTTGTCCTCTGGGTAACACCTTGTTTAAGTACATGTTTTTCCCGGTTTCCCTTGAAATTCTTGATAATTACACTCCCATCTTTAATAACATTAATAATAATAATAAAAATAATAAAATTGCTTAGTATGTTCCTAATCAATGAAAAACCCTTTCCACTTGCCACCTCCTTTTCCTGTCATATTCTCCCCCCAGATGAAGAAAAATCATTTCCCCCTATGCCACTTAATTTCCATACCGTTGAAAAATTTGCGTTCCCATTGGATACCTTTTCCCTTCATACCAAAATTTCATGATATGACGTAGTACCAAATTTGTACTAAACCGGTTCTTTCCTGGTTGTTTAACCTTTTTCCTTTTATTGATTTTGAGTGATCCCTTACATCTGTCAGGTGGTCGTCCTTTGTCAGCGCCCTGTCAAAATTGTCACTTTTCTTTTAGATGGCAGGTGGTTAATTAATTTTGATTTTTCAGCATCCAAGGGTTCTAATGGCATCCTTGCTGTAAATGCCATATTTTTATATTAATATGTTAGTGAATAGTGGCTGTTTTATTTCAGTGTTGGTCTTTGTAATGGCAATTGTAATTTATGGTCATTCTTGTTAGATTAATTTGCATACTACATGTGAGTCACTTGCATTTTGTTTTTGACATTTCTTCATAACAATAATAATAATAATAATTAATGATTTTTTAGAACTATAATACTTTTAAATTACAATAGTTTTTATTAATATTTATAAGATTGAAATTAAAAATTACAAATTAATAATTAAAAATTGGACTCAACAATACCAATTCTTCATGCCTAATTTTCTTTATTGGTTGCTTCGTTATCTCTTTTTCAGTTTGTGCCCTGATGAAGGTCCCAACCTAGGACCGAAATATTGGCTAAATGAATATAGTATGAACATCTGTTGATGCCCCCTTTTTGCCGAGTTCCCCAACTAGTTTTATAACTTAGGATTTTGTTAGATACGGCAACTTTTTGTTGCTTTCTCTCTCTTTATTTGTTATATATATATATATATATATATATATATATATATATATATATATATATCTATATATATCTATATATATCTATATATATATCTATATATATATATATATATATATATATATATATATATATATATATATATATTATATATATATATATATATATATATATAGACCATATAAAATGGAGAACCAAAGCCTTAGAAACAGTGGGAAAGTATAATGGGAATTAAATATTTCATTTTGATCAGTTTAATCATAAATGAAAATGAATTTTCTTTTCTTGTGTTATACAGCATCATAGCTTTAGTAGATTTAATGGTGCTTGTTTCAGTTTTAATACCTAATCTAGAGCAGTTTTAAAGTTAAGTATTTAAAGTGAAATAGGCCATAGAATAATACAAATAGTAAAGCCATTTGTACCATGACCTAATACCTACTGTATTTAATACTTGAAATAAAAACCATAAATATAATGCCCCTTTCATTTGAATTTTTCTATTAAAAACCAAGACATTTTCATTCTATTATTTCAACAATGCTCTTACTGTCACAAAAGAAAATACACAGGACAAAATCCTCAAAATGAATAAAACGCATTTTCGACGTAAAAATACGGTATTTTTCAACAAAAAAAGAACTTCGGAATTGCAGGTTCTATTTATGCCGTTTTGCAGGAGTGGAATATTTATTTTTAATATTCCAATCCCTTGACGATCATATTGTTTCATGGCTGAAAATATAGCTCTCTTTCTGTTATGGAAGTTGATTAAAAAGTTTTATATAGAACGTAAAACAGAAAGAGGAGAGAAATTAAGTAAAGTTATGGTTGATAATCTTTCTATGTACTGTTAATTTTTAAAAAATAGAATAAAATTAATATCAACATAAAAAATCGAACTTTGTGGATCTGTATATTAATTAATAGAGTAGCAGAAAGTGAAAAAAAGAAAAATGAAAACTTATGGACGAATGTTCATCACGCGAATATAAAAATACAAAAGACTTACACACAATGTCATCTTTGTAAGTTTTTAGCGACTCACTATTAAGATTTCTGCAAAATAAATCTTATAAAATTTCAATAAACAGGGATATAATAATAAAATGATAGACTTAGGGACGACTGTGTTACTGAGAAATAAAGCGAAGACGATTTATGTTTTGTACACATGACATCTTATTTGAAGATCATCCAGGGTATCAGCCAAAAATTATTCGACTATATAGCATCTGTACTGTAGCGAAGGAGGAGCCATGGGGGTATATGCATTCTCATTCTCATGGATATAGAAAATAATGCTTCTAAAAAAAAACCTTTTTTATTGCGTTCTTCTAAAAAAATGTCTCCCCCGATTTTTAAGAATTTCAATGTAGCATTTTTTTTTGTGAGAATTCGCCCCCATCGGTCCTTATTAAAGGGAGGTGTGCGATCTTAGAGATCAACTATAGAAAAATGTTTTTTTTTTTGTTAAAAATCTCCACCCCAGGTTACTGATTTTTAGTTTACTATGTTGCTAGGGGTTTAAGTTTTTAGCATTTTAGTGTAAGAGAATTTTTTTTTCTACTGGGGTTTGGCAACTCAGTTGTCATTCGACGTCCTCTCTTGTCATTTAGCGCCCTCTCTCAGCCTTTAGTATTCTCTTGCTTCGTACTAAAGAAACGCTCTTTGTGTGTTTATGTCCTTCTCAGCCCTTGGATATAGTTACGCTACTGAATGGGATGTATTGGCATGTTTGGATAGGCTCGAACGTCTCTAAATCAATTATAGGCAATGGTTCAACAAATTATGAGAAATTAATTTCCTCAAGCTAAGATAATCAACTTAATGAGTAACATAATAAATACATATAAAAATATATATAAAGCCACACCTAGCAAATGCTAATGTCCATCTTAAAAGTGAACTTTCACTGTGCCATAAAATTTATAGGAAATAGAATAATAGAATAAAAAGAGATTGAAAGCCTACCTAACAAGTAACAGGAAGCTAGGCAATAAGTAGGTATTTACTGCGTGATGGAGTATATAACAACTTGACGACCATTTACGGCCAAGATGAGGAAAATAAGAAGATACATCTTACTCATCACGTATTATTAAAGACCCAATAAACATCATCAAATAGTGCTACCTAGAACAAATAGAATCTAGAATCTCGTAGAATAAAAATGACGGGTAAAGGGAATTAAATCTATGGCCAATAATAAAAATTTCTTAATAAAACCTTCTCGCTTATACGAAGAAAAGACATGTAAAGTTAAAACGCCGGACGCACTATTCTCCATCCGCGTTCTGATTGAGAAATGTAGGGACGTCAACTCTGATGTTTATTTGTGCTTCATAGATTTCCAAAAAGCCTTTGATATGGTAAATCATGAGAAAATGATGAAAATACTAGAATCGTGTAACATTGATTTCAGGGACTTACAAATAATATCAAGTTTACACTGGAACCAGACTGCCAAAATAAAACTTGAGAATCGCATGTCCAAAAAATAAAAATAAAGAAAGGCGTACGTCAGGGTTATATTTTGTCACCCCTATTATTCAATGTTTATTCAGAGGAAATCTTTAATAAAGCACTTTCTGATAAAAAAAAGATGGAATTACTATTAATGGTGTGTGTGTAAATAACCTCTGCTATGCTGATGATACTTTCGTTCTAGAGGAGATGCATGTGAGGAATATGGAATAAAACTGAATACAATCAAAATAAAAACAATGGTGGTCAGTAAGAATCTTAATACAAACTTTTGGAAGAGTAACAAAAATAACGTACTTAGGAAGCGTAATTAGTGAAGATTGGGACCACTCTATTGAAATATGCTTAAGAATTGAAAAAGCACGAAGCTCCTTTAATAAAATGCGCAGCGCACTCTGTAACTGCCAACTAAACTTAAAAACAAGAACAAGAGTGCTAAGATGCTACGGGTTTTTGGTCATGTTATACGGTATAGAAGCTGCAACAATCACAGAGACAATACAACAAAAAATGGAGTCATTCGAGATGTGGAGCGACCGCTGAATGCTGCGTGTTTCTTGGACAGCGCATACCACAAACGTGGAAATACTTGATCGGATGGGAAAAAAAGGACAGTTGATTCCAGCTGTTAAAGAAAGAAAAAGCACTTACTTTGACCATATTATGAGAAGCCAAAAATATGAGCTTCAGCAACTTATAATTAAAGGAAAAATAATCGGTAGGCCAGGACCAGGAAGACGCCGCAACTCCTGGTTGAAAAAACCTACGACACTTTACAAACATGACATATACTGAACTGTTTAAACGGGCAATAGATAAAATCAAATGGGCAAATGTGATCGCCAACGTCCTTAGAAGATAAGGCACACTAAGAAGAAAAAAGTTGAAACACGGTTATCTTTAGAATAAGAAACTACATTTTACGAGGTTTGATTGAAAAGACTTATAAAGCAACAAGCTAAATATCATTTTCTTGTAAAAACAAACATTTATTTCTCAACATAATTTCCACTGAGCTTAATACATTTAGTCCAACGAGATTCCATTTTTTTTATTCTTTGAGAAAAAAAAATGTATTATTTACAGTACAAATAACCTTTTCATTCGACGGAAATTTCTTTCTCGCAAGCCAATTTTCGAGGTTAGGAAACAAACAAAAAGTCAGTTGGGATCAAATCTGAGGTAGGTGGTGAACCATTTTGAAGCCAAGTTTATACACTTTTGCCATTGTAACGGCTGATGTGTAAGCTGGTGCATCGTCCTGTTAAAGGAGCACTTTTTGCATACTAATCTTGGACGCTTCTATGTCAACTCACTATGCAAACGGTCCAGTAATATTGCGTAATAAGAACCTGTCACTATTGTATCCTTTTCCAATTCGCCAATCATGATGTTCCCGTGTGAGTTCCAAAAAACAGTTACCATCACTTTTCTCGGCGATATGAGGCTTGATTGATAAGTCTGGTAAATTTCTACGAAAGAGCGAAAATTTTTGTTAAGCGACATGACCGTTGGTAAGCGAGATTTTTGGAACGGTTGAGTTAAAAGTTTCAAATAGATGCTATGCGCATTTGTTTGTCGGGAGCTATTGTGAGTAAATCGAGTTACAAGTTTCGTAGGAATGGATAAAGTAGAGTATCGTGTAGTGATAAAATATTTTTATTTAAAAAAGTGGACTACGGACCAAATAGAAACTGAACTAAAGAAAGTTCATAGCGACTTTGCAACAGTGCTGAAGGAAATTTATTACTGGATAAATGAATTTAAACGTGGCTGTATGAGCACTGTAGATGCTGTAACATATGTTGAGAACGCCCGATTAAGATTCCTTTTGAAGAAATGGTTGTTGAAATTCATGGTATTGTAATGTACGATTGTCGCATTAAGCTTCGTGAGATTGCTCATATAAACGGGTACATCACATCATGCATGAAGTTTCAAAAATGAAATAGCTGTGTGCGAGATAGGAGTCGCGTTTGTTGACCTCAGACCAGACACGCACGAGGGAGGACATTTCAAAATCGTGTTTGAAAAAATTGTAGTATAATTCGAACAACTTCTGGTGTCGTTTTGTGACTATAGATAAAATGTGGATCTACCATTACACCTCGGAGGTAAGACGGCGCACAAAGGGCCAGGAATCTGATTTTACCTTCAGAATTGTTTAGAGCTCTCAATTATTAACGAAATTAGACAACTTTTTCTTTAAACACTCTTAAGCGAATTCTAGACAAACATAAGGAAACCGATTTCCAAATTAAAACCTCAAAATTTTTTAACATTGCAAAAAGCAGCATGGAACCGGGAGGTGAAATTTCGAAGTTCACATGATTCATCAGGGGTTTTTGGGATCGCTGAATCTATTTTGGAGATCATTTTGATCATGTGCACCCTTTTAAGGGACGAAAATGGGGGTTGGAGGAGAAGATGAAACTACGATTTTCGCCTGAATTAGAGTTTCTCGTTCAAAACTGGCTCCTCGGGGGTTTTCTGGGATCGCTGAATCTATTTTTTAGGGCCATTTTGATCATATGCACTCTTTTGAGTGGTGAAAATAGAGGTTGGAGGAAGAGAAATTAAGATATTCTCCTGAATTAGAGTTTTGCTTTCAAAACTGGTACTTCGGGGGGTTTCTGGGGTCGCTGAAATTATTTCAGAGGTATCCACCTCTTTGAGGGGTGAAGATGGGGGTTGGAAAATAAATTCAGCGACCCCAGAAACCCCCCGAAGAACCAGTTTTGAAAGCGAAACTCTAATTCAGGAGAATATCGTAATTTCTCTTCCACCAACCCCTATTTTCACCACTCAAAAGGGTGCATATGATCAAAATGACCCCGAAAATAGATTCAGCGACCTCAGAAACACCCGATGAACCAGTTTTGAACGCGTAAACTTAAAATCACGTGAACTTCGAAATTATACCGTACTACTATTTTGCAATTTTAAAAAATTTTGATGTTATATTTTGCAAATCGGCTTCCTTACGTTTGTTTGGAATCAAAAATCAGATTCCTGGCCCACTGTGCGGCGATCAGAACAGTGGGTTGGTGAAGGTGAAAGTGTACCGGAAAAACCGAAAACATTTTGATCGTCGGAAAAAGTGATTGGAACTGCTTTTTTGGACTCACAGGGTATCATTATGATTGACTATTTGGAAAAGGGTAAAACAGTGACTGGCTTTTATTACGCAACGTTATTGGACTGTTTGTATAGAGTGTTGAAGCAGAGCCGACTAAAATTACCGGAAAAAAACTGCTTCTTCACCAGGACAGTGCGCCTGCTCACATATCGGCAGTTGCAATGACAAGAATGCACGAGCAGAGCTTGGCAATAGTTCCCCACTGACCCTATTCCCTAGGTTTAGCCCAAAGTGACTTTTTTGTTTCCTAGCCTTAAAAATTGGCTTGGGCGGAAAGCATTTTCGTCGAATGAATAGGTTATTTCTTTTGTACACGAGTAGTTTCTTTCTCAGGGAATAAAATATTGGAATCTCGATGGACCAAATGTATTGAGCTCAATGGAGAATACATTGAGAAATAGTTTTTTTGTTTTTTTGAAAAAAAATGGTACTTACCTTGTTTTGTTCAAGGATTTTTAACCCACCCTCGTATATGGGTGATCTTAAACTCTAAACTGCTTCAGATCGAGCCCCAATTTAGCGTAGTTGCCGAATGCACGCGTTAGATTGGAATGGAATTTACATTAAATAAATGTCACGTTATCAAGCTGGACAAAGGAATATCTGGAGAATACGCAATTATTAGATCGGCGGATTTTAATCACTTTAAAAAGACTATTTTAATAAAATATTCAGATTACAAAGTCGGCTTTGTTGTTGAATGCTGATTGGAGTACATTTATTTTGTAACAAAACACAATGTATATATGAAATGGTTTTAGCATATTTTGTAGCAAACCTTCACCAATTTTATTTTTATCTCTTCATCAGATAATTTAATAAACACTCCGCATTCCGGCGCGTCCACAAAAAGCATATCCGACGGAAAAAAGAATAAAAGCATTATAAAAAGGAAAAAAAGCGAACCAAATTACGACCAGTAACACGACCAATAAAAGTACGCAATTTGGCTTTTATGGCTCTTAATAGAATAACACTGAGTCTTTTAATAAAGTCGGCGATGGCTGTACTTGTCACCGAAATTTATCGGCGCGTTTTAAAATTTAGGGGAACTTGGCAGCCAAATTTTTATGGACTTTAAACACAGCAGGAAAATTGGTCCCTGCCGGCGAAATAGAATTACATAATTTAGAGTTGACTTTAATGGTAGTTTTTTAAAGCCTTGGTGAGCTATTTAAAATATTACTTTCTTTCATTCTTTTTGCTTACGTAGTTTCAAGGGTTTTCCCTGAAGCTAGATATTAAATAATAGAAGTAAATCTTTTTACAGTTTAAACAAGATAAAAGAAAACTTTTTAAATATATGACTACCAGAAGAATGTTATGTGCAATCTTCTTTTACTATGTAATAATTACACTGGTCAACATGATTTTTTTCGCAAGGAAACTGAATAGAGACTCTAGTTTAGTTTCTTATGCTGAATTCAAATATGTTATCAGATTTCTTCTATCAGGCACAGTTTTCTTGTGACAGTCATTTTTGCGTAATATACTTCTCTACATTAGGATTTCATTGTTATAATTCTTGTAAATATAGAAGTGGGAATTTGTATTCAAAATAATTTGGCACCAGGCAGACTTATTCATGTTGAAACATGTTTTAAAACCCTGTCCAGGCTTAATGATGTTCAAACCTGTCCTATCTTGTACAAATATTGTACTTTTTTAGCAAGCAGAGGGCCAGTAGTCAGTATTGTAATTGTGTGAGTCTGGTAACACGTGCACCTACTTATTTTGGTGCTGTTTTTTGTTTTTAGTTTTTTTGTAAACTTTTCAAAATGCCAAGAAAGTATGTAAATCAACCAAACAATTTCTGCTACGTGTGTGGTGTGAACTGACCTTCAAGTCTCAGAGGCGAAATTTTACACCGCTTGCGAAAAAAATGTTATGAGCTTTATTTTGGGTGTAAAGTTGGTGATTTTGATAAAGACTGCGTCCCAAATTTATGCTGTGTATCATGTATTAGGCGTCTCACTGGTTGGAAAAATGGTACTCATCATATGCCATTTTCAGTCCCTATGATTTGGAGGGAACAGAAGGACCATTTAACTGATTGTTATTTCTGATTAACTAGCATTAAAGGAGTTACGTCCAAAACAAAATATACAGTTAAGTACCCCAATTTGGCATCTGCAATTAGAACTGTGCCAAATAGTGAAGAGTATTCGGAATCACAGTTTCCCGATTTCATGACCTTAAGTGGTAACTCCGACTCCGATCCAGTTCATACTGAAGATGAAAAAGCGAGAGAAGTAACCCTACATTTGAAGCAAGTAGTTCATCAGAACCACACTTTTTAGCTCAAGAAGATCTTAATGATCTTATACGGGATTTAAATTTGTCTAAACAGTCAGCTAAGGTTTTAAGTTCCAGGCTCAAAAGTTGCAATCTACTCCAAAAAGATACAAGGATATGCGTTTATCGTAGACGCCATAGTGATTTCAGTGACTACTTCTCTAAAGAGAAGGCCATGTAGTTTTTTGTAATGATGTTTGTGCAGTAATGGAGACTCTTGGACATTAACACCAGCCAGATGAGTGGCGATTGTTCATAGAATCATCGAAAATCAGTTTGAAGGCTGTACTACTCCATAATGGGAATGAATTACCATCAATACCTTTCGCGCATGCCAGTGATATGAAGGAGACATATGAAAATACGAAATTGCTGTTAGAAAAAAAATTTAGCATACTAAATATAACTGGTATATCTGTGGTGATTTGAAGATTATAGCTTTATTGTTAGGTTTGCAACTTGGATACATAAAAGTCTGCTGTTTCTTGTGTGAATGGGATAGCAGGGATAAAGAGTCTCACTACATAAGGAGACAATGGCCTAAACGTGAATCTCTTATTCCTGAGCATAAAAATATATCAAATACCCCATTAGTGGATCCCTAAAAGGTGTATTTACCTCCCCTGCATATAAAACTGGGGCTTGTAAAAAATTTTGTAAAAAAAATGGATAAAGGTTCTGCTGCGTTTATGTGTTTGAAATCTAAATTTCCTAAAATAAGCAAGCAAAATTGAAGGAAGGAATTTTTATAGGGCCCCAAATAAGATCATTAATATCGGATGATGAACATTTTGAGGAACTGTTACATCCACCGGAAAAAGCAGCGTGGAAATCATTCAAACATATCTGTTGTGGCTTTCTCAGCAATAATAAAAAAGAAAATTATAGTGAAATAGTGAGTGATCTTCTGACTTCATACAAAGAAATGGGCTGCAACATGTCCTTAAAAATTCATTTCTTGGACTCCCACCTAGACTTCTTCCCTGAAAATCTTGGGGCTGCCTCGGTGAGCGTTTTCATCACCAGATTTCTACTATGGAAAAGAGGTACCAAGGCAAATGGAGTCCCAGTATGCTGGCCGACTACTGCTGAACCATGAAAAGAGACATCCCGAAGGCAAAATATGGCCGAAAATCATCATATAGAACTGTTTAGGTTAGACAAAATTACCCGTGTATTTATTATTCAGCGTTTTGTAAGTACTAACATATTTAAACTCAGCTTGGAAAAGATAAATTTCCATTAATTTAGCCCTTGTTAAAGAAAAATAACCGGTCAAGTGCAAGTTGAACTTGCGCAATTAGTGTTCAGTACGTTGATTGCTTTTAAAATAAAAAAATTTTGTTACAGAGGTATAAAATGATCAGTGACGTCACAAAATACACCCCAAATGAGTTTTAAACAAAGTTTGTTTCCAATCTTTACTGAAATCTGATGACCTTGAAATTTTTGTTTCTTTTATATACCAGATAAATTATTAAAGGTAATGCACTCGTGATAATTTTCGTTCAATCTACACCCCGTGGAGAATATTCCAGAATTCCAGTACTTTTCGAGATAAGGCGCGGGACAGCGATTTTTCGCCGAATTTTTAAAAATAATACAAAGAAAAGTACGCGCAAGTATAATATTATATATATTTTTTTCTCGTGTTTTCACAAGCTTTCATTTGACACCACACTCGATGACCTAGTAAAAAAATTTTTTTTTCACTTCCGACTTCACCCCCCCAAAACTAACCCCTTAAGTCAAAATTTAATTCTCAAAACTACATGGCTCTGATGAGGCCATCAATTCCTATATTATTACCAAATTTCACCTTTCTATGCCAAATAGTTTCGGAGAAAATCGGTGTGTGACAGACAGACAGACAGACAGACACCGAAGTGATCTTATAAGTGTTCCGTACGGAACACTAAAAATATTTTTTGGTAGACCAGTGTTATTATTAGCCCAGTCGCCAGAGGTTTTGAGCTTTCAATAAATGTTAACAGACTGCATTTTGGCACATAGGTAGTTTTTTGGACGTCGAATACGATAAAAAGAGGTTTGCTAAAGTTTGATGTACGCTACGCCCACAAAATCCAAAATAAAATCAAAAATTCGGTTTTTCGATAATATTTCGAAAAATAAAAAAGGTATCGAAAGACAAATAGTACATAAATTTTTTTCCATATTTTTTTATTAGCATGAGAATTTATTAAAAATTCGGATAGGTGATTCAGAAAGTGCAGCCCGAAAGTTAATCGATATTACTTGTTTTCAGAATGTAAAAGCTTTTTGAACAGGAGACTTTCAGCTTTCCGATGATTTTGATAGTTTTTATTTTTGTTGCTTTATAATTTGTAAAACTTAAAACGAAATTTTTCTTTGCATGATTTTAACGGGCATACAGTAAATTACAAATATTTATTAAAATGTAGTATTGAAAAAAAAATCCTTGTGCATTTATCATTATTATAAGTTAAATTTCAATATAAGAATAATTAAAAATACCCACATTGTCTGTGAGTTTTAAAATATGAACGTTCACAGCAGTACGGCCATCCAGACACTGGAGAAACACTTACCAGATCACACAAAAATAAAGCTATTTGCTGATGACATTTTAATTTATAAATCTTCCAGTGACAGTAACACACTCACAAACCTCATTCAATCTTCCCTGAACAATATCCAAAAATGGGCCACAATTTCGGGATATTCCTTTTCCCTAAACAAATCATCATACATACATTTCTGCAGGAAAAGAAACTGCTCTAAATTAAATCCACTAAAACTTCTCAATGACCCTATAACACCTCAGAACAACTTCAAAATATTGGGCATGATCTTTGATCCAACCTTGAGTTGGAAGGAGCACATCAACCATCTCAGAATGACTACTTCAAAGGACATCAACTTGATGAGATTGCTAGCAAATTCGCAATGGGGAGGAAGTTTCACAACCTTAATCAGGATTTATAAATCTCTCATACTATCCAAATTAAATTATGGTGACTTTATATACGGTGCATCAAGACCCTCTTACAAGAAAAAAATTAGATACAATCCAGAATCCAGCTCTCAGATTGGCTACAGGGCCCTTTCGTACGTCGCCCATCCCAAGTTTACAGTGCGTCTCTGCTACTCCATCTCTCAACCTTTCAAGACAAAGATCCCTCATGCTATACCTTTCAACTGCCTCATTTAAACCCATCATGAAAAGAGCATTACATTTAAACCCGCCACCTAACACAATTATTCCACCGAGTCCATAGCATCTAGAGTAAAAAACATCCTAATTCGTCACAACCTCTCCATTCAAACTAACGACTCTCCTAAAGTTTCTATATACCCGCCTTGGACATCAATAAGACCCTTCATTGACTATACGCTCCGAAAATATAACAAGAAATTAAATCCAAGCCACATAATCAGATCAGCCTTCCTATTACTTATCAACGAGAAATACAAAGACTCTTCTCATATTTATACAGACGGCTCTAAGACTGCTCAGAGAACGGGGGCCGCTTTCGTATACAATAACACTACCATTAAATTCAAATTAAATAATTACACCGCTATCTTTTCAGCGGAATTATTTGCTATCAAAGAAGCGTTAAGATGGTTAATATCCACCAAACTAGATACTAAAGTTTTAATCATAACAGATTCCTTCAGTTCATTACAATCAATCAGCTCTTCCACGCAAATGATCCTCGATATCGACGCGCCAAACTAAAATAATCAATCGATCAATCAAAACAGCAGTACGAAGTAGTCAAAAAGAGTCGGACTTTTTTTTCTTTAGTTACAGTTAAAAGTATATATAATATATACAATATAAGTTAAATTACAATTTTGGTAACTGCCCTAATAAGAGCAAATTAATTACTGTGACGGTAATGTAATTACTTTGAAAGTAGTTAAACTGTTTTGGTATTCACACTATTAAGATTAGTTCAATTACTTTGACAGGAAGTCAACTACTATAAAAGTAGTTGAATTATCTCTTTGGTATTTTAATTTCTGAAAAAATAGTTCGATTAATTCTAGTTGAAATACTCCGAAAGTAATTTAATTACTAAAAAAAACATTACCAATAACCTAATTACTTTAATTTTATGGAACATATATTATAATTATCTTTCAAGAACGTAACTGAATTACTAAAAGTAACTCAATTTCTGTTTTTCATTTACTGTAATTGAATTACATACGGCTGTCTATTTATATATATATATATATATATATATATATATATATATATATATATATATATATATATATATATATATATATATATATATATATATATATATATATATTGAACGTATGTCTGTGTGCGTGTGTGTGCGTGTATGTCGAAAATGAATAACCCAGTTTTCGTGGAGCTTTCTTTCACGTGTAGGTAGTTGATGTAACTACACCTGCAAGAACACTCTATGAAAACTGGATTATTCGTTCTCGACATACATTCACACACCAATTTTTCGCTATATTTGAATAAAATTGCTTTAGTAACATTTAGAATATCGAAAAAAATAATACGAAGTACAACTTTTGTTAAGAATACTACACAGTCTTGATGAGGCAGTGAAAAACTGATTATGTAACTCTGCAAATATGTATATCGTGGTGGTGCCTGGATGTTAGTTTAGGTAATGAAACTTCAGAGCCTTTTTACCTTATTTATTATTTCAATGATACAAATTATAGAGTGTACGTGGTCGTAGACGTGGGTGAACAAGCTAGTTGTGATAAATTAATTTAATTTTAAGCATTTTTTTTAAGTATGAAATTGGAATAGTCTAAATTTAATTTCTAAAAATTATTTTCAAAGTTATTAGAAATCTAGAACTTTAAAATTATAACTTCTCAAAACTGAAAATTTAAATCCTCGTGTAGTTCTATCAGTTATTGTAAAGAAATTTGAATTTTTTAAAAATTTTGTTTGAATAGTTGTAGAAAAATTAAAAATTTCGGAAGATAAAGTATGCGGAACGAGCCGAAGGAGGGTTGAACCAATTATCCGAGTAATATCTACTATTCTACTTCTTTTGGTGCCTATTCATTCCGAAAATTCATGGCGATCATGGAAATCCTGATTTTGTTAGCTGTCACTCTAAAGAGTTGGATCGATGTCATTCCAAACTATTTTCTGAAATTTCCCAGCCAAGGTATGTTTCTTCTACCAGGGCCTCTCCTGCTAGCAACTTTTTGTTGGATAATGTTCTGTAACAACCGATATTTTTCGATTCTCATGACTTTTTAATGTTCTTTTCTTAATCGCTATAAGTTCAGGGCCATGGCCGATTCTGCGGATAACCTCTTCTTTTGCAACATGATCTATCCAGGGAATTCTTAGTATTTTTCTGCCGATCCACATTTCAAATTCTTTAATTATTTTCTCTGTAGCTTCTAACATTGTACACACTTCTGAGCCGTACAAGAGAGTTGCGAAAACATAGCACCTGGTTATCCTTATTTTCAGACGTATTTTAAGGAGTGTTATTTTAGCCTTCTCTATTCAACATTTAATTTTCAGTGAGTGGTCCCAGTCTTCATTTATTGGACAGGGCAATTTTTCTATTCTACATCATCTTAGTGTTTTATGAGGAAGCCAAATACGATAACACAAAATTTGTCACTTGTCAAATTTGATAGTTTACCAAGGCAACTATAATTTATTGATATACTAAATAGGAAAATAGTAAATCGAGTGAGCCACTTAAATGCTAAAATTCTGTTCAATAATCTGAATGCCCTGTATATCGGTAACGACTAAAAATAAATATCAAGAGTATGACATTTAAAAAATTCGAGTTAGGTTTGTAAACTGTTAAATTTGACAAGTGACAAATTTTGTATTATCATATTTGGCTTTCTCACAAAGAAAGAAGTTTATTTATAAAAGAATCTTTTCGGTACCCCAAAAAGCAAAGTCGATGAGCTAGTTAAAAGTTACTCTTATTCAGTCCAATAACTTGAATACCCTGTATACCGGTAACGACTGAAAATAACATCAAGTGTTATATATTTTTGTAAACGGACTGAAAAATGCTATTTAAAGTTGCGCTCATATGTATGTAGAGGATACCATTTTAAAAAATCCTAGTTCGCTTTGTAATCTGTCAAATTTGAGAAGTGACACATTCTTTGTTATCATATTATAAACTAAGTTTAGCACTAGAAGAATTTTCTTTAGTAGAATAGGAAAATCGTGAATTAGGAATGATGATGAAAAAATGTCCCTATACATTCCAAGTAAGTAAATTAAATAATCAAATATCTACTATTGCTAGTCCTTATATATTGTGCTATTATTTTTTACGTAAAGTCGGCGAGGATCATGTTTATCAACGAAATTTATCGGCGCGCCTTTTAAAATTTAGGGAAAGCTGGAAGCCAGATTTTTACACTCTTTAAACACAGTAGGAAAATTTATCCCTGCCGGCATACATACTTTATAGTTGACTTAATGATCGTTTTTTAAAACCTTGGTTAGCTACTTAAAGTTACTTTATTTCGTTCCTTTTCCTTAAGTAGTTAAAAAATATATAACTTTTTTGCGTATACTCAGTGTATTTCTATTTCTAAAAATTAGTAACCAATAATATGTTATACATAGTGTAATAAAAGTAGCTAAATCTTTCTATTTGTCTCCATGGTATTGACCAAAAAGAAACTAATTATAAAATGTGCCAGGGTTTGACTTGGCACCTAAATTTATATACTACCTTAGAAATTGCCAGCTCAATTTTTATGTACTTTAAATAGAGCAAGAATACTGGTCATTGCCAGAGAAATACAACTGCTAAAATAAATTTAATAGAAGCTTTCTAGATCAGTTTTGAATGAACTTGGAAATTAAGTTTTTCATGATATACCTTTAAAATGTTAAGGGTTGCAAAAACTTGTTACATTGGTTGCTTGCTGAAGCAAGTAAAATAATAATTAACAATTACATGAAACAAATGTTTCATATTTTAAAAATGATGACTGAATACAAGAAATTAATCGTGGACTAAAAAATGGACTGTCTGTGTAAAATAAAGTTATATTATATTGAATGCTAGTCATTTTACACTATTGTTGTTTAGAACTACCATAATTCAATTAAAATTAAAGCCTAAAAGAAGAATTATCTCATCATACTATACACTATAGCAGGGGTGCTCAAACGGTCGATCGAGATCGACAAGTCGATCGCGAGTGCTTTTTGAGTCAATCTCGAGAAAAAAATTCCGATATATAACTATTCACAGATTTTGTTTTAGGTAACTAAAACAAAATGTAATTAATAAACTACTAAAATTTATTCGATCCACAATTAGGCCAGAATAACCCCCTCATAACTTTCTTTTATCGTAATAACCCCCTGCTAGCGGCAAAAGGTGGCTTTATCAAAGGAACGCGCGGTACTTGTCAAAGAAAAGCCGCGTTTTTGATTACCGCCGATTTTTCTAGAAACTTCGGGCGGCGTGCTTAACGGGAACATTCGAGACTTCGTTCGCGCCGATATAAATGTTGCGCCTGCAGGAATAGGAGTCAGTCTGAGTTGTAACTTGAAGGCGATACATCGATACAAAGTTTATTAATAAATAGTCCAAAATGAGTGCGGCGAAGAAAAGTAAAACTTATCATTTTAATAACGATTGGGAGGAAGAATTTTTCTTTTGTATGGTAAAAGATAAGTGCATTTCTCTCATTTGCCGTGCGTCAGTTGCAATACCTAAGCGTGGGAACTTAGAGAGGCATCATAAAAACGGTTCAAAAAAACTATGAAAAGGATTTTCCGTCACAGAGTAAATTAAGAAAACGAAAAGTACGTGATTTGGTAACTTGTTTGAAAAAAGAACAAACCATGTTCACAAGACCAGCCAAACAATCAAAAGCTGCAACGATCGCGTCATTTAAAATATCTCATATATTGGCGAAACACAAGAAACCATTTGATGATGGATTGGTTGTGAAGGAACATTTATTGATATGACAGACACTGCCCAGCTGTGTATTTTTTATTCGAATGGTATTCAATGACATGTCGGCTAAGGAAGAGTTTTTGACAATGATTCCTCTGAAAGGAAAGACCCGGCGAAGATATATATGACGTTTTCTTCAATTTTGTAACAAACTACAAGCTACCAATATATAAACTACTGTGCATTACAACCGATGGAGCACCAGCAATGACTAGAAACAAAAACGGTTTTGTGGCATTGTGTCGAGCTAATGATGATTTCCCTTCATTTTTCTCCTTCCATTGCATTATACATCAACAAGTTTTGTGTTCAAAAGTTCTAAACATGGAGGAGATTATGGGCATTGCAATAAAAATTGTGAATTCTATCCGTGCACGTAGCATGCAACGAAGGCTCTTTAAATTGCAGTTGGAAGATAGTGAGTCAGCTGAACACACTGATTTAGTTCTTCACACGGACGTCAAGTGGTTGAGTTGCGGAAAATTCCTAGAAAGGTTTCAAGAATTATTGCCCGAAATAACAGCTTTTCTGGGCGAAAGAGGTGATGACACTGAGATGCTGAAAAAACGGAAAATGGCTGACTGATTTGGCATTTTTGACAGACATCACAATGCATTTAAACACCATTAATTTGGAGCTTCAAGGTAAAGGAAAAACTATTATTGAGACGATTAGCGCAATAAACGCATTAAAAAGTAAATTGCAAGTTATGATAGATCAACTGAAAAGAAAGGATCTGAAAAATTTTCCGTCTTCGAAAGCAAGGATTCCTCAGTTGAATTATGATATTTATGAGGAAGAATTATCAAATATTTTGGGCCAATTCGAAATACGTTTTTTATGATTTCAGTAAATTGGCAAATATCGCATCATTTATGAGTTATCCTTTTTCGTGTAAAAAACATTGAGGAATTAGCTACTGAAATAGCAAGTCAGTTTAACATGGACTCATGTTCTGTTGAAAATGAGTTAGTGCAGATTATATCAGATATACATCTCAAAGCCACAGCATCTGATACAAAATTCTGGTGTTTTATATCTGAAGATAAATATCCGAATCTAAGGCAAATCGCCCGTCAACTGACGGCAATGTTTGGGTCAACTTACTTGTGCGAGTCTGCATTTTCTGAAATGAAGATAATTAAGTCAAAATATGGCAATCGACTAACTGACGAACATATGTCATCATGCTTGCGATTAGCACTCAGTAATTACGTACCACCTTATGAAAAGTATGCTGAGGACATGCAGTGCCACGCTTCAACATCCAAAGTTACTCTTTAGTTAAGTTTAGACACTAGAACTCGTTTGTTTTGTAAGAACCAATAAACTCGCAATTTTGAATAATTATGAGTTTTTTCATTGACATTTTAAAGCAGACCTACACTTACCTTGACTAAAAAAAATGCATATTGTGCGGAAAACTAATATCTATGCCACGATACACCCTACCTAGACGACAATCCTGCATCACACTTACTTGCAGCCTCTCAGAGTCGATCGATCGTAGTCTAACAATATTGAGGTAGATCGCCAGCAGTTCAAGTTTGAGCACCCCTGCACTATAGTATGCATAATAAATAAATGTATATCATACGCTAATCAATTGTAATCATTCAAATAAAAAAATTGTCATAAGGCAAAGAATTTTATTATTGAAATAGTGAATCAAGCAAGTAAGAATCTCTTTTATGAAAGTTTTAAAACTGCAAGTGATGCAAATATTCTTCGTTGCTTCTTAAGCACTTCTTTAAATACCAAAATAGTAATAAGGTATTATTCTTCATATGCACAGGTACTGATAAAATAGCAAAATTACTTACATAATCTAATATTTACACAATTACACAATTTCTAACACAAAAAAAGCTTAAGAGCACCAAAAGACGATTTCTTTACAAAGTAAACGTATTTATAAAATCCTCGGATCAAGTACTTTGGTGTATTTTAAAGAAACTAGATCCATTTGACTTAAGATACATGAAAGATATAACAAACAGTAACAAGTTGTACAATCAGCCGTAAAGTTAGTCATAAGCAATCTCATAGAAACCAGCTTTAGTATCCAGTTCTCCTCAACTAAATAGTAGAGAATCACTTGTAAATTAACGAGCACAATTACAATATTAACAGATATATTGCGTAACGGTGTAGTGAAAATCTGTCGCTTATAAATGTCTTGCTTTGCTTCTCGGTGTTCTTTCTTTATTTTAATCTCACTCTAAAGATGCATCTTGCAATTGTAGGCGACACGAAATAATGATTCATTATCTAACCAAATTCACGATAACTTTCACTTCGTTTTTATTGAAGATTAATAAAAAAAAAAAAAAATTATTCTAAAATTTTAGAAACTCTTAAGAGTTTTACTTACTTCAAAGCTTCTTAATTTAGGTTTTAGATTGAAAACGTTCTTTTCGCAATATCGATAATATGAGATATAACAGTATCAAAATCCAAAGTCAACTGGACAACTAGAGGTGTCATCCTCTTGGCAACTAGGTATATCGTGTCTAAGTTTTAGATTCCTTTTAATGAAACTGACTGTTAATATTTATAACTCGAATATTCCTTATCCGTTAACATTTTCATATTGTATCTTCTTCTTTTTCAGCTTTCATTGATCCATTGCTCATATATTTCTACTTTGGACGGTTCCTTGTCTGTCTCAGCCACACACCCGGACGTTGGTGTTTGGGAAGGCGTCCTCTCGATCGCTTACCCATGAATGGTATCCATTTCAATATAGATTGGGACGATCTCTTATGTGTATATCTAGCAATGTGGCCAGCATAGCATTTGAGTTCAGCCACAGACTCTGTGACACTTCTGACCTCAGTGATTGACCTAATATAAGTGTTGCTTTTATGACCTTTCAAGGCTATATCCAGCATTCCATAGCGTATTTCGATAATCTTTATACTCAGTCAGTTGATTACTTCTGGCACATATTTTGGAGATATTTTATAGAACAGTCAGCAGATTTTAGTATACTTATACTATTAATTATGGTAGTTACTTTAAAGCTAAACAAATTTATGAATAGAATAAATAATAATATGAATTCTTTGCACGATGCATTTCTGATAATTTAATTTACACAATAAAATATATATACACAAATATAATCGCATTAGAAGAGTCATTGTAATGAAAAATATTGCAGTACTTTTTATATGTAGTTTTTTGCTAAGATAAGAATATTTTCCAAGACAAAATTTTTTTGCACCGAACCTCTGCCCACATAATCTCGAATGTGACAGACATAAGGTCAGACTGTTAATTGCATTTGAGATACAAGATCATAAAAACATTGTGCAACTTTTACTGAGTTTTTGTAAGTAATCTTAAACCTATTCAAACGCGAGAAATGTGGTAGACATCATTTATCAAACGGCATTTCTTCTGAAACAAAAAGATGAGGTGTATTTATTAAGGAAGTACTTAAAGATAAAAACAAAACGGCTATCATTAATCTAAAAATTTGAAAAAGAAATAAATTGTTCAGCTTTCTATCTGGGATAAGTTACAATTTATATATAACTGTAAGTGATAAAAGTATGAAAATGTACGATACTACAATGGGAAGGGTATCTGAAATACCTTTTCAATTTTTATCATTTGAAATTTATTGATTTTAAGTGTTTTAAACGGTGTATTTGCCTAGATATTTGTGTTTTTGAATATAAACTAGGAACAAGGCATGGTATATGTCAGAAATTAGTAAGCCAAGTTTAGGTTATACAAGAGGTTTCATAAATAGCTAACATTTTTCAAAAAAAATTACATACCTGTTATAATTTAAGAAATGGATAAAACCCTATTCTTATATTACTTGTTCCGTGCTCCTTATTATCTTGATGTATTCGTAATTTTTTCTCACCTGAATATAATTATTTTCTACATTAAATGGATTCATGAAATTTAATAACTTTGCCATCGTTAAATACCTACGTCTGATGTATTACAATATGTTAGGTATATAATTTCCGTAACTGTCTAATATTTTCGAATATTCAATGTTTATATATATAATATATATATATATATATATATATATAATATATATATATATATATATATATATATATATATACATATACATAAATTAGAATTTTTTTTTTGTATTGAGACCATATCCATTCGAAAAATAAAATGTTTTTTACACTTTGACAACCGTGATTTTCTCTTATGAACGCGACTAACCTTTGTTAAATAAATTTTTAGCTCTGTAAATTTATTTAAGAGGTTAGTCGCGTACGAAAATCACAGTGTAACAAAAAACTATTTTTCAGATTGATCTGGTGCCCAATACAAAAATAATATGTTAAAACATAAGTCAGATTTTAATGTGGAAGCGAAGTGGCATTTTTTTGCTACTTCGCACGATAAAGGTATGTGTGACGGTTTGTTTTTTTGTTGTTTAGTACCGTAAAACGCCAAGAAAATTTTGCAAGTTTATGTCAAAAATTGATCGTGCGAAAGTTCTCAATGCCGAAGATCTATATATATTTGGGCTCGAAAGTTTTTTAAGAATATAAAATTTGATTATTGTAGGAAACTGTAATATGAAATTCAAGCAAATCCCTGAAAATTTGTTTTAAGCGAGCACAATCAATTCCAAACATACGTCACTTCTACAGTTACGTGTCAATTAATGAAAAGACATTGTGTTGTAAAATTTGTTCGAAAGATGATAGATTTGTTAGGTATGATGTAACCGATTAATTTAACATTA
This sequence comes from Pachyrhynchus sulphureomaculatus, assembly GCA_019049505.1. Classification (NCBI taxonomy): domain Eukaryota; kingdom Metazoa; phylum Arthropoda; class Insecta; order Coleoptera; family Curculionidae; genus Pachyrhynchus; species Pachyrhynchus sulphureomaculatus. The sequence continues at coordinate 96,337,962 of CM032455.1, forward strand.
CAATATCTCTCTCTTATTACAGATTTTTTTATTGAAGGTTTCCTAAAAAGTGTATTTTCCAATGAAAATTAAACGATTTCTAATTAAAGAATTACTGTGTTTGTTAACCCTTAATCTTTATATAAACATGCGACTATCTTGAAATATATGTGCGTCTAATAACATTACGTTGCGCCACGCCGCTTTGCACTGCGCCGCCACGCTCATAAAAACTAACGCCATTTGAAGGTCAAATGAGGCCTGAAAGTTTTTTTTTTTATCATTATCTGCAGAAAACAGTGGTGCATCTACGGAATCAAACCTAGTGTCGATAAGTGGTTAAGAACCTTATTAAATTGCAAATTGTTTATAATAAAATGATTTTTTGTCATTAAAAACATTGTTTTCATTATGTAATATTTTTTTTAATACATAATGTTTCTGGCCATTTTGTCTCAACTAGAATTTTCATAAAAAAATCAATTAAACTTGTATTGTTTATAACAATTATAAGAATCAACATCAACTGAAAATATTTCAAAGCTTGTCTACCTATATGTAGTATTAAAATAAATCATTGTGTTTTGATTTCCGAAAAGTTGGGGTCGGAGGTGTTCCGCTTCACGAACTTTCACAATTATGTCATGGTTTATTTAATAAAAGAAAATTCGATAAATAAATAAATGGTAATAACTCCTTATTTTTAAATTAATCATTGTCTATAGCTTAAAAATATATATTTGACATCATCTAGAATTGTGCTTTGATTCATCTATATTAGGTCACAAAATTGTCAATTGTATCAATTTCGGTTAGTTCAGGGACCTAATAGTGCTTAAAACGTCCCCTCCGTTATCTTTACTATCATGTATGCCAATATACAATTGTATATATATATATATATATATATATATATATATATATATATATATATATATATATATATATATATATATAAACATATATATGACATTGGTACGTTATTCGTTTGTAATCCATCTTTCAAAATATACAAATATATAAGCCGGTCTTTTCTCATGTCCTACGATTAAAAAATCTTACAAACAGTGAACCATGATTTTGGGTTGTCTTTGACGCATTCTGACCTCTTGGATGTTCTTTCTTGCTCGTTTTTCCGAGATTTAAAATTCGGTGATAGTCGTCCCGCGCGACATACGTCTGTATATTATGTTCACAGCTCACTTTAATCGTTTCGAATACTTTCAAAAGTACCAAATATATGTTTGGATATGTATTTTTTATAAAAGGGAACCATAAAACATATCTAAATGAGCAGGAGCCACACGATAACATTATTTTAAATCCAAGTACACCAGTACTGACGGTTTCGAAGTTTACTTGCCTCTGGTAGTCTGTACATTTTACAAAACTAGAAATAGTGTGGAAAACAGTAATACAATTTATTATTCTCTACTTTATACTGTTTTTTTTCAAATACATTTTTGCCTGCTTTCAACTTTTTAGCCGACGCAAAACGCTGAGAAACTCGTAAAATTACCCTCCATCAAAATCAAGGGCTACCGGGTTTACTTTTCGTTGATCTCAATTTTTGAATTTTCTCGGTTGGTTTTAAAGAACTCGACTCTTTCTCTCTCTTACTCCGCCTACTCATCGTGAATTCGAAACAAACGAAAACTGCTCAGATGTTTACTCGAGCACACGACACAGGCAATACTTATTTTCGATGTCAAAACGGCTCAAATACACAAATATAATGCGCATCCACAGTGCGCATGTGAGTGCTGTGATAATATATCCACCTATGCCCATATCCCCGTTCACGTGCACATTGTATACCTACGTTTCGGAACAACTTTGTTCGTCACCCGGCCGACACGTTGTACGTGCTCTGAAATGAGCTTAAGGCTGTCGCCTTTAAAGATACATAACATCGCCAATTTTGATCCGACTTGAAATTTGAAGACAATAATATCAAAATGTTATATTTTAAGACTGTCAAATAATAATAAAAAATGTATATTTTTTTAAGTTTACAGGTTATAAATATTAGTAATGTGGTAAAAAGATTACCAAACCCCCAAATTGAAATCGAGATATAAGGATGAGTACCCCCGTTTAAAGCTCATTTTTTGTCGTTATCATATATACCAAACTACTAATAACAGTCTAAAATTTCCTTGTTTACACGTTGACAGATCGATAATAATTTTATTTTTATTAAATTTAAACAAACTCTGTACGTCAATAAACTAAAACATCAGATAAATGCATTTTTAATTTTTCATTATTTATCATCATCAGCTACGCATCGTCGGACATATGCCTCCCCCAAGTACGTCGATCTTCTTCAGTTTTGGGCCTTGTCTATCCAGCTGTATCCTGCTAGTCTTCTGATGGCGTCAGACCATCGGGTTTGCAGGCGTCCTCTACTTCTTTTGTCATTCCACGGCCTTCAGTTGATTACTTCATGGATCCATCAATCATCAGAGAGTCTTGCAATGTGACTCGCCTACCTCCACATCAACCTGCTTATCCTTTCAGCTACATCAGTTATCTTGGACCTTCCTCTAATTTCTTCATTAGTCAGCCTATCCCTCAACGATATTCCCAACATCCTCTTTTCCATCACTCGTTGAGCTACTTGTAGGCGATTTATAATTTGTTGATTAAAAACCAACATTTCCGTTCCCTATGTTGATACTAGCAATACATATTGATCAAATGTGTTCGCTTTTAGTATATTTGGGACATTGGAAAAGAAGGTGTTCCGCAATCTGCCAAAAGCCGACCAAGCCAATAATATTCTCCTTGAACCAACTTTCAAGTTTCCTTTGGATATTACTATTTTTTGTTCAAGATATATGTGTGATTCCGTTCTTGCGATTTTCTCGTTTTCAGTGTTTAGTACTTCTTCTTTATCACAGTCGTTATAATTTGTCATGAACATGGTTATCTTCAGACCAATCTTTCTAGACTTGTTAAGTTCGTTCAGCATTTCTTCCAATACGTCTTTGTTGTTATTGTATGATTCAGTGGTTCTTCTTCTATATTTATAACCTTACTTGTCCATGGAAGTTGTTTAAAGAGATCTTCTAGCGCCAACGTAAACAGTTTCGGTGAGATAGTGTCTCCTTGACGTACCTCCCCTCTTTTTATTTCTATCTTGTTGCTGTTTTCTTTCAAGTTGCCTATTTATATATATATATATATATATATATATATATATATATATATACATATATATATATATATATATATATATATATATATATATATATATATATATATATATATATATATATATTGAATAAACTGCGAGTATCTGCTGTCAATTCTACAGTTACTTAGTTATACTCGTTTGACTTTTCTATTAAAGTTGTTAATACTTAAACATGATCCAGTGTACTAAAGCTTTTTCTGAATCCAACTTGTTCTTTGGGTTGGTAAGAGTCCAATTTTTTTGTTATTCTCGCAGTTATTCTTTTCAAAAATAACTTGTACATTACGGATAGTACTTTGATTGGTCTCTAGTTGGCTTTTTTTTATGGGTCTAGCACAGGGAGGTCCCTTAAGCGCTACAGGAGCGACACGTGTGCGGAAAAAGCGATTCACGTTGATGTTCTCCATATAAAAGACTGCCTGAAAAGCGTTGTACGAGGAAAAACAAGTTGAACCTCATACGGATGTGTATGTATAAGCGCGACGTGTATTTCTAAGATGCACCGCTCTGGGAGGAATTAAGCGGGCTACATCCTTTGAACACTTTCCATGAAAATACTTGTAGAATAGGCTCAAGTCGATAACCGTTCTTCGATGTTCCAGCGAATCAAGGCCGCCGGTCAGTTCCAGGTCTCCAATCAGACGAACAGCTCTTCTCTAAATAGAATCCAACAAATGCAGTGTATGTTTGGAAGCGGAGCCCCAAGCATGGAAGCAATATTCCAGCTTTGTAAAGAATTAACAGTTGTTGTGGAATGTAAAGCTTTCTGGTTCGAAAAAATACTCCCAACTTTTAAGAAGCTCTCCTTGCTATGCCTGCAACATGCTCATGCCAGGACAATGAAGAGATAAGTGTACTGTCATCTGCAAAGCTGTAGATTGGATTTCCAGTCTTTTCCAGCAGATCGTTAATGTAAATGAGAAAGAGAGTAGGAGATAGTATAGTGCCTTGGGGCACACTGGCGTTTCTAGTGAAGGTGTTAGAAAGAAATCTGTCGATCGCCACTCGTAAAGAACGCGCACTGAGGAAACCTGAGAGCCACAAACAAAACCTTTCAGACATATCATAAGAGCGTAGCTTAGCCAACAGTCCATCGTGCCAAACACGGTCGAATGCCTTGGATATGTCAAGAGCAACCGCTCGAGATTCTCCAAAGTGTTCAATTGCGTTGTTCCAAACATGTGTTACATAAGTCAGAAGATCTCCTGTTGATCTATGTTTACGAAAGCCATATTGGTGATCGTTAATAATGTTGAATTCTTCAAAATATTTTAGAAGATGTTGATTGATAGCCTTTTCCAGGACTTTCGATATTATTGAAAGCAGTGCGACTGGTCGGTAGTTATTTGGCAAGGTCTTCTTGCCTTTTTTAAGTATTATTATTCAAATAACTCGCTTTTTTCTGGTGATGGTTCTACTTTACTCTCATAAAAGTCCTTGTAGAATATACTTAATATATTATATATTAATAATATAAATATTCATTTTTAGTTTATTCGTTTGAGTTATTATTTGGTTGTTCTCATCTACTAATTTTGTTATTTGTACCTGAGTAATTCAGATGTTACGCTAAGTATAAATAAGATAGATTTGTAGTTTAGCTTTAGTCGATCATTGTCGCTAATGAAGCTAAAATGGTTAGCGAGACAAGCGTCGAGTGCAAAAATAAAGTGCTTGGTGTAATGGTAATTGTGCCAAAGATTCCACATTCCCAACATAGTTATTATATATATATATATATATATATATATATATATAAATATAAATAAATATATATATATGTATGTATGTATATGTATATGTAGATATATATATATATATATATATACATATAAATATATATATATATATATGTATGTATGTATATGTATATATAGATATATATATATATATATATATATATATATATATATATATATATATATATATATATATATATATATATATATATAACCAAGGTGTTGTTACTGCCATACAACACTTTTTGATCTTGATCTTGCAAAAATTGGATAGGACAGAAATTAAATTATTTTTTAAATAACCTGTGCGTGGAGAGATGGTTGAACTTATAAAATATTTCCAGGATCTGACGGGATTGGCATTGATTAATGATCAAAGCACTACTTCTGGTATCTTAATCATGTATGTAACCTAAACCTTGCTAATGCCATAAAGGTTCAACTTCGTTATTGGGCTGCTGAATTTGCAGATCTCACACAGCCGGTCCAGTATAATAGTGTAAATAAAGGTCCTTTTTTATATTTCGAACGTAAAATAATGATTTATTGTCATTCATTAAAATAACATTTTCTAATCTGTCTATTTTAGAGACATAATTGTCCAATTCAGTTTAATCTTAATAAAAAAGATAGTCATTAAATATCTTTCTTTGTTAGTAATATTTGTATTGCTGTATTTTACTACTACGTCATACATTGTTATATTATGTTGTTTTCAGGTTAAAATGCAGGTTCAGTAAAACACTGATTTATTGGAAACGTAGCATTTGCCCGCCATCTCGCTCGCATGAATTTAAAAACATAACTTAATATTGACATATAAAACATGTCTATCTGCGTATTGTTTCTTATGTTTTAATTTTTACCTTTTAAGTAATAAAAGACTATTTAACCTTTAAAGTATACTACCTGAAAATAAAAGTCACACATATTTATTTTATAGCAAATTAAATTTAGTAAGTTGTCAGCAAGTTAAGAAACAAGTTACTTAAACTTTCACACCACACTTATCATAACAGATTTTTCTAAAGTTAACAATGGCGGTAGTTTACGATTTTCACATACAATTACATCATAATGATAATTTAATTAATCGTAGGACATGAGAAAAGACCGGCTTATATATTTATATATTTTGAAAGATGGATTACAAACGAATAAAGTACCAATGTCATATATATTTATATATATATATATATATATATATATATATATATATATATATATATATATCTACATAAATATAGAAGAAGAACCACTGAATCATACAATAACAACAAAGACCTATTGGAAGAAATGCTGAACGAACTTAACAAGTCTAGAAAGATTGGTCTGAAGATAACCATGTTCATGACAAATTATAACGACTGTGATAAAGAAGAAGTACTAAACATTGAAAACGAGAAAATCGCAAGAACGGAATCATACATATATCTTGAACACAAAATAGTAATATCCAAAGGAAACTTGAAAGTTGGTTCAAGGAGAATATTATTGGCTTGGTCGGCTTTTGGCAGATTGCGGAACACCTTCTTTTCCAATGTCCCAAATATACTAAAAGCGAACACATTTGATCAATGTGTGTTGCTAGTATCAACATAGGGAACGGAAACGTTGGTTCTGAATCAACAAATTATAAATCGCCTACAAGTAGCTCAACGAGTGATGGAAAAGAGGATGTTGGGAATATCGTTGAGGGATAGGCTGACTAATGAAGAAATTAGAGGAAGATCCAAGATAACTGATGTAGCTGAGAGGATAAGCAGGTTGATGTGGAGGTAGGCGAGTCACATTGCAAGACTCTCTGATGATTGATGGACCCATGAAGTAATCAACTGGAGGCCCTGGAATGGCAAAAGAAGTAGAGGACGCCTGCAAACCCGATGGTTTGACGACATCAGAAGACTAGCAGGATACAGCTGGATAAACAAGGCCCAAAACTGAAGAAGATCGACGTACTTGGGGGAGGCATATGTCCGACGATGCGTAGCTGATGATGATGATAAATAATGAAAAATTAAAAATGCCTTTACCTGATGTTTTAGTTTATTGACGTACAGAGTTTGTTTAAATTTAATAAAAATAAAATTATTTTCGATCTGTCAACGTGTAAACAAGGAAATTTTAGACTGTTATTAGTAGTTTGGTATATATGATAACGACAAAAAATCAGCTTTGAACTTATCCTTATATCTCGATTTCAATTTGGGGGTTTGGTAATCTTTTTACCACATTACTAATATTTATAACCTGTAAACTTAAAAAAATATACATTTTTTATTATTACCTGACAGTCTTAAAATATAACATTTTGATATTATTGTCTTCAAATTTCAAGTCGGATCAAATTGGCGACGTTATGTATCTTTAAAGGCGACAGCCTTAAGCTCATTTCAGAGCACGTACAACGTGTCGGCCGGGTGACGAACAGAGTTGTTCCGAAACGTAGGTATACATTGTGCATGTGAACGGGGACATGGGCATAGGTGGATATATTATCACAGCACTCACATGCGCACTGTGGATGCGCATTATATTTATGTATTTGAGTCGTTTTAACATCGAAAATAAGTATTGCCTGTGTCGTGTGCTCTAGTAAACATCTGAGCAGTTTTCGTTTGTTTCGAATTCACGATGAGTAGGGCGGAGAAAGAGTCGAGTTCTTTAAGACCAACCGAGAAAATTCAAAAATCGAGATCAACGGAAAGTAAACCCGGTAGCCTTGATATTGATGGAGGGTAATTTTACGAGTTTCTCAACGTCGCGTCGGCTGAAAAGTTGAAAGCAGGCCAAAATGTGTTTGAAAAAATAGTATAAAGTAGAGAATAATAAATTGTATTACTGTTTTCCACCCTATTTCTAGTTTTGTAAAATGTACAGACTAGCAGAGGCAAGTAAACTTTGAAACCGTCAGTACTGGTGTACTTGGATTTAAAATAATGTTATCGTGTGGCTCCTGCTCATTTAGATATGTTTTATGGTTCCCTTTTATAAAAAATACATATCCATACATATATTTGGTACTTTTAAAAGTATTCGAAACGATTAAAGTGAGCTGTGAACATAATATACAGACGTATGTCGCGCGGGAGGGCTATCACCGAATTTTGATCTCGGAAAAACGAGAAAGAACACCCAAGAGGTCAGAATGCGTCAAAGACAACCCAAAATCATGGTTCACTGTTTGTAAGATTTTTTTATCACACTGTAAACTTAATTTGAAATTTTAAACGCGATTATTTCGAAACTAAATTTTCACAATCGGTGACCAGGATTAGTGGAGAACTGTGCAATAGATTTACTTGAAAATTTGCAGAGCTATTTAGAACTGTTTGATCGCTCTTTTTTATTATTTCTAAATGAAATTTGATTTTTCGAAGTTAATAAAAGCCTTTTTTATATAAAAATCGATACTTTAAGTTTATATCGAGCGAGGTTTTGAATATTTTTAATAAAAACCCTGTTTATATAAACAGGGTTTTATTAAAAATATTTAAAACTTTTGATTTCATGTAAACAACCTTGGAGCACAGAAATCACCTAAAAGTCTTCTTCGATGAGCTGCTGCATGGGCGCTAGAATATTTTTTTTTAATTAAAAATGTGAAATAAAACACAAATACAATTTTAAAAATGTTCTTCAATTCTTGCAAACAATATTCCAAAAAATGCATGTTTTTTTAACGTTGCAGGTAGATATAACCCCTAATAAGAATATAGATATTTTCGTGTCTACTGTAACTGTTGCATGAAACATTACGACACATGCCTCTTAGATTTGCAGCAGCCCTCGACAGCCATACTGTAGCATGGGTGACAGAGAGCAGATTCTTAATATAAAACCTATCTAATTGTTCATGGTAAAATTCTATATGTTTTAACGTTTAATAACTCCCCATTAAAATGTAGTCGTAAATGTTAAATTTTAGTTATAAATATGTCTGCAATCCTTCCTTCTACTTAAACTTTTTCTGTATTTAATATACCACCAAAAAGTACCTATAGTTATATCGAGTTGTGGTACTTGGATTAAGGGATTGTTTAGCGCAAGAGAATCAAATGTGGTATTTATTCTAGAGCTCCATGTTTGCGAGGTAAGTACTGAGTAAATCAGTTTACAGATTTTTTTGTTGACGCATAGAAAATAGGAAATCAGGAAATAAATTGGAAATATAAAAAAATCAGTCAATCATATGTCATGTGTCATTAATAAAAAAGTACCTAAATAGTTTAAGCCACCTGGTAATTAAAAATTAGAAAGGAGTAAAGTAGCTTACACGTTGTTTTAAAAAGTACTAAAGCTTTTAAAACCGAAAAGGTCTCGCGACGTTAAAATATTACGGCAATTAGAAAAAAGATTTTAATCTAATTTTTTCGTCTTCCGGGAATTACCCGGCAACGAATACTTAATTTGTAAAAAAGAAAATAAAGTTAAAAGGGGTGATATTTAAATTGGAAGAAATTACATTTTTCTCGTTTATTAGGTTTCATAAAAACGAGCAAATGTCATTATTAAAATATAAAATATTTTTCTTTTATTAACGGGCAAATTTTCTTTAATGAAATTTGATATATTTTTTAAGATATTACAACGCAACAGTGTTTAACAAAAAATGTAATTTTCCCTATTGAAGTTCATACTACATACATTCAGAAAAGATTCGCTGGAAAAGTTAAAAAAGAAACGTATTTATTTTAATTTGCACAAAAACATTTTTAGGTGTCGTATCCAAAAATCTTTGAAGAAGTGTTGGTTCTTTAAGTGACAGAAGACTCACATAGATTGAAAATTATCCTACTTCATCTCGGTTCGGGATCGGCAAGAGCATTAGAGATGGAATATATTACTCAAAACAAATAAATGAAAATAGTGGATAGAATAATAGACGAAAGTGATAACATGAGACAAATATTCAAAGTGGATGATATAAATGACTGGTTGTTAAGAAGAAAAATAGAATGGAATAGACATATAGATAGAATGATAAAAGAAAGAATATTTAGAAACACAAGAGACAGGATATTGATAGGCAGGCGAAAGATGCCAGAATGAAGTCGGGGCTTTTCATAATAATGGTATAAAATTATTTCTTTATCTTTATTGTTACTCGAAGGAAGAAGACTATGTTGTGGTCTTCCAACGTTAACCCAATTCTTTCCTGCAATAAGTTATGCATGTGTAATCATCTTTAGTAACGCATTATTTTTGGAGTATTTTGCAAACGAACCACGTCGTCGTCTGATGTCCACGCATGAAAGCTTTCTGGTAGCAATGGAGGCTCTAAATGGGACGACGATTTCCAGAAAAGGCACGTCCCCACTTACGAATGTGATGTATTAGTACGACTTGTATTTCTAGCATGCACCACCTTAGGATGTATTGTGCGAGCTACACCAATGGAACACATTCCATGAAAGTACTTATACTTTCATACTTATAGAATAGACTTTAGTCCTTAACCATTTTTTGATGTTTTAAAGAATCAGGGTGGTTGATGAGTTCTGTGTCTCAAATAAGGCTCGTTTCTGAATACGAACTATATAAATATATAATATATTTGGGAGCTGAGCCCTAAACATGGAGGTAGTGTTCTATCATTGGTCAAATTTGAGTTTTGCACAGTTTTAAACAGGTGACACGTATAAAATTCAAACATATGTTCCAATAATAAAATTATATAAGGTTTTCGTTGTTTCATGAATTCTTGTGGGTGTATAGAAGTGAAAAAAGGATTTAATGGCTAGTTAGTCACGGCGTATAGAAATTTACCATTCATTTGTATTGATGATAAAATAATAAAAGATTTATTATTTATTTGTCAAAATTCCCATTATAACTACGCAATAGTGATGAATACTTGTTATGTCACAGTAACGTACATAAGCAGTAACAAAGAGAAAATTGTTTACGAATCTAGCCCACTTAAAAACTTGGTCAGTACTTCATAATACTTGGAGAAATAAAAGTATAAGTTATAAAATGATATCTTGAACATTTTCAACAGGTAAAAACTTTCAATTACATGGATCCACTATACAATCGAAACCTCTTATACCTACCGTATTAGCAACCTTGCAAATAAATTTACCAATTATCCAGATTAAATTTGCAGAAATTATCAATTTTTGAATCTACTAGAATCTACTAACTAAAATATTTAGTTTAAAGAAAGAACAGGGTAAATTCTGTATAGAACAATGATATAAATATACGACAGAAATTTACTTGCCTGTTGATAAGATTATAGCTTCTTGTCATAATAATTAATGTCTTGATGATAAATAATAAATTCTGCAAATTTGCTTTGGTATTTAAATAACCTCTCAAATTATATAAAATTCCCGATTGAAAATATGTGTGATCAAAGTAACTTCAATATTCTCTCTCTCTTTTCACCATAACAAGAGTATTGGTGATACTATGCAGTTTGCTGCCTCAACAGTCATTCTCCAGGCATATCGATCCTGCGCGACTTGACTTGACTCGTGCATACCTATACCAAGAAGAGATCTTACCTGGTCGGACTATCTTGTTGGAGACCGTCCCCTTGATCTTCTAACTTCTTCCCAGTTACTACAAGCTTTTCCATAGCATCCATTTTCCTCATAATGTGATCAAAATATTTCAGCTCCTGTCTACTAATTCTGTTTGAAAGTCGGTCATTTATACTAAGCTCTTCAAGAATACGATCTTCGGTATATGATACTATGAGGATTCATCGATATGCCCACATTTCAAACTTATCGATTCGTCTTTCATCAGCTTGTTTAATGGTCCATGGTTTGGATGCGTAAGTTTCTATGGGAAATATAAGTCTGGATAGCAATCTTAACTTTATGTTTTTTGTGACGGCTGTATCTTTCCAGACCCTAGAGAGTTTGATCGTCTAGTTTCTAGCCATCGCCAAACGTCTTCTTACTTCCGCTTCACAGCTACCATTGTTAGTTATGAAGGATCCCAAATAGTTGAAATGATCTACAATAATGAAATCAGAAATTTCATTTATTTGTGACAGATCTTCATTAAGACTATTAATCATTACTTTGGTTTTTGCTCTATTAATTGTCAATCCGTAGTTTTTGGTAGTTATTTCAAAGCGCTCCATAATTGATTCTGGGTCTTGTATTGGGGTATCATCCGCATATCTAAGGTTACTTAGCTTTTTTCCAACGGTTGTCACACCCCCAGTCCAGCCATCCAATGTACCTCTTTCTTGCGTTTGATGTAGGTTAAACGACAGATAGATCTACGGATTGAAATTATTTCATAAATCTAAAAAATAATTCAAATAAAGAAAAGTTATTAGCATTTTTCAGTACAATATATTAGTATTAATTACACATTCCAAAGAATTGTTTATTTGTTTTTTTTTATTTTAAATATTTTATTAAAAAACGAGGAAGCAGCGAAAATAATGAGGCAAATTTTTGTATAATATGTGATAAATTGGTATCAAGTTCAGGATCAAGCACAGAATTTTTCAGAAATTGAGTTTGTTTTATGCCCATGAAACATGCAGGCAGAACTATATTAATAAATAATTATATGTTCACTATATATGTTAAAAAGTAAGGGTGACAGAATACAGCCCTGCCTGATACTGATTTCTACGTTAAAGAGATCGGAAAAAGAATTATTCAGTTTAATTCTGCCATTTGTATTATCATGCAGGGATCGGATAAGGTTTACGAGATGTATAGGTGTTCCCATACTGATTAGAATCGACCAGTGTTTGTTCCATTGTATGCAGTCGAAAGCTTTAGAGTAGTCTATAAAACATATATAGGTTGTTATTTGGAATTCTCTGACTTTTTCTATTATCTGGCGTATGTTGAGAATTTGTTGTTTTTGAATATTCAGTAACCATTATATTAAAACGATTAGCAAATTTTACTGCTGACCTGAAATATGGAAGAATCGTTTTTGGATCCTCCACCGAGACAACGCACCAGCACATAATGCTCTTTAATCAAGGAGTTTTATGTAACCTCCTTGATGGAGCATCCATCCTACTCACCTGATCTTACTCTATGTGACTTTTTTGGTTTTCCAAAGTGAAGAATGCACTAAAGGGAACTTGTTTGGAGTCCGTTGACGCAGTGAAAATAAAAGAGACGGAGTCATGGTGAACTTGTCAGAAGATGACCAGCGGCACTGATTCCAACAATGAAAAATTCGTATGAAGCTGTATAGGGATCGAGAAGGAGTGTTGATTGAAAAAGATTTGGGTTTTAATGTCAAAGTTCAAAACTTAAACTTTTACAAATTTAGTCCTGTTATTTTCTAGCCACATCTCGTATATTGTATAAATTCTCTGAATATCGGATATTTTTTACTGCACTCTAAGAATAACACAGGCCAAAGATGAAAAAACTTTTTTAATACTTTTACCTGATTCCTATGTTTTTTGGTGTGCTAAAACCACAGTTGTTTACACAAGCTGAGTTAAATGATTTAGTGAGAGATTTGGGTTTGACTAAGGAAAAAGCAGAATTGTTTGGTTCTAGGCTGAAAGAAAAACATTTATTGGAATCTGGAACATATATTTACCATTATAGAACAAGAGATCAACAGTTTGCTCAGTTTTTCAAGGAGGATGAGGATTTGGTTACTGCCATGATATTGGTAGTCTAATGAACGAATTTGGCATTGAGTACAAGAAGGTAGATTGGAGGCTTCTTATAGACTCATCAAAAACTAGTTTAAAATGTGTTCTGTTATACAACGGAAATATTTATGCTTCACTGCCTGTTGCTCATTCAGTCCATATGAAGGAAACTTGCGAAAATCTTAACATGATTTTACAGAACATTAATTATCAAGCTCACGATTGGATGCTATGTGGAGATTTAAAAGTTGTCTCCAAGATCCTTGGGCAACAAAAGTGATTTACAAAGTTTCCATATTTTATATGTGAATGGGACAGCAGAGCAAGGGATCAACATTGGTCCAAAAAACAATGACCCGTAAGAAACACCTGGCGAGAAGAACATTTTGCATAAAACTTTAGTAGTCCCAAAAAAGATTCTTCTACCACCACTACACATCAAGTTAGGCCAAATGAAACAATTTGTGAAAGCCTTGCCTAAAGATAGTGAGTGTTTTAAATATTTGTGTAGAAGATTTCCTCATTTATTAGAAGCGAAACTGAAAGAAGGGTTTTTCGTTGGGCCTGTTATTCGTAAAATGATGTTCGATTCCAACTTTGAAGCAAGGATGATTACAAAGAAAAAGGAGGCTTGGATATCATTTAAAGAAGTTGTGACTAGGTTTTTGGGCAATGTGAAAGACCCTAACTATAAACTTATCGTAGCTAATATGACAGACAAGTTCAAAAATCTGGGTTGCCTAATGAGCCTTAAAGTCCACTTCTTGCACAACCATCTTGACTTTTTTCCTAAAAACTTAGGCGATATGAGTGAAGAGCAGGGGGAACGGTTCCAACAGGACATACAGGAGATGGAGAAACGATACCAGGGACGGAGAAATATCAACATGATGGGTGATTCCTGTTGAACACTTTAGAGAGAGAACAACAAAATGCATCACATCGGAGAAAAAGCTATACAAGAAACTTCACAGAGAAAAGGGAAAGGAAATACAAAAAAATAAGCACCTAAAATATTCGCACTGAAGTGAAATATGTTATGGTGAGTAAAAATTGTAGGCTAATCAAATAAAAGTACGGTTTAAGTTTTTATTTTTTATGTCTCAAATTTTCCTTATTTTGAAATTTAATCGATGTCATATTGTGAGAGAAAACTGTGGGTGATATAAAAAAAAACTGATAGCAGATACGGTTTCGGCACCCAAAAATACATAACACTTAGATGTATTGGTTTGAAAAGTTTTTACAAATATTTTTTTTATTGGCCTGTGTAATTGGAGGTGACCTGAGTGGTGAGGAAGATTTCGCATCTATCGTCTAGCTCTCCCAAATTATATTAATCGGAAATAATATATATATATATATATATATATATATATATATATATATATATATATATATATATATATATATATATATATGTATATATATATATATATATATATATATATATATATATATATATATATATATATATATATATATATATATATATATATATGTATAATGTATGTATGTATGTATGTATAATATATATATATAATATATATAAAATGCAACGTCTCCCTGTTTGTCTGTCCGTTAGTGTGCTTATCACTGGAGAACCACTTATCCGATTTACGTAGTTTTTTTTTTTAAACATACATATGTTCTCTGGCCAGGTTATAGGCTATATTTTATTGCGATAGGTAGCCTAAGGAATGAGCAGTGACGATAATAGTGAATGAAGTCGGAAAAAAGTTTGCCGCTAGCGTGTTCCCTTGCAATACATAGCCTAAACCATTAAATATGGAACAATATTATGTAGCAGAGAATATCTATAGTCTATAATCTATAATATATATAAAATGCAATGTCTCTCTGTCTGTCTGTCTGTCCATTTGTGCGTTTATCACGCGAGAACCACTTATCCGATTTACGAGTCTTTTTTTAAATTCATACATATATTCTTTGGCCAAGTTATATAATAATCTAGATCTATAATATATACAAAATGCAACGTCTTTCTGTCAGTCTGTCTGCCCGTTAGTGCGCTTATCCCTCGAGAACCACTTATCTGTTTTACGTGATTTTTTAAATTCATACACATGTTCTCTGACGAGGTTATAGATATATATTTTATTATATCTATAATATATATAAAACGCAACGTCTCTCTGTCTGTCTGTCTGCCTGTCTCTCTACCGATCCATCACTGGAGAACCACTTATCCTATTTACGTGCTTTTTTTAAAACATATCTTTGTTCTCTGACCAGGTTATAAGATATATTTTATTGCGTTAGGTAACATAAAGAATAAGCAGTGACGATAATAGTGAATCAAGTCGGAAAAAGGTTACCGTTAGCGCGTTCTCTTGCAATACACGGCCTAAACCATTAAATATGGAACAATATCATGTTGCAAATTTTATAATATATATAAAATGCAACGTCCCTCTGTCTGTCTGTCTGTCCGTTAGTGCGCTTATCAATTGAGAACCACTTATCCGATTTACGTGTTTTTATAAATTTATACATATGTTCTATATAATTCGATATAAGCCTAGATAATGGGAGATAAGTATAAATAATGGGAGATAAGGAGAAATAAAGGGAGGTAAGCAGCGGTAACTCTAGATAATGGGAGTTATGGTGAGATAACGGTAGATAAGGAGAAATATGGGAGATAAGGAGCAATATTGCCAGATAAGCCTAGATAATGGGAGATAAAGTGAGATAATGGGAGATAAGGAGAAATAATGGGAGATAAGGAGAAATAATGGGAGATGAGCAGAGATAAGCCTAGATAATGGAAATTATGTAGAGATAATGGGAGATAAGAAGAAATAGTGGGAGATAAGGGGAAATAATGGCAGATATTTTATTACGTTAGGTAACATAAGGAATAAGCAGTGACGATAGTAGTGAATCAAGTCCACGCGAGCGGAGCCGCGGGCACGGCTAGTATATACATATATATATATATATATATATATATATATATATATATATATATATATATATATATATATATATATATATATATATATATATATATATGGGAAATACTAGAATTTCTTGCCATAATAACTAATGTTTAAAAGGTAAACAATATCTTAGTAATTTAATTCTCTTAAAATAACAATGCTTACAAATTTCTTTTGGTATTCAAAAAAACACTGAAATTATATAAAATTCGTTATTGCAGTGTGTACTTTTATTGAATGAAGGTTATTTAAATATTCAACACCAATTATATCCAAATATTTAACAAATTTTATTGCTGACATGGTAACATCATCAGTAAAAAATAAACTTGAAAGTAAGAATTATATTTTATTTTTGCTCTCTAGGTTCAATTAAAGGTGAATTAGTTTTTTTTTTCAATTCAATCAAAATAAAAATTGAATAGAAACTATCTGTATATTTATGTTTCAATAATAGCACATTACGATTTAGAGACACAACTCTCAAGCTCAATTATCAAATATATTTTCGTTAAAATCTGATTATAATAACAGGTAAAACATCATATCTAGTAAATAATCTATACCTTCATTAAAACATGTACAATTGTACTGAAATTTTAGAAATTACTGATATAATATATAATTACTTATGTCTACATTTGGGACAACTATTATTTTGGCCACTAAAGTTTCAATATTTATATTGTTTCCTTCCGAGAATTGGCTCTTTTCCAAACGTACAATATCGTTCAATACACCAGCGACAGCTGTGATTCATTTAGTACAACTTTTAAATAATTTATTACATTTAAAATTGGAAATTTCAAGATTTGTGAATGTTCTACCAAGCGAAACATCATTTGCCCTTAAAGCAAAACCTTATTAAAATATTTTTCTTTTATAATAAATAAAAATATTTCAGTATGTATTAGTATCTTTGGCTGATTGATTTGTTATTTGAAAGAATTGACCGTTTAACTGGAGACAGGCAGAGATATTATTGGCAAGGACCTTACTATTGTGCTAATACGGTGATAAGTAGGTTGTATTGTGCTCAAGAAAATTCCTCTGCGGTCTGTAACGTCAACGATTCTGGGTAGAGGGTAGGCAAGTTTTCAATATTGAGATGACAACTGCCATAAATATTTACAAGTATATACCCTGTTCTATTATCTGACCATCCAAGCTCAGCTGATGAATTGTGACACGATGAAACGTATTCTGAGATCGTTCAGCAAATAAGAAAAGAGTATATTACAGCTAAAATATTGAATTTGTTCAATTTTGATAATTGATATTAATCTAAAACAAAAATGATGTTTAGATTTATTAGAATTAATTTTATGGTACGCTTGACTTCGTAATTACCTTTTTTACTTCCTCTGGTTTCGAATGCGGAACTGGTTCTGGCTTCGAATGCGGAAACCTGCATCCTAGAGGTGAAGATAATTCTAAAAGCATGTTTGTAGAATCCTTTTTTTAATTTCAACAGAAATCAATACAGTTTTATCAGGAATGTTACGTTTACCGTTCAAATTTGAGTTAATAAATGTAATTTAAACGTTCCAGTTATCACAAATATTAATGCCAGAAAACTATTCCGACGAACTCTATATTAGTCTACCCATTTTGTTCGAAATCGGTTCATACATTATAGCGTCTTGAAGCGGTCCCATTTTTATAGCCTCACGTTGGAGCGCTATTTTGTATAGCCCCAACTTTCTTTATTTTTAATAAATATTTTATTTGCCTCTTATGTATATCTTAATTTTGAGAATGGATTGAGTGGATATTAATACTAATAGAGGACAGAATTAAGATATCAGCTTTTTTTTTTTTTTTTTTTTTATTGGTCTAGCACACGTGCTGCAGGGAAGTCCCTAAAACGCTCCAGGAGCGGCACGAGTGCGGAAAAAGCGATTCACGTTGTTCTTGAATCGCTGTAAATTGTACTCGGTGGGAAACACAGCGCTGGGCAAATTATTCCAAAGGGATGACGTTCTCCATATAAAAGATTGCTTGAAAAGCGTCGTACGCGGAGTAACAAGCTGAACCTCATACGGATGCGAAGCACCAGCGCGACGTGTATTTCTAACATGCACCGCTTTGGGAGGAATAAGCGGGCTACATCCTTCGAACACTTTCCGCCGCCGGTCAATTCCGGGTCCCCAATCAGACGGACCGCTCTTCTCTGAACAGAATCCAACAAATGCAGTGTATGTTTGGGAGCGGAGCCCCCAAACGTGGGAGCAGTATTCCATAGTTGGTCGAATTTGGGCTTTGTAAAGAATTAACAGTTGCTGTGGGGTGTAAAGCTTTCTGGTTCTAAATAATATTCCCAATTTTTGAGAAGCTCTCCTTGCTATGCCTGCAACATGTTCATGCCAAGACATATTTGCTCCCAAACTAACGCCCAACAAATTGAGCGACGATGCTAGGGGAATGGAGTGCCCCGACATAACTATGTCGGGTTCAGCAACGTTAACTTTTTTAGAAAAAACTGCCGCTTGGGTTTTTGTAGCGTTAAATTCCACTTGGTTACTGTCACCCCAAGATAGAATTTCTTCCAGGTCTTTGTTAAGTTGAACGACCTCCTGCTGTCTGCGGATATTCGCCTGAGCAGCCGATGTCCGAGCGTTCAAGGTGAATGAAGAGACAAGCGTACTGTCATCTGCAAAGCTATAGATTGGATTCCCGGTCTTTTCCAGCAGATCGTTAATGTAAATGAGAAAGAGAGTAGGAGACAGTATGGAGCCCTGGGGCACACCGGCGTTGATAGTGAGGGAGTAAGAAAGAAATCCGTCGACCGCCAATCGTAAAGAACGCTCTTTGAGGAAACATAAGAGCCATAAACAGAACCTTTCAGACATACCATAAGAGCGCAACATAGCCAACAGTCCATCGTGCCAAACACGGTCGAATGCCTTGGATATGTCAAGAGCAACCGCTCGAGATTCTCCAAAGTGTTCAATTGCGTTGTTCCAAACATGTGTTACATAAGTCAGAAGATCTCCTGTTGATCTATGTTTACGAAAACCATATTGGTGATCGCTAATAATATTGAATCGTTCAAGATATTTTAGAAGATGCTCATTGATAACCTTTTCCATGACTTTCGATATTATTGAAAGCAGTGCAACTGGTCGGTAGTTATTTGGCAAGGTCTTCTTACCTTTTTTAGGTATCGGCTGAACCGTGGCACATTTCCAGCAGGACGGAAATATTCCCTTTCTGTAGGATAGGTTAAAAAGTCTACAGAAAACTGGTGTTAGTTCCCTTGCACAGTTTTTGAGAACTATGGCAGGTATTCCGTCAGCGCCAGAAGCCTTCTTGGTGTCTAGCTTCATTAAAATACGCTTTATGATGCGCTGTTTGAAGACAACATCGGGCATCCTTGACTGCAATATGGGAATAGTAGGTGGTGTTTTTTCCTTGGAAATCGACAGTAGAATGTGAAGCAAAGAGTTCAGCCAACAAGTTCGCTCTCTCAACAGGTGTGGTTGCAATGGAATTATCTGGCCGTGTGAGTGGTGGTATCGTGGATTTGGTAAAGTTTTGACTAACTGCCTTAGCGACTGCCCAAAAGGACCTGGAATTGTTGGGACAAGCGAGAAGTTTGTTTCTAATTCGTTAATTGTGTGCCTCCTTGGTTTCGTCGATAATTCCCTTGCATCTGTTCCGGGCATGAACAAAGATGTTTCGATTTAAGGTGTTAGGATTTTCACGCCATTGTCGGTAGGCAATATGTTTAGAAGCAACAGCTTCTTTGCATTTTCGGTCGAACCAAGGCTTGCCGTTGGAGGAGCATTTCTTCGAAAAAGGGATGTAAGCTTCCATACCAGCCAAAATAACATCGGAGACCTCCCTGGCGCAGTCAGATGGGTTATCGGATCGAAAACAAACGTCCATCCAAGGGAAAGTTCGAAAGTATTCCATGAGATCTTCCCATTTAGCAGATTTGTAGTGCCAAATCTTGCGCGGCCTAGGCGCTTCTCTGTCACTGATTGGCAGGATACTCGATGTCGAAAGCAGTTTATGGTCGGAAGAACCTAACGGCGGATTTACGGTGACCGTGTAAATCTCCGGATTGGTGGTTAAAAACAGATCAAGAAGACTGGCGAACTCCCCGTCTCGATCAGGGATCCGTGTTGGTTCGTCAATAAGCTGAGTTAAGCCATAACTGATTGAGAATGATTCAGCTTCACGACCTTGTTCGTCGGTAGTATTTGAATATTTGAGCCAGTTGATATTGTGGACATTAAAGTCGCCCAGGATGGCAATTTCGGCACTTGGATAGTTACTTTGTAAATGATCGATGGTGTCTGCAAGAGAAGCGAAAAGTGTTCGAAAATTGGTATCACTTGGTGGTCGATACAGGATACAGATGAACCTTGTGGTTTGTTGAGTCGTTATTTTTAACCACATAACATCAAAGTTTGGGGGCTCCAGAGCTTCTTCTCGTTGACAAGAGAGGTCGCTTCTGACAAAAAGACAGATTCCAAAGTTACGCCTAAATCGGGAATAGAAGTCGTATCCAGGATAAAGATAGTTGACCGTGCTGGTCGATGGACTGACCTTGGTTTCACATAGAGCGAGTACATGAGGTTTATCTGATTGCAGGTGTTGATGCACTGAATTTATGTTCGAGTTTCCCAAACTCTCCAAACAAAACGAGCTAGCTCGTTTTGTTTGGAGAGATTATGGATAAGAGATAATTTTTGTATGTTTTTTAAAAATAGTCTCTGTGGTTGTTAAAACTTGGCTGTACATATTTGGGCACCATTCATTTCAGGATAAAAAGAATCTAAGTTCAGCTCAAAAAATGAAAAAAAATACTGAAGAGTTATTTAGTTGTTGAAATAAAATTAATTTACGTGCAACTGTTGCGTCCTGAAAGAAAGAGCAGGAGTTTAGTGAGACACTACACATTTAAATAAAGAATGGTATATTAACAAAATACAAATTCCTACTTTTATTACACTCTTAAAATTACTTCTACTAAATAAAAACCCCTTAAGCTAGAAGAGTGCACACTATTACGTAGAGTCTTTAAATCAGGATTACTAAGTGTTTAATAAAAGGCTTGATCAAACACGATATTGAAAGTTTGTGAAATTAACTCCGCGAGTTGAGTAGTCGTTGGAAATGCACTTGTAGACAGGAAGTGAGATTTTTGGACTGGTGTGTTTATGACTTACGGATTGGTTTCTCCTCGTTGGTTTTCCATAAGTTACTTGGCTTCTCCTGGTGAGATTTTAATAAAAATATTGTCTCAGCCACTACCATCCTAGTTTCATTTTGGTAGCTAAACACTTTTTTACCCGAAATGAGGATGAGTAGGATATTTCAAGAAAGGAAAAAGGCATCACTTAAGAGCAAGTAACCGTTACTGCACTACTACATCACTGAGAAAAAAAACACTCTGGTGTGTTGGAGAAGAAAACCACTACGACCTACTGGCGGAACAAAGCCGTTATTGCTTCATGGTGGAAAAAGTCTTTAACAATTCGAAATCGCTGCTTAAATATCTTCGCCCCTTCTCCTTGGGTCACTTCCCGGCATGCAAATCTTGACGCGTTCAATGCGAACTAAATAAGTCAAGTCGGCAACACGCGTTACACACTGCCGGTTTAAATTAAACTGTTCAAAAATTTAAAACACTGTTTTAAGCTGCACTGCTCAAAAATGGAAATCATTGCAATAAATATAAAAATGTAATAAAATATAAATTATAGGAAGAAAAACAGTGTCGTATCATGATCTTAAAATTTAAGAAAAAATGAATGTTACAACATAAAGAAAATATGAGTCAATAAGTTAACATAAACTGGTTTAAGTACGTGCTTTTAATAGTGTTAGTTTTCAAGTATCTTAATAATGCCGACGTACTTTACTAATTGATGAAATTTATTAAATAAATATTTGCAACAATAAATGAATGAATGAGAAATTTCCGTAATTTTATTGTTATCTCATACGAAGTGAAATTTACTGTTTTTTTTTTTTTTTCGGATGTTGCGAATAAAATTACATGTCGTAACACTTATTAAGAGGAACAGGGAACATAAATCAGAACAAAGGAATATATAAGTTGAAGGGAAAGAAAGGAAAAACAATAAGCTAGTGAAGACAAACACTAAAATGAATCAAATCACTCCATACCGATTTATATAGAGATTTCTTTTTATAGGAAGGAATCCGCCTTATGGATAATGAAGCAGTCTTCGTCACCTTAAGGATGCCCAGAATGCACCAGTTATGTGACGGTTCTCCAGCCAGAGGGGCTGGCCTGCCCACTAAACTTTCTTGTGAGCTGGTCTGCAAGCCTTTACTCCTCTTACAATGTGACGGTTATTCTCTATATAGGGGGTATGAGTTTTAAAAACTTGGTAAGTTTTTAATGTGTAGATCTTATGCAGAGAAAGAATCTCTAATCAAGTAACCAACTTAGAAAAACTACTAGAAAGTCCAGTTGACTAACTAAATTTAGTATTATGCAGCGGGTAATATTAAAAATAAGTAATTGCAGAAGCGCACAATAAATAATTTATTAACTTCTTCCTGATATTTGCGTATAATGTCGAGTGTCTCACTTCCATTCAAACATTTAATGCACAAAGAACCCTTAAAATCGCAATATCAATTGCAAAAATCTCTGGAACCAAATACTTTAGAATAATTTCGTAACGGATTCGTTTTGTGCAGAAGAAAAATGGTATCAAAATCACTTGGATTGATTCAGCCGATACTTGGTGGAGATCCATAACTAGAAGTTTTGCAAGAAGCAAAACGCTACTTAAATTTCCATTAAATTTTTTATTTTTAACACCATGACATGTTTCGCTGTACGACAGCTTCTTCAGATGGTTTGTTACAAAATGAGGGTAAAATTACTATAATAAATGGTTGGTTCACAATTTATGGCAAGTAATAAAATAATTTAATTAAAGCAGATTTAGTAATGGTGAATTATTTAAGTCTAATTGTTCATTTATAAAGGAATCTGAATTTTTCAATTTGTTTATGTCTAAAGATTCAAGGTAGTTAAGTTTCAGGCTCTTTGTGCAAGTTGTAATATTTCAAAGTTTGGGTTGAATTGGTGGTTATTTTCAATTAAATGATTTGCGTAATTTGAGTTATTTTTTCTATTGATGGTATGATGTAGCATGTTCTTTTATTCTTTTTGAAAAACTTCCTGTTTGACCTATATATGTTTTTGAGCAATTTCCACAATTTAATTTGTATACTCCAGATTTATTGTCTCTATCTGTTTTAGTTTTGTTATTTTTTATAAATTTGCCAAGTGTGTTTTATGTTTTAAATGCTGCGTTAATATTTTTCTCAAGAATCTATTTAATTTAGTGCTGCATCTACCATAGTACGTTATTGACTTTAAGTTTTTATAAGGTGCTTTATTACTCGGAAAAACTGTACTAATGGCTTTTTTCTAAAGTTTTTTCTTGAGAATATTATCTATTATGGATGGTGAATAGTCATTATTTACTGATTATTGTTTTATAATATTAAATTCTTTTTGAAAATCATCTTGGTTCAAAGGAAAAATTTTGAAATGTGGCAAATTGTCTATCACTTCCTGTAAAACAACATAAGATATCATCAACATATGATATGTTGATGATATCTTATGTTGTTTTACAGGAAGTGATAGACAATTTGCCACCTTTCAAAATTTTTTGAATAATATACATAAAAATATAAAATTCACCAGTGAAATTAAAATCAACAATAGCTTAAACTTCCTTGACCTAACAATAAAAAGACATAATAACAAACACATTTTTTCTATTTACCATAAACCGTCACATACTGACATAATTATCCATAATACCTCATGTCATCCACCAAGTCACAAACTTGCAGTTTTCCATAATATGATTCACAGACTAATAAATATTCCTCTGAACCAAGATGATTTTCAAAATGAATTTAATATTATAAAACAATTAGCAGTTAATAAAGCGAGAATCAAAGTAACGATTGCTAGTCGTAATGAACATCTGTCACACATAAATGAAATTGCTGTTTCACTGTTGTAGATCATTTTAACTATTTGGGATTCCTCATAACTAACAATGGTGGTTGTAAAGCTGAAGTAAGAAGACGTTCAGCTATGGCTAGAAACTCAATAATCTAACTCACTAAGATCTGTAAAGATCCAGCTGTCACAAAGAATACAAAGTTAAGATTGCTATCCAGCCTTATATTCCCTATAGCAACTTATGCATCGGAAACATGGACCATTAAACAAGCTGACAAAAGATGAATCGGTGCGTTTGAGATGTGGGCATATCGAGGAATCCTCAATCATATACCGGACACTCTACTAATGTATCTATTCTTGAAGAGCTTAGTATAAATGACCGACTTTCAAATATAATTAATAGACAGTACCCGAAATATTTTAGTCACATTATGAGGAAAGTGGATGCCATGGAAAAGCTTATAGTAACGGGGAAGATAGAAGGCAGAAGATCAAGGGGACGGTCTCCGACAAGATGGTCTGACCAAGTAAGATCTCTCCTTGGTATGGGTTTGCACGAGTCAAGTCAGGTCGCGCAGGACCGAGATGCCTGTAAAACAGTATTTCTCAACCTGTAGGGCACGTCCCACTAGGGGGGCGTGAATACACTATTGGGGGGGGGGGGGGGGCGCGAGCGTATCGAAAAGAAATTATTATTAAAAACATTCATTAAAAACATTTAATATAATTTATTGAAAGGAAAGCAAAACAAAATACATTCTGACATAATAAAAAATAAAATGCACATTTACACTGTTTACCTAATAATTAACATATAAATACTAAATTAAAAACAAGTTTAATAATTATTAGTAACTTCCTTGGGCCTGTGTTGCAGAGCAAAGATTTTCGAAGAGTGGTTTAATATTAGAAATAGATACTCTAAGTTATTTTTCTATATTTAGTTGAGATCTATATTTTGTTTTCAAAGCAGCCACCGCAGAAAATCCGGTTTCGCAAAGGTAGAATGTTGAAAATGGTAATAGTATACGAAATGCTGTTGTTTTTAGTGCAGAAAACTCATCATTCACCCCTGCCCAAAATTCAAAGAGTGATTTACTATTAAATTGTCTTTTGATTTCGCCACTTGCCGTGAAGTCTATGAAGATTTCTTCTTCGGAAGTTGAGAGCCCTTCGGGAGTATTTCGAAATGGATCCTTAACCCGCTCGTAACTTGCTACCAAGTTGTCGTCAGTAAGAAAATACTTTTTAAAGTTCTTTGTCAACATGGCTAGATGGCACAAGTAAACTATCTCGAAACTTTTCGGCTTCCGGTCGGTTTTTCTCTTCTAGAAAAATGGCGATTTCATTTCTTAATTCATAAACACGTTGCAAACTACACTTTGAAATCTTCCGTACATATTCCGACGCAATTTTTCCACTTCATATTTGCCTCGTTTATAAAATCATTTAAGATAGTAAATAATGCAACTGATGTTGTTTTGAGTTCTAATGGTTTGCAGAAAAATAGTTCTTCTACTGCTGACATATCATCACAAAATCGAACATAGGCAATGAAATGAGCATCTTTTTTGCTATCTCTTGCCCCATCAAGCTGAATTGAAAAGAATTTGTCACGCAACTTCCCGAAAAGCTGATGCTGTACATCTTCAGCTATATCACCAATTCGACGGGCAACAGTATCATTTGATATAGGTATGGATAGCAATTATTTGGCACAATAATCTCCAAACATAGTTTCTACAATCTCAATTGCTGCTGGCAAAACAAGCTCTTCACCAATGGTGTGAGGCTTTTTACATCTGGCTATTTTATATGAAACTTTGTAAGAGGCAAGTAAAGCTTTTTCATTCACAGGTAAAGTTTTATCCATGATTCTGTATAAATTTACTGCAGTGAATACTTAAGGGGAGAGAGGGGGAAGAGAGGAGGAGAGAAGGCGAGAGGGAGAGAGAGGGGGAGAGATGGGAGGAGAGGGGGAGAGAGAGAGAGAGAGAGGGAGAGAGAGAGAGAATAAGAAGAAATAAACAATAACAGTTAATAGTATATAAATAAAATAACAAAAAACAACAAGAACACGCTTATTTAGAAGGGCTGAGGTTCTCCAAAGAGGGTGGCATAAGGAGTGGCAAGCTGAAACTCAAAATAAAACTGAGTAAATAGTATAATTTATTCTATGATGAAACCAAATACATATACAACCACCTTAAAAAAAAGATATACAAATTACAAGTACACCAAGGAGCTAGTAAAAAAAAAATATTACATATGACACTAAGTGAGCACACAACCAACCAATGGATGAAGAATAAAATCAAATTTAGGACATAATGATACTAATAAGTACCCTCAAAAATGGCAGTGAGCAACGAGAGATAAAATTGTGGAGACTCTAGAGCACAAAAAAAGAAAATTAGAAAGAACCCTGAAAAGGACGTATAACACGTTTTATATGAAGCAACATCTCCACTTGAAAATTAATTATCGAACCCCACTTCTTTCTCTTAAGCTGTATCGATAAAAGTGTCATATGTGCACCTAATTTAAACACTTTGTTCGAGAGTTAATATGCCTACAGATAGACAGACTGATGGAAATGGGAGGTGATACAATAACTCTCGTTGGTAAGAGGAGTAAAATTGTATTTACAAAATTCAAAACGAGGAGAGAACTCTCGTACAAATGACTTCAACATACATTATTCATAATTTATGTCATAAGCAGCTATTAGTATATTTTATAAAAAAAATAAGAATTATTGTGGCCTCAGTTTAAAAAAGTAGGGAGCTTAACTTTTTACAAATGATTGTAGACTCTGAAACATAAAATATAAAAGAGATATAAAAAACTTCTTTGTATATTTTAGTGGGTTTATAATGTCGTTTAACACAACATTTTACTTTACTTTTTCAAATTCTTCAAAGAAAACGTTACATTTTTTAGTCGAACCAAACGAACTGAAAAAGTCTGAGGTGAATTCTTTATGAAACGGGCGACATTAATAAATTGTAACTCATAACTTGCGAAACGACGCGACGATTACTATTGAGTAAAGTGAACCATGTTCTTTTTATCTATGTCGTTAAATGAGAAGAATTTTTATAGACGGCAAGACTGAAACAAATTTAGAAATAAATTATTATTTCGAAAATAAAAAAATCGAGTATGTTGATTGGTTAACTAAAAATAAATAAAATAATTTCTCACGTTGTGACTATTATACTACTGCTCCGGGGGACCCTTTTCTTATTTGTTATTTTAACAACATCGCAACAATGTGTCCAAATTATTCTTAAAGAATTTGTGATTGCTTTTCCACGTGTACGTTTCGTTTGTTTATTATAAAGTTACCAATTTTTTTTCGCAGTGGCCAAAATGCTAATTAAAAATGAATAATAACATTGATTTCTAAAATATAAATAAAATAACTACACTTGAAACAAACGGACTGTTTTTTGTTGGATTTTTATAGGTTTATAGGTACCGTTAGAAATGCGGTCCTGCCAGATTGCTAATGTGTTACCTAACTAATTAAAAAGAATAAGACAAAAAGCGTGCTACTGCTTTGATTTATATAATTTAAAATCCTTAAAACTAAATATTTTGGTTTATTTTGAGGTAAAATAAAATGGAGTGTGATTTCAGCTATATTGGAAAGATATCAAAAATATATAAATTGTAAAATCAGCTGTAATTGAACAGTACCGCTCTACAGGATCAGGGCCTGCTCTAGGCGGTAGGCAAGGTAGGCAACTGCTTACGGCGGCAAAATTTAGGGGCGCCAAAAAAAATAAACACAACCCACAAAAATATATTTCCATTACTTGAATCTAGAAAATAAATGAGCATTAAAATCAAATACAACTGGAATAGACAGGCTTCTGCCAGAAGTCTGTCTATTCCTGTCTATAGAAGTACCCAGAAGTTCTGGGTTGGGAAAGTCGTATAGATTCCCTAAACCTTAACGTTTTCAAGTAGGAGATATTTATAATGCTTTATTAGGTATTTATGAGAATGCCGAAATAGATAAAAATGATTCGAGATGGGGCCAGCGGTTTATTGACCACAATAAAACAATTTAAGTGTTTATGCTTAAACGTTATTTGGTATAAAATTTTGAATCGAAATAATCCGATAAGTAAGTTACTTCAATCCAAAGATTCTGATTTATCTCAAGCCACTAATTTATTAAACAGCTCATTAATTTTTTCTAGAGAATTAAGATCGGATGAATCCTTTGACAACATTATCTTAAAAGCTGAAAATTTAGCCAGCGAAATCGACGTAGAAAAAAACTTTGAATTGGCTACATCAGATCATCGTGTTCAGACTACAAAACGAAATTTTTCATATGAAAGTTTAGACGAACCGATACAAGATCTAGAACAAAAATATAAAATAAAATTTTTTTCTTTATTATAGATCAGGCGATCAGTGCAGTGGAGCTGAGATTCAACCTACTGAATACCATAGTTATAATGACTCTTGAATTTTTATATGATGTTTATAAACTTAAAGACATGTGTATAAATGAATTACTGGCACATTGTCAAGATTTCGAAAACGTCTTGACAGTTGGTGATTTGTACGATCTTAACGCTTTATATCTGGCTGACGAAATAGGCCTTGTTTCTTCACTTTTAACTAAGAAAGAAGGTCCAGTTGACGTTCTTAAATTCATTAGTTCCCTTAAAATTGGGCTAAATTTGAGTATTGCTCTAAGAATTTTGTTAACGCTGTCCATAACTGTTGCTACCGGCGAAAGAACTTTTTCTAAATTAAAAATAATAAAAAATTATTTAAGAACTATGACTACACCAAATCGTCCTAATGGGTTAGCAATGTTGGCCATTGAACACGAAATGAGTAGTAAATTAGATCTAAAAGAAATTATTCGCGATTTTGCAGAAATGAAAAAAATTGTTTTAATTTAGGTTTAAACTTTGTATATTATTGTACTAGTTTTCTTCATTGTTTTAAAAGTATATTTAAATTATCTCTGAAAATAGTAGGTACTAGTTTTAGTTTGTAAGTTCGTTGTCGTTAGCTCGTTAAAAATATAAACTTTGTTTTTCAATAAAACACTTTTTCGTAAATCTGCATTAGTATTATTATCTTAATTTAATTATATATCATTTTCCTGGTTAACATAGTTTTTTTTAAGCTTGGATGCGACGGCATTTTTTTGAGTTTGCCTACGGCGGCAAAAAAGCTAGGACCTGCCCTGACAGGATACATCATTAATGTCAGAGAAATCGACCGAGGACAGTAGGAGTAGGTCATGGTAATGCTACTCTCAAAGCTGTTATATGCCATTTTCAGTTCTGACAAGAGGAATTGTTTACCCAAAAATCCTCTTTTCCTTATTTTGTGCACAGTTTATATTAGTTTTGTTGAGTTTCTTTTATTCCCTTTTAGTTATTTATTAAGCAACTCGTCGTTATTCAATCTGAAACATTTTATTAAAAACTTTTCAAATGATTGTTCTCTAATAAAAAACGATACAATACCGAAATAAACGTTCAAAATACAAGTCCCAACATACGCACTAGTTGGAGTCTGTAATCAGACATGATAATCGTCGGTTGGCTTTAAATTATTAGCAATGTATTTATTCTCGCACAGACCATAGTGCTACATGTGATTAGCAACTGTTGAATCTGCCCGCATGAGAACGTGAATTGAAAAAAAAAATATATAGAAGCGATAAAAAATATATTTTGTATCGTTCTAAGCTGCGGCGTACGGAAATTACAATAAAAGTTAAGCAATGTTTTCAACAACAATAGTGATTATTAGTGGGTCTGGCTAATTTCAACTTTAGATTGACAACTGTTGGTGTTGGTGGTTATTTTATTAATGAATAATTTCTTTTGAAACTTTTTTTTTATGGGTCTAGCACACGTGCTGCAGGGAAGTCCCTAAAGCACTCCAGGAGCGGCACGAGTGCGGAAAAAGCGATTCACGTTGTTCTTGAATCGTTGTAAATTGTACTCGGTGGGAAACACAGCGCTGGGCAAATTATTCCAAAGGGATGACGTTCTCCATATAAAAGATTGCTTGAAAAGCGTTGTACGCGGAGTAACAAGCTGAACCTCATACGGATGCGAAGCACCAGCGCGACGTGCATTTCTAACATGCACCGCTTTGGGAGGAATTAAGCGGGCTACATCCTTCGAACACTTTCCATGAAAATACTTGTAGAACAGACTCAAGTCGCCAACCGTTCTTCGATGTTCCAGCGAATCAAGGCCGCCGGTCAATTCCGGGTCCCCAATCAGACGGACCGCTCTTCGCTGAACAGAATCCAACAAATGCAGTGTATGTTTGGGAGCGGAGCCCCAAACGTGGGAGCAGTATTCCATAGTTGGTCGAATTTGGGCTTTGTAAAGAATTAACAGTTGCTGTGGGGTGTAAAGCTTTCTGGTTCTAAATAATATTCCCAACTCTTGAGAAGCTCTCCTTGCTATGCCTGCAACATGTTCATGCCAAGACATATTTGCTCCCAAACTAACGCCCAACAAATTGAGCGACGATGCTAGGGGAATGGAGTGCCCCGACATAACTATGTCGGGTTCAGCAACGTTAACTTTTTTAGAAAAACTGCCGCTTGGGTTTTTGTAGCGTTAAATTCCACTTGGTTACTGTCACCCCAAGATAGAATTTCTTCCAGGTCTTTGTTAAGTTGAACGACCTCCCTGCTGTCTGCGGATATTCGCCTGAGCAGCCGATGTCCGAGCGTTCAAGGTGAATGAAGAGACAAGCGTACTGTCATCTGCAAAGCTATAGATTGGATTCCCGGTCTTTTCCAGCAGATCGTTAATGTAAATGAGAAAGAGAGTAGGAGACAGTATGGAGCCCTGGGGCACACCGGCGTTGATAGTGAGGGTGTTAGAAAGAAATCCGTCGACCGCCACTCGTAAAGAACGCTCTCTGAGGAAACATGAGAGCCACAAACAGAACCTTTCAGACATACCATAAGAGAGTAACTTAGCCAACAGTCCATCGTGTCAAACACGGTCGAATGCCTTGGATATGTCAAGAGCAACCGCTCGAGATTCTCCAAAGTGTTCAATTGCGTTGTTCCAAACATGTGTTACATAAGTCAGAAGATCTCCTGTTGATCTATGTTTACGAAAACCATATTGGTGATCGCTAATAATATTGAATCGTTCAAGATATTTTAGAAGATGCTCATTGATAACCTTTTCCATGACTTTCGATGTTATTGAAAGCAGTGCAACTGGTCGGTAGTTATTTGGCAAGGTCTTCTTATCTTTTTTAGGTATCGGCTGAACCGTGGCACATTTCCAGCAGGACGGAAATATTCCCTTTCTGTAGGATAGGTTAAAAAGTTTACAGAAAACTGGTGTTAGTTCCCTTGCACAGTTTTTGAGAACTATGGCAGGTATTCCGTCAGCGCCAGAAGCCTTCTTGGTGTCTAGCTTCATTAAAATACGCTTTATGATGCGCTGTCTGAAGACAACATCGGGCATTCTTGACTGCAATATGGGAATAGTAGGTGATGTTTTTCCTTGGAAATCGACAGTAGAATGTGAAGCAAAGAGTTCAGCCAACAAGTTCGCTCTCTCGACAGGTGTGGTTGCAATGGAATTATCTGGCCGTGTGAGTGGTGGTATGGTGGATTTGGTAAAATTTTGAGTAACTGCCTTAGCGACTGCCCAAAAGGATCTAGAATTGTTGGGACAAGCGGGAAGTTTGTTTCTAATTCATTGATTGTGTGCCTCCTTGGTTTCGTCGATAATTCCCTTGCATCTGTTCCAGGCATGAACAAAGATGTTACGATTTACGGTGTTAGGATTTTCACGCCATTGTCGATAGACAATATGTTTAGAAGCAACAGCTTCTTTGCATTTTCGGTCGAACCAAGGCTTGCCGTTGGAGGAGCATTTCTTCGAAAAAGGGATGTAAGCTTCCATACCAGCCAAAATAACATCGGAGACCTCCCTGGCGCAGTCAGATGGGTTATCGGATCGAAAACAAATGTCCATCCAAGGGAAAGTTCGAAAGTATTCCATAAGATCTTCCCATTTAGCAGA
The DNA here is from genome assembly GCA_019049505.1 of Pachyrhynchus sulphureomaculatus. Classification (NCBI taxonomy): domain Eukaryota; kingdom Metazoa; phylum Arthropoda; class Insecta; order Coleoptera; family Curculionidae; genus Pachyrhynchus; species Pachyrhynchus sulphureomaculatus. The sequence continues at coordinate 96,370,500 of CM032455.1, forward strand.
TTTATAGTGCCAAATCTTGCGCGGCCTAGGCACCTCTCTGTTACTGATTGGCAGGATACTCGATGTCGAAAGCAGTTTATGGCCGGAAGAACCTAACGGCGGATTTACGCTGACCGTGTAAATCTCCGGATTGGTGGTTAAAAACAGATCGAGAAGACTGGCGAACTCCCCGTCTCGATCAGGGATCCGTGTTGGTTCGTCAATAAGCTGAGTTAAGCCATAACTGATTGAGAATGATTCAGCTTCACACACAGCTTTTGAAACTATGATATTCCAAAGTAAATTGTTTTTCAACGTCAGCTATTTTTTCTTTAAACCGGGAAAGGTAAAATTTACCTAATTTGTTAAAAAATAGAGTAGCAAATAGTTAAATTTAAATATGGCAATATTACGACAGTCCAGATTGTTAGCTAAAATGGCAACGATTATTTTGATGTGTATCATTACATTAGAATGCAGACAGGTAAACGCTAATCGGGAATAATTATCAGCTGCATCACAAGTTGTAATATCGAAAAGTAAAGATCCTTGAAAATACCTTGAACACTCTTAGATGAGAACTCAGAAATTCACTTTAATTCCACTATATTTTATGGCATTCATCTAATTTTTTTATGCAGTTAAATCAATCTTGTGCGCCAAATTCAAAAAGAAAGATGCAAAAGTTACGAGCCAATTTTACTTTTATCTTTTGCTTGATAAATGTACCTAAAACTTACCATCTATAACCTTTCAGACGTAAATTTAAACAGTAATTTCAAGTGTCTGATATGCTTGTGATAAAAAATGACCGTTTCTTTAATGGTACCTATCTCGCAAAACATTCTCGTTTAAACTGACGACGGAGAAAGATATTTTGCTTCGTACATTTTCTAACTAGTTACTTTTGAATGCAATGGTGGTATTTTATTTAAAGATAATAGGTAAAAGCATTTTAGCAAGTTCCAAAACTTATTTGGTAAATTCGAATCTGAATTTAATTTGTTTAGTTTCATACTCAGTGTCAATATCATTAGAGTATCTTTGGCACAGTGACACTATTCAGTATATATCACCACTACACTAAATACTTTATTTTTGCGCTCGATGCTCGTTTTGCTAACCATGTTAGCTTCATCAGGACCGATGATTGACTAAAGCTAAACTACAAATCTACCCTATTTATACTTAGCCTAATCCTTGAATTACTCAGGCGGAACTAATGGAATAGGCGAGGCCATCAGTTCCGGTCAAGTAACCAGTAGAGGTGACTATAAGGAATAGGTCCTCTGTCTTTATTTGAACTACTTTTACATTTTATAATTTCCATATTTTTGTATACGTTCAACAATCTTCTATCAGATACATTTTTAATTAATCTCAGATTATCTAATGTTACAGTATGATCAGGTTCAAGAACATGTTCGGCAATGCTAGACTTTTCTGTTCTACTGTATTTTAAATGTCCTAAATGTTTTTTAAATCGTGTTTTAATTGATCTTTTAGTTTGCTTAATATAATAGTTTTTGTCGCAATCAATTTCATTAGTTCCGCTTGAGTAATTCAAGGATTAGGCTAAGTATAGATTTGTGGTTTAGCTTTAGTCAACCATCGCACCTAATGAAGTTAACATGGTTAGAGGAACGCGCGTCGAGTGCAAAAATAAAGTGTTTGTTGTAGTGGTGATATATACTGAGTAGTGTCATTGTGTCAAAGAATCCACTTTTCCAACATAGTTGAGATGGCTTCACGGTCAACGGAATTAACCCTTTATCTTAAGTACAGTAGTAAGATTAGATTAATAGGTACAGATATTTGATTTTTAAAGTCTTGCAAGAAATTTAAAGGTTTTCCTAATTTTGTAAAGGTTAATTTACCAAAATCAAACATTGCAGAAAGAGTTTCATTCTTTGCTAAACAAAAATGGCTTGATTTAGAAATCAAAAATTTGTACACAAAACGTAGTATGTTAGAATCGTACAGCATATTCAAAAAACTTACTTCAGGATTAAACAAAATTGAATATGAAGTATGGAGCGAGTCCCAGAGGAAAATGTTTTTAGTTATTGATATTCAATATAAAAAGAAATTCTCTATTCTAAGTAAAAAATTCAAAAAGCTCTTATCCATAAAGAATAGTCCTCAGGAACTCATAAATATTGTAGAAAATCATTCATCTCAATCCTTTACACGAAATGAAATTAGCATTTTAAACAAAGGTCTTAACTTTGCAGTGCCCCTCCTAGAGATAATTTATCAGAAATAGTTGCTCACATCGAAAGTTCCATCAGTACACTTCCAGAAAATAGTAAATTATTTATTAGGGAAGCATGTCGCAATTAAATATCAAAAAAACATGGTTAACAACACAAATTATAATTCACAAAAAAACATAGAAGTAGCTAAAGGATTGAAAAAGAAAGATGTCTTCTACTTAAAAGCAGGTAAATTAAATAAGGTTGTTATATTGGATAAGAAAGATTACGTTGAACGTGTAGATAATCTTATCGCATCTGGCCCTTATGAACAGGGAATAAGAAATCCATTACCGAGAATGATAACAGAGGTTAAAAATTCTTTAAACAAATTTAAGAACCTTATCTCCGATTCGCTAAAACTTAAATTAAATGTGAGTAATCGGACCATATCAAAGTTGTATTGCTTACCCAAAATTCACAAACCTGGGAAAGTAATGCGACCCATTGGTTCATCGGTCGGATCACCTACATATTTGATATCCAAATGGTTATCAAAAGAACTTGAGAATTTACCATTAAATATTTTTGCAGTGAAGAATTCTTCAGAATTCATCAATAAAACAAAAAATCTAGTTCTTAATGAAGGTGAAATCTTAATTTCTTTTGATGTCAGTTCTTTGTTCCCAAGTGTGCCAATACTACAAACTTTACAATATTTTTGAAGAACGACTTAGGATAAGTGATTTTGAGGACGAATTTATTCATGAATACTTAACATTATCTAAACTTTGTATGGAACAAAATTATTTTCAATATAACAGTCAATTTTATGTTCAGAAGAAGGAACAGCTATGGGTAATTGCTTATTATCTTTCATAGCTAATTTATTCCTGAGTAAGTTTGAAACCGAAGCCAGTCAAGAATTTGAGTATTTCCCAAGGGTATGGTATACTCGTAGATATGTGGATGATGTTTTCGCAATTTTTGATACAAATAAAGTAAATATAGATGATTTTGTTCCCAAATTAAATAGCCGGTATGATTCCATTTAATTTATTTACGAAATTGAGAACAACGGACAACTGCATTTTTTAGATATTTGATTATTAAACATAATAATAGGTTAGAATTCGTATCTATAGAAAAGGCACAGTAACAGATATATATATATATATATATATATATATATATATATATATATATATATATATATATATATATATATATATATATATATTCCTAATGATTCATTTCATTGCAAACAACATAACTTAACAGCATTACATTTTTTAGTTCATCGTTTGGTCACCTTTCCTCTAAATAGAGTAAACTTCAATTATGAAGAGAATCGTATTAGAAATATAACTAGAGTTAATGGTTATGACGAAGACTTAGTAAATAAGTTAATAAAACAGGCCTAAGTTCAGGTGAAATATTCAGAATTCCTCCTTTTTTACACGCAAAGAAAATAAGAGAAGTATGTCTCCTTACCATATAATCCGAAATATAGCAGGGGGCTCAATAAAGTATTTAATAAGGTAGGCCTCACCTTAGTTTATAAATCATCAGACAATCTGAGGAATATCTTAGAAAATCCCAAAGTTAAGATTCCTAATTATGAGAGAAGTGGAATTTATGAAATTAGTTGTAATGATTGCGATAAAAAGTCTAGCATTGCCGAACGTTCCCTTGAACCTGATCATTCTGTACCATTAGATACTAAGATTAATTAAAAATATATCTGATAGGAGATTGTTGAACGCATACGAAAGTATGGAAATTATAAAATGTAAAAGTAATTTAAATAAAGACAGAGGGCCTGTTCCTTATAGTCCCCTCTACTGGTTACTTGACCGGAACTGATGGCCTCGCCGATGTCATTAGTTCCGCCTAAGTAATTCAAAGATTAGGCTAAGTATAAATGGGATAGATTTCTAGTTTAGCTTTAGTCAATCATCGCTTCTGATAAAGCTAACATGGTTAGCGGAACGCGCATCGAGTGCAAAAATAAAATGTTTGGTGTAGTGGTGATATATACTGAGTAGTGTCATTGTGCCAGAGATTTCACATTCCCAAAATAGTATACTTTAAGTATATATCATTTGTTTACTTTTCATAAGAAGCCTGATAGGAAAAAAAAGAAACGGAAAAATACGAAAAATTGTAGAGAATTAGATGGTTTTTAAAAGAAAGCTTTAAAAATTATCCTGAACACCATCATATATTGAAATGGGCTACTCATTATTTTCCAACTTTTCTTTTGTCTTGGGACATTGGAAATGTTTTCAAAAATTCATTACAAATTTTTTTAATTTTAATTTTGTGGGTATTTATAACAATTCTATAAAACTACCCATACTAATCATTTTAAACAAAATTGACAAGATAATAAATTCTTGATGAATACAGCATTATGTTATTTTATATTTGAATGGATAATATTTTTTATTATTCTGACATTGATTGTATTATAATAGTTACCTTAAAAATAAATAATGTACATTATATTTTTTATAATTATATAATAAAACATCTTAAGTATTTTAATGTGTGTATAATATTGGAGACATAGCAATATTTAATTTTACTAAACATTAAAGTGAAGATAAGTGTATATACAGCCCTAATTTAGGTATTGATATTATTTTTCTCATCTTTAATAATTGAAGCATGGTTAAGCAATATCTATTATATTTTTTTGTAACAGTATACACATAATTCTGCCCTTTGTTGTTACCACTAACATTGAAGTGTCTATGGAATCAGTGATTTGGCAGAAAACGATTTTATGAATGACATACTTTGCTTACTACAATAGTATAAGTGTTTTTGAGTATTACCGTGCTTGTGTAGAAATAATTATGATATCCGGACACTAACGCTACTTTTCGTGCGATAAGTTGACCTCGCTTAATCGTATCGGTAACGCACTGTTTTTAGACTATTTTGCACTTGGACACTGTAGCAATGGTCGATTTTTTAACTACATGAAAATACGTAAGAAGGTATTTTTATTGTTTTGCGAGTATTTTTTGGAAAACAACATTGCGACAACTAGTTCTAAAATATGTCGCGTCAGCGACTCCTATTTTCTAAATAGATACTTTTGACAGTAACGATCTCTTGTTTGACGATTCTAGGTTATTGTATTGTATAACACGTAGGCTGAAAAGTTTTTGGTCTTACAAATAGATGTCGCCTTTTTCAAAAAATCCACTTACTTTTTAGGAAGTACCAACCTTCAAACGATACGTGTCAAAATTTTATGACATTTCGACAATTACTTTACAAGTCACAGTGATTTAAGTGACGCTACTTTTGATATTTTTAAAACAAAGGAAAAAACCGAATTTCGTGTGTTGAATAAACACTGTTTTGTGATGGGAAAAAATACCGTTCAAGGAAAACAATGGCTTGATAACTGTTACGGGGATTTTACCCCTGGAAAATCACTCATCATTTACTGGTACGCTGAATTTAAACGCGGTCGTACAGATACAAATGATGCTGAACGCTCTGGACTTCCAAATGAGGTGGTTACACCGGAAAACATAAAAAAAATCCACAAAATTATTTCGGTTGACCGTAAAGTGAAATTGCGTGAGACAGTTGACACCCTAAAAATATCAAAACAACGAATTGGCCATATTTTGCGTGAACATTTGAGCATGAGAAAGCTCTGTTCGAAATGGGTATCGCGTTTGTTCACAGTGGACCAAAAACAACAACGTGTTGATGATTCTGAGCGCAGTTTGGACCTGTTTAAGCGCAATAAAAAGGATTTTTTCATATGATATGTGACAATGGATGAAGGCATGGATCCACCATTACACACCGGAATCAAATTGGCAGTCAGCTGAGTGGACAGCAGTCGGTGAAAGCCGCCCGAGGTGACCAAAGACACAACAGTTGGCTGGGAAGGTTTTGGCCTCTGTATTTTAGGATACGCATGGAATAATTTTCATCGACTATGCTGAGAAGGGAAAAACCATCAATAGCGAATGGTATATAAAGTTATTGGTGCATTTGAAGGCAGAAATCGCAAAGAAACGGCCCCAAATGAACAAGAAAAAAGTGCTCTTTCATCAAGAATATGCGCTGTGTCACAAGTCAGTGGTTACGATGGCAAAATTGCATGAAATGAAATTCAAATTGGTTCCTCGTCCACCGTATTCTTCAGATTTGGCCCCCAGCGACTATTATCTATTCACAGATCTCAAAAAAAATGCTCACGGGAAAGAGATCGCTTTTGAAGAAGACTATATTTATGAATAAAGTCGAATTTTGAAAAAAATGTGTTTTAAGTCCGATGTTATTTTGGCCGGTATGGAGGCTTACATCCCTTTTTCGAAGAAATGCCCTTCCAACGGCAAGCCTTGGTTTGACCTAAAATGCAAAGAAGCTGTTGCTTCTAAACATCTTGCATACCGACAGTGGCGTGAAGATCCTAACACCATAAATCGTAACATCTTTGTTCGTGCCAGGAACAGATGCAAAGAAATTATCGACGAAACCAAGGAGGTACACAATCAACGGATTAGAAACAAACTTCTCGCTTGTCCCGGCAATTCCAGGTCCTTTTGGTCAGTCGCTAAGGCAGTTAGTCAGAATTTCACCAAATCCACCATACTACCACTCACACGGCCAGATAATTCTATTGCAACGACACCTGTTGAGAAAGCGAACTTGTTGGCTGAACTCTGTGCTTCACATTCTACTGTCGATTTCCAAGGAAAAACACCACCTACAATTCCCATAGTGCAGTCAAGGATGCCCGATATTGTCTTCAGACAGCGTATTTTGATGAAGCTAGACACCAAAAAGGCTTCAGGCGCTGACGGAATACCTGCCATAGTTCTCAAGAACTGTGCGAGGGAACAACACCAGTTTTCTGTAGACTTTTCAACCTATCCTACAGAAAGGGAATATTTCCTTCCTGCTGGAAATGTGCCACAGTTCAGCCGATACCTAAAAAAGGCAAGAAGACCTTGCCAAATAACTACCGACCAATCGCACTACTCTCAATAATATCGAAAGTCATGGAAAAGGCTATCAATCAGCATCTTATAAAATATCTTGAAGGATTCAACATTATTAGTGATCACCAATATGGCTTTCGTAAAAATAGATCAACAGGAGATCTTCTGACTTATGTAACACATGTTTGGAACAACGCAATTGAACACTTTGGAGAATCTCGAGCGGTTGCTCTTGACATATCCAAGGCATTTGACCGTGTTTGACACGATGGGCTGTTGGCTAAGCTACGTTCTTATGGTATGTCTGAAAAGTTCTGTTTGTGGCTCTCATGTTTCCTCAGAGAGCGTTCTTTACGAGTGGCAGTCGACGGATTTCTTTCTAACACCTTCACTATCAACACCGGTGTGCCCCAAGGTTCCATACTGTCTCCTACTCTCTTCCTCATTTATATTAACGATCTGCTGGAAAAGACCGAGAATCCAATCTACAGCTTTGCAGATGACAGTACACTTATCTCTTCATTCACTTTGAACGCTCGGACATCGACTACTCAGACGAATATCCGCAGACAGCAGGAAGTCATTCAACTTAACAAAACCTGGAAGAAATTCTATCTTGGGGTGACAGTAACCAAGTGGAATTTAACGCTACAAAAACCCAAGCGGCAGTTTTTTTTCTAAAAAAGTTAACGTTGCAGAACCCGACATAGTTATGTCGGGGCACTCCATCCCTCTAACATCGTCACTCAATCTGTTAGGCGTTAATTTGAGAGTAAATATATCCTGGCATGAACATGTTGCAGGCATAGCAAGGAGAGCTTCTCAAAAGTTGGGAATATTGTTTCGAACCAGAAAGCTTTACACTCCACAACAACTGTTAATTCTTTACAAAGCTCAAATTCGACCAACTATGGAATACTGCTCCCATGTTTGGAGCATATATATATATATATATATATATATATATATATATATATATATATATATTTGTTTTCAATTCTTGGGCTTTGGGTTCGTTTTATGAATATTTGGTATTTAAATGAAACTTAAATTGACGTTTCGCCCTTTGGTTTAGAGCATTTTCATTTTTTTTCTTTATTTCTACAAATTATACAAAATATAAAAGTATAAAAATAATTTACATTTAGGTATACTAGTACAATACAACTTATTTAACACACACAACCATAAACCATTTACATAAATTCTTAGTTCTATCTTTAAAAATTAAAATCGCATGGGACCTACCTTGAATCTCACATATTTTATTTACTACTGACAAGTCGTAGTGGCATTCTTATCGAATGTAGATTTTATTTTGTATTATTGATCCGTAATTTTTTTTTGTTTTTTTGAATATTAAGCAGGTAGTCTTTTTATTAATATATTAAGGATGAGTATACACTTTAAAATATTACCTTATTAAATTTGTATAAATATGGCCCATTCCTTTTATATCACTTTTATCATTGACTGTAAATTTCTAATTTTTTTAAATTTCAATCATTTCTTTTATTGCAAGTTTTCCAATATTAATGTCCCTGTTTAAAATCTTTGTTTCATTAAAGTTGAAGTCATGTCCAAGTTCCGTTGTGTATTTATGAAGTGCCGTTGTTGCATTTTTTGTATACTTGTGTCCGTTGAGTCTATTTTTTAATAATTGGGTCGTCATACCAATATAATGCATTGGGCAATCTGCACAAGGTACCGAATAAACTACATTGGATTGGTTCATGGTTGGTACCTGGCTTTTCAAGTTTGTAAATAGTGAGCTAAGTTTGTTCTGCGTTTTGTGACAAATAGTTATGTCATATTTTTTTAGAGTGCCCCCTAGTTTTTCTGATAAATCGCGTGTATAAGGTAGTGGGAGAAATTTGTTCTGATTTTGTTCTTTGGTTTTCTCTTTTTTGATTTTTTTATTATAGAATTTGTATGTTCTTGTTTTTATTGTTTGGTTGATGTCTTTTTCTCTAAATCCATTTTGTATTAACACTGATTTCATTTGATTCAGTGCTTTCGGTCTTAAATTTGGTGAGGTTAGCGCTATTGCCCGGTCTGTTAAACCGACAATAACACTTACCTTTTGTGCCTTTGTGTGATTAGAGTAGAAATTCAAATACCTGCCAGACCACGTTGGTTTAGTATACCATTTAGTGATTATTTTGTTATGTTTTCTAATTAAAGTTGTATCCAGGAAATGTATTTCATTGTTATTTTCGATTTCTGAAGTAAATTGCAATTTTTGATGGAAACTGTTGAAATCATGGAGGACTTTATCAGCGTTATCTGTTGTAACTGCCAATAAACAATCATCCACAAATCTTTTGAAAAATAGTATGTTGTACTCTAAATTATTTATAACACTTTCTTCTAAATGCTCCATAACCAATTGAGCTATTACTGAGGATATAGGAGAGCCCATGGCACACCCTTCTATTTGTTGATAGAATTTGTCTTGATATTGGAAATAATTAGTATTTAAAGTAAGGTTAACTGCTTCAATAAAGTTTTCTTTTGATATTGTTGTGTATTCTGTTAATAGATCCCATTTTTTGTTTATGGCAGTCTGTACAAGTTCTTTAGGTATATTTGTGTATAATGACACAACATCTAGTGAAAGAAGTTTATAGTTTTGTGGTATGTTTATCGTGTCAATGAATTCTTTAAATGTGAATGAATCTTTGATAAAATAGTTATTTTTACCTGTAATATTAGATATACATTTGGCTAGGTATTTTGAAAGGTTATAAAGAGGTGATTTTAAACATGATACGATTGGCCTTAGCGGTATGTTTTGTTTATGCAATTTGGGTAAACCATAAATTTTAGGTGACACTGCGTTGTTTATAATTAACCTTTTGGCTTCTTCATTACTTATTTCTTTCTTATTTAATAGTTTTTTTATAAAGGCGTTGTTTTTCTTTTGGAAAACTTTCGTGGGGTCACTATTAAGTTTCTTATATGTATTTTGGTCATTAAGAAGGGTTTCCATCTTGGATTCATAATCTTTGGTGTTCATTATGACAGTTTTGTTAGTTTTATCTGGTTTTGCTATTACAATCTGGGGGTTGTCTTTAATAAATTGTTTCGTACGGTATAAGTTTTTTTTGATTCTTTTTTGCAGTAGGTTCATTTTTTGTTTGTTGTTTTTAATTTTAGTTTTGTGATTGGTTATAATATTAGTTATATTAGCTCTAATTGTGTCTTTCTCTTCACTTGGTTTATCATTTATTACTGCTCAATGGACGCAATATATTCTGCAACAGGCAACTCTTTTTCTGTGGTTATATCTAGTGCAAAATTAGGACCCAAGGACAAAACTTCTGGTATTTCATTCGGTATCAGTGTATCGGAAATATTTTCTAACCATATTGAAGTTGTATTTTCATTTTTTGTATCGTTATTTGTTTTATTAATTAGATATTTAATTTTATTTTGTTGCTTTATTTTTATTTTTTTATGAATTTGTTGAAACTTTCTGTTTGCGAATTTAATGAATGTTTCAGCAATATTTACGGGTAAGTGTATCTTAATGTGTTCCTCGTGTTGGTTTATTAGCTTATTTATTTCGTTAATATTTCTAGTTGTTTGTTTAATAGATAAGTTGAGAATGCTTAATTTCGTTTTGTATATGATATTATTTAGTTTTGATTCAAAGTACGTACCTGTGAAGTTCAGATGTGAGGTATTAAAATTTAAAAATTTTGGATATATGTCTAAATGTTTACATCTGGTTAAAAATATTCTCCGGTTCTTCTCCATTGCTAATTTGGTGTATAATTTTGATATTTCTTTGAGTACCAGTGTCATGTCTTGGATACAACTTTAATTAGAAAACATAACAAAATAATCACTAAATGGTATACTAAACCAACGTGGTCTGGCAGGTATTTGAATTTCTACTCTAATCACACAAAGGCACAAAAGGTAAGTGTTATTGTCGGTTTAACAGACCGGGCAATAGCGCTAACCTCACCAAATTTAAGACCGAAAGCACTGAATCAAATGAAATCAGTGTTAATACAAAATGGATTTAGAGAAAAAGACATCAACCAAACAATAAAAACAAGAACATACAAATTCTATAATAAAAAAATCAAAAAAGAGAAAACCAAAGAACAAAATCAGAACAAATTTCTCCCACTACCTTATACACGCGATTTATCAGAAAAACTAGGGGGCACTCTAAAAAAATATGACATAACTATTTGTCACAAAACGCAGAACAAACTAAGCTCACTATTTACAAACTTGAAAAGCCAGGTACCAACCATGAACCAATCCAATGTAGTTTATTCGGTACCTTGTGCAGATTGCCCAATGCATTATATTGGTATGACGACCCAATTATTAAAAAACAGACTCAACGGACACAAGTATACAAAAAATGCAACAACGGCACTTCATAAACACACAACGGAACTTGGACATGACTTCAACTTTAATGAAACAAAGATTTTAAACAGGGACATGGGGGGGGGGGGGGGGGGGGGGGGGGGGGGGGGGGGGGGGGGGGGGGGGGGGGGGGGAATATTGGAAAACTTGCAATAAAAGAAATGATCGAAATTAAAAAAAATGAGACATTTACAGTCAATGATAAAAGTGATATAAAAGGAATTAGCCATATTTATACAAATTTAATAAGGTAATATTTTAAAGTGTATACTCATCCTTAATATATTAACAAAAAGACTACCTGCTTAATATTCAAAAAACAAAAAAAAATTACGGATCAATAATACAAAATAAAATCTACATTCGATAAGAATGCCACTACGACTTGTCAGTAGTAAATAAAATATGTGTGATTCAAGGTAGGTCCCATGCGATTTTAATTTTTAAAGATAGAACTAAGAATTTATGTAAATGGTTTATGGTTGTGTGTGTTAAATAAGTTGTATTGTACTAGTATACCTAAATGTAAATTATTTTTATACTTTTATATTTTGTATAATTTGTAGAAATAAAGAAAAAAATGAAATTGCTCTAAACCAAAGGGCGAAACGTCAATTTAAGTTTCATTTAAATACCAAATATTCATAAAACGAACCCAAAGCCCAAGAATTGAAAACAAATATAAATTGATGGTTCAAGAAAATTTTAAAAATATATATATATATATATATATATATATATATATATATATATATATATATATATATATATATATATATATATATATATATATACTGCATTTGTTGGATTATATCCAGAGAAGAGCTATTCGTCTGATGATTGGACACCCGGAACTGACCGACGGCCTTGATTCGCTGGAACATCGAAGAACGGTTGGCGACTTGAGCCTATTCTACAAGTACTTTCATGGAAAGTGTTCAAAGGATGTGGCCCGTTTAATTCCTCCCAGAGCGGTGCATATTAGAAGTACACGTCGCGCTAATACTTCAGATCCGTATGAGGTTCAGCTTGTTACTCCTCGTACAACGCTTTTCAAGCAGTATTTTATATGGAGAACATCATACCTTTGGAATAGTTTGCCCAGGACTGTGTTTCCCATCGAGTACAATCTACAGCGATTCAAGAACAACGTGAATCGCTTTCTCTCCGCACACGTGTCGCTCCTGTAGCGCTTTAGGGACTTCCCTGTAGCACGTGTGCTAGACCCATAAAAAAAACCCATAAAAAAAACCCATAAAAAAAAAGTAGCTAAATCAAAAACTTTTCAGCCTACGTGTTAGGTTTGCTACATATTGATAAACATATTTGGGTAATTTAAAACAGATTATATAAATTGTCGTAAAAAAATGTACACTATGAAGACGAAAACTTTCAAACTAAATATGTACAAAATAAAGCACCTTCTAAATTATTTTTCTGAAATGTACTGTGCTGAAGTGGGCTAGAATAAAAGAAACACAAGAAGGTTCAGTTTTCGACGAAATCCTGAATTTTTTACCTTAATTATCTCCGTCACCGTATGTTTAAGGGAAAAAACTTTATTTAGTTCAGGTTAAAAAAAATTTCGCTGTCACCTTAATTGTCGACCGCATAAATAAATACATTCTTTTAGAAATTAATTCACAGTTTTTTATTCATTTTTAGACAATCATAGACGATAAAGCTATTAAAATGTAGCTCATGCTCCAAAGTATATTTCCGGTTTACGATAACCGGTAGGCCAGTATATTTACCTCTGTTCTCTCTCGGGGAGTTTCACCTTGTGATCGGTCAGAGGGCTTAGAAACCTCTAACATCCAGGGAGCGATGCCGGCGGTAGCATAGCTATTGGTAGGGCCACCCTTGCCAGTAAGGGTTCGAAGCTATGGATGTGAAGCTAAGAAAGTCCACCACGGCAGCGTTAGACCCAGAGTGGGCGGCTGTAAACAGAGTCTGCTGCCATATTAGGAACGGCTGATCTTATTCGCAGAAAGAAGCGAGAACCTATTGCGATCACTCCTTCCCAAGAAAACTTCTGTTATATTGGTGGATCAGACTAGTGATGGTATGCTATGCGATCCAACTAACAATCGGCGCTTCGGTTCCAGGACCGTAAGTGTGGGCTACTAGCCACAAAAATATGAACAACTGGGTAGTCCGCACAAAATATGCTACCGGTGGTAAATTAAAAAGTAATATGATGAAAGTATGCACATGGAACGTAAGAGGGCTGAATAAACCTGGCAAGCAACATATTCTTGAAGAAATCATTGTATCTGAGACTTATTAGTAAAACTCAAGCCATTTTACATCAGCCAATGGCAAACTCATAATCTGCTCGGATAACAAAAGAACATTTTAAAATCGAGTGGCTATAATGGTGAACAAACGCATAAAACACTCGGTTCTGGGGTACGAGGCAGTTAGTAACAGAATTATAATAGCAAGGATTCAAACAACACCCGTAAACTTAAATATTGTACAGCCAACAGCTTAAGCACCAGAAGAGGACATAGATAACTTGTATGGAAAACTAAGTGACACTATCAAAAGGCTTCCTAATGGAGAAGTTCTACTACTTTTTGGTGATTTCAACGCAAAGACTGGCACAACGGAACAGGATAATGACTTAAGAAGCGTAGTGGGCAGGTACGGTTTGGGAGAATGAAAAGAGAGAGGGAACACACTAATGGAATTTTGCGCATAAAATAACTTGTTTATAACAAACTCAAATTTTAAACATCACAAACGCCGCCTATACCCTTCACAAACTCCAGATGGCAAAACACGCAATCAGATAGACTACGATATAGTCAGAAGCTGCTGAAGAACATCGATAAGAGATACAAAAGCAAACCCAGGAATGGACTGCGGTAACGATCACACAAATATGCCTCAAACTTCGAAGTCCTGTAAGTCCGACAATAACATTAATTAGTCGGCATCTTGGATCAAACTCAAAATTTACTGAAAATATCACCCATAATCTGAAGCAAACAACACAAGACGAAATAAAACATTGAAGCTCTAATGAAATATGACAAAAACGACAGTCATTGACTCAGTCGCATCGCAACGATATGAAATCGGAACCGAAAAAACCGTGGATATGTCCATCACCTTGGCAACCAATACAAGAGCGCCTCAGGCCTCAACGAAGAAACACAAATAAAATATAATAACTTAACAAAAACCATAAGTAAAGTTATTACACAAGACAAAAACAAACTTATAGCCAAAACTTGAGAAGAAATAGAACGGCCCTCACAAAAACATGAACCTACAGATTTATTTAAAAAAGTCAATCAATTATCGAATGTATTCACACCAAAATTTCTACCATTAAAAAGCGATACTGGGCAAATTTTGACAGCAAAGCCTGAAGTAACCGAAATATGGCGAGAGTACTGTTAAATTCTCATGGAAAGGGCAAATAACCGTAACACACATGAATATGGGAAATCTAGAGCCAACAATCCACAGGAGTGAGGTGGAATCAGTTATGAGAAAACTCAAAAATAATAAGTCCGCAGGAGTGTGGCCGAAATGCTTAAAGCGACAGGAGAGACAGGTGTTAACTTAATCCAAGAAATATGCAATAAGTTCTGGACAACCGGTGAATGACCTAAAGAATAGACACAATTGGTATATATATATATATATATATATATATATATATATATATATATATATATATATATATATTTTGTTTTCAATTCTTGGGCTTTGGGTTCGTTTAATGAATATTTGGTATTTAAATGAAACTTAAATTGACGTTTCGCCCTTTGGTTTAGAACATTTTCATTTTTTTTTTTTATTTCTACAAATTATACAAAATATAAATATAGGTACACTAGTACAATACAAATTATTTAACATACACAACCATAAACTATCATATCATGTTTAAAATCACCTCTTTATAACCTTTCAAAATACCTAGCCAAATGTATATCTAATATTACAGGTAAAAATAACTTTTTTATCAAAGATTCATTCACATTTAAAGAATTCATTGACACGATAAACATACCACAAAACTATAAACTTCTTTCACTAGATGTTGTGTCATTATACACAAATATATCTAAAGAACTTGTACAGACTGCCATAAACAAAAAATGGGATCTATTAACAGAACACACAACAATATCAAAAGAAAACTTTATTGAAGCAGTTAACCTTACTTTAAATACTAATTATTTCCAATATCAAGACAAATTCTATCAACAAATAGAAGGGTGTGCCATGGGCTCTCCTATATCCTCAGTAATAGCTCAATTGGTTATGGAGCATTTAGAAGAAAGTGTTATAAATAATTTAGAGTACAACATACTATTTTTCAAAAGATTTGTGGATGATTGTTTATTAGCAGTTACAACAGATAACACTGATAAAGTCCTGCATGATTTCAACAGTTTCCATCAAAAATTGCAATTTACTTCAGAAATCGAAAATAACAATGAAATACATTTCCTGGATACAACTTTAATTAGAAAACATAACAAAATAATCACTAAATGGTATACTAAACCAACGTGGTCTGGCAGGTATTTGAATTTCTACTCTAATCACACAAAGGCACAAAAGGTAAGTGTTATTGTCGGTTTAACAGACCGGGCAATAGCGCTGACCTCACCAAATTTAAGACCGAAAGCACTGAATCAAATAAAATCAGTGTTAATACAAAATGGATTTAGAGAAAAAGACATCAACCAAACAATAAAAACAAGAACATACAAATTCTATAATAAAAAAATCAAAAAAGAGGAAACCAAAGAACAAAATCAGAACAAATTTCTCCCACTACCTTATACACGCGATTTATCAGAAAAACTAGGAGGCACTCTAAAAAAATATGACATAACTGTTTGTCACAAAACGCAGAACAAACTAAGCTCACTATTTACAAACTTGAAAAGCCAGGTACCAACCATGAACCAATCCAACGTAGTTTATTCGGTACCTTGTGCAGATTGCCCAATGCATTATATTGGTATGACAACCCAATTATTAAAAAACAGACTCAACGGACACAAGTATACAAAAAATGCAACAACGGCACTTCATAAACACACAACGGAACTTGGACATGACTTCAACTTTAATGAAACAAAGATTTTAAACAGGGACATTAATATTGGAAAACTTGCAGTAAAAGAAATGATCGAAATTTAAAAAAATGAGAAATTTACAGTCAATAATAAAAGTGATATAAAAGGAATTAGCCATATTTATACAAATTTAATAAGGTAATATTTTAAAGTGTATACTCATCCTTAATATATTAACAAAAAGACTACCTGCTTAATATTCAAATAACAAAAAAAAAAAAAAATTACGGATCAATAATACAAAATAAAATCTACATTCGATAAGAATGCCACTACGACTTGTCAGTAGTAAATAAAATATGTGAGATTCAAGGTAGGTCCCATTCGATTTTAATTTTTAAAGATAGAACTAAGAATTTATGTAAATAGTTTATGGTTGTGTGTGTTAAATAATTTGTATTGTACTAGTATACCTAAATGTAAATTATTTTTATATTTTTATATTTTGTATAATTTATAGAAATAAAGAAAAAAATGAAAATGCTCTAAACCAAAGGGCGAAACGTCAATTTAAGTTTCATTTAAATACCAAATATTCATAAAACGAACCCAAAGCCCAAGAATTGAAAACAAATATAAATTGATGGTTCAAGAAAATTTTTAAGTATATATATATATATATATATATATATATATATATATATATATATATATATATATATATACATATATATATATATATATATATATATATATATATATATATATATATATATATATATATATATATATATATATACCGATTCACAGGAAAGGCCCACGAGACGTACGGCAACATTTCAGTAAGTTCTGCTGAAAATATACATTGAAGTTGTGTGTGTTTGTCGCGCGACTTTTGCTTCGGTGTTTTGCAATTACTCTTCGCGTAAAAATATGCATAACCTGCGAGTTCTTTTATTTAAATGTCACTTAGCGTTATTTATTTTTTCTTCCAAAAAATGCGGACTTTAAATCAGCCGTTCAATTTCAGAACAAAATTTCTAAATGGATTATATGCGTGAGGAAACATGAGGGCTTGTAATGCCTGTTATTTTTTCGTGAACTAAGCGATTTTTGCACCGGTTTTTCTCTTTATATGAATAAAATATTACCACAATATTGAAATAAAATAATATTAAGGAATAATATTTATATTTGTCAAAATGGATTTTTAAAAGTAGGTTAATTACCCCAAAGAATTTGCTTCAATGTTAATACATGTAAGTAAGATTCGTCTATATGATAACAACAGTTCGTAACAAATCCGAAACTTGTATGAGCCACCAGTTTTAATTAAAAATTGATGTACTTAATAAATATTTTTTGAACTTACAGGATATGCAGAAACAAATCAGTGTTTTCTGGCAAAATTGAAAATATCTCAAATTGACATTTTCTGGATACCAAAACTAAAGACCACAAAAATCTTTCATAAAAAGTAAAGATGTTAAAAAAATCAGCTTGAAAATTGAAAAAAAAAACTGAAAATTTTCAATCTTAGTATATCAATAGCTATTAATTCTATATAAAAAAAATTGGTAAAGTCATTTAACCCCATACTTTCTTTACAAACATGAACTTTTAAAATAAATATTGAATTTTACTTTCTCCCGCTAAAGAAAAACTTTGTCAAAGATTTAATTTTTAATATTTAAAATGGTACTTTAAGGTGAAATATTAGTTACGGGAAAAAACACAGTAAAAAGCGACAATCAACTGGTTTGCAATCACCCTAAAACAGGGAGGATCTATACTCTCTATGAAGAATGCAAGAATGCAATACTAAACGAGAGAAGTAGAATTGTTCACCATATTAATACAAACAAAGTGTTCATGTAGGCAGAGAAAAATCTATTGATATGTAAATATCAACTTTTTGATTAATGATTTTATCAATATATTTATTTAAGAAACGCCAAATAATTTACAGAAATGTGCGTCTATATTAACAGAGATGATTTAAATGAGTGCAAACTAAAAAAATCAGGTCACCACAGATTCCTTCACTCCAGTTTAGGGATACTAATATCAAATCTTGAATTCAAGAATCCTACACTACACTGATAATATGATGTATATAGTAATCCCCTCTAAACCTTTCTTATCGCAGCCCTTTTATTTTGGACTACAGGGAATTATACCTAAACTTTGTTCATTATCTCAATACTTCTTTCTTCGGGTACTATGACCGTTCAATGATCGTTGGTTATCATGTTGGCTACCATGTTGCTGCTGGCTACCACTGTCTCAAATTTTTCAATCTCGATATTCTCTTTTTCTCTGTACCATGTCTGCCTGGAATCTGTCCTTCTATAATCAAATACACGATTTTGTATTTTTATGGATGTCTCATAATGTGGTCGAAATATTTTAATTTGCGTCGTCGACCACCTCCAAGTCTTTGTCCATGCGAATGAGAACGCTGTCGTTACTAATTCTGTCCATCCAACTGGTTGTTAGCAGTCGTCGATACATCCACATCTCGAATGCTTCTAGACGTTTAAGCATCGCTTCAGTTTCGTTCGTACAAGAGAACCAATACGCCACCACGAAATATTATTATAATGCTGTTGAGCGATTTTGCTCAAAAGCTGTAAGTTTATTTTCTACTTAAAGTTTTATACATGTACCAAATTTAAAATCGAAACATTATTTCCTTCCAGAGTGACTTTCTCAACAGACCGACAGATATACAAAGATACGCATGCTATGTGTACTATGTTTCTTGTAGTCTAAGAAGAAATTTTAAAATCTTGGTAGTTGATTTTTTTTACGAATACAGTACTTCGCTTTAGCAAGAGAAGTATGTATTTATGTATGTATGTTTGAATGTAGCGCATCGATAGCAAAGATCATTTAGCGCCAATTCGTGTGTAATTATATTTTAGAGTAAAGATCTGTTTCTTTTAAAAATTCTTTTATTCTTTTTATGCTATTTATGCTTGGAGTTACTATTTGATGTAAAGGCTTCAACAAATTATGTTTAGATCTTTGGGGAAGATGATTATGGGAAAAGATGTGTTTTATTGTGAGGGTTGTATGGCAGTGGTGACATATTGGGGGAGGTTCTCCCTTTAATATATATGAATGAGTTAGGTGCGTGTGTCCTATAGAAATTCTTCTCGATAGAACATTCTCCTTTCTTGTTAAATTTGGTAGATGAAATGGTGGATATACTGTGAACTTAGATTCCCAGAGCTTGTTGTCATCTTGCAAGTCCCAGGAAAGTTGAAACATATTTCTGAAGGTATCATTGAAAAAATTTGTCAGGTCTGATGGTGATAAGATTGTGTTTATGGGTATTCCAGAGGAAATTGCCAATTTGGCGTTAGTATCCGCTAAATCGTTTCCCTTTATGGTAATATGACTGGGGATCCACAATAAAACTAAGTTAATCTTCCGGATGTAACTTATGTGTATAAGATTGATTATATCTAACACTAGTGGGATTGATGTTTTCTATGAATTTATGGATTTCAGAGATCTGAGGGAATCAGTTATGATAAGAATGTTACTATTTTTTCTCTTATCTCTAATCTGATAGCTTCCCTTATAGCAAATAGTTCAGATGTATAAATGGTAGAGATAATCTTAAGTTTAAATTTATGAATAGTATTCGGTGCGATTACTGCGTCACCCACTCCAAGGTCTGATTTTGATCCATCCGTATAATAATGTATATAGTTTTGGTATTTATCATGTATAAGTTGTAAAAATGATGATTTTATTTGAGAAGAGGGGGATGAATCTTTGTTGTATTTTGTTAAGCTGATATCTATTTTCGGAGAGGGTGCGGTCCAAGGAGATAGTAATGGGAATTTTGATGAGTCTGGTGAGGTGAAGGAAAATTCATGAGTAGATAGGAAGATCTTAATTCTGGATTGTATAGAGTTGGGGCTGAATGATTTAAAGTGTATCTGATGTAGATTGAGGGCACTTTTAAAGTGAGGTCTAAATAATGATGTGGTGTAAAACCGCATTAAAGATTTTTGTCTCTGTAAGGAAAGGGGGGGCATGAAAGCGATGCAATGTAAGTTTGGAATTGGAGAAGTTCGATAAGCTCCCGTTGATAGTCGCAAGGCTTGGTTTTGGATTACTTCGAGAGATTTTTTGTTGGTGGGGCTCGCCGCATCGTAAATGAAATCCCCATAACTTATTTTAGATAATATGATCGATTTATATATCTTCATTAAAGGGGGGAGCAAGAGAAGTAAAAATATAACAATATTTTTTTACTTGCATATTTATGGACTTGAATTCTGTGGTCTCGAAAATGTAAATTTTTGATTTTTTTTATGGGTCTAGCACACGTGCTACAGGGAAGTCCCTAAAGCGCTCCAGGACCGGCATGTGTGCGGAAAAAGCGATTCACGTTGTTCTTGAATCGTTGTAAATTTTACTCGGTGGGAAACACAGCCCTGGGCAAATTATTCCGAAGGGGTAATGTTCTAAATATAAAAGACTGCTTGAAAAGCGTTGTACGCGGAGTAACAAGCTGATATTTGTGTTTAACGACAAATAAAATTTAAATTATACGATCTACTTGGCTTTTATCACGTACCTAACAATCATAGCAAAGCGAAGAACCTATAACTCCAAACATAAATTTTGCTCTAATTCCGAATGCTCGATACAGTGGCAATAAAAATTTGGTAGATTTTAAAGCCTTGTATTTGAATGAACATTTTTACTCACTTAAAGTGATGACGGAGAAAAATATTTTAACTACAGCGTTAAAATGTACTTAAAATTTCAGAATATTTTTCATGGAATTTACTGATCTCTCAACAAATATTAAGCAGTTGAAAAATTTGCATTATTGTGTTCGTGTAATTTTG
The DNA here is from genome assembly GCA_019049505.1 of Pachyrhynchus sulphureomaculatus. Lineage (NCBI taxonomy): Eukaryota > Metazoa > Arthropoda > Insecta > Coleoptera > Curculionidae > Pachyrhynchus > Pachyrhynchus sulphureomaculatus. The sequence continues at coordinate 96,391,982 of CM032455.1, forward strand.
TTGATAAACGTTGGGACATTGAGAAAATAGTATATTTTTCTGATGCACTAAAATGATTCATAATTGATTGTTTTTAGTGTTCCGCACGGAACACTTATAAGATCACTTCGGTGTCTGTCTGTCTGTCTGTCTGTCACACCCGATTTTCTCCGAAACTATTTGACATAGAAAGGTGAAATTTGGTAATAATATAGGAACTGATGGCCTCATCAGAGCCATGTAGTTTTGAGAATTAAATTTTGAATTAAGGGGTTAGTTTTTGGGGGTGAAGTCGGAAGTGAAAAAAAAAATTTTTTACTAGGTCATCGAGTGTGGTGTCAAATGAAAGCTTGTGAAAACACGAGTAAAAAATATATATATAATATTACATTTGCGCGCACTTTTCTTTGTATTATTTTTAAAAATTCGCGAAAAATCGCTGTCCCGGGCCTTATCTCGAAAAGTACTTATCAAAAAATTTCGAAAAAATTCTGGAATATTCTCCACGGGGTGTAGATTGAACGAAAATTATCACGAGTGCACTACCTTTAATAATTTATATGGTATATAAAAAAAACAAAAATTTCAAGGTCATCAGATTTCAGTAAAGATTGGAAACAAACTTTGTTGAAAACTCATTTGGGGTGTGTTTTGCGAAGTCACTAATCATTTTATACCACCGTAACATAAATTTTGACTTAAGGGGTTTGTTTTGAGGGGTGAAATCGGAAGTGAAAAAAAAATTTTTTACTAGGTCATCGAGTGTGGTGTCAAATGAAAGCTTGTGAAAACACGAGTAATATATATATATATATATATATATATATATATATATATATATATATAATATTACACTTGCGCGCACTTTTCTTTGTATTATTTTTAAAAATTCGCGAAAAATCGCTGTCCCGGGCCTTATCTCGAAAAGTACTTATCAAAAAATTTCGAAAAAACTCTGGAATATTCTCCATGGGGTGTAGATTGAACGTAAATTATCACGAGTGCACTACCTTTAATAATTTATATGGTATATAAAAAAAAACAAAAATTCAAGGTCATCAGATTTCAGTAAAGATTGGAAACAAACTTTGTTGAAAACTCATTTGGGGTGTGTTTTGTGAAGTCACTATTCATTTTATACCACCGTAACATAAATTTTGACTTAAGGGGTTTGTTTTGAGGGGTGAAATCGGAAGTGAAAAAAAATTTTTTTTACTAGGTCATCGAGTAAAAAATATATATATATAATGTAATACTTGCGCACACTTTTCTTCGTATTACTTTTAAAAAATCGCTGTCCCCTACCTTGTCTCGAAAAATACTGATCAAAAAATTTTGAAAAAATTCTGGAATATTCTCCACGGGGTATAAATTGAACGAAAACTATCACGAGTGCATTATCTTTAATAATTTATTTGATATATAAAAAAAAAAAAAAATTTCAAGGTTACCAGTTTTCAGTAAAGATTGGAAACAAACTTTGTTGAAAACTCATTTGGGGTGAGTTTTGTGAAGTCACTGATCATTTTATACCACCCTAACAAAAATTTTTATTTTAAAAACAATCAACGTACGGAACACTAATTGTGCAAGTTCAACTTGCACTTGAGCGGTTTTTTCATTTAAAACTAATAACCGACCGCGACTACGTTAGCGTGGAAGCGTTATTTTTTTAAACTTTTTTTTAAATTTAGGAACCTATGTTAATTGATTAGCGCTTCTTTGTATATCTTTGATGTTTTATTATTTTCTAGTAGCAAAATATATTGGTTTTCTGAAGTTCCGACTCTTTATAACCTAACATGAGGAAAACATTCCTGTATGAACTCGATTACCACGAGTTTGAAGGTTTGTCCCAGTGACTTGTTTTTTATTAGAGCAAATGATACTTTCACCGGAAAATGCAACCCCTTGAAATGATTCGGTAAATTTGTTGGGATCATAGAAATATGAGAAATAGACGCTATTGTTCCTATATTTTGCCTGTCAAGCCGCTGCACAGTGGGGAAAAAAAACGAAAAATCGTGTTTCAAAATTGTCTAGAGCCTTCAATTTTGGTTCGATTTGGACGATTTTTTTTTTAAATTGAAGCTTATTAAATTCCGAACAAAGTTGTCGGAACCGATTTTTCAATTAAACTTTTGTTTCAAAATGGCGGACGTTGGTTTCTGATTAGATGGCGACTGAGACATAGAAAACGCTTACAGTTTCAAACCAAGTTGTGCCACTGTTTAGCAATAGCAGCCACTTTTTTGCTACAACAGCAAACAATGTGGCTAGTGCAGCAAAATATTTAGCTGTCCCTATTTTAACAAAACGTTTTAGCTGTTGTAGCCATTTTCTAGCTGTGTGAGCTGTCCTTTTCTGCGTGTATCGCTGTTTTTTGTATCTGCTAGAAAATTGTCTACGATACAGCAGCAATATTCTAGCAATAACTGCATGAAAATTTAAATCCCGCAACTAAACTTGAATAACTTGAATGATCTGACTGCCACAGTCTAAATGCCACAGAGAAACTTTCTTGCTCGATTCAATTTTAGCATCCGCCATACTTCATTTGTCATTTTAAGTCAATTGTTGAAACATAATTATAATAAACAACCTTAAAGAAATTATTTATGCAAATGTTAGGGATATAAAAAAATAATAGTACGTTTATTCATATTTATAATACTTTTATTGTTCATGGCAGCCATTTTGGGTTCATTATTATTAATCTTGTAACTGTGATATTAGATATATTATCTGCGACATAAAAAAATATACATACACGCATTTTAGCACAACTTGGTTTGAAACTGTAAGCGTTTTCTGTGTCTCAGTCGCTATATAATCAGAAATCGCCATTTTGAAACAAAAGTTTAATTGCAAAATCGGCTCCGACAACTTTGTTCGGAATTTAATAGGCTTCAATTTAAAAAAAAAATCGTTCAAATCGAACCAAAATTGAAGGCTCTAGACAATTTTGAAACACGATTTTTCGTTTTTCCCCACTGTGCGCTGTGGGCGTTTAGCGTTCGACTCTCCAATTCAATGTATTCTAGCCGCCCTCGCGTCAGACGTATTTTTAGAAAGTTGCGATTTTCTTTAAGGTATAATATTGTCTTTAGATACTACTTACTCTTTAATAGCAGCCACACATGCACAGTCTCCTAAAAGTAAAAAAAAACTACTTATTAAAAATTAAACAATTGGATCATGCACTTTAAAGTACAATTAACTAAGTAAGTGCGAAAGGAAATGCAATAATTGCACACAGTTTTTAGTAGATATTTCAGAACACACTTACTAAATAGCTCATAAATCAAAACTAAATGAAGTAGGTACCTAAGTGACAGTAAAACAGTAGATACACCTAAATTAAGGAATAATACTAAAATAATATTTGTTTCCTAAATGAATTTCACACCATTAGGTACTTAACAATAAAATAATGTAAATAAATATGTTATTGTTATTTAGTACCTATCATAAAGAAAATATTATGTAGATGGTAGATGCCCAGATCCCATCAGCACCGCCCGCAGCATCGCATCGGCTTAGGCTGCGTGAAGTAGTTTAACGTTTCGTGGCTGTGCCGATGTCCCGGACTGTGGGACCAAATAGCATGATGAGGCACCTGAATACAAAAAATTCCGGAGGTAAAATAGCCCCCCGTTCGGTTCTCCGGGTGGGGGCTGGTTCAGGGTCGTCGAAAAGCAGAAATCATAATTTTAAAATTGATTTTTGCAACATATAAAGTTTAAACTCGAAGATAAATTCAGTGCACTAACACCTGCAATCAAATAAACCTCACGTACTCGCTCTCTGTGAAACCAAGGCCAGTTCATCGACCAGCACAGTCAACTATCTTTATCCTGGGTACGACTTCTATTTCCGATTTAGACGTAACTTTGGAATCTGTCTTTTTGTCAGAAGCGACCTCTCTTGTCAACGAGAAGGAGCTCTGGACTCACCAAACTTTGAAGTTATGTGGTTAAAAATAACGACTCCACAAACCACAAGGTTCATCTGTATCCTCTATCGAGCACTAAGTGATACTAACTTTGGAACACTTTTCGCTTCTCTTGCAGGCACCATCGTTCATTTACAAATTAACTATACAAATTCCGAAATTACCATCCTGGGCGTCTTTAATGTCCATAACATCAACTGGCTTAAATAGTTAAATACTACCGACGAACAAGATCGTGAAGCTGAATCATTCTCAATTAGTTGTGGCTTAACTCAGCTTATTGACGAACCAACACGGATCCATGATCGAGATGGGGAGTTCGCCAGTTTTCTTGATCTGTTTTTAGCCACCAATCCGTAGATTTATACGGTCTCCACCGTTAGGTTCTTCCGACCATAAACTGCTTTTGACATCGAGTATCCTACCAATCAGTGACAGAGAGGCGCCTGAACCGAGCAAGATTTGTTACTACAAATCTGCTAAATGGGAAGATCTCAAGGAATATTTTCGAACTTTCCCTTGGTTAGACCTTTTTTTTTGATCCGACCACCCATCTGACTGCGCCAGGGAGGTTTTCGATGTTATTTTGGCTGGTATGGTAGCTTACATCCCTTTTTCGAAGAAATGCCCATCTAACGGCAAGCCTTGATTTGACCGAAAATGCAATGAAGCTGTTGCTTCTAAACATCTTGTCTACCGACAATGGTGTGAAAATCCTAATCCCATAATCGTATCAGCCTTGTTTAGAAATTAGAAACAAACTTCTTGCTTGTCACAACAATTCCAGGTCCTTTTTGTCAGTCGCTAAGGTCGTTAGTCAAAATGTCACCAAATCCACCATACCACCACTCATACGGCTAGATAATTCTATTGCAACGACACCTGTTGAGAAAGCGAATTTGTTAGCTGAACTCTTTGCTTCGCATTCTACTGTCGATTTCCAAGGAAAAACACCACCTACTATTCCCATAATGCAGTCAAGGATGTCCGATATTGCCTTCAAACAGCATATCATAAAACGTATTTTAGCCACCACCAAAAAAGCTTCTGGCGCTGACGGAATACCTGCCATAGTTCTAAAAAATCGTGCGAGGGAACTAACACCAGTTTTCTGTAGACTTTTCAACCTATCCTGCAGAAAGGGAATATTTCTGTCCTGCTGGAAATGTACTACAGTTCAGCCGATACCCAAAAAAGGCAAGAAGACCTTACCAAATAACTACCGACCAGTCGCACTGCTTTCAATGATATTGAAAGTCATGGAAAAGGCTATCAATCAGCATCTTCTGAAATATCTTGAAGGATTCAACATTATTAGCGATCATCAATATGGCTTTCGTAAACATAGATCAACAGGAGATCTTCTGATTTACATATGTAACACATATTTGGAACAACGCAATTGGACACTTTAGAGAATCTCGAGCGGTTGCTTTTAACATATCCAAGGCATTCGACCGTGTTTGGAACGATGGACTGTTGGCTAACCTACGCTCTTATGGTGTGCTCCAAGGCTCCATACTGTCTCCTACTCTCTTTCTCATTTCAATCTGTTTGAAAAGACCGGGAATCCAATCTACAGCTTTGCAAATGAAAGTACGCTTATCTCTTCATTCACTTTGAACGCTCGGACATCGTCTACTCAGACGAATATCCGCAGACAGTAGGAAGTCATTCAACTTAACAAAGACCTGGAAGAAATTTTAACTTGGGGTGACAGTAACCAAGTGGAATTTAACGCTACAAAAACCCAGGCGGCAATTTTTTCTAAAAAAGTTAACGTGGCTGAACCCGACATAGTTATGTCGGGGCACTCCATTCCTGTAACATCGTCATTCAATCTGCTAGGCGATAATTTGAGAGCAAATATGTCTTGGCATGAACATATTACAAGGATAGCCAAGATAGCTTCTCAAAAGTTCCACAACAACTGTTAATTCTGTACAAAGTTCAACATCGTCACTCAATTTGTTGGGCGTTAATTTGGGAACAAATATGTCCTGGCATGAACATGTTGCAGGTATAGCAACGAGAGCTTCTCAAAAGTTGGAAATATTATTTCGAACCAGAAAGCTTTACACTCCATAACAACTCTTAGTTCTTTACAAAGCTCAAATTCGACCACCTATGGAATACTGCTCCCATGTTTGGGGCTCCGCTCCCAAACATACACTGCATTTGTTGGATTCTATTCAGAGAATAGCTGTTCGTCTGATTGGAGACCCGGAACTGACCGGCGGCCTTGATTCGCTGGAACATCGAAGAACGGTTGGCGACTTAAGTCTATTCTACAAGTGTTTTCATGGAAAGTGTGAAATGTAGCCCGCTTAATTCCTCCCAGAATGGTTTAGTGAGAAATACACGTCGCGCTAATACTTCACATCTGTATGAAGTTCAGCTTGTTACTCCTCGTACAATGTTTTTCAAGCAGTTTTTTATATGGGAAACATCATCCCTTTGAAATAATTTGCCCAGGACTGTGTTTCCCACCGAGTACAATTTACAGCGATTCAAGAAAAACGTGAATTGCTTTTTCCGCACACATATCGCTCCTGTAGCGCTTTAGGGACTTCCCTGCAGCACATGTGCTAGACCCATAAAAAAAAATATTATGTACCAAATCAACAAATTATGTTTAGTTCGTGTCACGCAAACTTCCCAAACGAGGTCAACTTAAATGCGAAAAAATCAAATTATATATCTCAGAATATAGACAAAATTGAACGTAAACACACCACCGCGCGAGCGCGTCGGCTGGTCTGTCGGTCGCCCGACACACAATGCAGCCTTTCTCCCGCAGGACCGCTCGCTCATGGCCCTTTCTTTCCCCATAGCGTCAGCTCACTTTTGTCACAAGCTCATCAAAACTAGCCTATGTTCACACCACAATTCCAGGTCCTTTTGGGCAGTCGCTAAGGCAGTTAGTCAAAATTTTACCAAATCCACCACCACTCACACGGCCAGATAATTCCATTGCAACCACACTTGTTGAGAGAGCGAACTTGTTGGCTGAACTCTTTGCTTCACATTCTACTGTCGATTTCCAAGGAAAAACACCACCTACTATTCCCATATTGCAGTCAAGGATGCCCGATGTTGTCTTCAGACAGCGCATCATAAAGCGTATTTTAATGAAGCTAGACACCAAGAAGGCTTCTGGCGCTGACGGAATACCTGCCATAGTTCTCAAAAACTGTGCAAGGGAACTAACACCAGTTTTCTGTAGACTTTTTAACCTATTCTACAGAAAGGGAATATTTCCGTCCTGCTGGAAATGTGCCACGGTTCAGCCGATACCTAAAAAAGGTAAGAAGACCTTGCCAAATAACTACCGACCAGTTGCACTGCTTTCAATAATATCGAAAGTCATGGAAAAGGTTATCAATGAGCATCTTCTAAAATATCTTGAACGATTCAATATTATTAGCGATCACCAATATGGTTTTCGTAAACATAGATCAACAGGAGATCTTCTGACTTATGTAACACATGTTTGGAACAACGCAATTGAACACTTTGGAGAATCTCGAGCGGTTGCTCTTGACATATCCAAGGCATTCGACCGTGTTTGGCACGATGGACTGTTGGCTAAGTTGCGCTCTTATGGTATGTCTGAAAGGTTCTGTTTGTGGCTCTCATGTTTCCTCAGAGAGCGTTCTTTACGAGTGGCGGTCGACGGATTTCTTTCTAACACCCTCACTATCAACGCCGGTGTGCCCCAGGGCTCCATACTGTCTCCTATTCTCTTTCTCATTTACATTAACGATCTGCTGGAAAAGACCGGGAATCCAATCTATAGCTTTGCAGATGACAGTACGCTTGTCTCTTCATTCACCTTGAACGCTCGGACATCGGCTGCTCAGGCGAATATCCGCAGACAGCAGGAGGTCGTTCAACTTAACAAAGACCTGGAAGAAATCCTATCTTGGGGTGACAGTAACCAAGTGGAATTTAACGCTACAAAAACCCAAGCGGCAGTTTTTTCTAAAAAAGGTAACGTTGCTGAACTCGACATAGTTATGTCGGGGCACTCCATTCCCCTAGCATCGTCGCTCAATTTGTTGGGCGTTAGTTTGGGAGAAAATATGTCTTGGCATGAACATGTTGCAGGCATAGCAAGGAGAGCTTCTCAAAAGTTGGGAATATTATTTAGAACCAGAAAGCTTTACACCCCACAACAACTGTCAATTCTTTACAATGCCCAAATTAGACCAACTATGGAATACTGCTCCCACGTTTGGGGCTCCGCTCCCAAACATACACTGCATTTGTTGGATTCTGTTCAGAGAAGAGCGGTTCGTCTGATTGGGGACCCGGAATTGACCGGCGGCCTTGATTCGCTGGAACATCGAAGAACGGTTGGCGACTTGAGTCTGTTCTACAAGTATTTTCATGGAAAGTGTTTCGAAGGATGTAGCCCGCTTAATTCCTACCAAAGCGGTGCATGTTAGAAATACACGTCGCGCTGGTGCTTCGCATCCGTATGACTGAACCTCATACCCATGTTTGGGGCTCCGCTCCCAAACATACACGGCATTTATTGGATTCTGTTCAGAGAAGAGCTGTTCGTCTGATTGGAGACCCGGAACTGACCTGCGGCCTTTAGAAATACATGTCGTCCTGGTGCTTCACATCCGTATGAGGTTCAGCTTGTTACTCCGCGTACAACGCTTTTCAAGCAATCTTTTATATGGAGAACGTCATCCCTTTGGAATAATTTGCCCAGCGCTGTGTTTCCCACACAATCTACAGCGATTCAAGAACAACGTGAATCGCTTTTTCCGCACTCGTGCCGCTCCTGGAGCGCTTTAGGGACTTCCCTGCAGCACGTGTGCTAGACCAATAAAAAAAAAAAAAAAAAAAAAACCAAAAGTGTAGGCTACATACCAATAAAAGATGTTTATAAATCGGATTGGTAGTTTCAGAGATTAGCTCGAACAAACAAACAAACATACAAACTTTACTTCTTTATTATATTATTATGAAACGTAATGTAATATAACCTCAACACCGTAAGGTAGAAGAGGAAGGACTATGTATGTATGTATGTAAATATAATGTATTATCTTGTAGTTAAAAATCTTTTGCGATTATTATAGCTGTAAATTACATTTCGGAAATAACTTTACAATTTAGTGGTGTTGCCGCAAAAGAACGTAAGAAAAGTTCAGTAAAGATATAGTGTTTCATTTATAGTGCTTTGTTGTTTAAAATTAGAAGATGATACAGGAGAATTTTCAAAAATTCAGTTCAAGTTGTCCTACAGTGAATGCCTGTAACGTTTGGACTAGTTTAGTGCTGACTTCGGCTCCTATTCAGGAACTAAATCCTAACCAACACATTTAATATTATCAGTTAACTGTCTGTGAAAATGCTTTAATTAGTTATATGTTACATGTAATATCAAAATGCTATGCAGTAAACTCAAATTGTTTTTGATACTGTAAAGTAGCATTTACCTGAAACATATAAAAGTGACTAAAAAACAAACACAACTTTAAAAAAATAAATTTAGAATTTAAAATAACTTATGTGTGAAATCCAAGAACATTTAAAAGAGTGTACTCCATCTTGACCAATTGTGCTGTTTATAGATAATTCATCACAACAGGATTTTTCTATACACCACATTGTTGTGCTTGCTGAAAAAATAAGTCCAAAAAACTAAAAATTTAAAACTGACTCTGATACTCCTCGCTACGAATGAGTCAAACAGAAGTTTTATTCCTCCGCGGAATGATGCTAAAAATGTTAAATAAATGCATCCAGGAATTTATATTTCAGGAGACTAATTATGATAAAATATTGTTGTTAAAATAAAATAATTAATGTTAAAAATTAATCAGTATTGAAGTGAATTATTTGATTACAAGCGATACTGAATTTATTTTGTTTTTGGTAGAGATTTTTTAGATAATTAAAAGACGTAGGAACTTCATTATACAAACCTGTACCGAACGAACATAAGTTTCATAATAAGAACTTCATGAATTAGCGATAGAGCTCAAACAGAGAAAAATATTGGCCTTTGAATGTTCTTTATAAAGTTTTAAAATATTTACCTTTATTCACAACCTTTGAAGGTCAATATTTTTCAGTGCTCGAGCTCTATCGTTGATTCATGAAGTTGCCATTGCAAAACTTATGTTCATATGGTAGGAGAAAGCTTTGTAAAAAAGCTATTATATTTCTGAACTGGCTGTGCAAGCGGCTCCACTCCCGTGGACTACAGAATTATTGTTTAGGTTTTCCTCGCAAGAAAACGCGCTGGCGGCAAACTTTTTTTCGACTTGATTCACTATTATCGTCACTACTTATTCCTTATGTTACCTAACGTAACAAAATATATATTAAAACCCGTCCAGAGAACATACATATGAATTAAACAAAAAACTCGTAAAGTGGATCAAATAAGAACGTGTTCACGATAATTCATTTTTGGTAGATGCGATTCTAGCGTTTCAACAAAAAATTGGTAGAGGGAACCTTTGTCTTCGACTCATTTTAGTAAAAGTGTCAGTCGTTTCCGAACTTTGGTCGAAATCACGTAAAATACAAAATGAGTTACTTGTTTGCGCGTCGGTTCGAGACAGTCTTTCTTTGTTCCTATCCAAAGAGGCCTAAAATGACACATTCCGCCGCCGTTAAATACATTAAAAAATCGGTATCGTTTGTGAAAAAGTCTCTCTCTAAGGAACGTGTGTAAGCAGTGCTCTCTGGTTCGGACTACTTTAGGGGCCGTTTTTGTTCTGTGAACTGTGTTGGAAAAAATTTGTCGAGGTAGGAAAACTTGAGATTTAATAACAATTTTTAAAAGTGTTTTGAAAATAAGGGTTTTTTCTACTTATTTCCCACTGTGTGTCGTGTGTCTCGGGCCATTGGCCAAGGCGTGCTCTCGGCACACGACAGGAGGACTGTGACATTTCTGTACGTATAAAGATTTTTTTTTTGGATGGACATTTGTAAATTGGTTAAATTTATTTAGGTGTTGCAGTTATGAACCCTCAAAATAAATTGGTAAACTGTGGTACAATGGTTTATGTTTGGTGTTTACTGTAGTGCATCACCTTTTATCCTTTATTCTTTATTTTTATTTTCAATAATTATATAAATAAAATATCTAATTAACGAATTCGCCAAATGATAGAGGTATTAAGCTGTATATCAGAACATATCTCCAAGCCAGTTTAATTGCAATATGAGTTTGCACTTTACTAATGAAAAAAAAAAGATTAAGTACATGTGAGTGAGGAAATACATTTTAGTAGCCAAAACGTGGCTCGGTAGGCAGTCACTCCGAAAGTCGAAAAATGAATCGTGTCTTTGTTTTCACGGGACTTGAAATTGACGCTGCGTCAAGGAGAGTCAAAATTAAGAAAATCGGATTTGAATGTATTCCATGAGACCATTCGACAACATCCTCGTTGTCATGATGTCAAATTTCGAAGCACGTTGAAGAAACCTTTGCTGGGTGAAAATCACGTAGCGAAGTGGCTCGAACATATGATAAGATACTAGAGTGGCCCTCACAATCGCCTTTTGAAAACGTTTGGTTCTTTGTAAAGAGAAAGCTCAGAGGAAAGATTCTGAGGACTTTGACTCAGTTGTCTCGCGAAATTCGATTCTAGTATGCAGAAAATCTCGTCGACAGCATACATCAAAGATGCCAGGCGATTATTGATGCAGGAGGAGATTGGACAAGTTACTAAGGTAAATGCGCCGTTGTTAGCACACCAAACAATACATTGATGGCAAAAAAATGTTCTCGAAACACATTTTTTCAAGAATACGGTCACGTTCTTATTTGTCAAATTGTAAATCGGACAAGCGGTTCTCGGGTGATAAGCGCAGTAATGGACAGACAGACAGAGAGATGTTGCGTTTTATAATATGTATATATATATATATATATATATATATATATATATATATATATATATATATATATATATATATATATATATATATATATATATATATATATATATATATATATATTTAGTTTAGCTCGTTTCTGACCGATTTGACTCTATAACATAATGTCCTAAACTTAACCGTTTTCGAGATATTGAAGTTTAAAGATTTTCTAAAAAAAAAACATGTTTTTTTTTTTTGCTTTTATATCGATTTTTTTTTATTAGAGGTTCTCGAGTGCGATTTTTTGGTTATTTTTAGTTAGTCTGTATGTCAAGTATCAAAAATCATCAAAAAAAATTTGAACTAGTTACTAACAGTTTCAAATAGCGGCTTGTTAATGTTACTAAATTACGAATTTTTACCAAGTGTTTTCTTTTTAGCTATCTTAAACGGTATAATATCTACTGGATCTATTGAAAATTCTAAGAAAATGAGATTTCAATAGGCCCAAATGTAGAGTAACATAATAATAGAATTTAGATACTACCAATTACCGGTTTACTACCTGCATCGTCAAACAATAAAAAGGGTTGGGCAAGCATTTTTTCCGGTCGGGGTACTCTCTGTGCGAGTGACATTTTCTGTTCACTAAACATTATTGAATGATTTTTAGTCTGCTCATGCGATTCGTCCGTGGTAGATGTGCTATACCGTGCTTTTCAAAAATATCTGTGTTTCATCTTCTGACTGTGTGAATTAGCTCGTAACTGGATTTTGATCTCTGCTTGTGAATATGGCAACGTATACCAACGACGAATATGCTGACATCCTAATGTGTTACGGATTTTGCGAAGGAGTGTCGTCGCGAGCACGTGATGAATACATACTGCGATATCCTACTCGTCGTGTACCTGATGTTAGCGTATTTGATAGAACTTATCGAAGACGGCGGACTGACATGGGACGACCACGTATCTTTGACGAAGATGAAGAAAACGAAATACGACGTCTCTTTGAGGTGGACCCAACCACATTTACAAATGTTGTCGCACAACAGCTTGGTATTTCGCAGTGGAAGGTATGGTTTGTAATGCATACTGTTGGGCAACACCCTTACCACTATACGCCCGTGCAAGTCATTGAAGAAGGGGATCCGTTGCGACGATTAGAATTCTGCAGATTTATGCTCAATACCGATGTCGAAGATGCATCTTTTTTTAAGAAAATACTATGGACTGACGAGTCGAAATTCGACAAAGACGATCTTACAAACTACCACAATGCCCACTATTGGGCTTCTAAAGAGGAAGGCAACCCAAACAAAAAAAGAACGAAAGGATCACAAACAAGATTCAGCTTAAATGTGTGGATGGGTATAATTTCAAATATTTGGTTGGGCCATTCTTCCTGCCAGATAATTTGAATGGCGAGGCATACGACAATTTTTTGCGGAACGATTTACCTAATTTGATGGAAGACCTACCTATTGGTTTGAGACAAAACATGTACTTTCAACACGATGGCTGCCCAGCTCACTACAGAGGAAGTGTTCGTGCATGGCTCAATGACAATTATCCCAACAAATGGATTGGAAGAGGCGGACCCATACCTTGGCCGGCGAGAAGCCCAGACCTAACACCGATGGATTTTTATGTGTGGGGTCACATGAAAAGTCTCGTATACGACCAGATGACTCCTATCGAAAACGTGGATGTCCTAAGACAAAAATAATTGATGCGGCTGACGAAATGAGGCGGCACCTCACAACCAGCGTTGTGAAAAGTAATTTAAGAAAAAGAATGAGAATTTGTGTTAGAAATAGAGGCGACCATATAGAACATGAATTATAATTAATAAAAAATATTCAATTGCAAGGTTTTTTGTTTTATTTGTGCATTTTTCGTATTTTCACCTAGAACTAAAAATTTACCTTTTGCTACCCGAGCCCGCTTTAGGTGTCATTCTGTGTACAGTTTTTCTATTAAACTCCTAGTATTACACCTTTTTTGATAGCTAAAAAGACATAAAAGTTTTTAAAATAATTTGCCGAATAACTTCCATACATTTTTTTTTTCTCTTTATTGATTTAAAGTAGAGAACACTTGGTAAAAATTCGTAATTTAGAAACATTAACAAGCCGCCATTTGAAACTGTTAGTAAATAGTTAAAAAAATTTTGATGAATTTTGATATCTGACATACAGACTAACTAAAAATAACCAAAAAATCGCACTCGAGAACCTCTAATAAAAAAAAAAAAATCGATATAAAAGCAAAAAAAAAACATGTTTTTTTTAGAAAATCTTTAAACTTCAATATCTCGAAAACGGTTAAGTTTAGGACATCATGTCATAGAGTCAAATCGGTCAGAAACGACCTAAACGTCCTTAATTATCTAGGACGACTTTCCCTGTAACCCTGTATATATATATATATATATATATATATATATATATATATATATATATATATATATATATATATATATATATATACATATATATATATATATATATATATATATATATGTATATATGTATATATGTATATATATATATATATATATATATATATATATATATATATATATATACATATATATATATATATATATATATATATATATATATATATATATATATATATATATATGTATATATGTATATATATATATATATATATATATATATATATATATATATATATATATATATATATATATATATATATATATGTATATATATATATATATATATATATATATATATATATATATATATATATATATATATATATATATATATATAATATATATATATATATATATATATATATATATATATATATATATATATATATATATATATTTATATATATATATATATATACATATATATATATATATATATATATATATATATATATATATATATATATATATATATATATATATATATATATATCTATATATATTTATATATATATATATATATATATATATATATATATATATACATATATATATATATATATATATATATATATATATATATATATATATATATATATAATACATTAAAATTCCGGGTTTCAATCTGTTCGTCTAACAAAGAATTTGCACGACGTTTTGCCAAAATCTCATTTGGCATTTTCAAGTGCTCTTGCTGCTGCTGTTACTCGATACTGTGACCTTGCTGCTACTGCCGCTCACGAGCCAAATGAGATTTTGGTGAAACGTCGTGCAAATCCTTTGTTACACAAACGGATTAAAACCCGGAAATTTAATGTATTTCATTCCACCATCCGTGAAAACTTCTATTGTAATATATATATATATATATATATATATATATATATATATATATATATATATATATATATATATATATATATGTTGATATAGATTATTTAATTAAACATCTCTTTTAAATATAAAGTAAATTTAGTATCGCTTGTAAATAAAGCAGTTACCTCAATAGTGAGTTATTTGTGCTTATTTTTTTTATATGTC
This sequence comes from Pachyrhynchus sulphureomaculatus, assembly GCA_019049505.1. Classification (NCBI taxonomy): domain Eukaryota; kingdom Metazoa; phylum Arthropoda; class Insecta; order Coleoptera; family Curculionidae; genus Pachyrhynchus; species Pachyrhynchus sulphureomaculatus. The sequence goes on from CM032455.1 coordinate 96,407,283, forward strand.
GATTCTTAGAAGAATTAAGATTAACTTCAAATTAAATAATATATTTTTTTGTTTAATAAAATGTTTTTGACTTCTTTTGAGAATGTAATGTGGCTGAAAGATAAAAAACTAATACATATAAATAAGAAAGAAAAATATATTTTTTAATAATATATATTTCGATTGGCTCATTGTTGTGTATCGGAAACCATTTATTTTGTCTATATTTTATTTTAAAAAACAATTCTAACCATATAAAACTCTTTTACTTTCCTATTTTTTGGATATTATTTACAAGCGTAAAAGTGTTAAAAGTGTAAGGCGGTTGCTTAAAGTACCTAATACACTTAGTAAAAAATGGCCAACACTTTAACTGTTCTTATCTAGGAAAACATTTTCGCTTAAAGTGAAAAATCTTTCGACACTTTATGCATTTCCTACCAAGTAAGGTACTTTATATGCAACGGTTTTTTAATTCTAAGTAAATAGAAGTGGCAGGTAAAAATATTGCTACATCAAGAAACACCTTTTAAGGTTGAGCAATTCGAATAAAAGATATGGTTTAAATTAAATGTATCTTTAATGAAAATAAGGATAAGCAGGTCGGATGAAAACCAAAATATTGTTCATTTAGGAAAAGACGTTCTTAGGTTCTTTAGCCAGGATATTCTTCTTCTTGCAGGCCCTATCCTTCTTTCCACCTCCCCTTGCAGTATTTGTTGCAGTAAGCTGTACTTTTCGTTGTTTCTCATGACGTGTCCGTGATATTTCAACTTCTTTATCTTTATTCTCATCATTATCTCCTTGTCTTTTCCTATTCTTTTTAGAACCTCTTCCTTGGTAATGTGATCAGTCCAAGGTACTTTCAAAATTTTCCGGTATAACCACATCCCAAAGGCTTCGATCTTCTTACATGACCCCCCTGTCAATGTCCACGACCCCATCTAATAGAACAACACGGGAAAAACATAGGATTTTGGTAACCTATTCTATACCGGTAATGATAAGTGGCATCTAAATAATTAAGCCATTTTTAGGAATGCGACTCTTAATCTTTCTTTTCGATTTTTGATCTCTACCGAGTGATCACATGCGTTGTTTACTCTTATGCCCAGATATGTATATGCTTGTGTTTTTTCTATCTGCTGGTTGTTTACTACCAGTTTCCTGTTTTGATTGTTGTTTGTGTATTGTGTGTGTTTGTGTATTGTGTCTTTGATGTTATCAAGTGTTTAGTTATCTTAATGTTAAGTGATAAGCCATATCTCTCACTGATTTCACTCACTGTACTCATTATGACTTGAAGGTCTTCACTGCTGTATGTATGTTGTATATGTATTCCCCGTTTATTTTCATTCCTTAGCTGATATCCTCCAAGGCTTCTTAAAACATTTTCACCGAGTATATGTTAAACAGTAGAGGTGACAATATACATCCCTGTCTAACCCCTAATTTATTATTTTCTCTCTCTCTTCTCCTTGGACTTGTATAGATGAAGTTTGATTCCAGTACGAGTGTTTAATTATTCTTACGCTCCCATTGTTTATTCCAATGCTGTTCAATATCTCTCTCAATATCGTGCTTTTTTTATCAATCTAGCACACGTGCTGCAGGGAAGTCCCTAAAGCGCTGCAGGAGCCTGCGGAAAAAAGCGATTCACATTGTTCTTAAATCGCTGTAAATTGTACTCGGTAGGAATCACAGCGCTGGGCAAATTATTCTAAAGGGATGATATTCTCCATATAAAAGACTGCTTAAAAAGCGTTGTACGCGGAGTAACAAGCTGAACCTCATACGGATGTGAAGCACCAGGGTGAGGTATATTTCTAACATGTACCGCTTTGGGAGGAATTAAGCGGGCTACATCCTTCGAACACTTTCCATGAAAATACTTGTAGAACAGACTCAAGTCGCCAACCCTTCTTCGATGTTCCAGCGAATCAAGTCCGCCGGTCAGTTCCGGGTCTCCAATCAGACGAACAGCTATTCTCTGAACAGAATCTAAGAAATGCAGTGGATGTTTGGGAGCGGAGCCCCATACATGGGAGCAGTATTCCATAGTTGGTCGAATTTGAGCTTTGTAAAGAATTAACAGTTGTTGTGGAGTGTAAAGCTTTCTGGCTCGAAATAATATTCACAACTTTTGAGTAGCTCTCCTTGCCATGCCTGCAACATGTTCATGCCAGGACATATTTGCTCCCAAATTAACGGCCAACAAATTGAGTCACGATGTTAAGGGAAAGGAGTGCCCCGACATAACAATGTCGGATTCAGCAAAGTTAACTTCGGTAATGTAAATGAGGGCTTTACCTTATCAAATGCCTTCCTGCAATTAATAAAACAGGCATGTATGTCTTCATATACCTACATTTTTGAAAGAGAACTTGTATACTAAATAAAGCCTCTCTAATGTCCAGTGCATTTCGAAATCTCTCTATATATTTTTCACCGACTCTGAAGATTCTTTGGTGAATTTTCTGCAAGAATAGCTAGCTTCAATAGATGGATAAGCTTGTAAAAAAAATACTTGGTTTTTAGATTTTCACTTTAAAGTGAAAGTTTTGACTATGGATTTTTATCAAGTAACGATCGTCTCCATAAACTATTTTCAGTAGATGGCCCATTATGCTTATGGTTCGGCTTTCCTCGCAGGATTTAGCTCTTACTTTCAAGGTATTGGGATAAATGTTGATTTTAACCATATTTTTGATATTTCTCCCTTGCCATGTATGTTGTTAAAATTGCTGCGTTGTTAGCCGTTGTATATTTTCTGTATGCAATAGTTTAATGCATTTTGCGTGCATATTATCCAGCCTAGGAGATATATTCTCATGTAAACGTTTTTATAAGAAAATTTACAATGAACGTAGGCCGTTAAGACCTTGGAAACAGCTGAAAAAGTCAATATTTTATAAAATATTACCACAATTTTTCATTTTTATTGGTTTATTCCCACAAACACTAATTTTCTGCTCTTGTTTGGTTCAGTCTCATTACTTTAATTGGATTACTGATGCTCTTCTCAATTTAAACCCTCCATTAGACTAGTTTTAAAATTAGACCATTTTAGTAAATGAAGCATAAAATGTATAGAATTTCTCTCATTTGGCGTTTCCAAATATCTTTGTAATTGATAAGAAAAGTGATATTTTAACGTCTACTGTAGGTCATTTATTAACTAGATAGGAAAAGATCATTTGTACTACTTTATTTAGTTATTACAATATGCTTTGGATAACGAAATTGGACAATATAAGAAATAATTCAACATATATATATTTTTTTATGGGTCTAGCACACGTGCTGCAGGGAAGTCCCTAAAGCGCTTTAGGAGCGGCACGCGTGCGGAAAAAGCGATTCGCATTGTTCTTAAATCGCTGTAAATTGTACTCGGTGGGAAACACAGCGCTGGGCAAATTATTCTAAAGGGATGATGTTCTCCATATAAAAGACTGCTTGAAAGACGTTGTACGCGGAGTAACAAGCTGAACCTCATACGGATGTGAAGCACCAGGACGACATGTATTTCTAAAGGCCGCAGGTCAGTTCCGGGTCTCCAATCAGACGAACAGCTCTTCTCTGAACAGAATCCAATAAATGCCGTGTATGTTTGGGAGCGGAGCCCCAAACATGGGAGCAGTATTCCATAGTTGGTCGAATTTGAGCTTTGTGAAGAATTAACAGTTGATGTGGAGTGTAAAGCTTTCTGGTTCGAAATAGTATTCCCAACTTTTGAGAAGCTCTCCTTGCTATGCCTGCAACATGTTCATACCAGAACATATTTGCTCCCAAATTAACGCCCAACAAATTGAGCGACGATGTTAGGGGAATGGAGTGCCCCGACATAACTATGTCGGGTTCAGCAACGTTAACTTTTTTATAAAAAACTGCCGCCTGAGTTTTTGTAGCATTAAATTCCACTTGGTTACTGTCACCCCAAGATAGAATTTCTTCCAGGTCTTTGTTAAGTTGAACGACCTCCTGATGTCTGCGGAAATTCGCCTGAGCAACCGATGTCCGAGCGTTCAAAGTAAATGAAGAGACAAGCGTACTGTCATCTGCAAAGCTGTAGATTGGATTCCCGGTCTTTTCCGGCAGATCATTAATGTAAATGAGAAAGAGAGTAGAAGACAGTATGGAGCCGTGGGGCACACCGACGTTGATAGTGAAGGTGTTAGAAAGAAATCCGTCGACCGCCACTCGTAAAGAACGCTCTCTGAGGAAACATAAGAGCCACAAACAGAACTTTTCAGATATACCACAAAAGCGTAGCTTAGCCAACAGTCCATCGTGCCAAACACGGTCGAATGCCTTGGATATGTCAAGAGCAACCGCTTGAGATTCTCCAAAGTGTTCAATTGCGTTGTTCCAAACATGTGTTACATAAGTCAGAAGATCTCCTGTTGATCTATGTTTACGAAAGCCATATTGGTGATCGCTAATAATATTGAATCGTTCAAGATATTTTAGAAGATGCTGATTGATAACCTTTTCCATGACTTTCAATATTATTGAAAGCAGTGCGACTGGTCGGTAATTATTTGGCAAGGTCTTCTTGCCTTTTTTAGGTATCGGCAGAACTGTGGCACATTTCCAGCAGGACGAAAATATTCCCTTTCTGTAGGATAGGTTGAGAAGTCTACAGAAAACTGGTGTTAGTTCCCTTGCACAGTTTTTGAGAACTCTGGCAGGTATTCCGTCAGCGCCAGAAGCCTTTTTGGTGTCTAGCTTCATTAAAATACCCTTTATGATACGCTGTCTGAAGACAACATCGGGCATCTTTGACTGCAATATGGAAATAGTAGGTGGTGTTTTTTTTGGAAGTCGACAGTAGAACGTAAAGCAAAGAGTTCAGCCAACAAGTTCGCTCTCTCAACAGGTGTGGTTGCAATGGAATTATCTAGCCGTGTGAGTGGTGGTATGTTGGATTTGGTGAAATTTTGACTAACTGCTTTAGCGACTGACCAAAAGGACCTGGAATTGTTGGGACAAGCGAGAAGTTTGTTTCTAATTCGTTGATTGTGTGCCTCCTTGGTTTCGTCGTTAATTCCTTTGCATCTGTTCCGGGCAGGAACAAAGGCGTTACGATTTATGGTGTTAGGATGTTCACGCCATTGTCGGTAGGCAATATGTTTAGAAGCAACAGCTTCTTTGCATTTTCGGTCAAACCAAGGCTTGCCGTTTGAGGGGCATTTCTTCGAAAAAGGGATGTAAGCTTCCATACCAGCTAAAATAACATCGGAGACCTCTCTGGCGCAGTCAGATGGGTCGTCGGATCGAAAACAAACGTCCATCTAAGGGAAAGTTTGAAAATATTCCATGAGATCTTCCCATTTAGCAGATTTGTAGTGCCAAATCTTGCGCGGCCTAGGCGCCTCTCTGTTACTGATTGGCAGGATACTCGATGTCGAAAGCAGTTTATGGTCGGAAGAACCCAACGGCGGATTTACGGTGACCGTGTAAATCTCCGGATTGGTGGTTAAAAACAGATCAAGAAGACTGGCGAACTCCCCGTCTTGATCAGGGATCCGTGATGGTTCATCAATAAGTTGAGTTAAGCCACAACTGATTGAGAATGATTCAGCTTCACGACTTTGTTCGTCGGTAGTATTTTGAATATTTAAGCCAGTTGATATTGTGGACATTAAAGTCGCCCAGGATGGCAATTTCGGCATTTGGATAGTTAATTTGTAAATGATCGATGGTGTCTGCAAGAGAAGCTAACAGTGTTCGAAAATTGGTATCACTTGGTGGTCGATACAGGATACAGATGAACCTTGTGGTTTGTTGAGTCGTTATTTTTAACCACACAACATCAAAGTTTGGGGGCTCCAGAGCCTCTTCTCGTTGGCAAGAGAGGTCGCTTCTGACAAAGAGACAGATTCCAAAGTTACGCCTACATCGGGAATAGAAGTCATACCCAAGATAAAGATAGTTGACCGTGCTGGTCGATGGACTGACCTTGGTTTCACATAGAGCGAGTACATGAGGTTTATTTGATTGCAGGTATGGATGCACTGAATTTATGTTCGAGTTTAAACCTCGTACGTTACAAAAATCTATTTTAAAATTATGATGTCTGCATGTCGAGGCCCTCGAACCAGTCCCCACCCGGAGATCCGAACCGGGGGCTATTTTACCTCCGGAATTTTTTGTATCCAGGTGCCTCATCATGCTCTTGGGTCCAACAGTAGTTAACGTGGAATTTTCCTGTTCTGTCACATGTTTATGTTTGTCTTCTTTGGCTTTGATCCACTGGGTGTTATTATTGCGTAGTTTGGGTTCTGACCAGATACTTTTCCAATGATCTGTGAGTTCTTGTCTGTTTGGTGGTTCAGTCACTGCTGTCTGTTTGTTGTACATAGTTTTCCGGTATAACTGTTTTTCGCTTCTTCGGAAGAGGTTGTTGGTGTCTTTCCTCCCGTTTGGTTCTTTGTATCCACGGAGTCTTGTGGCATATACAGATAATTTTTGTTTCAAAGTATCAAGGATTTCTGGCAGTGTTCTGTTGGGAGACCTGGATTTGATCTTGTCTATACTCTGTGTGACACGTTTGGACGCATTCCCGTTCATAAACTGGGTAAGGTGTCCTAGATCTCTTCTGATGTTGTTGATTTTGTTTTCTATTCTTATTTGCCATTTGAATTTTGTTTTTGTGCTTTTGGGATTTCTTTGTCGTTGCGGGAGTTTTTGATTAATTACTTCGTCGGTTGCGCGTGGGATTGATGGTGGTGGGTTCAGGCGGTGAGTGATTCTCTTTTCAGTGATTTCTTTGTCATGACTTGTGATTTTATTGTAACAACGCATGGTGTGTTCGTTGATTCCTCTAGTGCAACTCATGCGTTGCTTTGATTTTCCCGCCTTGGTGGGTGTCGGCTTACTCGCCGGCACAACACTTTTGGCAGGTCCATTTTTAGTTGCCCGGTCTTCACCGTTTTGGTCGAGCTGCCATTTCCCGCGACGTCCTCGACCGTTAGGTCGCTCGCCTGATGCTTCTTTTGTTGCTGTACTGTTGTTTGGGATGTTTTTAGTGTTTTGTGGTGTCAGAAGCTCAAAGTGTCCCGACATTGGGTTGCCTGTTAGTAGAAGGTAAATAGTTTCGGTATGTTTTCTTTTGCTTATTATTGTTGGTCTGTCCCTAAAAGTTATTTTTGTATTTCTTGTTCTTCGTTGTTTTGAGAAGATATGAAAGTTGCTATTCTGGGTTTCCGAGAGGGCAAGTATCTCTAGGCTCGTTCCATAGGTGCCATTTTTCTTCATATAGTTATAGTAGTTATTGAAGTCTTTCATATCGTCGTCTTCAATTAATGAAAATGTGCGAAGTTCCGACCAGTTTTGTTGTATGTATCTTAGAGCAACCTCTCGGAGTCTTTCATGGTGGTTTTGGGGGCAATATAAATGTAAGCTAACTGTACGGAAAAGGCAATTTCCATCACCTACAATGTCGGATCTGGTAAAACTATCGGGAGTAGTTTCGGCTGAGGCGGTTGTTTGAATCGTCTGTGGATGTTGTTGTTGTGGTGGTGCTGTAGCTGTTTGTACAACAGGGGTCCGCCTCCTCAACTCCCTGCCATTATCACTATTATAATTATTATTGTTCGACATAGTGTTCCCACGAGTATCCTAGGAAAGAAGGGTCGACTGCGGAAGAGCCTGGATGCCACAGCAAGACTACTTGCTCCCGAAGGGGGGGGGGGGGGGGCGGTATCCGGGGGAACCGTTTGCGACTCATAAACGCTGAGCCATTTATCTTCTCGGCACGGTAAACACCTTAAGATTGCGTTTTTGTTACACATAATCTGGACAACACAAGACAGCACAACATGACTCAGGTACCTCGGGAACGTCAATGTCCGTACTAGGGGGGTCATAGGGGGCCCCTGAGGGGTCATAGGGGATAGTCACAGAACTTAGTTTCTTTTTTTTTCTTTTAGCGCTCAAACATCAGCTGTAAATAAAATGTTTCCAGATAGAAAGAAGTTTTACAACTTAACGAAGACCTGAAAAATAATTGGTCTTTGGTGACAGTAAGGACTTAAGAAAAAAAGAACAGAAAAAATTGTTACATTAAATACTGTTCCCTCGAAGAAATTATATCGGTCAGTCATTAAGTTTTGAAAGCGACACCTACGGAGCATCCCTTGAACCAAATATTGAATACTATTTTGAAGCTTCTGTCACATGCCCAAAGCCTAAATTTCAGATCGATCTGTCAAGTCACTTATTGTTTATCAGCTGGTTACAGCAAACATATCTGATTATTTTTTAAAAATGGAAAACATCGAATATCGTGCTGTGATAAAATTCTCTGTTTTGGAAGGTTTTTCGGTAACTGAAATCCATGCATCCATCAGAGGAGTCTGCCCCTTCATTTCTAACTGTTCATAGACTGACTCGAGTTTAAACGTGATTGTACAAGTGTCAATGATGATCCACATTCAAGACGTCCAAAAACTGCAACAATTGAAGAAACTGTTGTGCAAGTACATATGGTAATGAAAGACCGTCGATTAATCGTGGGTGATTTAGCTGAGGCTATACGCATCTCACATAGATCAGTACATGAGATCTTAACAAATGTTTTGGGTATGGGAAAGCTATTCACAAGAGGGGTGCCGCATTTGCTAACATTGGAACAAAAACGCACTCGAGAAAAACTTTCTAAACATCATTTGGCTCGTTTCACAAAGAATAAAACTGATTTTGTGCATCGATTTGTAACTATGGATGAGACTTGAGTTTACCAGTATGATTCTGAACTGCGACAACAAACCGCACAGTGGACTAAGCCCGGTTATTCAGCTTCAAAGCAACCAAAGTGGTCAAAGTAGTCCAAAAAATTATAGCATCGGTTTTCTGGGATGCAAAGTTAATCGATTACCTTCAAACCGGTGAAACGATCTTAGGAGAGTATTATTGCAACCTTTTAGACCAGCTGGATGAGAAAATTCATGAGACAAAACCCGGTTTGCAGAAGAAATCATCTTGCATCATGCACTTGCTCACAGAGGTGTTTTGGCAAAGGCAAAACTGGTCGGATTAAATTACGAATTGTTGGAACATCCGCCTTATTGGCCAGATCTGGTTCCGTCCGACTTCCATCTGTTCCCAAACCTCAAAAGATCTCTACTTGGGAAGCATTGTTCAACAAATGATGAGGCAATAGCATACGTAGATGGGTATTTTGAAGGTCTTCCGGAAAACCACTTCAGAGATAGGGCAAATGAATTGGAAAATCTCTAGAAAAAATGTAAAGGAGATTATACAGAAGAATAAATGTATTGTGATTCATTAATTCATCTTGTTTCTTTTCCGTTTTCAAAACTTGTTCACTGACCTATTACCATACGTTATGTGCTGGTCTAATGTCCGAAGATCCTAAGGAACCACCTTTAAACGACATAATTATTTATTCTACTCAGTAGATCTACTCTATTTATACTTAAAATAATTGACTGTTATATGGGAAAGAAGGAACAGCTATGGGTAATTGCTTATCACCTTTCATAGCCAATTTATTCACGAGTAAGTTTGAAACCGAAGCCAGTCAAGAATTCGAATATTTCCCAAGGGTATGGTATAGGTATGTGGATGATATTTTCGCGATTTTTGATACAAAGAAAGCAAATATTGATGATTTTGTTTCTAAATTAAATAGCCGGTATGATTCCATTAAATTCACTTACGAAGTTGAGAACAAAGGACAATTGCCTTTTCTAGATATTTCAATTATTAAAAATAATAATAGATTAGAATTTGATATCTATAGGAAGGATACAGTAACAGATAGATATATTCCTAATGATTCATTTCATTGCAAACAACACAAATTAGCCTCATTACATTTTTTAGTTCATCGTTTGGTCACTTTCCCTCTGAATAGAGTAAACTTTAATAAAGAAAGGAATCGTATTAGAAATATAACTAGAGTTAATGTTAAGTATGGAAATTATAAAATGTAAAAGTAGTTTAAATAAAGACAGAGGTCCTATTCCTTATAGTCCCCTCTACTGGTTACTTGACCGGAACTGATGGCCTAAGTATAAATAGGGTAGATTTGTAGTTTAGCTTTAGTCAATCATCGCTTCTGATGAAGCTAACATGCTTAGCGAAACGCGCGTCGAGCGCAAAAATAAAGTGTTTGGTGTAGTGGTGATATATAGTAGTATCATTGTGCCAAATATTCCACATTCCCAACTTAATAATTACACAGCCCCACAAAAAAAAAGTGGGGTATACTTTTGATGCGATATATCAGATCCGTAGTACTTTTGCCCGCTGATCACGAATCTGACGTCAGAATATCGCCATCACATCTCAATTTTTTTTCTAACCTCAAAAAATAGGTAAACATTAGTAAAAATTAAGAAAAATATACTCCTAAAAATTGATTCAAGCTTTTTCATGAATCCAAAGATGTATTAATATGTATTCGGACACGCTAAGCTAATATTCATCGGTTGGATTAAGCCATACAGTTCTGTTTTCTTTCTAACCTCAATAAATCAGACAAATATAGTGCTTCTCGAATGCAAAAACGAATTCAAATTAAAATTCAACCGATTCTTACCAAATTTGGTACACGGGGGTTTTTTTGGGTTGCTGATCATAAATCTTAGGTCGGATTTGCAAAATTCAAAGTGGCGGATCCAAGATGGCGGACAAAATTTTTGAAAACCAACCGATTCCTACCAAATTTGGTATACAGTTGGGGAATCCTCAAACCTGATACTCTTAAACCCTAAACCCTGAAACCTTAGACTCCCACACCCTGTAACCTCAAAAAATAGACCTCAATAATCCTGTAACTTTAAAAATGAGACCCAATAAACTCAAAACCAGGACTTTTAAACCATATACTCTCAAATAGTAGACCCTTAAGCCCTAGAATTGGGAAGGTTAGACCCGCGCCTAACTTTCCTTTTTTTGGCTCTATCTTGTTCTTTTTTCCGCGAATGACCTATTCAAAGGCTTTCTGCCCAAACGCTTTTGAGGAGCAATAGTCCGCTAGCATATGGTCATCCCATCGTCCTTGATACCGATTTTTTATGACTTTCAGATCTTGGTGAAAACGTTCCCCTTGCTCCTCACTGTAGTCACCAAGATTATCTGGGAAATCATCGATGTGGGAGTCCAGGAAATGTAATTTTAGATTCATTAAGCAACCTAATGTTTGAAAATTTTTTACCATTTTCTCGACTATTTCTTTGTACTTAGGACTTTTATTATTTCCCAAAAAGTTTGTTGCGACTTCTTTCAAACTAAGCCAAGCAGCTTTTTCAACTTTATTCATTTTAGTAACAAATAATGAATCTTGAAATAATTTTCTTATTTATGGCCCGTCAAATACGCCTGCTTAGCTTTTAGCTTCAGAAAATTTCGGAAATTTTTTATGCAAATATTTGAAACATGGGCCGTTTGTATCTAATGCTCTCGTGAATTGCTTCATAAGTCCAAGCTTAATGTGAAGCGGGGGAATAAAAACTTTTCCTGGATCTACCAATGGTGGAAACAATACATTATTTTCACCAGGAGTGAACGATTCTCTTGTTGGCCAAATTTTTTTCTTATAATGACGTTCCCTGTCTCTGCTATTCCACAGACATTTATAACAGGGATAAAGTGTAAACCCTGACTGTTGGCCAAGCAATATTGTTACAATTTTCAGATCTCCACAAATTTTCCAGTTATGATCAGCATATTTTATTTTTATCAAAAGCTGCTTCATTTTTTCATATTGCTCTTCCATAACTGTGGAATGAGCAATCGGAATGGGAGCGTAAACGTTGGTATTATGCAGCAAAACTGCCTTAATGCTCCGTTTAGAAGAATCAATGAATAGTCTCCATTCTTCAGGATCGTATGAATTATTTTGAAATTCATCCATTAGACCTTTTACATCGGTACAATATGAAAGTGACAATTCCTCATCCATTGTGAAATATTTTCGAAATTCTTCATCTCTGTTTCTATAATAAGAAATCGTAGCTTCTGGCTTAAGTAAATGTCTTTTCTTTAAAAAGGAAGCAAGATGCTCTGAACCATCTTTGGATAAGCCTAAATCTCAGACTAGATCACTAAGTTCTGACTATGATACGAGTATTGGTTCTGGTTTACGGTTGTATGGTAGAAATTCTTTATCTGTGTCACTAGTATATGATAGGTTGTCACTAGAACATTCATTAGTAACAGTGTTTGAATCTTTTTCGACAGTCTCAATGTTTTCGGCATGAACTGATAAGGTGAAATCATTTGTTTCCATAACATCAGCATCAAGTGGTTCAGGAGGCGGAATTAGTTTAGTTGGTCTTGTTACTGTCGAAACATCGTTATAAGTAATAGTGCTTTTATTTTTTCGGTTATGCCTAGATACAACATTCATACAAAAGTAGCAATCATTTTCACTGTATGGTGTATTCCATATTGCTGGTCTGGAATATTTAATCGCCTTCTTATTGATGTACAACATTATTTTGCAAGAACTGCAAATGATGTGGGGAACCCAATCTGTATCCTGGTGCTGTATTTCAATGTTAAAACAATCCCTATATAAGGTTTTAATCTTATCCGTTATCGGTGACCCCATTTTACTCAATACGTGTTGACAGCAAATATAAAAAAAATTAATCACTGTTTTTATCGCACTTATGAAAAGTCCTTGTACCGTGAGACCGTCTTCTTGTAGCATTATACTCTACATGAGCCAAGTCACCCACACATGAAGAGCTACGGTCGCTGGATGACGACGGCTGCGGGCCCGCTTTCCCACCCTGACCAACCGCCGATACTGGGTTTCCGAGTCCCTGCATCGTAATTCTCTTTCTTCTACCTGCCATGACGGCATCTAAGCCGTTATCCAGGGACTCTGCCGGCTAGTGGAGTAACACCGTTGCCCACCGTCACCACGTGGAGGTGCCCTGGATGCAGGTAGAAGAATAAAAATCGACCGATGAATTTTCTCGGCATTCAAAATGGCGCGAAAACATCTGGCATCTTGAATTTTGCAAATCCAACCTCAGATTCGTGATCAGCGACCCAAAAAATCCCCGTGTACCAAATTTGGTAAGGATCGGTTGAATTTTAATTTGAATTCGTTTTTGCATTCGAGAAGCACTATATCTGTCTGATTTATTGAGGTTAGAAAGAAAACAGAACTGTATGGCTCAATCCAACCGATGAATATTAGCTTAGCGTGTCCGAATACATATTAATACATCTTTGGATTCATGAAAAAGCTTGAATCAATTTTTTAGGAGTATATTTTTCTTAATTTTTACTAATTTTTACCTATTTTTTGAGTTTAGAAAAAAATTGAGATGTGATGGCGATATTCTGACGTCAGATTCGTGATCAGCGGGCAAAAATACTACGGATCTGATATATCGCATCAAAAGTATACCCCACTTTTTTTTTGTGGGGCTGTGTTATTTATGTTTATTTTTTTTCAAAACATAAAATCAAAAGATAATTTCGAAAGAGAGTTTGCAGCACTTTCATAAAAAACGTAGGTTGGTTCTTTATTACACATAGAGACTTTTTCTCTATATTTTATTTAACGTTGCGGTTTTCAATATTATGTACAAACTTAAAGATACAGTTGAAAGCAGTTGTTTTAAGTATCTACTGAAGTGGTAGTAACTTGAATTGTTCTTTTCTAGGCAAATATTTTTGCTTAAAGTGAAAAACATTTCGGTACCTTATATGCAACGCTTTTTTAATTCAGAATAAATGCAAGTGGCAGGTGAAAATATTGCTACATCAAGAAACACCTTTTAAGGCTGGGTATTTCGAATAAAGGATACGGTTAAGCTTTAATGTATTTTTAATGGGGCTAAACAAAAGAAATCATATCAGGTCGGTATTTTTATAAAAAAATAAACACATCGTTTCAAAAACTTAAATATTTTCCATTTAAGAAAATATATTGCCGATTAGAAATACGGTCCGAAAACGAAAATGAACAAACACAATTACGGTTCATTCTCATCTTGTAAGAAACTATATTTGTGTTATAACTATAATCTGGAATTATTATTTCAGGGTTAGGTTTTATTATTCGCACCTGTAGAGATATGTCATTACCGGCACTTAAATTATTGTACTGCTCTCTTGTCAGAAGTCACCTAGAATATGCCTTCTACAGTTTGGTCTCTATTCTACAAATGTCATAAAGTACAACTTGATAAATAAATTTATAAAATACTGTTCATTTAAGTTAGGCATGCATAATGATCTAGCAGGAGTGGCAGCAATACTAAGTCTCCAATCTTTGGAGTCCAGGAGGGATCAAAGGGATCTAAGTTTTATATACAAATTGATAAATGGTCTTATGGATTGCCCCTCACTTATTAACAGCATCAACCTGAAGATTCCCTCTAGGACTTTTAGAAAACATGAGATCTTTCATATACCTTATTCCCGTACAAATTATAATATGCACTCTCCAATCTCGCGCACTCTAACTTATTTAAATTCTCATCCAGATATTGATCCTTTTGTGGGCTCACTCAGTAAATTCTTAAATCGGCTGTGATTACCTATTTTCCTATATGTGTTTATTTATGATTGCCTTATTGTGATTTTATCGAGAACTTATTGTGACTTTTTTTTGTTGTTGTCCTGTTCATTTTAAAAATTTTACTGTAAAATAATGGAGTTTCCCGTATGTATTGTTTAAATAAATAAGTTCTGATCGTCAACTAAAAATAAGGAAGGACATACTACATCTGTATCTTATGTGTTCTATGCATAGAATAATCAAAAAAGCATCTTTTAGTGAAGAAAATAATTTAGTTCTTTTGCATGTACTCGTATGTCTAAATTGGAACATTTTTTAAAACAAAAACGTTAGGTATTTATATACTAAAGAAAGGTTATAAAACATATATTTTCGACGAAATTTTTCATTTTATTGAGAAAAATTAAAAACATCTGGATTTAAAGCGCTAAAGTTACATATATCTATAAATTATTGTAACTTTCCATAATGGTATGTCATAAATGTCTCGATATGTGCGATGTACATCGAGATTGGGATTGTGGTGGTCTTACTCTTCAAAAAATGAGGTAAGTTTAAATTAACCAATATAGACCAATCAGCCTACTATCCGTAATGTACAAGTATATATATATATATATATATATATATATATATATATATATATATATATATATTTATATATATATATATATATATACTTATATATATATATATATGTATATATATATATATATATATATATATATATATATATATATATATATATATATATATATATATATATATATATATATATATATATAATATATATATATATATATATATATATATATATATATATATATATATATATATATATATATATATATATATATATATATATATATATATATATATATATATATATATATGGTCAAAGTCGTATGTATGTACAAGTTATTTATGAAAATAATAACGAGACTCACAAAGAAATTGGACGCTTACTAACCCAGAAAACAAGCCGGATTTAGAAAAAGTTTTAGTACACTGGACCACCTTCAAGTTTTAAGAACCTTAATAGAAGAGTCAAACGAGTATTTTAAGTTTTGGCTGGCCTTAAGGGTTGAACATCACTGTAAAATTTTCAAAAAAATCGATTTTTTTTCTTGGCTTAAATGATTCTTTATGTTGTCTAGAATGCGGGAAAAAAGTTTTATAACAGGGAAAAATCGGTAACACGTTTTTTTCGATGTAGAACCGGACCGCCTGCAGCGCGCGGCGGGTATACCTGCTGAGTCAATGAGATGATTGATGGTAAGCTGTTCCATTTCTTATAACTATATAAAGTAAGTTATCTATGTATGTTACGTTCTATTTTTTTTCTTTACTACTGCGCAACCTCCAAACGGTCTTGCCAAATTAGGGAAAAAAAGACTGACACTGAAGAATATACAGAATGTAAACAGAATCATGAGAAATCGTGTCAAATAAATTACAAAGGGCCTGCTGGTAAGATGGAAGTCGATGTTGTGATTGAAATGTTTAAACGATCTACAACTTTATACAATGTAAAATATGAAAATTATATGGGTGACGGAGAGTACCAGCTATAAAGCTATTACACATGAAAAGCCTTATGATGATATAAATGTAATGAAAAAGGAATGCATAGATCATGTGCAAAAATGTATGGGTACGAGATTATGTAACTTAAAAAAAAGTCGAAGGTCTTAGAGGGAAAGGCAAATTAACGGGACCACTCATCTACGAACCGAGTATTTATTAGGGTTTGATAATATGTCGAAATCATGAATCTGTGGAAAAAATGGAATAAATACCTAGCAAATTTATATCTGGTATAAAATAGTTTTACCTATTTATTTTTATTGTGTTACTTATTTTTTTATGGGTCTAGCACTCCAGAAACCGCTTGCGTGCGGAAAAAGCGATTAACGTTGTTCTTGAATCGCTGTAAACTGTACTCGGTGGGAAACACAGGGATGATGTTCTCCATATAAAAGACTGCTTGAAAACCATTGTATGCGGAGTAACAAGCTGAACCTCATACGGGTGTGAAGTATTAGCGCGACGTGTATTTCTAACATGCACCGCTCTGGGAGGAATTAAGCGGGCTACATCCTTCGAACACTTTCGATGAAAATATTTGTAGAACAGACTCAAGTTGCCAACCGCTCTTCGATGTTCCAGCGAATCAAGGCCGCCGGTCAGTTCCGGGTCTCCAGTCAGACGAACAGCTCTTTTCTGGACAGAATCCAACAAATGCAGTGTGTGTTTGGGAACCCCAAACATGGGAGCAGTATTCCATATTTGGTCGAATTTGAGCTTTGTAAAGAATTAACAGTTGTTGTGGAGTGTAAAGCTTTCTGGTTCGAAATAATATTCCCAACTTTTGAGAAGCTGTCCTTGTTATGCCTGCAACATGTTCATGCCAGGACATATGTATTTGCTCCCAAAATAACGCCCAACAAATTGAGTGACGATGCTAGGGATTGGAGTGCCCCGACATGACTATGTCGGGTTCAGCAACGTTAACTTTTTTAGAAAAAACTGCCGCCTGGATTTTTATAGCGTTCACCCCAAGATAGAATTTCTTCCAGGTCTTTGTTAAGTTGAACGACTTCCTGCTGTCTGCGGATATTCACCGGAGTAGCCGATGTCCGAGCGTTCAAAGTGAATGAAGAGATAAGCGTACCGTCATATGTAAAGCTGTAGATTGGACTCCCGGTCTTTTCCAGCATGTCCGTCGACCGCCACTCGTAAAGAACGCTCTCTGAGGAAACATGAGAGTCACAAACAGAACTTTTCAAACATACCATAAGAGCGTAGCTAAGCCAACAGCCCATCGTGCCAAACACGGTCGAATGCCTTGGATATGTCAAGAGCAACTGCTCAAGATTCTCTAAAGTATTCAATTGCGTTGTTCCAAACATGTGTTACATAAGTCAGAAGATCTCCTGTTGATCTATGTTTACGAAAGCCATAGTGGAGAGACGCAAACTCGCAGCACGAGAAATGCCCGCCCGGCGATAATTCTTGGTACTCCTGGCAAAAGGCGAAGGCTTCCGGTAAATTGTTTGAATATATGCACAAATCGCCAATGTCAGAAGAGGTAGTCAAAGCTATAAAACTCATGTACTAAGAACTATCAAGCGACGATTTGCTAACGCGCTGTATTGGCGGTTTCACGCAAAATAACAATGAAAGCTTGAATGAAATGGTATGGTCTATGGCTCCAGAAACAGCGTCTGGTGGCAAAAATATACTTGATATTGCCACACACATGGCTGTTTGTATATATAATGGTTTATCAAGTATAATGCAAGTTGTGAATGGTAATCGGAGAAAAATGATATAACTTTTGTCTCGAAGCCGACGTTCGGCGAATAGACAGAAGTGAAGCTGCAAAAAAGGGCAGGTTGGACCTAAAATCAAGAAGAGGAGAAAGATACCAATGTAGAAGGCCAAATGTGTGGTGTAGGCGTTGCAAGTAAAGGTATATACAAAGTTTTTTTACGTTAAATTACAACGAAAACTTTAAACGCGTTTTCCTCGAAACCACGTTTTTTTCACCTTACCAGAAACATAACTCAAAGAGTTTTCAAAAATTTTGTACCCAGCTTTAAGAAGTAATAACTCAGAGAATGACATACGGATTTTACGATTAATTAGGGCAAAATTTTTCGTCATGATTTTTTGTTTTGTTTATGTGCCAAATTAACAAAAATCAATATTTTTTCATTTCCCTACGTCATTCCTTTTCACTTATAAAATAAGAATATTTTTGTTTTTTCATTCTAGGTTCATCCCTTTGTGAGAAATCTTTCCGGCAGTGCAAAAAAGGGGTTTTTGTTTACCAAGGGCTACAGCCGCTATTTTGAATTAAAAAATTCTGAAAAAAAACCATGTATGTTCTTTGATATTTGTATAATAAAAATTTGTTAACAGTAAGTCGATATATTGTATAGTTCTTAGTAAAAAAAATTTTAAAGTTCACCTTTAAGCGTTTGAATCTCTTGAATTCTGGACAACATTAAACAGTCTAAGTAACTGTAGAATAGACAGCAGATACTCGCAGATTATTCAAAATATATATAAAAATGCAGCATTTCAGGTATTGTTGAAAGAAAACACCAACAAGATAGAAATGAAAGGAGGGGTACATCAAAGGGACAGCATCTCGCCGAAATTGTTTACGTTGGTGCTAGAAGATCTTTTCAAACAACTTCCATGGACAAGTAATGTTTATAATCTCCTACAGGATAATATTGTGCTTATATCTAACAACAAAGAAGAACTGGAAGAAATGCTGAATGAATTTAACAAGTCCAGAGAGATTGGTCTGAAGATAAACATCGCCAAAACTATCTTCACGAAAAATGACGACTGTGATAAAGAAGCTATGCTGAACATTGAAAACGCGAAAATCACATTCATACGTATATTTTGGACAAAAAATAGCAATATCCAAAGAAAACTTGAACACAGATTTATCAAGGAGAATATCATTGGCTTGGTCGGCGTTTGGCAGATTGTGGAACATCTTCCTTTCCAATATCCCATATACACTAAAAGCGAATACATTCGATCAATGCGTGTTGCCAGTATTTACATACAAAACGGAAAAGTAGGCTTTAGATCAAGAAATTATAAATAGCCTACAAGTAGCTCAACGAGGGATGGAAAGGAGGATGTAGGAAAGATCGTTGAGGGACGGGCCGTCTAATAAAGAAATTCGAGGAAGGTCCAAGATAACTGATGTTGCTGAGAGGGTAAGCAGGTTAAAGTGAAGCTGGGAGGGTTACATCGCAAGATTGTCTGATAATCGATAGATTCATAAAACTTGAGACACTGGAATGAGAAAAGAAGTAAAAGAAGCTCACAAACCCGTTAGTCTGGTAACATCAAAAAACTAGTGAGATACAACTGGATAAACAAAGCACAAGACCAAGGAGAATGGACGTAGTTAGGGGAGGCTTATGTTTGACGATGGACTGTATAATTGATGATGATATTTATATTTTAAGATGAATAAATGTATCGCCTAAGGGTGCCACTCGCGTCGAAGGCGTTAGTGATGATTGCAGAGTTAAGACGAAAGTAGAGTTTCAATATATAGACACACCCACACATATTTACACCTCGAAACGGTAAGTTTTTTCCTACTAATTACTATTTGATTCAAATAATTAGCCGTACTGTATGTAGTTATGTCTGCCATACAACTGGTGGGTCTATGCTTCAATAAAAAAAAAATATTTTAACAGATTAAGGTTAGTTGTCGAGGTTTTCATCACACTAATGCAATTTTTTTCATTTTTATTTTAGAACATATACTTTGAACATTTGGGAATTTCGCACGATTACCCAAGTAATCTTTTTTCAGTGTAAACGAGAAAAAAATATTTATCTAAAAGTGAGAGCAAAATCTTTCCTTCTAATTTACATTAACGATCTGCTCATTTATTGTCTTCACGCACCTTAGACGTTTGGACATGTAAATATCTACAGTCAGCAATAAGTTTTACAACTTAATAAATGCCTAGAAAAATGTCTGTCTTGGGGTAAGCAAGTATAGTTTAATGTGAAAAAAACGTAAGCAGCAGTTTTTGTAAAAATTTAACGTTACTAAACTTAACGTAGTTTTGCCGAGACGCTCGATTTTATTCGCATCCTCGCTCCGTTTAGTTGGCGCGTTTGGAAATGATTATACGCACATAGCAAAAAAAGCATCGCAAAAGCTCGGAACACTTTTTCATACTAGAAAATTGTAAACTTTATAATAGCCTTAATATCTGTACAGCAATTTTATACCTGTATTATTACGTTGCAATTTTGGAATCATTGGCACAATGGTACTACACAACAGTTATCTGAACCACATCAAACATTTTATTTATGCCCTCGACGTGCATTTCAGTAACCTTGTTAGCATCAATTATTGGTTTTTGTTGAGGAAATAATTATTAGCGAATCGCAAGTCGAGTGCATAAATAAAGTGTTTGATGTAGTCGTGATAAATATTGATTGATATTTGGGCTAAGATGTAAAACATACTTAATTACGTTTTTTTTAGCTAATTTGAATTAAATTTTGCTCAAATTGTAGAACCATTCATCAAAATTATCAAGCGCGTTATACATCTCAAAAAATACAGATGAATAAGTTGTTATACACGGAGAAACAGATGTTACTTTTTAACCCTTATAAATTAATAATTAGTTTAGCAAAGAACAACTGGCAGGAAAAAAAACCCGCACTGTTACTTACTGTATCAGGGCCTGCACTTACTTTAAGTAAGAAAAATTATCCAGGCGTCATAAATAGGTAGTTTCCTGTTTAGAAAGCTACAAGAATCAAGCGAACCAAATAAAAAGTTCTTTGTCATATTTCCTTTACTAGAAATAGCAAAATCCGAATGCTTTCGAGCTAGCTTTCTTATGTAAATTTGTGTTTCCCGATCTTTATTCTCTTTTTACCGGTTTTGTGATGCTAAACTTTCAGCTGTGGCTTTTTAGTGAATCTTAGCGTAAAAGTATATGGTAATATTTTTGCGTTAAAGTAAAAAATTCCAAATCTATCAAACCTTTTGGTCCAGATACAATATATATATATTTTTTTAATAAAAATGTACACCTGTACATTATATCGTCTTTTGGTGGTAATAATAATGCTTTCTAAGAAACTTCAAACAATCAAAAGATGAGTAAAGTGAATTAATTAATACTTTTCTTTGTACGTAGTTCCAAAATAAGTACTGAATTTGACTTTCTTAAGGTAAATAATAACTTCATCCAAATTCTACCTGTTAATATTTTTAAGATCATATATATATATATATATATATATATATATATATATAATATATACATATATATATATATATATATATATATATATATATATACGAGTATATATATATATATATATATATATATATATATATATATATATATATATATAAATATATATATATATATATATATATATATATATATATATATATATAAAATATATATATATATATATATATATATATATATATATATATATATATATATATATATACATATATATATATATATATATATATATATATATATATATATATATATATATAATATATATATATATATATATATATATACACATATATGTATATATATATATACATGTGTATATATGTATTTATATATATATATATATATATATATATAATATATATATATATATATATATATATATATATATATATATATATATTATATATATATATATATATATATATATATATATATATACAGCATATACAGCTTTCTTCTCTCGTGTGATCTTCATCCTTTGCATAATATCTCTGGGTCGTCATACTCCTCATAACAATTTTTTCGTTTTGGTATTTGAAAGCTCTGTCCTTCTGCATGTTGCTGGGTACCATCTTGTTTAAGTACATGTTTTTCTTGGTTTCCCTTCAATTTCTTTATAATTACATTCCTATTGAAGTAACATTATAATAATAATAACAATTATAATAATAAATTGATTAATATGTTCCCAATTAATGAAAAACCCTTTCCACTTGCCGCCTCCTCTTTTCCTTGCTCTACTCCCCCCAGATGAAATTAAAAATTGTTCCTTTATGTGTCACTTAATTGTCATAACAGCGAAAATTTGCCTTCCCATTGGATATCCTTTCCCTTCATACCAAAATTTTATTATATGACGTAGCACTTAATTTTGTACTAAACCGGTCCTTTCCTGGTCGTTCGACCTTTCCTTTTATTCTTTTTGAGTGATCCCTTACATCTGTCAGGTGGTCGTCCTTTGTCAGCGCCCTGTCAAAGTTGTCACTTTTCATTTTTCTTTAAGATGGCAGGTGGTTAATTAGTTTTGAATTTCAGCATCCAACGTTATCAATGGCATCCCTGCTGTAAATGCCATGTTTTTATGTTAATATGTTAGTGAATAGTGGTTGTTTTATTTCAGTGTTGGTTTTTACCATGGCGATTGTTATTGATGGTCATTCTTGTTAGATTAAATTTCATGCTGCATGTGAGTCACCTGTTTTTGACATTTCTTCATAATGATAATAATAATTTGTGATTGTTTAGAATAATAATACTTTTAAATTACAATAGTTACATGTTAATAGTTGTAAGATTGAAGTCAAAAATTGCAAATTGGAAAAATTGATAATTAAAATTAATAATTAAAAACTTGACTTAATAACACCATTTCTTTATGCCTAATTTTCTTTATTGGTTGCTTGGTTATCTCTTTTTCAGTTTGTGCCCTGATGAAGGTCCCAACCTAGGACCGAAATATTGGCTAAATGAATATAGCATGAACATCTGTTGATGCCTCCCTTTTGCCGAGTTCCCCAACTAGTTTCATAACTTAGGATTTTGTTAGATACGGCAACTTTTGCTTTCTCTCTCTTTATTTTTTATATATATATATATATATATATATATATATATATATATATATATATATATGTATATATATATATATATATATATATATATATATATATATATATATATATATATATATATAGTGAAATACTCCTTCTTGGACGGACATTCTCTTGAACGGACGCGGACACAAAAAATGTTTCTTTGTTCTCCGGACAAAAAAAAAAATAAAATAAACGCCTTGTCTCATTTTTCTGTGGCGAGTATCGCTGTTGCGTTTTCCTAATTGCACCGCGCGCGCCAACGTCGCAGCCCGCCTTCACTGAGGGACTTCCTCGAGTAAACCGAGGATTTATCAATCTCAATTTTTCGGTACACGAGGGGATTTAATATTAGACTGACGCCTGGGCGACACATTCATTGTAGAAATGGCTCCAAATAAAAAAATTCTCACGCTTAACCTAAAAATGGAGATTGTTGAAGTTCACAATAAGGAATAGTTAATTGTAAGGGACTTATCCAAGCGTTTTAATATCAGAAAAACACAAGCTGTTGATATAATTAAACATAAAGAAATCCTTCTAAACAAGTGGTTGTCGAACAGCAATTTGAATGAAAAAAGAAACTTTTTGACTGGTGATGGTACCAAAATTGACAAGTTGTGTTATAACTGGTTATAGCAGCTCGTCATAAGGGAATTCCTTTGACAGGTATGCACATGAACTATTTTTTTTGATAAGGTTTTCTGGAATTAGTGCGTTGATTTGCTTGTCGTGACAAAAATGCAAAAAACTTGTTGATAGTGTTTTTTTCAGGTCCGCTAATATGATGCAACGCAAAAAAAATAGACGAGTCTCTGGGATAATCTACATTCAGTGCTTCTTCTGGTTGGCTTAATAAATTTAGAATCCGTCACAACATAAGTTTTAAAGCGATTTCAGGATGAGCTTCGGTTATTTCGGAAGATGTTTCATCATTCTGGGAAAAATGCTCTTCTTTCATTAAGGGATATTCACCGAGAGTTATCTATAATGCCGATGAAACAGGCCTGTACTTTAGGGCTCTACCCAACAAAACGCTAACATTAAAAAAATAAAAATGTGTTGGTGGTAAATTTCCAAAGAGAGGTTTACAGTTTTGCATTGTGCAAATATGGCGGGAGAAAAAGAAAAACTTTTAGTCATTGGTAAGGCAGCTATACCCAGAGCATTTAAAATATTAACATCAACAACCTGCCTATACCTTGGAAATATAATAAGAAAGCCTGGATGACAGGAGAAATTATGACAGATTGGTTGTAAGATGTTGATTGGAAAATGACAAAAGAAAAAAGGAACATTTTGTTATTTTTAGACAATGCAGGATCTCATCTAAAAGACGTTCGTTTAAAAAAAAATATCAAAAATAGTAAGATGCCTGGCTTCTTGTTCAGTCAATTGCTTGCAGTTTAGTATAGTTTCAATCAGACAGTTGTAATTACCTTGAACAGTGGTAGTAGGGTATAATAAAGTATTTGATATGGTTAAACCCAATAATATTGTTAAATTTAAAAAAAAAACTTTTAACTAAATCCCGTGATGTTTCTGGATAACCAGGGCTGGTTTAGAAATCTTTTCAACACGGTTTTTCCCCAAAAAAATATCGGACTTTTTCTTTCCCTTGGTCCCAAATTTAGTATAGAAACTGAAAAGAACGATTTTAAATCTGATCACTTCTTAGCAGAGGTAGAAAATATGATCGAACTTGTACCTAATGAAGAGAGAGATTTACTCAGATCAAAGGCAGCTAATATTTTAACTAATTACCTACATGGTACGACACGTATAAAGATGCCTCAACTTAATTATACTTTTAAAAAAACAAAAAAATTCTTAAGGAACTATCCAGAAGTATACATATTACAAGCGGATAAAGGAGAATGTACAGTGGCGATGGACAGAACGGAATATATTGAAAAAACTCAAATTCTGTTAAGTGATGAAACTACTTATGTCCAACTACACTGTGACCCTACTACCACTGTACAAGGTAATTACAACTGTCTGATTAAAACTATACTAAAATGCAAGCAATTGACTGAACAAGAAGCCAGGAATCTTACTATTTATAATTCAACTTGCCCAAAGTTGTACTGTTTGCCTAAGGTGCATAAACAAGGTAACCCATTTAGACCTATTGTTAGTTCTGTCAATGCCGCTACATACATTATCTTTAAATTTCTATCCAATATTTTGAGCTGCGCATTTAAAGATAACACAGTTTTTAATATCAAGGACACCTTTTCTTTTGTAAATGCAATACATGGCTTACAGCTACCAACTAACTATGTTCTTGAATCGCTGGATGTTGTGTCCTTGTTTATTAATATACCTTTGGAGTTAGTGTTTGATGTTATTAGTAGTGATTGGGATCAGATAGTTAAATATACCACTATATCAAAAAATAATTTATAAATCTAATTACATTCATTTTCCAACATACATATTTCGGTTTTAATGGTAAGTATTATTGTCAGATTTTCGGCACACCAATGGGATCCTCCATTAGCCCTATTCTGGCCACCATTGTGTTGAACCGATTATTACTTTGTGTATTCCTAAATTACCATTTGAAGGCCCATTCATATATAAGTATGTTGATGACAACATTTGCTCCATTCCGGGTGGTTCAGCTCAACATGTGTTGGATATGCTTAATTCATTTCATGATAGATTACAGTTCACTATTGAAATAGAACGTGATTCAGGTGTTTCCTTTCTTGACACCAAGGTTATTAGAGATAGACAGAACAGAATTATATTAGATTGGTACCAAAACCCACAGTAACTAACAGATATCTGAATTTTTCGTCAAATCATTCGACGAGTCAAAAATATAATACAGTGCTTGCCATGAAGAATAGAATAACTCATATAAGTGATGATAGATTCCTAATCTGAACAAACTCTATAACATTTTCGTCAACAATGGTTACCCAAAACGTACGCTGAAAAAAATCATTTTTAATTCTACTTTTTATGATGGTCCCTTGGATGATAACAATCTTGAAGTGAAGTATGTTAGGTTGCAATCTATTCCGAGCCTAACTGATAGGATAGTCAAGATTTTCAACAAGTTTTCAAATTTGAAGATAGTTAAGACCAATTATTTATGTAATGGCAAGTTGTTTACCAAGACCAAACAAAGAACTCTTCTGATGTTCAACAATAGTGTTGTTTATAGATTATCATGTCTGGGTTTGTGAAGGTGTTTATAGAGGACAGACATCTCAATAGTTGAAGAATCGGCTGACACAGCACAGGAGTGATTGCGTGATTGGGAAAAACTCATGTGCTGTGGCGTATCACCATTTGAACACGGGACATGTTTTTGACTAGGCGAATATTAAGATACTTGAATTTGAGCACGTATATAATAAACGGTTATTCCTTGAGATGTGCCATATTATTAGGGATGATAAGACAATTAATTATAAAACGGATATTAATAACATAAGCAATATCTATTGTAACATTTTAAGTTTGTAGATTTACAGTATAATCTGATAGGCTATTAAGAATTAGGTATAGGATACTACTACTTACACAGTCAAACTACCGTTCAAGCAAATTACCTTCATAATTATCAGTTAAATTATAGTGATCGGGACAGAAGGTTTTATATTGTTCCTTGTCATATTGTTTGTGTTTTTAATTGTTAGTACTGTGTGGCCACCTTTGATTTTGTAATACTCTATGTTGGTGAGTCTCCTTTGTTTATTCTTGTTTAGTTTTAGTTTTTTTTCTTCTACTTTTAGTTTTTACTTTCCTGATGAAGTTGGGAATTACCAACGAAATATAGAGTTTAACAACAAATGAGTTTCCTCTTATTGACCTATTTCCCGAAAATTAAAAGATAAAACTTCAATTATATATATATAATCTCCATATACAATACAATACAATATTTATTTCAATAAGTTTTTTACATTACATTACAATATATAAAGTTAATATAATTCAGGTGCTTACACATCATATCCTTATTGTCTATTATGGAATAAAAAACTTCACTAGACCATTCATTGGCCTGTATTCGAAGTCTTTCATTCCTTGACCTGTATAGTAGTAAACCTATGTTCCAGAAATTAAATATTCGTTTTAATACATATTTTACAAGTGAAAAGAACACATTCGATTATAACAAGTATTCTATTATATAAGAAGGAGCACATGAGGGGAAACCAAAAAACGGAGCAACCACGAAAACCTATTGACCAGGGTTGCAGCCTGGTGAAGCAAAAGAAATATATTATATATTATATATATATATATATATATATATATATATATATATATATATATATATATATATAAAATATATGGTCGTAATTACAGTCCCCAAGAAGTTTATAAAGTACTTTGTGTTTTTGTAAAAGTCGATTAATTATTAATTTTCTTCCCTTACTTCAATACTAAGTTACAAGAAATTCATTAATTTTAATCGAATCAATAAGCTATTTTTTTCCGTTCGTATTTAAAGGTCATAACATAATTTTAATGAATAATGATCTTCATTACATTTTGGTATGTTATTGTGCTTGTGAGTATTATTATTACTGTGTAATACATACAAGGTGAACCCAAAAAAATATGGTTCCTAGTTTACATTTAAGGTTAATTTAAGGCAGGAACATCTTCACTTTTACATAATATGAAGAGAAAATACTTCTCAGGAAGTCAGGAAAAAAAGACTGCCTGATGATATATGAAAAGTATTTTTTTTAATTTTATTATTTTTTAGACCATAGAAGAAAATATAATGATTTAATCCGAAACATGTCCAAAATGTATTATTTGATATATTGTCATTTTACTGATTTTTAACCCATATTTAAGCTATTCTTAAAGCATTATTTTAAACAAATTTATTAAAATAACGCATGATTATTTATTTAACATGGACCTATACAGGAAGGAAAAAAATGTATAGGTGGTAGTTGCTTTCTTTATTTGTTTACACTAAGGATGGATACTCTTTTATTTAAAATATGAGAATAAATCTGAGACGTGTATATGGGTAAATCCTAAAATTTTCGAAGCACGTCAACCTTCAAGCATTACTTGTTCCTCAACGGGTTTTTAAATGTTGAAAAATGCAGTAACTTATTTTTTTCAAAGGCATTTTTTATAAACGCACAACAAACTTTTTTATTATGTTTTATATTTTAATTCTATCGACACTGAATATATTCACACAGGTTCTATTCTAAACTAACATTTTTTAATGCTGTTAGTTAAAAGTATTAATTGATTTTTTTAAATTTTTTGACGATATTTATCAGTAATATTATGAGCTTTCAAACGCTTGATTCCAATTTTAGCAACACATGGATTGTTTCCTGTGAATTTATGAAAAACTTTCTTTTCATGATTTTTGCATTAAGGTCTCTAGATCACACAAAATATAGTTTCCTAATTCCGTAAGTGTTTTAAAGTAGGGACGAAACCTTTAATTTTCGCGCAATATTGCTAAAGGGGGAAAGAGTGAAAGGGATGAGAATCGACAAATTTTGTTTATTTTCTAAACAACTGTGAACTTTTTTTTTTAGTTTTTGGTTGCGATAAAGACCAAATTTTAGATGTACAGGGTGGTCCAAATTGGACACTTTTAAAGGTAAACCCCTTTATCTAAAGGAGATAGACGAAAACTGATGTAGGTGCCTGAGGCTCAATTTTTATGATAAACTCAATGGTAAAAACCGCATATTAATATCTAGTACCGTTTCAGATATACAGTGTAAGTTATATTTTTTTTATAACTAATACTTTAATAATTATTAACGCAAAAATATATTTTTTATATGGGATACCCTGTATATTTTTCCTTATCCCAATAGAGCCTTAAATTACCATTCTAAAAATATAGCACACTTTATATTTTGCTTAAATCTACTTAAAAATATAAAGGGTTTCAGTTTTTACGCTAGTGTTAAATGCACATTTTGTGAAGTAGGCTTTGGACGGAGCGGCAATATCAATTGTTTACCGATAGTAGTTAAATCGTAAAAACAAATTCCAGAAGTAACTCTAAGAGTCATAACTACAATGAAATTTACTAAATGCTATAGTACTTTAAACTATGTAAAAAATAAAACAAAACAACAATAAAACAATTTATTCCCAGTAGAGCAAACTAAAACAAAACAATTTTCTACAAGAGATGTTCGAAATGTCGACCAGTTTTCATTTACACATAGGCGGCATCTTTTCTGGACACTTCTTACCTAGTTGATTAGTTCAAGAGGAGTGAGAGCTGCACAACTTTGTATCACTGCGATTTCTAACTCTTGCCTGGTGTTTGACGGCAATTTAAAAATTAGGTCTTTCAATCTTCCCCAGAGATAGAAGTCCATGGGTGTTAAATCCGATGACCTTGTCGGCCAACGGTTCAGACCTTGGTTGGCTGTCCAGTTATTGTCGAAATTGGCCGATAAAAAAATTACCGATAACTGCAGAGTTATGAGGGGTGCTTCGTCGTGTTGAAAAAATATATTTCTGAGGTCCATTAGCGGCAGTTCATCAACAAGAGGTTCTATTAATTAAATTAAATTTCGAAATATCTCTGAGAGGTGAGTGTTCCTTCGTAAATAAATGGACCTGCCTCTAAAAATTCCTGCCCACACATTAAATCCAAATCTGCCTTGATTTCTTTGCTCCACAACTAAATGAGGATTTTCTTGTGCCTACGTATAAGAATTTTAACGGTTAAAAATACCTGCATTGCTTACATAAGCTTCGTCTGTCCAAATTCAATTTAATGAAAAATTCGTAACAATTCTCCAGAAACCATTGGCAAAAATCCATACGCCGTTGAAAATCTCCGTCTCTAACGTGATGAACTTTTCTTGTCCTATATGGCCTGAATTTGTGCTTCTTCAAAGTACGACTTACGTTAGTTCTTGGTAGTCCAGTGGATTCTTTTAACTGTCGGGTTGAAGTGTTGGGATTATTTCCGATAGTTCCTAAAACTACTATTTCTTCTAACTCCTTATCCCTGTTTGATACATAATTTTTGGGTTGTTTCTTTTCAAATTGGTCACTATTAACTAGGTTATGTCGCAATCGGGCGATTATAACCCTGAAGGGTTGACGCCTCTCTGGATACTGTTCATGGTACAAATTACTTGCCGCTTCCGAATTTTCTCGGGTTTGTATGAAACACACTATCATATCCCATTTTTCGTAATTTTCAAACTTTATTGCGATTTATTTGACAAGTCAATAACTGATCCTGAAGTAAAATTTGACAACTACGAGTAAACAATTGAATTAAACCATATGGCCATTCCGTCCAAAGCCTACTTCACAAAATGTGCATTTAAAACTAGCGTAAAAACTGAAAACCTTTATATTTTGAAGTAGATTTAAGCAAAATATAAAGTATGCTATATTTTAAAATGGTAATTTAAAACTCTGTTAAAAATATATTTTTGCGTTAATAACTATTAAAATATTAGTTCTAAAAAAATGTAATATACACTGTTGAAATCCACATGAAAAAGTGCTTTGAGAATATTTTTACAAAAATCAAAAATTTCAATAGGAAAAGAATTACAAACATTTTTCCAAAATGCAGATTTTTGAAAAATACCCTATATATCTGAAACGGTACTAGATATCGATATGCGGTTTTCACCATTGAGTTTATCATAAAAATTGAGCCTCAGACACCGACATCAGTTTTCGTCTATCTCCTTTAGATAAAGGGATTTACTTTTAAAAGTGTCCAATTTGGACCACCCTGTACTTATTTACTAGTAAGCCTACAAGTAGTTAAGGGAGTCACTACCGAGAAAAATGAAAAAAAATACGTTTTTTTTCGTTTTTTTTCCATTTTTATAATCTACAATCATTTCTGCACAAAACAATCCAACCCCCACAATTATACGATGAGTATAAAGTGCCTGAAATTTTTATATAAAGTAGTCAAGGTATGAGCCATCAGTCAGTATCGCCAAGATATGAGTCCCGCTCAGCCTTCGCCTAGCTTCGCACTACGCACCTTTCAATATACCACCCCCATTCCACCCATTATGAAGTTATTATTATTTTCACTATTATTATTATCCTACTTTTTATTAACAATGCTTAGGAATAATTATATAACACTATTTACTATATACAAATAAAAAACTTTATTTTTATAAAAATATTTTGAAATACTATTTACTATATACAAATAAAAAACTTTATTTTTACAATAATATTTTGAAAAGTAATCATAAGATTTTATTATTTTGTTATACTTTTTTTAAACTAAAATAAACCCGCTTCATATGACGGGCCTTCTTTTTTTTCTAACTTCTTAAATTTTTCTTCTAAACTTTTTCTTGCTCTTGAAATTTTTTGCCTCTCGCATTTCGATGCTTGTTGTAAGTCTTTCTCGGCTTTCACTATTCTCAGTTCATCTTCCTTCATCAGCCCAGCAATTGTAAATTTTCCAGGTCAATGAAAAGTTTTTCAAGTACTCGGCAGCGGGAAATATTACCTTCATCGAAGCAGGTTTAAAAATTTCCATTACTACTTTTGGTAGATGAAAATGCTTTGAGTGCTCATATAATTTTTTTTTCTGCCTGGGCCTTGAGGAACTTACACCAGTCCAAGCTGCATAAATTGTGTACCGGATTCTGGTCGTTTGAGCCGAGATGAAAAAATTCTGCCCATACTGCTTTTTTTCATCTCAGCCAAGCTGCCAACGTTTCTTCGTATGGCTAAGCCATAAAACTTTTGAATGTCGTTTATTGCCACATCCGTGAGTCTGCCCTTTCCTCCTATCGGCTTTCCATCTTGCAGTTTTTTGGACGTGTAGGAAGTTTTTGGCTTTCTGAGTCTAGATCCCATCGTTTTTTGTACATGTCCTATACATTCTAACTTCTGAACTAAGAGACTATCTCCGTAAGGGTTTTGTTCTACAACCTTCAAGAAACCCTTTGAGTCTCCATCACCTAAGTAGTGAGAATATCTCACATTGTATTTGTCCATTGACCTCAGGAAAATTTGCTCTGCACCAGCTGCTTCCATAGCCCCACTGGTACCACTATGATTGGCTATGCAATTTTCATTATGTGTATTCTGAAATTTTAGTGGACAACGACAGTGTTTGGAGAGTACCACAATATCCACTATTTTGCCTGAGTCAGTACTCGCAGCAGAGACCACGCCATTCAAAAAAGCAATAGTAACAGAAAACAGGAAAAAAATTTGTAACTATGTAAACAAAAACAATCTCTCACGTAAAATATAACCAAACAAAACAAAATTAAAAAAAAAAAAATTGGAATAAAACATATTTTGTTGTAAACAATCAGTATTGCCAAACTTGTTTTTGCAAAAAAAAGAAGACAAACACTCTAGAAATAAATTTAAAAAAGTTGATTATAACAAAAAAAGCAGTCAAAACTACAACTTTTTAGTTTTTTCGGCTCTCCTGAAAAATTGACTTTTTTGTACATTTGCCCCATTATCTTCAAAACTATAAAAGTTATTGAGCTATTTTTTTTTTTTAAATATCCATGGCAACATTGTCTACAGTTCGGACTAAGGAAATGTCAAACGAAACAGCTGGTAATTTACCGCGTCAATTCAAACATACAAATAAAATTCATGAACTTTCAAAATTTCTAGAAAATGTAATTTAAATTATTTCTTTAAACCCTTAGTCCCATTAAATTATATAATAATAAATAATAAGTGTGCAAAGTTTCGTTGAAATAGGATGAACGGTTGCTGAGAAAATGGGTTTTACTTTTCAATGTAAATTGACCTCGGTAGTGACCCCCTTAACATTGTATGGGAGTCCGTTATATGAGTTTTTTCAAATGTGTCGTTTTAGGCGTAATATTCAGATTTTCTGCCGACGAAAATTGTTCCTTTTTTTATTACTTTTTGTTATTTAGGATCAAATATTTAAAGAGGTAATTAGGTGGAGAGGAGAAACACTTCATATATATTCAAGAATTCTAAAAATTGTATTATTTCTTTCACTACTTTCAATCGTTGATGATCAGATATGTAAAGTCTTAATGAGGTAGGGGAAAGATTTAAGGGGTTGCTTGAAATGTATTGTGATATATGTCCCTTTCAGAGTTTTTGAATGGATTTGAAACCTATGTTATTTTTGCATTATTTTCAATTGGTCAATGTAAAAGGTTAACGAGGAAGGTTGTTAGAGGTGTTTTTTTTATGGGTCTAGCACACGTGCTGCAGGGAAGTCCCTAAAGCGCTACAGGAGCGACACGTGTGCGGAAAAAGCGATTCACGTTGTTCTCGAATCGCTGTAAATTGTACTCGTTGGGAAACACAGTCCTGGGCCAATTATTCCAAAGGGATGATGTTCTCCATATAAAAGACTGCTTGAAAAGCGTTGTACGAGGAGTAACAAGTTGAACCTTATACGGATGTGAAGTATTAGCGTGACGTGTACTTCTAACATGCACCGCTCTGGGAGGAATTAAGCGGGCTACATCCTTCGAGCACTTTCCATGAAAATACTTGTAGAATAGGCTCAAAGCTCTCTGGTTCGGAATAATATTACAAACTTTTGAGAAGCTCTCCTTGCTATGTGCATGCAAATTTACGCCCAACAAATTGGGTGACGATGTTAGGGGAATGGAGTGTCCCGACATAACTATGTCGGGTGCAGCAACGTTAACTTTTTTAGAAAAAACTGCCGCCTGGGTTTTGGTAGCGTTAAATTCCATTTGGTTACTGTTACCCCAAAACAGAATTTCTTCCAGGTCTTTGTTAAGTTGAACGACCTCCTGCTGTCTGCGGATATTCGTCTGAGCAGCCGATGTCCGAGCGTTCAAACTGAATGAAGAGATAAGCGTACTGTCATCTGCAAAGCTGTAGATTGGATTCCCGGTCTTTTCCGGCAGATCGTTAATGTAAATGAGAAAGAGACTAGGGGACAGTATGGCGCCTTGGGGACACCGGCGTTGATAGTGAAGGTGTTAGGTGTTGCTTCCTATATATCGTATTATACGTACAGGAATTTGAAAGTTGTGTAAAATGGGTCAAATAAGTAAGGTAGTAATAAGCTATGAGAGCGACTAGAAGGGTTGCTTTGTCTATATTATACCTCTTTTTTAGGGTTTTTAAGTTAAGCAATCTGAAAATTGTGAAGTGTTCCGGTACTTTCACTCTTAACAGAAATCATATATGGAGAGAAATGTTAGATTAAAGTTATACAATATATCTCTAAAGCTCCTGTCTCCTATTTCAGCTCTCTTTTTGTGATTAAGCTTTCCCTAAGTAAGTACTACTAAAGTACTGATTTGTAGTGTTCGTGTTAAGTTATTTACTCTGCTGTAAGAACGTCTAATTTAGTACTGGTTAATTCACCTGGGCATTTTTTTTTATTTTCATAAACATCTTTTTGGAAACGCATTTCGAAGCTTTTTTATTTATTTACAATCATAATTATGAGTACCAATATTAAGTACAATCGTGACTCGCAACAGATGTATATAGTTTTTTAAAGCGGGTTACGTTTAAGCGATAAGAGTTTCCAACGACATAAAGCAAAGTGTCCACTTGAGACAAAATGGTCTCGAGAGCAGTCTCGAGACCAGACTCACAAATGTATATGTGCCTGAGAGCACTCTCAGAGACAAACCGATACGAGTATCGGACACTGCACGTGTCACAAGTGGACATGTTCATTCTTGCTCATGAGACTTAGTCACCAGTCTTCCGTCATTGTTTGAAGAGCTGAGACCCCGACTGGAAACTTTTTATTTAAAATATTTGTTTAATTTAAATAACCAATTAATTTTTTAAAAATGAAGGATAATCGCGAGTGGACTGACGAGGAAGTGTTCAAATTAATTGAACTTTATGAGGAGGAAGAGTTTTTATGCAATGTGAAACATAAACTTTATAGAAATCGCGAAAAAAAAATGGCAATGTACGAAGAATTTGCTTCGAAATTTGAAAATTGCAGTGGAAATGAAATTCAGCGGAAGATCCATAACTTACGCAAACAGGTATGTATAATCCTCTAAAATTATTATTAACATTACTATTTAAATTGACTTTTTAGTCAATAGTCAAATATATTATTTTCAGGTTTCTCATGAACTGCAAAAGATAAAAAAATTCAAGAGTGGTGATGGTGCTGATGACAGGTATGACAGTAAATGGAAGTTTTTCACTGCATTACAGTTCATTTTACCCAACTTCACACCCACAACATCGACTTCAAACATGGTAAGTTAATATAATTATTGCTATGTTTCATAATGAAATTTTATTTATCATAAAATTACAAATAAAAAAATTCAAATTAAACAAAGTGATTAGGTACTAAATTTAAGCAATTAAACGATATTGCCACTGAACTTCACCTGCAGTTGTCATGAAGTATTCTTTAAACTCATCTCTCACATCTTTTTGAGAGATTGCATAATTTCGCTGCTGGCCTCTCTCTAGTGGAAAAAACGATCCTTGTGGTGGGGGTTCATTCCGCCATTCGCCATTTACAATTTCATGTGTATTAGGATCTTCAAAATCAACTGAACAAGGGTTCAAATAATTTTTTGAAGTACATATTAAAAAGTTATGCAATGCACATATTGCCAGAGTAACATCTATTACTTTATTAGGTGCTAAATTTATTGGTTTTCGGATAAATCTGAATTTACTTGACATAATGCCAAATACATTTTCTATTATACGACGAGCTCTGCTTAATCTGTAGTTGAAAATTCTGTTTGGTGCAGATTGATTTCGGTACCCGTAGGGCTTTAATATATACGATGTCATAGCAAAAGCATCGTCAGCTACCATTATGTATGGCACTGGCAAACATCTTTGAGGCAATGCTTCTGGTTCGGGAAGTGAAAATTGCTTGCTTTCCAAAGCATCGTGCAGGGACCAGTTTGTAAAGACACCTCCATCAGAAATTCTACCATTGCAACCAACATCAACGTAAATTAATTTATAATTGGCATCTGCGACTCCCATCAAAACTATGCTGTGTGTACCCTTATAGTTATAGTAAAGGCTTCCACAGTTCTCAGGTGCCACCATTGTAATATGCTTTCCGTCAATAGCTCCGAAACAATGTGGAAATTGCCATTTTAATTCAAATTGATCTGCATATTTCTTCAACTCTTCAGCACTTGAAGGATACTGAAATAAAAAAAATTTAGTTGTATTTTTCTATTTTTCTATGCATAAAAGTTGATACAACATAGTATATTAATTGCGCTTTTAACTTTTCAGAATAATATTCCCGAAAACATGAACATCTCACAGGATGAGTCCATACAAAATGAGCCCACACAAGATCAAAAAAGAAAACGTATTAGCAAAGCAACATCAAGAACTCAAGAAGATGATAACATTCTGAAGGAAGCAATAGAAATTATGAAGAAGCCAAAAGACGATTTCGATCGCTTTGGAGAATACGTAGCGTTGGAGCTAAAAAGTCTAAAATCGGATTATTACAGAGGAGTATTAAAAAGTGAGATTCGTAAAGCGATATTAAATATTTCTGATATGGATGAAAAATGCTACTGGTCCACTGCATCCTCTTCAAGTGCAAGTACTTCATGCAGTACGCCCAATTGCATCACCACCCGTTGTTAATGACAACTTTTCTCAACAAAATATTGAGACTCAAACAACCCAAGATTTTTACAATAGTTCATATTCACTAATTAACATGCCTTAATTTGTAAAGTTTCTGTTATTATACTTTTATAATTAAAGTTGTTTTTTAATTTATACATACCCTTAAATATTCTTCCTTTAAATGATGATAGATGGCTGTACACACTTCGGGAACTATTCTTCCTATTGTACAAGGTGGAATGCGAAAAAGGTATTGCAAACTACAATAAGCATCTCCTGAAAGTTCATTTCAATATAAAAATGTAATGTTCTAGAGAAAAATATTTGTACATTCGCTTGAAAGGCTTACCTGAAGCCAGAAAACGAAGTGTGACCATTAATCTATCATGGACTGGAATCGCATCACGTAACTTTGTATCTTGCTTTACAATATCGTGTTTTACCAAATTTAAAACCAATTCAAATTGAACTGCAGACATCCTAATGAAATTTTTAAACTGTTGTGCATCTTCCAACCGCAACTCGTTCACAAGTGTTGAAGAAGCTCCCAATGCATTTCGTCGATCCACCCATTTTCTTACCCAACACGCCTTTTGTTTCACTTCCCGTTTTTTCATAATTTTAGGCACAATTAGAAAGGCTAGGATTTGGCGTGAATCCATTTTGAAAAAAAAATAAATCTCAAACTAGCAACCAAGTCACAGAATCAACTGAGACTTGAGAGTAAGCTCTCAAGTGTAAACAAAATTTCCTGATCTCGAGACTGCAGTGACTGTCGAGTCTCGAACTGCTGTCTCGAGAGCGCAAGTGATCTCAAATGGACAACACTTCGGAACTAATCTCGAGACTTTCTCTCGAGACTTTGTCTCAAGTGGACACTTAGCTTAATGCGATTCCTGAAGATTGTACATTAATAAATCCAGTTGAGTTCAATTTTGTGTCACGACATTTGTATTTCTCTGACACTTCCAGATCTACGCGACCATTGCAAAAAATAATGCAAATAGAATTGATTTGAAAACGAGAATGCACTTCTACCTAATTGTAAAATTTATTGTAAAGGATAAGACCATTTCAGAAGTCTAGTTCAATATTTGCCACTTTTTTTAATGCAGTTTTGGGTCTTGGATCTAACTTAATATTAATATATTTTTTTCGCCATTGTCGACTAGTTTTATATTTCTATTGTAAGAAAGTGATTGAAATCTATACAGTGCTCGTTAAAATTAGTTTCCTCTGTATATAAATATATTTTTATGTTTTAAGTTTTCATTTATTGACCTACCAATTTCTCCAGTACATTTCATTTCATACACGCCTGATTTAAAACAATTTTTTTTTTTATTCACTGACATTGAAATTAAGTGAATGGAACCGAATGAAAATACATTAGTAATTAATTTCCGTAACTGAATTGTGATTTTTGTGTTTACTAAATCAACATCATTTATAGTGTGCCAGCTTTTAGGAACTTGACGTTGCTGTTACATTACAGTTCAATTTGGTATGTTTAAGCAATTATTTTGATGCAATTTAAAATTAAAAAGATCAATTGACAAATATATAGTTTCCTATTCATTTTTTTATAGAGGGAGTAACTACTAAAGAAAAAAAATTCTTGCAATGAAACTCTAAAAATTTAAATCCTTCCCAACACAGTAAAGTCAAAATCTATGACCCGTGGGAGACGATTTTTCAGAGAAGAGAACCATGTACTATAATGTAAAACTTACATCTAATTAGAAATTAATTACTGGAGAGGGATGGTTTTTCAAATAAAAGTTTTCTTCTTCTTATAGTGCCAGCTCCATTACTGAAGTTGGGCTGTAATCACGGAGAATTCTTCCCTATCCTGGGCAATTCTTAATAAAGTATGGGTATCCAGACCTGTCCAATCTCGAATATTTTTCAGCCAGGAACATTTTCGACGCCCCACACCTCTTTTCCCTTCAATTTTCCCTTCCATCAACAACCGGAGCAGTGAGTAACGTGGACCCTTATAAATATGTCTTAAGTAACGAGTTTTTTGTCTTTTAATAAATGACAATAGTTCTTTTTCTCTACCCATTCGAGGAAGTACATCTTCATTAATAACACGCTCTGTCCAAGAGATCTTCAACATACTGCGCATGACCCATAATTCGAAAGACTCCAAACCATTCATTGATCGAACTCCCAAGGTCCAGGCCTCAACTCCATTTAAAAGCACTGGATATAAACCTTTAGAAAACAATAACGAGTATCCAAAGAAAGGGTTGAGTCTGTGAACTTCAACTTCA
Organism: Pachyrhynchus sulphureomaculatus; assembly: GCA_019049505.1. Classification (NCBI taxonomy): domain Eukaryota; kingdom Metazoa; phylum Arthropoda; class Insecta; order Coleoptera; family Curculionidae; genus Pachyrhynchus; species Pachyrhynchus sulphureomaculatus. Next base: position 96,446,071 of record CM032455.1, read on the forward strand.
GGATTCAAATCATTAGTTATCCAACACCCTAGGTATTTAAATTTGTTTACTTGTTCTATCACTTGATCGTAAACACGAATATCTGTCTGCAACCCGGGTGTTCTTGAAATGACCATTACTTTCGTTTTATTAACGTTTAATTTCATGCCTAAAATATCGCCTTTCCTAGATATATTGTTCATAAGACGCTGAAGTACATCTGCTATAATAACGGTATCATCAGCGTACCTTAGGTTGTTAATGATTTTGATTTTGATACCATCTGTCGCATTCTCTAAGGCCTTCTGGAATATGTGCTCAGAGTACAGATTAAACAGGAGCGGGAAAAAAACACATCCCTGACGAACACCTCTTTTTATTTCTATTTCCTCAGTCTCTCTGCTATTTACTCGTATTGTCGCCACCTGATCCCAATATAGGTGAGTAATTAATCTGATGTCATTTTCATCAAGGTCCATATTTTGAAGCATTTGTATTAATTATGGATGCTTGACTCGGTCAAATGTTTTTTCGTAGTCGATAAAACACAAGTAAACGTCCTTCCTTTGATCTCTACATTTCTGTAAAAATACACTCAGCCCGAAAAGTGTATCTCGAGTTCCAAATCGTTGCCTAAGTCCGAATTGTTCTTCGCTAACATCTTGTTCGCATTTGTTGCGTATTCTATGATGAATGATCTTAAGCATTACTTTCAAAGCGTGGCTCGTTAGGCTGATAGGTAATGGTATGAACATAGACTTAAGCCAATCCATTGGTATAGTTCCTGTACTGTAGATGGAATTTATGTAGCTGCACAAGATAGAAATATTTTCTTCATTTAAAAGTTGAAACATCCCCACACAAAGATTATCAGGTCCAGGAGCCTTTCCAGTTTTTGCATGTTTTATTGCATCCCTAACTTCTGCTGGGAGTATATTTAAAGAAATTCCGTCTGTAATGAGTAATTCTCTATAGTCATCAAACGTATTTTTAACGTATAGAGCCCATTCTTCTTCTAGCTCTTTTTGTTTATTACCGTTTATTAAATATGATGGTGTTCGTGTACTGTTTTGACCGGTAACTTCTTTAACTTTTTTTTTATACATGCTGAAATAGAAAAAAGTTTTGCATAATCTAAATACTTAAATTCAACTTACAGCTCTCTGACGGCGCCGGCGGTGGAGATCTTTTATACAAAAACCCTTTTATACAATGCAATTTCATTTAATAAAAAAAACCCTATTTCTAAAACTGCGCCATTTTCTACATACAGGAGGAAGGGAACCCTACGCTCTACATGCCCCCTTTGGCTAAGCCACAGCTTATCCTGTATATTCTTAAGTTTCATACAGTGAAAATAAATGGATTTTAAACTGAATAAAATAATAATAATAATATATAACAAAAAAAAACAGTCATGTTATTGGCAATTCAGGACGTAAAGTAAAAATATTTCTTGAACTAGCTGTATAATCCTCCTCCTCTATCCGTAATCTTACATAAAGACGTGGTTATATCATAGTATTTGTGCCACTACTTTAGCCCATATTTCTCGGTCTTGGGCTTGATGTGATGTTTCAGGGAATAGGAGGACAGTTGATGATTTAATATGGTCTGACCACCGTGTGGCAGACCGTCCTCTCGGTCTTTTGTCCTCGATATTACCTTCCACAATCAACCGATCTACTGTGTCCCACCCTCTTGCTATAATACATACATATAATTCTGCTAAAATTTGAAATAACATAAAATACCATAATTTTTAGACTCTTCGACTTCAAGGACCCTGAATATAACACATAACATGATATATTCCAAGCAACCCGTCTAACCCTCCCTTTTTCATACTTTTAACCCCTTACATGTTTCTCTATATCTTAAAACACTCTTAAAATTATAAAAAATTTCTAAATCGATCTGGCCCAACAAAATTTCATAAAAATTTCGTAGTTCTTAAAATTCGTTTAAGCTCCCTCTTTAATAACAAGAAACGATAAGCTTTTTTATGGGTATAGCACACGTGCTGCAGGAAAATTCCTAAAGCCTTATAGGAGCGACACTTCTGCCGAAAAAGCGATTCACGTTGATCTTAAATCATTGTAAATTAAGCTCACTGGAAACTACTGAGGTTATACGAGGAGTGACAAGTTGAACCTTATACAGATTTCATTTATTAGCGCGACGTGTATGCCTAGCATGCACGGTCCTGGAAGGAATTAAGCGGGCTACATCCATCGAACACGTTCCCTAAACGCACTTGTAGAATAGATTCACGTCGCCAACCGTTCTTCGGCTGCTGGTGAGTTCTGGGTCTTCAATCAGGTAAACAGTTCTCTTCTGAATAGAATCCAATAATAATAATAGGATGTATTTTTAAGAGCAGAGCCCCAAACATGAGAGCAATATTCCATCGTTTGTCGAATTTAAGCTTTGTACAGAATTAATGATTATTGTGGAGTGTGAAGGTTTCTAGCTCGAACTTTGGCTTGTTACTCATGACATATAACATCTAAAATACTATAAATTTATTATAATTTTAATAACATATCTTATTAGTAAACATTCTCTTTTCTTAAAATTTCCTCGCATTTATTTAACGTTGTCGCAATTGCTACCATCCCAAAAAAGATTTAACAAAAATTAGCGATCCTTTATAATGAATTGAATGAAGAAAGCAAATGGTTTTTATTTGCATTTATTTCAGTTATATTTGCAACATTTTTAAGTAATACCTTGTTTACTTGAGTTTACAGCAAATACTCCAAGGGAAGGCAAATTGCTAAGAAATTTCAATAGACAACTATACCTCAAATTTTATTTTTGATGTCTATTAAAATAATCTTCCTATATAAAGAAATACTATTCAAATAAAAAAAAATGAATTCTAAATATTTCTTATAAAATGTCAATTCACAAATTTGACTACATAACTGACGCGCCTATTTCTCCAAACCGATAGGATTTATTGGATTTCGTTTGTCGTGACAACAAATGACTATGGAAAGGCTTTAGTAATCCAAAGTGACGTGGTCTGTAGCCATGAATTATAGCTAAATGGTCAGAATTGTTTGGGAGAGATGAAGACGGTCTCTGGGTTATTTGTTGAGTGTCCGCAAGCTCTGAATGAAAGGACGTAAATATACTGCCTGTTGTTGACTGAAACGTTATAGATTATAAGGGTCGATAAAGCTAGACTTCGGCTTAACCCTCGTTTGTCATCGCGTAAATTGTATAAATAATTTATCAAGTTGATCTACTAACGAGAATGGGTACAATAATCAGCTAAAATTAAAGAAAAAACTTTTTAAGTTGATTTTCATTATAAACCGCGAATGGAGAATCAATTTTTTAAGCTTTAAATTTAAATGGAGTAGGTATATTTATATATTTGTAGTTTTATGGTTTATATATATATATATATATATATATATATATATATATATATATATATATATATATATATATATATATATATATATATATATATATGTCTATCAATCTTAGATCATACATTCAAATATCTTTTTTTATATCTTTTTTTCAGAAAGGAGAGAATATCCCTTTAAGTTTACCGTTGTAAAATTAACATTTCATTTTATTACCTTTACTAAGGGAAGCTGTCACCTTCCGAGAGTTTTGGGTCTTTACACGTTAGGGGCCGTAGTGTGTTTATTCGTCTGTAGGCCTATGTGTCTGTTGGCGCGAATATTCTGGAACGAAATGAATTCTGTCGGTCTGTTGGCCTGTCTCTCTCTGCCTATTGGCAAGATAACTCTCAAGTTTGGTATACAGAGAATACTAGAACTAGGAGTTGAACTTATAGCTTTTTAGTTTAGTTTTTAGTTATATCGCATTAAGAGAAGGTTGTGAATGCAATAGGGCTTGATAAATCTGTATATTTTCAAGACCGCTATGAGATTTTTTCTAGGTTTCTAGTTAAAATAACTAAGAAATTTAAAGCAAGAATAGTTTTAGTAAAACATATAAACGAGCTAAAAGAGGTGGAGAAGGTTGTTCAAGGGATTGTTTCATATATATCGTATTACCTGCCCATTTCAGGTTTCTTCTAGTTCAGGGATTTGCAAATTGTGTTATTTTTTTCATTATTTTTCTTAGCCTTAAATTTAAATAAATTTTATTTAATCTTTATCTCAGTTCTATCAATTTTATTATATTAAATTTTAGAGTCTGCTTTTTTATGTTCCAAATCAAGGTCGAATTTTAAGGTTGTTCTTAAAAACATGATATTGGTACATATTACAATTTAATTTTGCCAGAAAATGAGTATATGTCAAATTGTACAGTGCTTTTAAAATATAGTAATGAAATCCTTACCTAGGCTAAGTTAATTAGGTCCCCGTCATGTATATATCCTAAGGTCCAATATGTATCTTCAGGTTTTTTCTTAATCAATAATGTATAATAGATATAGCATCTTAGCTACCAGTAAATCAATATACCTTAATCTGGTTATAAAAGTGTAAAACAAATATTTGCTACCTAAATATTTGTTTCATTATAAACAAATAAAATAAAATTATTTTGTCTCGGTACAGCGATACGCGACGAATTAGCAGACTGATGAATGACCATGGAGATATTAGAACAGAGGAGGTAAGTTCTCGCGAGAGGCTTGGCGCTCATAGAAAGGGAAAGAAATAATATGAGACATTCGGTCTCTCTCACTCGGCGCACGCCCACAATGCTCTCGCTCAGGTACGCACTCTAACTTAGTGTTATGGGCGTGCGTACCCGTGGAAGGGTGTTATGGGTATGCGTACCCGTGGGAGAGTGTTGTGGGCGTGCGCCAAGTAAGAGAGACAGAATGACTCATATTATTTCTTTCTCTTTTTAACGACTATACGCTTTCGCTTACAGCAGGCTATATACTTTCTCTCTCCTATTCTATCTCTTCGTGAATGACTGAAAAGTATATTAAAATACCTCCACCATATTGTCAAGCCATAAAGTTTTTTGTATACCAGATAAATTATTAAATGTAATGCACTCATGATGATTTTCGCTCAATCTACACTTTATGAAGACTATTCCAGAATTTTTTCAAAATTTTCGAGATGGAGTGGGAGGGCAGCGATTTTTGACCATTTTTTTTAAAGTAATACAAACGAAAGTGTGCATAAGTATTACACTACAAATATTTTTGAAATCATGTTTTCACAAGCACCGTGCTCGACGACCTGGTAATTTTTTCTCAATTCCGGTTTCGCACCCCAAAACTAACCCCTTTAGTCAAAATTTAACTTTCAAAACTACACAGCTCTGATTGGACCATCAATTCCTATATTTGTTACAAATTATAACTTCATACGCCAAATAGATTCGGAGAAAATCGATTGTGACAGACAGAGACACAGATACCGAAGTGATCCCCTCGGTATTCTGTACGGAACACTAAAAAATAATAACAGCAAGGCAAAAAATACAAAGAATTGATTCCAACTGGTCAAACTATCAATGGTTAATGATATAAATTCGATGTGCTTGACTTGACAACCTCGATTTAGACATTTTGTACTTGTTACATGATAATCCACCAGGTCACACTTTACTCATGGATCGTTAACTGTTCACTTCGATATCAAACCGTATTTCCCTGATATAGCATCTTGTAATTTTTGTACTATTCTCAAAATTTAAAAGGAAGTTACAAGGAGGCCTTTTCGAGGACATAAAATTTATTCAGAAAACTTGTTACGTGCTTTGGAGGCAATCCGACAAAGTGAACTAAAAACTTTATTTAAATAAATAATAAATGGCTGTGAAAAATGCATTGAAGTAGGACGAGAATAAATTGAATAATAAAAAAGACAAGAGCCTGCAAAATTAATCGTCACACTCTGTATATTTTATTTGTCAAAAATACCAATTGCATTTTCTATTAATTAGGCAGGTTTTCAAATTATTCATATTCACGTCACACCGGATTACTGTTTTTTTTTTCATAATTATTTGCTGTCAGGATAAATAAAATCCAATAAATCCTGTCGGGCAGGAATAACACACAATTTTGTCAGTTATGCAGTAAAGTTTTGTGTTTAAACTTTTCAGAATGAAATTAAATTTAGAATTCTCACTGTTTCATTTCGATAGGATATATTTTGTGCTATGTTATGGATGATTGATTGACTATTAGCTGAATATAGTATGGACGTTCGGAATTAATGAGGACAAGAAACACATTGGCCAGTATAGTTGATTATTGCACATAAAAATAAACAAAACTATGTAAGATGTTGCTTAAATCAACAAATTCACTAGAGTAGAAAAGACATTCACTAGCTAGCCGTATCTTAATTACATGGCACATGGAAGAGCCGTGCACATATATTTTTTTTTCCGAATTTTTGAAAGTAAAATTTCCGAAAAACAAAATTAACGAAAATAACCTTGTTAAACAATAAAATCTTGAAACAATTTTTCACAACATTAAATTTTGGAAAGCGAAAATTTCTATTGAAAAATTTTTGAAATAGCCATTTTTCAAAAGGACAACTTTAAAAAAAAAAAGCAAATTAAAAAAATTTTAAAATAAATCACACAACTAAGAAATTGTAGCTCGAATGCTAATTTTCTTAAAAAACCATTCTAAAGTGTCGCCAAACTAATTTTGAAAATTTTCACCAACAGCTTGCAGTCTCCGATTTACGGCCATTTTTTTCTGGTAGATTGCATGCTTTTTCACCCAACTTTAGTTATGTTAGTTATTTTTAATTTGGTTGTACTGATACAAAAAAGTAGATGTTTTGTTAGTCACCACTGGTTTTTCTCTTACCCACAGTTTTCTAGGATATTTTGAAAATCATTGTAAAACCTTTGATTATAACACTAGTTTACAAAATAAATTCTTATTTTTGTTCATCGAACGAAACATATATTTTCTAAATAAGCTAAATAGGCTAGTTAATAAAGTACTTTTGTTTTCCGCTAGCACGTCATACTTCTCAGATAAAACCGTTCCTGTTTCTCATCTACCCGCAGTAGTTGTAATGATTTCTTTGTTTGAGTCTGTAAACAACGAAGTGAAGTAAATACGAAAGGTTGTTCTAAAATGTCGTCTAGAATGTGTAAAATTAATCCAAACCGTTTTTGCTACATTTGTGGTAAAATTGTTTAGTTGAATCGAGACTATCTCATTACAAACTCCCATTACAACTACTGGTATTCAGGTAAAAACAGATCTTTGAACTTTGGTAAACCAATGATCACCAATTAACCATGCAACCGACCGTTACTTTTTGCTTGACTAACCTTTTGGTTTCAACTCGAAAAACAAAGATAAAATAGAATATGCAGTTGTTCCATTAGTGTCTAAGCCTGTGCCTCATTCAAAGCAATTTGCCAGTTCCTACACCACCTGGCAAAAGTGACCAAATCCGAAATGTCACAGCTACATCGAGCAGTATTCCACTATACCAGAGTACTGACAGTGAGCAGTCCAGCTCGGATAACTTTGTCGGCGATGAGGACAGTCAACAATTGATAACTCAGTCTGAACTCAACGACCTTATAAGAGATTTGCAGTTGTCTAAGTCTAAAAGTGAATAACTAGCCTCAAGGTTGCAGCAGTGAAAGTTGCTTGATTCTGACACAAGAGTTAGTATTTATCGCTCCAGGAGTAACACCTATGCTGCTTTTTTTACTAAAGAAAATGAATTTTGTTATTGTCATGATGTTAATGGACTTTTCGAAGAAATGAGACAACCATACAACCTAGAAGAATGACGCCTCTTTATCGATTTCTCGAAGATAAGCTGTTCTTTTGCACAACGGAAATAAAAAAACCTTCTATCCCAATAGGTCATGCAGTGAATTGTAAAGAAACCTATGAAACAATGTACGTATTAATTAAATTGATCAAATATGAATGTCACAATTGGTATATATGTGGTGACCTAAAAGTCACCGGTATGCTTTTGGGTTTGCAAGGCGGCTACATAAAGTACTGTTACTTCTTGTGCTTATGAGACTCGAGGGCAAAGAAGGATCACTATAAAAAGAAATTTTGAACTATTAGAACCGAATATGTTCCAGTACAAATGAACATTAAAAATACATGTTTGGTCAACCCAAAAAAAAAATTATATTACCACCGCTTCACATTAAGTTAGGCTTAATGAAAAATTTTGTCAAAGCTTTGAATAAGACAGGGTCAGCGTCTCTGTACTTATGCAGTGTATTCACGAATCATTCTGAGGCTAGACTAAAAGAAGGAATATTTATAGGTCCTCAAATCAGAAAAGTTTTGGATGATAAAATATTTGAGAGCCGTTTGAGGACGTTGAAAAGAAATTCCTTCAAACGTCGTTCGAGTTTTTTAAGTTATAGTGCCAATTATCAAGAGATCATTGCAAATTTATTGCAGAATTACAAACTGATGGGTGTAAACATGCCCCTCAAAATTCATTTTTTGCATTGCTATCTGGATTTTTTTCCGGAAAACCTTGGAAGTATTAGTGATGAGCATGGCGAGCGGTTTCATCAGGATCTAAAATTATTTGAGCAAAATTATCAAGGCTTTGGGAATATGCTAGGAGACTACTGTTGGTCTGTTGTAAGAGATACAAAAACAAGTAATTACAAAAAAGAGCTAAAAACTTATCATTTTTAATTGTTTATTCGTACTTTAAATATTTTTTTCGTAAAATATTTCTTATTAGATATCTTAAAAGTTTGAAGATCTGTATATTTTAAAAAATTTTTTCTAAGTTGAAGACACTTAAAATAAACAAAATATATATGTTTTATTTCATGAACAAAAACCTTGTAAACTAGTGTAATTTTTCCCCCATTAGAAGAGAAAACCCTCGAATAATCTGATCTGGTTCTATAAATGCTAAATATTTTATCGAGTTCAATGAATATGAAAAGAAAGAATTTCGATCATATTTCTTCTTTAAAAACTCAAAGATAGAAATTTTCCTGTATATATAATATATATATATATATATATATATATATATATATATATATATATATATATACAATATTCTAATTTTCGATTTCTTTTACTTCTCCAGGCTGCAACCCTGGTCCGTAGGTTTTCGTGGTTGCTCCGTCTTTTCGTTTCCCCTCATGAGCTAATTCTTATATAATAGAATACTTCTTATAATCAAATGCATTCTTTTCACTTGTAAAATATGTATTAAAACGAATATTTAATTTTTGGAACATAAGTTTACTACCATACAGGTCAAGGAATGAAGGACTTCGAATACAGGCCAACGAATGGTCTAGTGACGTTTTTTTATTCCGTAGTAGACAATAAGGATATGATGTATAAATACCTGAATTATATTAACTTTATGTATTGTAATGTAATGTAAAAAACTTATTGAAATAAATAAAAAAATACATATATATATATATATATATATATATATATATATATATATATATATAATATATATATATATATATATATATATATATATATATATATATATATATATATATATATGTATATATATATATATATATATATATATATATATATATATATATATATATATGTATATATAATATATATATATATATATATATATATATATATATATATATATATATATATATATATATATATATATATATAATATATATACGCATTAAGAGAAGCAAAAATAATCGAGCTCAGTCTCACTCTAAGGGATAGGTTTTTTAACACCTTTATACCCGACTATTCAAAGTCCATAACAATGAAGTCTATAGTACCAGAATTAGGTAAAAAACCTCCATCACTTTCCTAAAAGTGGCGTTATGTATTTCTTCCGATTTATTGGGCGGCAAAATATATACTAGGGGTACGGTCTGATCATTTTTAGACTCCCGGTTCCGATTTATGCAAAATTGTTGGATATATATTTTTTTTTAATGTAAAAAAAGCCTAATTTTTTTCAACATTTTTTCCTTCCGTAGGTTTTCGTGGTTGCTCCGTCTTTTGGTTTCCCCTCATGAGCTAATTCTTATATAATAGAATACTTCTTATAATCAAATGCGTTCTTTTCACTTGTAAAATATATATTAAAACGAATATTTAATTTCTGGAACATAAGTTTACTACCATACAGGTCAAGGAATAAAGGACTTCGAATAGAGGCCAACGAATGGTCTAGTGACGTTTTTTTATTCTGTAGTAGACAATAAGGATATGATGTATAAATACCTGAATTATATTAACTTTATGTATTGTAATGTAATGTAAAAAACTTATTGAAATAAATAATAAAAAAATACATATATATATATATATATATATATATATATATATATATATATATATATATATATATATATATATATATATATATATATATACATATATATACGCATTAAGAGAAGCAGAAATAATCGAGCCCAGTCTCACTCTGAGGGATAGGTTTTTTTACACCTTTATACCCGACTACTCAAAGTCCATAACAATAAAGTCTATAGTATCAGAATTAGGTAAAACCTCCATCACTTTCCTAAAAGTGGAGTGGCGTTATGTATTTCTTCCGATTTATTGGGCGGCAAAATATACACTAGGGGTACGGTGTGATCATTTTTAGACTCCCGGTCCCGATTTATGCAAAATTGTTGGATATTTTTTTTTTTTTAAATGTAAAAAAAGCCTAATTTTTTTAAACATTTTTTCCTTCCGTAGGTTTTCGTGGTTGCTCCGTCTTTTGGTTTCCTCTCATGAGCTAATTCTTATATAATAGAATACTTCTTATAATCAAATGCATTCTTTTCACTTGTAAAATATGTATTAAAACGAATATTTAATTTCTGGAACATAAGTTTACTACCATACAGGTCAAGGAATGAAGGACTTCGAATACAGGCCAACGAATGGTCTAGTGACGTTTTTTATTCCGTAGTAGACAATAAGGAGATGATGTATAAATACCTGAATTATATTAACTTTATGTATTGTAATGTAATGTAAAAAACTTATTGAAATAAATAAAAAAATACATCACTTTCCTAAAAGTGGCGTTATGTATTTCTTCCGATTTATTGGGCGGCAAAATATACACTAGGGGTACGGTGTGATCATTTTTAGACTCCCGGTCCCGATTTTATGCAAAATTGTTGGATATTTTTTTTTTTTTAAATGTAAAAAAAGCCTAATTTTTTTCAACATTTTTTCCTTAAATTGTTTTTCTAATTTGTTTTACAAAAAAGTTATGTAGCAAAAATCCTCTAAAATACTATTTTTGTGGTCAGCGCGGTTGCCATGGATGGTATGTCACGATTGACGGTTTTCAAACAATTTATCTAGTAGGGCCGCTGGCATACCCTAATCTGACAGTAATGATAATAATATTTAATAACATATCTTTGAACAATCAAAAAAAAAAACAATAAAAAATAAGAATACATTATTTTTATTAAAACCACAAAAAAAATATATAACTTTTAACATTACATAAAATATTACATGTTTAAAAAATTAAATGATTGAAACTTAAAAAATAAAAAAAAAGGATAAAAAGAAATTTTCTATATGTCTTCCTTCTTCTATCATGTATTTTTCCATTCTTTTCATTAACGCTTGATGAAGGGCTTTGTAAATAATTTATCCAGATATACTATTGCACGTATTTGATATTTTTGCCTTTAAGTAATCGATATCATTTGTCGCAGTTTTGTTGTATACAGTATCTTTAAGAGTCCCCCAAAAGAAAAAATCTAACAGTATAAGAGCTGGTGACTTAGGTGCCCATTGATTAACTCGGCTGCGAACCCCTATCCAACTTCGTTGAAACCATTCATTCAAATACTCTCTAATAGCGGTAGTTGTATTAGGTCGTGCTCTGTCGTGTTGATACCACTTATGCCTTCTTAAAATAAAGGGAATATTTTTCTAATAAAACTGGTAGAAAATTAACCAAGAAATTATGACATCTATTTCCAGTTAGTATACCCTCAAAAAAGTATAGTCCAACCAAATGTTTCACAATTATCCCACACCATAAATTAACGCCATAATGGTCTTGATTCTGAATTTAATTAACATTGTATGGCTTGTCGTCATCCCAGTAATGAAATTTTTTTCTCTTAGGTTTTCCGTTGCTGACAAAATTACTTTCATCTGTCCATAATATATGATTCAGAAAATAACGTTTATCGTTATACTTAATCATCATTTCTGCTACAAAACTTAGTCGTCGTTCCAAATCATATTGTATCAATAATTGAAGATTATACATTTTATAGTCACGGTATTTGTTAGCTTTCAGAGATTTCTGAATAGTTCCAGGAGATACATTCAATTGCCTGCTTGCTTGTCTGATTGAATTATAAGGATGGTTTTTGAAAATATTGCCTAATTTTGGCTACTTTTTCATCTGTTAAAACAATTTTTCGTTTAGAAATATCTTCTGCAACCATATTGCTACTCAAATTTCGTTCTAATCGCCAAAACTTAGTGTAATCCGGGATATACCTGTAGGGCTAACGTTGTCGATACAATCTAACGGCTTGCTTTTTCATAAATAAGAATCACGTCTACTTTTTTTAGCGTGGGGGAAACTACTTCAACCAGAAGCTAATAACACATTATTCACTTAGTTTAACTCTATTGAATTAAATAGGTATGCAAACAAGAGCTGTCAGATGAAAGTATGACAGCCGACTACTAGATAAATTGTTTGAAAAGCGCCAAATGTGGCCTACGATCCAAGGCAACCGGGATGACCAAATAATAATATTTTAGAGGGTTTTTACTGCATAACTTTTTTACAAAACAAATTAGAAAAAAGCAGTTTAAGAAAAAATGTTGAAAAAAATTAGTGCTTTTCAATGCCGGTTTACAAAAGGTATGTCGATGGAAAAAAAAAAGGTTGTTTGGCATCGCGGCATCCAGCGTCCTTTTCACTACAAAATGCCAAAAACGTCAGTATACTCCTTGACATGCCCTGTATCGTTCTACATTTAAAAAAATAAATAAATATCCAACAATTCTCATAAATCGGGGCCGGGCGTCGAAAAATGATCCCCCTGTACATGTCTCCATGAAGGGTGCACATCTGATAAATAGTTTTGAGAAGTGTTGAGAGATTCTGCTAGTGAATCAGTGTTTGAATTCAGTAAATACCATAATATTTTTATCAGTTTTGAAAATTAAAAAACTTTTATCGTGGTTTTCTGAATCGTTGCCGTTGTATCAAAAATTGATTGTATATGAAGACTTATTGGCATAGAAGAAACAAGGAAATCTCAGAAATAAAAATTGTTTATTTAAGATAATCTTCTTTTAACTCTGTACAATTAGTGCGACTGTTACAAAATAACTCACCTTTTAAAAAAATTCTCTGTTTGGGTTTGCAAGTCAGAATTCGACAACATTTATTACTTCTTAATTTGAATCTCATTTGAAATGGTTTTTCAGTTTTGGGAATAGGTAATGAGCCGAAGAAGCTAAATCAGGGGGTTATAGGGATAATATATACTCAATGGATTGAGTCCTATTTAACAAAATGGCAACAGTGTGTTAAAGTTGGTAGTACCGTATCCCGTGAACCGTGAAATAAATGTGTTGTCGGGTGTACCACAGGGATCTCACCTAGGTCCGGTCTTATTTTTAATTTTTATTAATGGTGTTACCTCTGTCTTTCGAAAATGTAAATGTTTACTGTACGCCGACGATCTTAAACTGTTCTGTGCGGTTGATTCTTCAAAAGACTGTGTAGACATACAAACTGATTTGAACAAGCTAGTCAAATGGTGTTCCTTAAATAACTTAGAAATTAATACCTCAAAATGTAGGATTTTTAATTTTCATAAACGCAAAGATCTTATTAATTTTAATTATTGTTTAGATAACAAACCTTTACAAGCTATTGATAGTTTTAATGATTTGGGTGTGATTTTTAGCAGTGACTTGAGTTTTAATAGTCACATTGGTAATATATTAATGAAAGCATCTCGTATGTTAGGTTTTCTACGCCGTACCTATTATGATATCTGTGATACTGGAGCTATTAAGTCTATGTATAATTGTCTTGTTAGGAGTGTTTTGGAGTATAGTAGTGTCATATGGGGTCCTGTTTATAACTGTCATATTAATCGTCTGGAGTCTGTCCAAAATAAGTTTGTAAAATTCATTTTATATAAACTGAAGTTTCCCTACAGCAATGTACCGTACTTGACTCGTACTCAATTAGTAGGTATAGAAACACTTGAAACACGAAGACGCAATGCTTTAGTTTTATTTTTGTACAAATTACTTAATGATCAGATAAACTGTCATACTTTCCTGTCCCATGTTGATTTTCGGATTCCAAATAGGACCACTAGATCTAACCAACTGTTTTATATCACTTTTCATCGTACTACATACGGAACACAAAGTTTTTCTAATAGACTGTTAAGTAATTATAATGCAAATTTTAGTCATTTAGATCTGTGTAGGTATAGTATTAATATAGTAACTCTAAGGCAACGACAGTAACAATTTATTTGTTATCTTTGTTATTACTTCTTTTTTAAATGATTATATGTGCATTCTTTTTTTTTGTAACTATAATTACCGTTTTACTATTTGGAGTTGTTGCTCTGTAAGTATTCATTGTATAAATAAATAAATAAATAAATAAATCAATCAGTCCAAGGTATAGTTCGTTTATTTTTTCAAAACTAACAGCAATTTGTGAGTGGGTGCATTATTTTGTAAAAATAGCACCACTTTGTACACTTTTTTTTCTCAATGTTTTTTTTTCAGAATTTTTTGGCAAAGTTTAAATAGTAATAAAAAATAATATTCTCCCATCACTGCTTTGTCGTGTTTCAAGTAAACTTTAAGAACTATGCCATCCTTATCCCAAAAAAACGGAAGCCATAACTTTTCCTGCTGACTTATGCAAGCAAAAATTCGCGGGGTGACGTAAGCCAGAATTGTTTCACTCCTTCAACCTTTTCTTTGTCATCTGATAATAATGAACCCATGTTTTATCTATAATTGCCACTCGATGCAAAAGATGAATCTTCTGAATGTGTTTTAACTGTCCATGTAGATGAAGAGAGCGAGCATCTTTGGTTCTCTTAGACTCCTCAGAAACTTGATTGACATTTTCTAACAGAATAGCTGGGCACAGTTATTATAGCTTATTCAAAGCATTCTCTAGCATCTTGTGTGATTGAAGCCATAAGCTTTATAATATTAGATTTTTCTAAATAATCGTAAGGATAATAACAATGACAGTACATTTTAAAGTTTTCCAATTCTTTTCGATGCGTTGAAATAAAAACAAAAATATATTGACGCAAATATAAACTGAAAGAAGTGATGATTACGAAAATTAAAAAACCTATATATATATATATATATATATATATATATATATATATATATACATATATATACATATATATATATAAAACATAATATATATATATATATATATATATATATATATATATATATATATATAAACATATATATATATATATATATATATATATATATATATATATATATATATATATATATATATACATATATATATATATATATATATATATATATATATATATATATACATATATATATATATATATATATATATATATATATATATATATATATATATGTATATATATATATATATATATATATATATATATATATATATATATATATATATATATATATATATATATATATATATATATATATATATATATATATATATATATATATATATATATATATATATATACGGCTGACTCGTGGGTCATGCAGAACCACATTCAATACTTTTTTCTCCAATTCGAGTATTTGTGAAAAATTAAAAAAATGTACAAAACTGCATTTTACAGCCAAACCAACACTCACCCGGCAAGCTGCCGTTGTATGAAGTAGCCCAGCCACAGGTGCATTGTTGCTGAGTTCCCTACCACATGATTTTCTTCAACAATTATTGATTTTCAAATTTTAGGTACAACTAATATCATACTAAATCAAAATAATAATAGATAATATATAACATGCCGAATAAAATAATATTTAACCATAATTAAGATAATTTTTTATCCATTATTTTAAAAGAAATTCCTTATTAACACGGGACAGAAAGTGCCTTTATGCTCTGGATCATTGCCCCTTAATAGTTGGAGTAAAAACTTCTATTTGAGCCAAAAACACAATTTCAAAAAGGTACTTGTTAGAACATTCTCACGTTTAATACCGAAATGATAAACGATTTTCCTCTGGCTACAAATAAACTTAAATAATGTTGTATCTCTTATTTGTTTTTGTCGGCAATTTGGGAACCATTTAGCTGATAATTTTTTCATACCCATGTTCCAAGTTTCTGTTATACGTTTCAGCCCAATTTGTTGATTCTCCAAAAAAAGTTATGTACAGCCTCAACATTTTCTCGGGTAGAGTAATGGATCTTCCAGCACGATTTGCATCACTGATGTATATTTTTAGTAGTGACACAGAAAGGACATTGTTTTTTTAATATATTAAGTATGTCGTCGTGAAGTTTTTAAGCAGACGGTACTTTTAAAAAGAGGTACGTTATCGCCGATCGAATTGAGTCTTACTAAATTCGCGAATTTTGTCAATAATAACTCTATAAACAGCACAATAAAATCTTGACAGATAGACTTTGTGTACATTTTTACTAAATGTCAAACTACTATCCGTAGTAACAGCGTTTGTTCTTGACAGTGGGAAATGATTTGGACTAATTAGTTATCAATACTCGTAGTATTGTTAAAACTAAACTCATTTAGTAATACTAATACTGTACTCTTTATATGGAACAGATGGACATGTATTTACGTCGCTACGATTTAAGTGAATGTCATTTTCATGTTTGCGATAGAAGGCAACTGACAACAGGTTAATATTGTTACAGTTTTAACTGCATTTGAGATTATACTCTGATAAGCTTCTGTGGATATTTTCTCTTGTCTTTTTCTTTCATTGGAGATTCTCTTCACCACCAGTTTTACGGTGTACCCAGAATGATTCTATTCTTCTTTAATATTCATATCATTATCCTTTTAGTGATCGTTCCTCTTTTACATTTGCTAGAAAACTTATACATTTCCAGTATATCGTTCCTTTTTTTTTTTTTTATTGGTCTAGCACACGTGCTGCAGGGAAGTCCCTAAAGCGCTCCAGGAGCGGTACGAGTGCGGAAAAAAGCGATTCACGTTGTTCTTGAATCGCTGTAAATTGTACTCGGTGGGAAACACAGCGCTGGGCAAATTATTCCAAAGGGATGACGTTCTCCATATAAAAGATTGCTTGAAAAGCGTCGTACGCGGAGTAACAAGCTGAACCTCATACGGATGCGAAGCACCAGCGCGACGTGTATTTCTAACATGCACCGCTTTAGGAGGAATTAAGCGGGCTACATCCTTCAAACACTTTCCATGAAAATACTTGTAGAACAGACTCGAGTCGCCAACCGTTCTTCGATGTTCCAGCGAATCAAGGCCGCCGGTCAATTCCGGGTCCCCAATCAGACGGACCGCTCTTCTCTGAACAGAATCCAACAAATGCAGTGTATGTTTGGGAGCGGAGCCCCAAACGTGGGAGCAGTATTCCATAGTTGGTCGAATTTGGGCTTTGTAAAGAATTAACAGTTGCTGTGGGGTGTAAAGCTTTCTGGTTCTAAATAATATTCCCAACGTTTGAGAAGCTCTCCTTGCTATGCCTGCAATATGTTCATGCCAAGACATATTTGCTCCCAAACTAACGCCCAACAAATTGAGCGACGATGCTAGGGGAATGGAGTGCCCCGACATAACTATGTCGGATTCAGCAACGTTAACTTTTTTAGAAAAAACTGCCGCTTGGGTTTTTGTAGCGTTAAATTCCACTTGGTTACTGTCACCCCAAGATAGAATTTCTTCCAGGTCTTTGTTAAGTTGAACGACCTCCTGCTGTCTGCGGATATTCGCCTGAGCAGCCGATGTCCGAGCGTTCAAGGTGAATGAAGAGACAAGCGTACTGTCTTCTGCAAAGCTATAGATTGGATTCCCGGTCTTTTCCAGCAGATCGTTAATGTAAGTGAGAAAGATAGTAGGAGACAGTATGGAGCCCTGGGGCACACCGGCGTTGATAGTGAGGGTATTAGAAAGAAATCCGTCGACCGCCACTCGTAAAGAACGCTCTCTGAGGAAACATGAGAGCCACAAACAGAACCTTTCAGACATACCATAAGAGCGCAACTTAGCCAACAGTCCATCGTGGATATGTCAAGAGCAACCGCTCGAGATTCTCCAAAGTGTTCAATTGCGTTGTTCCAAACATGTGTTACATAAGTCAGAAGATCTCCTGTTGATCTATGTTTACGAAAACCATATTGGTGATCGCTAATAATATTGAATCGTTCAAGATATTTTAGAAGATGCTCATTGATAACCTTTTCCATGACTTTCGATATTATTGAAAGCAGTGCAACTGGTCGCTAGTTATTTGGCAAGGTCTTCTTACCATTTTTAGGTATCGGCTGAACTGTAGCACATTTCCAGCAGGAAGGAAATATTCCCTTTCTGTAGGATAGGTTGAAAAGTCTACAGAAAACTGGTGTTAGTTCCTTTGCACAGTTTTTGAGAACTATGGCAGGTATCCCGTCAGCGCCAGAAGCCTTCTTGGTGTCTAGCTTCATTAAAATACGCTTTATGATGCGCTGTCTGAAGACAACATCGGGCATCCTTGACTGCAATATGGGAATAGTAGGTGGTGTTTTTCCTTGAAAATCGACAGTAGAATGTGAAGCAAAGAGTTCAGCCAACAAGTTCGCTCTCTCAACAGGTGTGGTTGCAATGGAATTATCTGGCCGTGTGAGTGGTGGTATGGTGGATTTGGTAAAATTTTGACTAACTGCCTTAGCGACTGCTCAAAAGGACCTGGAATTGTTGGGAGAAGCGAGAAGTTTGTTTCTAATTCGTTGATTGTGTGCCTCCTTGGTTTCGTCGATAATTCCCTTGCATCTGTTCCGGGCATGAACAAAGATGTTTCGATTTAAGGTGTTAGGATTTTCACGCCATTGTCGGTAGGCAATATGTTTAGAAGCAACAGCTTCTTTGCATTTTCGGTCGAACCAACGCTTGCCGTTGGAGGAGCATTTCTTCGAAAAAGGGATGTAAGCTTCCATACCAGCCAAAATAACATCGGAGACCTCCCTGGCGCAGTCAGATGGGTTATCGGATCGAAAACAAACGTCCATCCAAGGGAAAGTTCGAAAGTATTCCATGAGATCTTCCCATTTAGCAGATTTGTAGTGCCAAATCTTGCGCGGCCTAGGCGCCTCTCTGTCACTGATTGGCAGGATACTCGATGTCGAAAGCAGTTTATGGTCGGAAGAACCTAACGGCGGATTTACGGTGACCGTGTAAATCTCCGGATTGGTGGTTAAAAACAGATCAAGAAGACTGGCAAACTCCCCGTCTCGATCAGGGATCCCTGTTGGTTCGTCAATAAGCTGAGTTAAGCCATAACTGATTGAGAATGATTCAGCTTCACGACCTTGTTCGTCGGTAGTATTTGAATATTTGAGCCAGTTGATATTGTGGACATTAAAGTCGCCCAGGATGGCAATTTCGGCACTTGGATAGTTAGTTTGTAAATGATCGATGGTGTCTGCAAGAGAAGCGAAAAGTGTTCGAAAATTGGTATCACTTGGTGGTCGATACAGGATACAGATGAACCTTGTGGTTTGTTGAGTCGTTATTTTTAACTACATAACATCAAAGTTTGGGGGCTCCAGAGCTTCTTCTCGTTGACAAGAGAGGTCGCTTCTGACAAAAAGACAGATTCCAAAGTTACGCTTAAATCGGGAATAGAAGTCGTACCCAGGATAAAGATAGTTGACCGTGCTGGTCGATGGACTGACCTTGGTTTCACATAGAGCGAGTACATAAGGTTTATCTGATTGCAGGTGTTGATGCACTGAATTTATGTTCGAGTTTATACCTCGTATGTTGCAAAAATCTATCTTAAAATTATGATGTCTACAAGTCGACGCCTCCGAACCAGCCCCCACCCGGAGATCCGAACGGGGGTCCATTCTACCTCCGGAACTTCTTGCATCCAGGCGCCTCTTCATGCTCTTTGGTCCCACAGTAGTTAATGTGGAATTTTCCTGTTCTCTCACATGTTTATCTTTGCCTCCTTTGGCTTTGATCCAGGGGGTGTTATTATTGGTTAGTTTGGGTTCTGACCAGATACTTTTCCAATGATCTGTGAGTTCTTGTTTGTTTGGTGGTTCGGTCACTGCTGTCGTGTTTTCGTTTGTAACGTAAAATTATGACCCATATTAAATCTTCTATTTTTCAAGTTGACATTTAACTAATTCTGTATGATTTTTTATCCCTTTTGACGATAATAAGACCTAAATTGAATACCAGTATATAGCATAACATGGTAATAGTAACTAATGAGTAAAGGTATCGGCATAAAATAAAAAAAAAATGAGAAAATAATAAAAAAAAATCAGCTTAAATTTAAGGTTACTTTAGTTAAATATAAATTAAACCATAATCAATTAATTAATAAATTATTTCGATTTAGGCAACCTAACCTAACTAACCTGAACTATGAAAAAAGTGACCCTCTAACTCTAACCAACTTGTTATTATTTAGTTTTGTATTTTTGTGTTTTGTATTTTTATTGTTTACTTGATAAAAAAACGGACAGAAAATATATGCAATATTATTAATTTTAAATATTTTAGTGCAATGTAATAAATACAGTTCCGCAAAGTGTTAACAAAAAAAAAAACAAAAACAACTCAAAAAAGGAAAATATCATTGTTTTCCTCTAATATGTTTCCAAACTTAAAGAAACTCCACACAGTGTTAATTAGTTGTGAAGTATTGATAAATAATCCCTAATCGTAAAGGATGAGCTTAAGGAGCTGGAGAAAAATTAAGTAGTAGTATTTTTCTGAATAAAATGGATACAGACTGAGGACACAGCGTAGCTCTATAGGTACGATAAAAAAATATTACATATAGAACAGATCTAATATATTAATACCATAAACTATAATAGAAAATAATATAATAACTAAATATTATTGCAGACAAAGCCGCAGGCCCAGACTAGTCCAACGTAATTAAAAAATACGGAGTGTTTTCCCGTGTTCAACCAAACATATAAACTTTCATAAAGATTTGGGAACTTGACCTTACGAAATAACTATTATCATAATAATAGCTGATAATATTCAGAGATAATGGTAGAGGCGTAAAAACCTCAAAAAGTAATTCATATTCGTTATAAATAATCTTTTTGACAAAAACAAAGACCGATAATGCAACACCATAGGCTTCGAAATTCTAATTACTGTTTGATAAATGAGTCATTTATTCCATATGATGTTAATCTAAGTAGTCTGTTTATTTGCGCTCCCCTTATTTAAAGTTTGCAGACACTTAACAAATAACCCAAAGGTCGTCTTCAGGCAACGGATTTGGTCATGTAGTTATAATTCACCGCTTGGGTTTTCGACAGACAGGATTACCGAACCTTCTGATAGTAATTTGTTCCCTATGATAACAAAATCTCATTAATCGTATTATTGAGTTGAAGAAATACGTAGACTTGTTTATATAGTACTAGACTAGTCTATAGCTCCTAAATCGTCCGCAATGATGTCCTTGTATTTATTGTCCACGAAATTTTATCGTTAAAGTATTAGAAGTTAAAAAAAAAAAACAGTTTAACAACGTGCAAAAACCTAACGTAGAGTTTGTTACCGTTTGACTAATTACCTGTAATACCTTTAATATCTAAAGTTCAGCACTGCCAAATTGAAACATTTTCAATGAGGTATAACATACCTGGGATGAAAGAGGTATGAAGGTTAGGAGAGAGAATCAATAGATATGGACTGATATTTCCGCAAATGGCACAAATATGTATGTGATATTACTAAGGTTTTACCCGTTTTGTAGTGTAAGAAAAAGAAAAAGGACAAATAAATCATTTTGTGTGGTAGGTGTAATATATCGCACCAAAAACAATATTCTAGACTCTGTTAATTTTCTTGACCAGGTTCTCCCTGAGGTTTTGGCATTGTATGGACGTGTTATAGTTCTGGGTGATTTAAATATTAACATGATGCCGGATTGTTTACCTAATCCTATGTCAGAAGTGTTTGACACCCTTGGTTTTGCCCAAGTCATCAATGAGCCAACCAGAGTTACTCAAAAAACTTCAACATTGTTGGATCCTATTTTTGTTATGGATGAGGAGTGTGTTGTCTCAGTGGGCACTTTAGACGCGGAAAATATAAGTGATCATAAATTAACATATTGTAAATTAAATATTTTCGCAAAATTATGCCGACAAAAATTCATAACTTACAGAGATTTTAAGCACTTTAATGAGGATAATTTTTATACTGACCTACAGCGCATATCATGGGATGACATTTATTATATTGAGGATATTGAGGACAAGGTCGGATTTATTAATTTTCATTTATCAGGCGTGTTTAGGGACCATTGTCCTCTCAGAACGGTAAGAGTAAACAAGCCTCCAGCTCCCTGGCTAACACCTGCTTTGAAAATGCTAATGATAGAAAGAGACCGAGCACTAGCTCAGTTTAAGAGAAATAAAACTCAGGAGAGTCATCAATATTACAAAGAAATGAGAAATCTCACCCTTTACAGTGTGCGTCGTGAAAAATTGGGATATCTTGAATATTTAGAGACATAAAATCATTATGGAAGGGACTTCAGCAATGCAATGTTCACACGGGTTCAAAAGATACCTCTCGTCTGCCTGCACATTTGGCCAATGTGAATGATATAAATGAATACTTTTTGAGCGTTTTCCGAAAGTCTGACAACTGTGCTGGTAAAATATATTATTACAGTAATAATAAGAAGAATTTAGATCTGACCTTTAATTTCCTAATGGAAACCCCTGAGTCGATTTGCAGGTGTGTTAATAGTATAAAGTCCAATGCTGCTGGAAATGATGGTTTGACACTTTTTATGCTTAAACTTAGTTTACCTGTTATCTTATATCATCTAACCCATATTGTTAATTGTTGCCTGGAGAGTGGGTATTTTCCGGAGCTATTGTGTGCCCTGTTGCTAAAGTTAAAAATCCTTTAATCGTCAGAGATTTGCATCCAATTAGTTTTGTTACCAGTTATGTCAAGAGTCTTGGAGAGGGCAGTACATACACAGGTCTCAGAATATCTCTTGACTAATGACTTGCTCCCCTTGCATCAATCTGGCTTCCGGAGGGGTCATAGCACATCAACGGCTTTATTGAATTTAACGGATAGCATAATCAGAGCTATTGATAAAAATATGGCTGTTATATCAGTCTCGCTGGATTATTCGAAAGCTTTTGATGTGCTGGATCATAACCTACTTTGTGCTAAACTGCACTATCTGGGCTTCGCTGATAACTCCGTACAATTTTTTCTATAGCTATTTGTCGGGTAGACGGCAGAGGGTGCGAATGAATGATGTTTGTTCAACTGCTGGTAAAATTATCTCCGGAGTGCCCCAGGGTTCAATACTGGGGCCTCTTCTGTTTCTTATATATACTTTTGATATATTCCAAACTGCTGTATATTCATCGGTTCAGTCGTATGCTGATGACACACAGTTGCTTCATTTCTTTGAACCATCGGATCCTGAGTCTGCAGCAGAAAATTTAAATCAGGATCTCATGGCTTTGTCAGTTTACTCGGATGAACATAATTTGAGGCTAAATCCAGACAAGACTCAAGTTTTATTGTTTTGCAAGGAAAATCGGCGACCAACCTTAAGCATGGCTTTGAGACTGAGGCTGGCTGATCAGGATTTGCTGTTTTCTGACTGTGCCAAGAATTTGGGTCTTTGCATTGATACACATCTCAGATTCAGGGAACATGTTAGGGTTACAAAAAAGGTAGGCGAAAATGAAGGTTTTATATGCAAATCGTTTTATTCTGAATTTTAAGATGAGGAAAAAATTGTGTGAATCTTTGGTCTTGTCTTCATTTCATTATTCTAGTATTGTGTACTATCCTTGCTTGGATGCGCTTTCAAGGAGACGATTGCAGTATGTACAGAACGTCTGCGGTAGGTTTATATTCCATTTGAGAAAATATGATCATATATCTTTAAAAATAAATGAGTTAAAATGGTTAAATTTTGCTAATACTGTGCAATTGCAGTTCGTAATATTCTTAATGAGGCTCTTAGGAACTTCAGTCCGGATTTATTTAAGGGAGAAGCTAGTATCCCGAAATTTGGTACATGATAGGTATATTAGACGGCCTGATCGCTTGACTATGCCTCAGCATCACACTGCCTTGTTTCAGCGCAGTTTTACATATAATGCAGTAAATATATACAATACTATGAATTCAGAACTGAAAACGTGTACTATTGGCCGACTTCGTCGATTATATAGGGAAGAGCTGTTAAATAAGCAGAATTCTCAGACGTAGTTTATTTGTATTTGGATGTATCTTCTCGATTATTGATTTTACTATGTTAGTATGTAATTGTTGCTTCATTTTTGTTTGTAAGCGCGTTGTGTGTTGAAGAGGTTAGATGTAAGAGTAACCGATGGTTAAATCTCGCCTCTTCTACTACACGATGTGTGTGGGTAATATGTACTCACATCACATGTAATTAACATCTTAATAAAGACGATACTTATTTATTTATTTTATTTATTTATTTAAATATAGTTTTTCACTGGTCTCAAAGAAAAATTAACGTTTTTGCTACACAAGTGATAATAATTTGTCAAATTACATTTTTCATAAAGTCTATTTTAGAAATAGGCATAATATTGCATTGTATATATTGGCAGGACTGTAAAAAAAATGTTTTCCGTTCATTGAATCCACGAGACAAAAGTTTCTACCTTAGGCTAAAGCCAAGGAAAACTTTAGTTCACCCAGTTTTAAGAGTATCTAAAAAATCTTATGATGTTATACTGAAAAGTATGATGGTGCATCAGAGGGATGTCCCAAAAGGGAGTACGAATATACGTAAAAAAATATAGCGGTGAAGATGTTTTTACGAACCAGAATTTTCTAGATTAACTGTCTGTTCTGATTGGTACTGTTAATTCTATTAAATTCTGTTTGCAATAAGTGTAGTCCTTAAGCTTTTTTGTTTGTAGTAAACTAAAATGGTATTTCTCTTAATTAAAAAGGCCCATTTTTCTCTATTATGCTATTTCAGTAATATAGAATTCATTCAATTGAAATTTTAAATCCACAAAGTAATTTTTTCAGTGTCATGCTATGCCGTACATTGGTGATCTCTTATCCATTCTAGTGTTTAGCGTTCTAGATTTAAGTGACCAGATTTCGACGATATATAATAAATTTAGCGACTTAATTACTCGTAATCGGTTGCCAAGTAAAGAAGGTTTCTAAATTTAAAAGTGGCTGTTTTTCTATACTACTCAATATATGTCACCACTACACCAAAAACTTTATTTTTACACTCGACGTGCGTTTTGCTAACCATAAGGAGCGATGATTGAGTCAATCATCGCTCCTGATGAAGCTAATATGGATAGCGAAACGCGCGTGGAGTGCAAAAATAAAATATTTGATGCAGTGGTGATATATACTCAGTAGTGTCATTGTGCCAAAGATTCCACATTTCCAGTATAGTTGTTTTTTCCATAGTCTGATTTCCTCCCAGCATGCTTATTACAGTTTCTAATTTCATTGAGAGAAGAGCCGATGTATCTAATTTTTCCCGTTTGTTCAATTATTTTGTCGTGTGAAAATTATATATATATATATATATATATATATATATATATATATATATATATATATATATATATATATATATATATATATAATTTTCACTTCTTCGTAAAAAGGTAAGTGTTGTTCTGGAAGTCCGTGCTGCATCGATCGAAATAAGTGGTAGTCTGAAAAGGCTAAGTCCGGTGCATGCGGCGGATGGGGTAGAAACGTCCCATTTGATGTTTTGCAAATAGTTTTTAACACATTTTGGAACATGGGGCCGAGCATTGTTGTGATGAAAAATGACTTTATTATGTCTTTGGGCGTATTCTAGTCTTTTATCCTTCAATGCTCGGTTCAACTTTATCAACTGTTGTTGGTATCGATCGCCAGAAATCGTTTCACCAGGTTTCAGCAGTTCGTAATACACAGCTCCTCTACTCTCTCACCAAATACACAGCAAAGCATTCTTTCCCTGTATATTGCCACTGGTTCTGATGTTGAAGGCTGGCCTGGGACTACCTAAGTTTTTTGGATTGGAGCATGTTCACCATAAGCTTCAACCAACAATCGATAACTTTCAGCCGCCGTTTTCTTCACATGAAAGAAGGTTATTAAACTTCCCCGCAAAACGTCTTTTTCTGGTACGAAAGACGACATATTCAAAGATATAAAGATCTAGGTTTTTCGCACAGTAGCAATTAATAACAACATGGCTTTTGATGGAGTATGTTTACCTTCTAAAACGTCATAGTTGTCACTAGTCTATACCAACAAGTGTATTAGTAACGCCATCTCTTAGCATCGACATTATTAACCGAAACACCATATAACAATATATATATATATATATATATATATATATATATATATATATATATATATATATATATATATATATGTATATATTTAATTGTTTATTATGAATATTATTCTCTTATTTAACAATTTACCAATACCGCGCGCCGCCTGCGTGAATTACCTGATTTGCACTACTGAAAGGAGAAAATAAAATAGTGACAGAAGTATAATTACCTACCTATATACTACTAACCTAAAAAAACCTCCTTGCGCTTCCCCATTTGAAAAAAATTGACACAAGTTGATACTTGACAAATTGCAATCTAACATGTTTGATTAAATATGGGTGAGATTGTCTCAAATTTTTGAAACAGCTTCATAGATGTCGTAATATAAGTATACTTTCCTGCCTTTCTATTTATCAACTTTGAACCAGTTTTCTAGGTGTTGCATGTAAGTACCAGGGCAATCCTATAATAAAGTGGACTGAAGTGGATGCAAAAGGAAAAATTAAAAGACGCATATTACCTTCAATATATTGCAATACACTTTCAGATTGGATAAAGTAACACTTCAATTCTCTGGTAGAAGTACTTAGTATCTTTTTTCTCAAGATGGCTTAAAATGATTGTCTGCAGATCGTCATCCTCGGAAAATTGCTTTCCAAGGAGGTTCGTAATTAAATTCACAAATAAAAAGTAATCGCTGGGTACACTATTGCGACTACATCGTAGATGATGAGCAGAAAAATCACAGTCACGAATTGCATCTTTTAAAACAGCAGCAGCAACAGGAGCATGATTGTGTGACACAAGAACACTCTGGAGTAATTTTCCTCTCTTTCTCTTTAATACATTCTGTTAACTAATGCAAAAAAATTGGCATAATAAATTCCATTTATCGTTGCATTTCGTTTACTAAAATCTACTATCAGTGAATTCCAGAAAATTATTTATCAATTTAACACTAGACTGAGCCACTCTTGTCTTTCTTGGGGATGCTTCTCCTTAGTAAAGCCACTCCATTGAATCGTGTTTACTCTTAAGATTATAGTAAAGCACCATAGTGTCCACTTTGATTACTATGCGGCTTTATAATTCTTTGGATTGTTCGTTACAAAGGTCCAAAAGTGCCAAAGCACACCGGATGCGTTCCTACCTTCGAAAAGTTTCTCACGCCATCTTGCTGTTCATAGTACTGCAGAGCACAGTAAACACTATTTTTGGAGACCCCAGTCTAGTCTCTATTCCTTTTAGTACTTTTTTCTAAACACTTTCTCATCAAGAAGGCACATTGACCAGAAATAAGAACTTCAACTGGCCAGCTCTAATGCACAACATATTTCACGGTTTCTTGTTCAAAATGGAACTATTTACCCAAAACCATACTGTACTGTATGAAGAGGAGTCACTATCGTTCACGTCATTTATAAACTCCCGTGTTTCGTTAATGACCTTTGAAGAAGCGTTTTATGACAGCCTGATATTCCGGTGCGGCTATTGTGTAAAATTTCAACACAAGTCTTATTTAAGACTCATCTAAATTAATAGCCGCAGTTGCTTGCAAGTTACTGAGTAGATAAATAAAATACATAAGCATAATATCATATGTACTATTGCCATATCTCATTTAAATATAGGATAGGCTAATTCAATATGAAGCATACCTTATACATTTCTGTTTATCAGTTACGAAATAACTTGATAAATGAAAAAATATATCCCAATGATAAGTAAATCCTTTCATGGTATTTTTCCGATAATTTCTGTATTTCTCAACCAGTTCTAATTGAATCTGGGAATAATATAGCTACTTGATATACAGTCTGTCAAGTAAGAACGTGTCCGCGATAATTCATTTTTGGTAGATGTGATTCTAGCAATTCAATAAAAAATCGGTAAAGAGAATCTATGTCTACGAAACATTTTAGTAAAAGTATCAGTCGATTCCGAACTTTCGTCAAAATCACGTAAAATGAGGCACTTGTTTGCGAGTAGGTTCCAGGCAATCTTTTTTAGTTCCCATATTAAAATGACTCATTCCGCGGCCACTAAATATCTTAAAAAGTCGGTATCATTTGTGAAGAAATGGGTAAATTATTTTAACGAAACGCAAAATTTCGACGATTTGCCAAAACGTGGCTTGGTAGGCAAGTCACTTCGAAAGTCGAAAAACGAACAGTCTCTTTGTTTTCACGAGACCCGAAAATGATACTGCGTCAAAAGCGGCGAAATTAAGAAAATCGGGTTTGAATATGTTCCATGAAACCATTCAACATTTTCGTGTTCATGATGTCAAATTCCGAAGCACGTCGAAGAAACCTTTGCTGGGCGAAAATAAAGTCGTGAATCGGCTCGTTTGGGCCCACGATAAGATATTAGAGTGTCTCTCACAATCGCCGGATGCCAACCCTATTGAAAACGTTTGGTCCTTTGTAAAGAAAAAGCTCAGAGGAAAGGCTCTGAGGACTTCGACTTAGTTCTCTCGTAAGACTCGAAAAATTTGCAGAGTACACAGAAAATCTCGAATAATTGCGCCATTGGTAGCAAACCAAAGAATATATTCATAGCAAAAAATGTTTCCCAAACACATTTTTTCAAGAATACAAGCGGTTACGTTCTTACTTGACAGACTGTAAAGGATAGTTATTGGTTAGTGAGGTTAGCATTAACCAGATATAAATTATTTCGTTCTGTAAAGTGTCTGGCCATTAATGTTGCAGATAAATCGACTAGATTAATTAGAGCAACTAGTTACCGCTTTTATATACGGATACTTTGATGATTAATTACTTATACTGTTAAGGCAACATTTGTTTGGGATCTCAAATGCCATTTTTTTAATTGGCTAATTTAATGGCATAGCTAGTTTGTTATTTCTTTTTTGGCATTAATTATATTTTTAAACTAATAAGTATATTAAAATTATTGGGTTGCCATTTGAAAACCATTCGAAATGCACAAGTTAGAAATCAAAAACTTTGATGCTTTTTAAATATGTTCTAATAAGGATTTTGGCCATATCTTGGTGTTTAATTTAATACAGGGCATTTTTTGTTATTATATATACACCTATGTATACCCATAGATGTTAGTTAAGCAATTTAAAACTAACGAGCGGTGGTACAACCTATAAAATAAAACATAAAAATAAATTAATATTAGACGACAAAATACATAACCACAAAAACATAAATATAATTTGTGGTTAAATGTTTACTTGTCTTGCTAAAGAAAAGTACTGTATTCGTGAAGAAATTATCCTTCGAAATTTTTTTTCTTTTCTTCAGGTTTTAGCGCCCTAAGATCACGAAAATCATAGTTCCTCATTTCCGTCGCTTTGTCTGTCTATTGGTCTGGTAGATTTACTGGCACAATACCTCCCGAACAAAATAAGATATCAATTTCAAACTTGGTACTTATATAATAGCCAATAACAGAATGCAACCTGTAATTTTTAGGCGATATCGTGTTAGATAAAGGGAGTAAATGGGGTGGGTGTCGATAAATTTCGTATGCTTTTAATAGAAATATGGTAATTTTTCTTGGATTTTTATTGAAATACAATCTGTCAAGTAAGAACGTGTCAGCGATAATTCATTTTTGGTGGAACCGATTCTAGCGATTCAACAAAAAATCGGTAAAGGAAACCTTTGTCTACGATGCATGTTAGTAAAAGTATCAGTTGATTCCGAACTTTCGCCGAAATCGCGTTTTTTTTTCTTTTTTTTTTTATGTGTCTAGCACACGTGCTGCAGGGAAGTCCCTAAAACGCTACAGGAGCGACACGTGTGCGGAAAAAGCGATTCACGTTGTTCTTGAATCGCGAAATCAAGTAAAATCCAAAATGGGGCACTTGATTGCTCGTTGGTTCGAGGCAGTCGTCCTTTGTTCCCATCCTAAGGGGCACATTCCTGGGCCGCTAAATATATTGAAAAGTCAGTATCCTTTGTGAAGAAGTGGGTAAATCCTTTTAACGAGACGAAAAATGTCGACGATTTGCCAAAACGTGGATCGGTAGGCAAAGTCACGCCGAAAGTCAAAAAAACGTATCCTGTCTTTGTTTTCACGGAATCCAAAATTGACGCTGCGTCAAGGGGCAGCAAAATTAAGAAAATCGGGTTTGAATGGGCCTCATGAGACCATTCAACGACATCTTCGTGCTCATGATGTCAAATTTCGAAGCATGTTGAAGAAACCTTTGTTGAGCGACAATCACTTCGCAAGGCGGCTCGCTTGGGCGCACGATAAGATATTAGAGTGGCTCTCGCAATTGCCGTACGCCAATCCTATTGAAAACCTTTGTTCACTTGTAAAGAGAAAGCTCAGAGGAAAAACTCTGAAACCTTGACTCAGTTGTCTCTCGAGATCCGAAAAAAATTTGGAGATCATTGCAGAAAATCTCGTCGACGGTATGCCTCGAAGATGCTAGGCGATTATTGATGCAGAAGGCGATTGGACAGCTTACTAAGGTAATTGCGCCGGTGCTAGCACACCAATACATCGATGGCAAAAAATGTTCTCAAAACACATTTTTCAAGAACACGAGACAGACTGTAAAAACAAACCATGCATAAATATTTATAGAAAAACATAAAAGGGGTACGTATCGTAATATAGTATATCTATTCAATGCTTTTATTTTTTTATTATTTACAATTTGAACACACAGAGCATTAAAAGATTAGATTACATAGTAACCTATTAAAAGTATTAAGTTGTTTATAGAAAAAGTTTTAGAAATCCAAAAGATTAAATTGGCTGAAACTCACATATTGCACAGTAAGTTGTTTTTACTTATTTTGCTAAAGGCAAGTATTATAACCGTGAAAAAAATCACATTTCGTGTTGTTGGTTTTTCCTCACCTTTGAAGGATCCTAGATCACGAAAAAGTTTCCCAGTTTCGTCGGTCTGTCTGCCTGACTGTCGGTCTGTAATTATGAATTTTTTAGGTTCGAAGATCGTTAAAGAGTTGAAATTAATAAAATTACTTTAAGACTCAATTTAAGCATCAATTTTATTTTAGTTAAAGCTGGTAGCAAACTAAAACACCTGTTACATTTCAGGTGAGTTTTTATTCAAAATTAGGAGATAAGTCTGACTAATCATTAGCTAGCTATATCTAACAATTATCTGGGATGATAAAAAGCGGTATTAAAAGATATATCAATAAATGATATAATTCAATGTGAAAAAATAAAATACAGCAATTACACACACATAAGCATTTCTTCGGTGTTTTTCTTCTCCGGTACCATACTTAGTAAGAATGACTATAATATGTAACTCTGCCCGTCTGTGAGCACAATAACGCTCGAACGAGATGGTACTATAATATTTGAAGTAGGTAGGAAACCTATAGCTTTAGGGCGATAGCGTATGATTTTAATAGTATTATCGAAATTTTTGTTTATATTTATTGTGAGGTAATAAACAAATTTTGTATGATTATTTAGAGTAAAATATAAAAAGAGTTAAAAGGGTGAAGGAGGAGGTTAGAGAGGTTGCTTCGTATATTTCCTGTTAGTGTTTCTTGAAGAAGTTACCGCGAAGGTTGCGTATATATCGTAATATATATCCATTTCAGGGTTCTTGGATTTGAGGAATCTGAAATTTTTTTTTTTCTTATTATTTTTTTATAACTTATGGTCAAACATGTAAGGAGTTAATGAGGTGATGCATTGCTTCAAATTTGTCGTGTGATATTCTCTTCCGGGTCGAAGAACAAGAAAATTGTATTATTTTCAATTTTAAGAAAAATGGTAAGTAAAGAAAAATAAAAGGTTTCTGATGGAAATATCTCTGAAACTCTTTCTATGCTCTACTTTTTTTTTTCCTGGGACCAATAACTTGCCATAGAATCTTAAAAATATCAACTGTTAGAGTTTGGATTAAGTAATGATTTACCTTGAGAAAGTAAAATAAAATTCTTATTTAAGAATTACGCATTTGCAAGAAAAGTAATGGGAAAATCACTTTACCTACGTTTTGTTTGCTTCTACCTATTTATTGTTATTTTCAATGTTATTATAATCCTTATTTTAGATATCTGATGATAATTATTTAAGAGAATTACAATCTTCAAGATTTTACATTAAACTACATGACTGGACAGGTAAAATTGATTCTAGCCTTTTATATTATGATAAAAGTATTTCTAGAATAGTAAATTTTTATAAATAGGAGAAAGCGAGGAAGTTGCGTCTTAGTAAAAACTCCCATATTTCTGTAAAAGTAGTAAATTAGGTAGTACACATATTTTTGTCAACTGTGTGGCACAGATTTTGTTAACTAAATAGTTCAAATAAATTTTAAATGAAAGAAAAATAAACCTATAGCAACTGAAACAGTTTTTGATAAATTCTTTTTAATAATATATGTATCGGTAAAATTTTTAATATATTATAGAACATAAGTAAAGTAAGAGTTCGTAAGAGGATTATAGAGTGATTAAATATTTATAAAGGGTGTGTAGAAAATCGTTTAATATATTTAAATGGGTGATTCGTCAGATCGTGTAGGAACATATTCAACCATTTATTTCAAATATGAACATTTTTTAAAATTTAAAAAAACTGGATTTTACCATTAAACCAATCCAGACCTAACATCAGGTCAATAGCTGTCAAAGGACAAAAGAATACGAAATAGCTTGACAAGATATGGAAATTCCCCAGTGCTGCCAAATACGCGACTGTATTCAATAAATTCCACATTTAAGAAACAATTCGTATAATACTAAATTAAAATAATAATAATTAATGCTTATGCCTAGAAAAAAAACAATATTTAATCATGCTAAAGAAGATCTCTTATCTATTATTTCAAAAGACATTCCTTGATAAGGAGCGACAAGATGTGCATTTCTGCGTCTTCCAGGTTGTTATCCCCTAACAGTTGATGTTGAAATTACAGTTCCACTTACATGTTTGGGCAAAATCGAACCAGAACTAGTATTTAAGAAATGTTATTCTAATAACAATTCCAAGAATAACACCGAGATGGTAAACAATTTTCTTGGGACAAATTCAAGGTTTTTTTATGAAGGAGAAAAAATGAGAGATATCTTTGATAACATTAACTCGAGGGATAAAGATAATTATTACTAAGTAATACCTTACCTTGTATTGTGTTCTTGAACTAATAGTTTCAATGATAGACATTCACAATGCACCGTTGAAAATCTTTGTTTTATTTATAGTTATTTGCAACTATTATTTCATATAAGATAATACACAATCAGCTAAATTTGGCAGAAACATTATTATTTGTTGCCACGCACGTACAATTGATTTTTGTGCTTATTTTAATAATTATTATAAATATTTTTTATTTGCATTCTGTCACTAAATGAAAATTCTATTAATTTTGTTTGTTTTCTACCTAGATGTTTGAGACTAATTTGGGAATCTCTGGCGTACGCACACATGAAGCTGGCAACATCCAACGAGTTTCCATTTTATAAAAGCTACACCTAATAAGTTCACTAGTTAATATTTAATCACTATTGATACTTAGTTACTATTTGATTAAAATTTCACACGCACTTTCTGAGATACATTCGCTAGTAGTTATATAACTTAGCGCCTTGAAACTTTGACAAGGGTGTCAACCTCTATTATCGTTAAAAAAATCACAAAATATATAGACAATTTGTTCCACATTAAGTCTGATGTATGCTATACTTCTCAACACATTTTAACTAGTGGTTATTTAGCTTCGGGTTTTGAACATTTTATAAGGTTGTAATAATGGAATACCTGCCATAGTTCTCAAAAACTGTGCGAGGGAACCAACACCAGTTTTCTGTAGAGTTTTTACCCTATCCTACAGAAAGGAAATATGTCCTTCCTCCTGGAAATGTGCCACAGTTCAGCCGATACCTAAAAAAGACAAGAAAACCTTGCCAAAAAACTACCGACCAGTGACACTGCTTTCAATAATATCGAAAGTCATCGACAAGATTATCAATCAGCATCTTCTAAAATATCTTGAAGGATTCAACATTATTAGCGATCACCAAAATAGCTTTCGTAAACGTGGATCAACAGGAGATCTTCTGACTTATGTAACACATGTTTGGAACAACGCAATTGAACACTTTGGAGAATCTCGAGTGGTTGCTCTTGACATATCCAAGGCGTTCGACCGTGTTTGGCACGATGGACTGTTGGCTAAGCTACGCTCTTATGGAATGTCAGAAAAGTTATGTTTGTGGCTCTCATATTTCCTCTGAGAGCGTTCTTTGCGAGTGGCGGTCGACGGATTTCTTTTTAACACCTTTACTATTAACGCCGGTGTACCTCAGGGCTCCATACTGTCTCCTACTCTCTTTCTCATTTACATTAACGATCTCCTGGAAAAGACCGGGAATCCAATTTACAGCTTTGCAGATGATAGTACGCTTATCTCTTCATTCACTTTGAACGCTCGGACAACGGCTACTCAGGCGAATATCCGCAGACAGCAGGAGGTCGTTCAACTTAACAAAGACCTTGAAGAAATTCTATCTTGGGGTGACAGTAACCAAGTGGAATTTAACGCATAGTCATGTCGGGGCACTCCATTCCCCTAATGTCGTCACTCAATTTGTTGGGCGTTAATTTGGGAGCAAATATGTCCTGCCATGAACATGTTGCAGGCATAGCAAGGAGAGCTTCTCAAAAGTTGGGAATATTATTTCGAATCAGAAAGCTTTACACTCCACAACAACTGTTAATTCTTGTTAAAGCTCAAATTCGACTAACTATGGAATACTGCTCCCAAACAAACACTGCATTTGTTGAATTCTGTTCAGAGAAGAGCTGTTCGTTTGACTGGAGACCTGGAACTGACCGGCGGCCTTGATTCGCTGGAACATCGAAGAACGGTTGGGGACTTGAGTCTGTTCTACAAGTATTTTCATGGAAAGTGTTCGAAGGATGTAGCCCGCTTAATTCCTCCCAGAGCGGTACATGTTAGAAATACACGTCGCGCTAATACTTCACATCCGTATGAGGTACAGCTTGTTACTCCACGTACAACGCTTTTCAAGCAGTCTTTTATATGGAGAACATCATCCTTTTGGAATAATTTGCCCAGGGCTGGGTTTCCCACCGAGTACAATTTACAGCGATTCAAGGGCAACGTCGATCGCTTTCTCCGTACACTTGCCGCTCCTGGAGCGCTTTAGGGACTTCCCTGTAGCACGCGTGCTAGACCCATATAAAAAAAACTAACCCCATTTAAAAAATTTTAAAAATTTGTGAAGAAATATACTTACAGAACTATCTCTAGAGGTTTGAGAGTTGGCCAAACTCAGAGTAGAACAAATTTTCTAAGTACGTTTTTAATTTTAGTAACAATTTTCCAATAAAGGTAGTTAAAGTATCTCAGTAGGTATACAGTGCATCAAGCTGAAGGTGAGAGAAATTCTCTGTGTATATTTGCGTGTTTAAATTGTGTTTTACCTCCTTATCAAAGGTCAACAAAAAATTCATAACTAAATTTTCCAAATAGCTGCTTGTAAAATTTGAATAAGCTAATGATTAAGAATCAACCTGTGAATTTATTATGTGTAGCCCCTGTAAAATGGAATTATTTCTTTGTTAACCTCAATCTACACACCATCATCTGTCCAATTCCAGTCAGCTGGTTTTGGCAGTTACTCTTTAGGAGTATTATATTTTTAAAAATATTTATAAATAAAAAAAGTGAATTTATAATTATATATAATACCAGTATTAAATTATTAAACCGCCAATCTTTTTTTTTAAAAGTCGATGTTGTTTTCGCAATACCACTCTAATTATTTCACAATAAATAAATAAAATCAAGCGTTTCCTTGGTGTGGGCGTTATTTGACTAAATACGTTTTACAGTACTCGTTGAGGGGGTACATTTTTTCTGACTTATTTTCGACTGTTTATGGTTATTTTCAAAATCTGAAATTGCTAGTTTAGTGTAGTGAATTTTGTAAATAATTTAAGAGTCATTATGGCTTTAAATCTAAAAACTGCAAGTGTAGTTGAAATATGAAAGGTCTAGTTAAAAAATGGCAACATCTTGTATCCCATTTGTTTTATTTACCAGTGACAGAGTGACAACGATCTTTTTATTTCATTCATTTTATTACTTTTTTGGAGTCGAATTTTTCCGTTATAAAACAGAGCCGCTATTTATTAGTATTTTTGTAATATATATGGGTCATTCTTTTTAAACCGGACCCCCCACCAAGCCAAAATTTGGAGCCACGTAGAGAGGCTTGCTAGGGTTTAAACTAAAGCTTAAAGACTCTAGTTTTAAAAGCCGTTGGGCGATTTTGAAAATAAAATTTTCCGCATGCGCAGAGGTCCCCGAAAGGAGACCGCTTCCCAAAAAGATCATTAAAAGTGAAAAAAAAACAGGTGGAATGCCATTTTTTTATATCTTTACTATACCATTATGTTTGCTTTTAAAAAACAAAAAAAATGTCCCCCCGTGGATTTTTTCTGGAAGTCCCGATCGCGAGTTATAACAGGTTTGGCCAGTGCAAAAATTCAAAATTTGAAAAATCGGTTGAAAAAATTTAGAGAAATTCATACGTATTCCTCATAGCAAAATAAAATTTTTTTGCTTGCTTTCAAAAAAAAATTGTATAATTTTATAATTTATATAATTTTGTTTTTAATTTTATTAATTATTAATTTATATAATTTTTATAAAATTTTACTTGAAATGAATTTATCGACTTGTACGGACCAAATTGATGTTAATATAATCCTGTTTGTTTTTCATTATCAGACTTCATACAAAAATAATAAGGAATTTTCTTAAATTAAAAAAGGAGTAAGAGTTTACGCAAAGTATAAAGCAAAAGTATAAAAATACTCACTCAGTAAGAAACAATGCTCTCCATCTTAGACCCTAGAGAGATGGTAGAAGCTAAGATTTTATGTGGCTGCTTTTTGTATGCTTTTTTGTTTTCACTTAACCTGAGAGAAAGTTTTACTTACTGATGAGTCCACTAATGCTCTTAGGACGACACCGCATATATTTTATAATTGTTTATGCAAAGAAAAGTATTCTTGTATTTTTACAAGTCTTTCTCTTGATACTTTTGCTTTATACTTTGCATCAAATTTTTTTTCTTTTTTAATCGAAGAAAATCCCTTATTATTTTTGTATGAAGTCTCGCACTGAGAATCAAACAGGAATATTTTAACATCAGGCAGATAAATTCATTAAAAGAAAAATTAATTAAATGTATAAAAAAAAATAAGGCAATATTGTAATCTAGAAATAACAAAAGAAGTTAGTCCCTTATTTTTAAGATAAACAAGTATTAATCAAATTATGAACCACCTTATCTTACCTTTAAATTAAATGAAGTTTAATACTTTTTAATTTCTGTAATATATATTGTTACCTTTGATATATAATTATTTTTGTGGCATACACTAACAAGTGTAATTTAATCGGCACTATGTTTAATAATATCTTTTGAATAAAATTAACAGAAACATTTATAAATACTATTTAACAAATATTAAAAAAAAAATAACAATATAGTGTAACATTCATTTTTTTCTTAGATTTTAAGACCATGTAATGTTACTGATTTTTCACTTTAAATTGTACTTCTTTTCATTTTTGTATC
This sequence comes from Pachyrhynchus sulphureomaculatus, assembly GCA_019049505.1. NCBI lineage: Eukaryota > Metazoa > Arthropoda > Insecta > Coleoptera > Curculionidae > Pachyrhynchus > Pachyrhynchus sulphureomaculatus. The sequence goes on from CM032455.1 coordinate 96,484,172, forward strand.
GAACGGTATATTAATCAGAAATTCCAAGCCGTTCGGTATATAGTGTGCTGTGCGGGTTGCCGACCGAATCCATCGAATTCGTGGTACGCCGGGATTGGTTAAAAATTTGTATCCGGTTTTGGTTCCGGCGTCGCCATATTACAGGCAGAGTTCGCACGGTTTATTTAAGGGTCCGGTGAACGAAAATCTTGGCTAATTTCCACCGAGCCGCCAAGTAGGTTGTTTCGACCAAGCCGCCAAGTAGGTTAATTTTCCATCGAGCCGCAGCGAGGCTTACTTCGACCGAGCCGCAGTAGAGGCTCATAGCAACAATTATGAGAGCTAAGTAAAGCACAAGTTTTTTTCTAACGTAAAGCCGTTGGGCTCTAAGTGTTTCCTACAAAGTGTGAAATCGGTTGTGTTCCATCGAAGGCCTAGAAGCCGAAATAAAAACCGTAAGTTACCAGAACTACATCAATAAATATATTCCCCGCAAATAAGTGTTTCAACAGCAATTTGAACTGAAAGATCGCGAAGTGAAAATCACGACTTTTCGATTTCGGGGTAGTCAAAAATTAGAAGTAAAATCTCTGATTTAGGGACTCTAATTTATAAAAACTACATTTAGGCTAGAACTTTTATAATTTTTATAACAGCAAAGGTTGGAACTTTTATTTTAAATCATGAATAAATTTTCTTTTTTTGTTGATTAAAGCTAGTGTCTCACTGAATACCTATTTTCCTTTCAGGGTAAGAAAAGTTGTACTAGTATAATTCTTTTTTAGTAATATCCATAAAACACTTCAGTATTTTTTTCATTTTTTTTAACTGAAGTTAGATCCTTTCTATTTTAAAATGAATGGTGCCCAAAAATTTGTACGACTGAAGCTTTTTTAAAAAAAAATAGAAAATAATTCCAAAAAGACGTAAAACAATTATCTCTTACCCATATTTCTCTACCAAGGAAAACTGAGCTAGTGTGTGTTTAATTTCTTTAGTTCTTTTAAAATCAGGATCCACTCAATTCATTATCAGAAATTAAAAGGAGGTTGCAAGAAAATTGCGCCCAAGCGTGGGAAAAACAATTTTCACACGGTACGAAATGACGCAGTCTACGTGGGGCGCAAATAAACACTTTTCCATAGGCTACAAAATGACGCCTCAAAAAGCGGGCAAGTTCACAAGTTACAAAATTACGCCCAAGCTTGGGGCAACATTTTTTCATACGATACAATAGTAATAAATAATATAATAATAATAGGAATTAAAAGACATTATAAATAATTAAATCTGAAAAATAAATTGAGATCTGCTTAAAATTATTATTGCTCAGATTGCTCTACGTAAGTATATCTATCACCTGGTACTTCTATTAACTTGACTCCTTTTTTGGCGATAGAATATATTTTCATAAAAAGAGTATTATCAGTCAAAAATGTAAAGGAAATATTTTTTAATATTACTGGAACTGGTTTAGCTGAGTAAAATCTGAGGCGCAAATGTCTCTGAACTTTTGCATGTTCCACTTTATTGAAAAAAAATATTTTCAAATTTTTAAAGTGCTTAGTAGCCCATCAGCATATAATAAATAAGATATAATAAATCCACGATGTTAATTTGGCAAAGTTTCCTATAGGATTTCAAAATGAATTTCCCATGGAAAAGTTTAGAGCCAAGTTTTGAATTTTAGATTTTTTCGTTTGTGCAAAAAATTAGAAAAATCATTTAAATGATTCTAAAAAATTCAAATAAACTCCTCATTGAATAACAAATCCTTTTTTTCCTATAAACCTGGGTCCTGGAGTACGCTGCTTTCGAAAAAAAAATGCATTCAGAATTTTTTTTCTTGAAAAAGATTTGTTCTACTATGAGGAATACGTATGAATTGCTTTAGATTTTTTAAGCGATTTTTCGAATTTTGAATTGTTGTAACTCGCTACCGGGACTTCCAAAGAAAATCCACGGGGGTCATTTTTTTGTTTTTCGAAAACAAAGAAAATAGTATAGTGAGGTTATAACAAAATGTCGTTCCACCTGGTTTTTTTTTTTACTTTTAATGATTTTTTTGGGGACCTCTGCGCATGCGGAACATTTTATTTTCAAAATCGTCCAACGGCTTTCAAAACTAGAGTCTTTAAGCTTTAACTTAAGCTCTCGCAAGCGGCTCTACGTGGCTCCAAATTTTGACTGGTGGGGGTTCCGGTTTAAAAAGAATGACCCATATATATATATATATATATATATATATATATATATATATATATATATATATATATATATATATATATAGGTATATACATCATCATCATTAGCTTATTCTATCCATAGTCGGATGTAAGCCTCCCCAAGTTGTCTCCAATGAGCTTTGTTGTTTGCTTCTTGCATCCAATCGTGTCCTGCTAATCTTTTTATGTCATCTGTCCATCTTGTCTGTGGTCTTCCTCTGTATCTTTTGTGTTCTCTAGGCCTCTATTTGCTCCATTCAACTATACGGCGTGTCCATCTGTTATCGTTCATCCTTGCGTGCCCCGCCCAATTCATAATGGATATATGCGTTGTATTACACCTGTCACTTTTGATCTTATTCGAATCTCGATATTAGTAATACGATCTTGGAATCTAATATTGAGCCATCTCCTCTCCATTGCTTCTTGAGTTACCTGGAGTTTGTTTATTATACTTAATTTATATATCTCAATATTTTCCTTTAAAAAAATATAATTTTAAACGCAGACGGGATATTTAACATGAAGACAAATAGCTAAATCAATTCACTAAATATAAAATGCATATCCATTGGAGTTCTCGAAAATCACGGTCTCCTTTCAATGAAAACAGGCCGGGGTTAAAACTGCAGCAAATATTCAATAAATTTTGCGAATTTATGATGGAATATGAAGTTGAATAAAATTCAATGCTATGTTGCATAAAAATAATTAATTGTAAAACAGAGAAACAGAATGGGAAACTGAAAATTCATAAATAAAATGTATGAAAATTTTAAATTATATTATAATTAAAAGAGAACGTGCATGAATGTTAAAAGTTTTATATATTAACCCTTTGTGCTGTTATACTCTTGACATTTGACGTCGGTATAGCGTTAAGTGAGAAATTTTTCTATTTTTGTTACGTCGTGTTTTCCTTTTATTTTGTCTAATGAAAATATTTGTAGAAAAAATGGAGAAAAGCGAAGCACTATTAAAAATATTCGTCAAATGCAGATCAATTTTATATCTGGTGACTTAGTTTTCAAAGTACACAAATTTCAAATTAACAAAGCATTTTGGGAAATGGTGAATATATTCTCGCAATATTTAAAATGTATAAAATCCCAGATTTGCCACCCATTTTAATATGTTTATTACATTCGCTGGAAAAATCATTAGTTTTACAAATCTCATATAGCACTGGTAGGTAACGCGATATTGAAGAACTTTGCAGTTAACGCAAATATATTAAATGTTATATTATTTTGTTTTCGGTCGTATTTAAAGTTTCAAATACCTTAATCACACTACCTTATTTCATTGCCTGAAAATTGTTATTTATATTTATAATGTATAGATAAATTTCATTATTATTAAAATGTAGTCAATAATATACCTTAAATTCCATTAGTAGTGGTAATTAAGGAACACTACTTATCATGAATGATTAAACAATAAACGGAAAGTTCGAAATTTATAGACTAGTATTTTATTATGGCTATAAATATAAGGCTCATTTGTTCTACAACATACTAGCTTGTAAATGCGGTTTCGCCTGAAAATAAATTTACCATAAATATCACTAATTAAGAAATAATATATGCTACTTTTAGTAGTGTAGAGTAGACGCTACAAAATGTATTTTATTTTATAAATTTGCGAAGTTATTTTTTCCTTGTTTACGTATAGACCTGGCAAATTTTTAAATTAAGCTAGTAATTTTACGATATGGATATAATGGTGCATTTCCACACATGAGGTTTAAGAAGATTAGAAAAAGAAAGGTTTTCTCGTTGTCAAAGAATTTTTTAAAGTAGTTACATAAAAATAGTGGTTCGCTATTATCACACACCCTTGATTTGGATTATATGAGTTGTAGCTCTAATACTTATACTAGTCGATATCGTTGATAGTAGTAGTAATGGTTGAGGAGATCTCATAGCCAAGCGAATAGACTAAAGAAATCTAAATTGCCAATCTTATTTAATATTTAAGATATATCAGCCAGATGAGACTTACTGTTTAAGGTGAGGTCCAAAACACAAATTTAGCAGATATTACACTTCGTTGTGGCGAATCTTGACAAGGGATAGTCTTACTACCAACGAACGACTTCGTGGTATTGTGACGTGTTTTTGTCCTAAATATATGAATGTTTAGGACAAGAAATCAAAATATTAAAAAATAATTTAAAAACCGACTTGGATAGAAGAATCTCGTTAGCTTAATCTGCGTTCGGAAGGTTACAATCCACATTTAAATTGGATATCCCAAATACAATAAAAGCCAGAATGTTCAACCAGTATGTACCTCTGTTATTAACAAATGGCACTGAAGCTGGACTTTAAATAAAAGTATAATATATAAATTCTAAGTAACCCAAGGAGCAATGGAGAGGAGAATGCTAAATATTAGACTCCAAGAACGTATTCTTAACATCGAGATACGAAGAAAGCGAAGATCAAAAGTGACATATGTAATACAAATATGTATATTAAGGTGAAATTGGGCGAGACATATCGCAAGGATGAATGATAACAGATGGACACGCCATATGGTTGAATGGAGGCCTAGAGAACATAAAAGATGCAGAGGTAGATCACAGACAAGATGGAAGGACGACATAAAAAAATTATCGGGGCACGATTGGATGTAAAAAGCAAACAACATAGCTCATTGGAGACAACTTGGGGAGGCTAACATTCGATTATGGATGGAATAAGCTAATGATGATGATATTTTTAATAGCGATAACCCGCGATTCATACAATCTGACTTCAAATACTTATCCCAATCGAGGAAGATAAATCCCAGTAATCCACTTCCACTCAAATGCCGGCGGAAGTTTCCATAGGGGCCGGCCTTTTGGTACTTCCAACCTCTGGTTTCGGAAATGCTTTCCATCCGAAGTGAGGATAAGGTGTCTACATCGTGAGATTTTTTCGGACCGAGGGGCCTCCTATTAAGAGCATGCCTTTTTAAAACTTTATTGGCTTTTAAAAGTCTGTCTATGCCTAGTGGCAAGTGGCATGGAGTGGTAATTGGCCTAGCCAAATATAATTATATAATATAATGGTGTTGATGATGTTGTGTGATGTATACCTTTAGTGAACACTACGTCTTCTAGTTGTACTCAGTTGAAGGAAGGCTTTTTCTAATAAAATGCCAACTTGTTGACTTTTATCGATTTTTAAGTAATTTACCTTAAGATGGAATCGGCATCTGAATAAGACCTGCCTGATCCAAATCCTTGTTGTTTTGCTGTAAATGAAATGTGCTTGTCGACTTTGTTTGTTATTTTCTTTATTGTTTGTCTAACAGCACTAGCTAGAGCGTTTATTCCTATGTCGTTTGGTGGTGTTACCTTATTTTCCTTTTTGAACATTAAGGTTTTACCGCTAGTTTTCCATTTGTCTGAAATTTTATTATACGTAAACATTTTGTTGATTACAGTTCTTAGTTGCCGAGTCAATTTTCTACCATTGTGCTTGAATAGCTAGTTATTTATTCTGTCTTATCCCAAACTATTTATATGTATAAGGGGTTACACCACCTTGAGATTTTCAAAAAATGGATTTTTTTATTGACTAGATAAATTGTTTATACTTTTAAGAATATTTTAAACGTTTAAACCATTTCAAAATTAAAATTATTTCGGAAGTTATAGCAATTCCTATTCCAACTGAGTGCGGCAGAGAGTCGGCCCGTAATTCAGGTAGCGATCGGACCGGCACGAGCGGTCAAAGCCTTGACAAAGGGTATTGTCACAGTAAACACACTATACAGTAGCGAAACTCAAGGATAATCGCATAGGAAAATCAGGTTCGTTTTTAGAAGGTCACGTGGCAATCCGCCATGTTAAAAGTGGACCAGCGCGAGATTTGAAATACAAATAAAGTTGTGCAAAGTTTTATCATTCAAAATCATAGATATAGAAATGTTTGAAAATTTTTGATTTGTTATTTAATACAGCATGAGTAATATAAAAATTAATGCAGCATGAGTAACATAAAAAAAAACAAAAAGAATGGAGCACTTTGTTAGAAAATAAATGAATACAGGTGAAAAACTTGATAGGAAGGTATTTGATGGAATTCTTCATATTCAACTTCAGTTTTTAATAACTTTATCCAAAAATTCAAAAGTCTATCAAAGTTAAACGTCACTGTTTGAGGTTAAAGTTTTATTTATATCATTTTTCAAGTAAATTTGTGATTAAAGATGTTTTTTAAGGACTTAATTAATTTAATTTTAATTGTCATTACTAAGATGTCAACATCTTCTAAAATAAGAGCATTTTTTCTAAGCAGTGTTGTGTTGTTTGGTGTTAATTAAAAAACACTGTATCTACTTTTTTGGTACTTATTTTTTCTTAAACTACAAAACTATATTGTGTAACTTCGAGAAAGGTTAATATAATATTAATAATGAATTATGAACGTATATGTATAGACCTCTATTTTCTATGTGAATGATTCTTAGAGGTTCTATACCTTTTTGTGTTCTGTTACCTGTATTGCTTTTTGATAATGTAATTAACGCTTGCTTTTATTTAAAATGAATTAATATTTAGATCAGAGAGTCAATACAGTAATTTCCTAATTATAGTTACATACAATACTTAGTTATAACCAAGCTGACTTGTCAATTACAACTATATTGGGAATGTGGAATCTTTGACACAATGACACTACTCAGTATATATCACCACTACACCAAACACTTTATTTTTGCACTCGACGCGCGTTTCACTAACCATATTAGCTTCATCAGGAGAAATGGTTGACTCATATATACTGAGTATTGTCAATTACAGTTTAAAAGGAAAATAACTATATTTAATTTATAGTATAGGTATACAACAATAAAAATAAGTTCTTTATAGGAGGAATATTAATAACAGGTAACTAAATCTTCAAAATTTTAATAGTAACCATAATTACTATCAAAATGGACTTCGATTAGGTGTACTGTCCATTTAACGAACTTATTTTCAGAATATTTTACCCTCTGGCACACATTGTCTGACAAAATCATATTACAAAAATTTCTTTGGAATCACATTAAAATTTTTCTTATTTTAATACCATATTTGATTTAATAATCCATTTATATCAGTTATTTCAATAATCCCATTCCCCAGTGGTTTTGTGATCTCAACATGACACTTAATATTTAAACTTTCAAACCCACCTTCTAAGAAAATAGAATATACTGTCTAAAATTCGAAAATAATAAATATGTTGTTATAGGTTCTGTATTCCTTACAATATATTCACAGAAACTTTTGAAAGATTGGCATGAAAAAGGAGCAATGTAATTTATAGAGAAAAATAGAAAAAAAAAAAGTCACTTTCAGAGTATTAATTGTACTTGCAATTAAACAGTGTTAAATTTATCAGGTTTATTATTAGAAAAGGTGTGTCAAACAATTAATTCAGATGAAGTTATTGAAAACTAGAACCCACTTGAGAATACACCTTTTAGAAAAAAATAATATGTTTTATTTATAGTTTATCAAATATAAATAGTTTTAAATAACTGAATACTAGTTTACACAAAAATAAATCTTTCTAAAAACCAGAATTTATTAATCATAAAAAAATTACACAGGCACACAAAAAAAGTTTTTCACTACTGAACAAATCCCTATACCTATATGTATTTTTGGGAATCCGAGGTCAGAATTGAGCAATCACGTCAGGATTTTTAAATAACCAGCCGAACTAGAAATAAATTTCAAGCTTTAATGACCAAATCACTCTACCAGGACGAACATTTTATTAAATCAATCAAGGTTCCCTGGAAGGCTGTCTCTTGAGCAAATATGCCTAAACAAAATGTACATTAGTAATGATAATATTGTTTCATGCATATGTATTTTTTCAAAAATGCATTTAAGATAGTGAAAAGTTGTCTTGTGAAAGCAAGCAATAGAGATTTATTAAAATAATCAACAACTCCAACAACTTTAATCGCATTCCATAATTTCTATAAAATCATTGTTTCAACTAAAAGCAGAGGAACTGCAAAAAAAAATGATTAATGCAGCAACTTAAACTTTGACGGATAATATTGTTGATGATTACATGTGATGTAAATAAAGCATAATTAAATTTAGTTATGATTTAGAATAATAGTCTTAGCGCGCCCTGATTGAGTTAGAAATTTCTTATTTGCAAATTTTAGAGCATAAAAAAGTGTGACTTGAGCAAATAATTATATGGAATATTGCAATTCTCAACGGCACAACAATAACCTCCTTTCCCCATGATTATATAAATTGTTTCTCAACCTTTTCGATTCTTTTCACTTACAAACGTTTTTAATTCTCTTTTTTTACTAACTCTCTTTTCCTTCTGTCTTTATATTTATATAAACTGCAGTCACATCAAGAAACGATGGACGATACATTTCCAAAGACACATTCCGAGATCGGATGTAAACACTGAGCGGCCATTTTGAAAAAGGACCCATCGACGCACGCGCCGTCAAAATCTCGTCACTAAATTGGAGCTCAGTTTCGCTACTGTAGTATGTTTACTGTGATATTGTCCTTTTAGTCAGTCCTTTATAAGAATGCTGTTTAGAAGGATATACTCAGGATAACAATGAAAGTCTAAACGCTGTCATTTGGTCTATGGCTCCAAAAGTGCATTACAGTGGCACAAAAATTGTTGAGGTTGCATCTTATATTGCAGCTAGTATATTTAATGATGGATATACTAGTGTATTACAAATGATACAATTATGAAACTTTGTAATTGGCCCAAGGGCGCTGCGATTTACCGAGAACTTGGATTCTCAACAAATATCGATAGCCAACATGAGAGCTCAATAGGAGACTAAAGAGGCCAGGAAATTGAAAAGAGCTGCTCAAAAGGAGTCGGAGGACATTGCAGCAATAATGGAAGATCTCATGTACGGTCCGGCAATCGCAGATTGAAGGTAATTTAAAAAAATATTTGGTTTTAACACGCTGACGTCGAACTGTTTTTTTTCTTTTGTGTTTTTTTTCGAAACTACTTTTTTCAAGCTTGGGTAGAAGATGTCTTAAGATCTACTTAACTGATTACACAGCCCCACAAAAAAAAAGTGGGGGGTATACTTTTGATGCGATATATCAGATCCGTAGTATTTTTGCCCGCTGATCACGAATCTGACGTCAGAATATCGCCATCACATCTCAATTTTTTTCTAACCTCAAAAAATAGGTAAAAATTAGTAAAAATTAAGAAAAATATACTCCTAAAAAATTGATTCAAGCTTTTTCATGAATCCAAAGATGTATTAATATGTATTCGGACACGCTAAGCTAATATTCATCGGTTGGATTGAGCCATACAGTTCTGTTTTCTTTCTAACCTCAATAAATCAGACATATATAGTGCTTCTCGAATGCAAAAACGAATTCAAATTAAAATTCAACCGATTCTTACCACATTTGGTACACGGGGGTTTTTTGGGTTGCTAATCGTGAATCTGAGGTCGGATTTGCAAAATTCAAAATGGCGGATCCAAGATGGCGGACAAAATTTTTGAAAACCAACCGATTGCGAAGGTTAGACCCGCGCCTAACTTTCCTTTTTTTGGCTGTATCTTGTTCTTTTTTCCGCGAATGACCTATTCAAAGGCTTTCTGCCCAAACGCTTTTGAGGACTTGTTTCTCTTTTTAGCGACCAGCAATAGTCCGCTAGCATATGGTCATCCCATCGTCCTTGATACCGATTTTCTATGATTTTCAGATCTTGGTGAAAACGTTCCCCTTGCTCCTCACTGTAGTCACCAAGATTATCTGGGAAATCATCGATGTGGGAGTCCAGGAAATGTAATTTTAGATTGATTAAGCAACCTAATGTTTGAAAATTTTTTTACCATTTTCTCGACTATTTCTTTGTACTTAGAACTTTTATTATTTCCCAAAAAGTTTGTTGCGACTTCTTTAAAACTAAGCCAAGCAGCTTTTTCAACTTTATTCATTTTAGTAACAAATAATGAATCTTGAAACAATTTTCTTATTTGTGGCCCGTCAAATACGCCTGCCTTAATTTTAACTTCAGAAAATTTCGGAAATTTTTTATGCAAATATTTGAAACATGGGTCGTTTGTATCTAATGCTCTCGTGAATTGCTTCATAAGTCCAAGCTTAATGTGAAGCGGGGGAATAAGAACTTTTCCTGGATCTACCAATGGTGGAAACAATACATTATTTTCACCAGGAGTGAACGATTCTCTTGTTGGCCAAATTTTTTTTCCTATAATGACGTTCCCTGTCTCTGCTATTCCACAGACATTTATAACAGGGATAAAAGTGTAAACCCTGACTGTTGGCCAAGCAATATTGTTACAATTTTCAGATCTCCACAAATTTTCCAGTTATGATCAGCATATTTTATTTTTATCAAAAGCTGCTTCATTTTTTCATATTGCTCTTCCATAACTATGGAATGAGCAATTGGAATTGGAGCGTAAACGTTGGTATTATGCAGCAAAACTGCCTTAATGCTCCGTTTAGAAGAATCAATGAACAGTCTCCATTCTTCAGGATCGTATGAGTTATTTTGAAATTCATCCATTGGACCTTTTACATCGGTACAATAGGAAAGTGACAATTCCTCGTCCATTGTGAAATATTTTCGAAATTCTTCATCTCTGTTTCTATAATAAGAAATCGTAGCTTCTAGCTTAAGTAAATGTCTTTTCTTTAAAGAGGAAGCAAGATGCTCTGAACCATCTTTGGATAAGCCTAAATCTCTGACTAGATCACTAAGTTCTGCCTGTGATACGAGTATTGGTTCTGGTTTACGGATGTATGGTAGAAATTCTTTATCTGTGTCACTAGTATATGATAGGTTGTCACTAGAACATTCATTAGTAACAGTGTTTGAATCTTTTTCGACAGTCTCAATGTTTTCGGCATGAACTGATAAGGTGGAATCATTTGTTTCCATAACATCAGCATCAAGTGGTTCAGGAGGCGGAATTAGTTTAGTTGGTCTTGTTACTGTCGAAACATCGTTATAAGTAATAGTGCTTTTATTTTTTCGGTTATGCCTAGATACAACATTCATACAAAAGTAGCAATCATTTTCACTGTATGGTCTATTCCATATTGCTGGTCTGGAATATTTAATCGCCTTCTTATTGATGTACAACATTATTTTGCAAGAACTGCAAATGATGTGGGGAACCCAATCTGTATCCTGGTGCTGTATTTCAATGTTAAAACAATCCTTATATAAGGTTTTAATCTTATCCGTTATCGGTGACCCCATTTTACTCAATGCGTGTTGACAGCAAATATTACAAAATGAATCACTGTTTTTATCGCACTTATGAAAAGTCCTTGTACCGTGAGACCGTTTTCTTGTAGCATTATCCTCTACATGAGCCAAGTCACCCACACATGAAGAGCTACGGTCGCTGGATAACGACGGCTGCGGGCCCGCTTTCCCACCCTGACCAACCGCCGATACTGGGTTTCCGAGTCCCTGCATCGTAATTCTCTTTCTTCTACCTGCCATGACGGCATCTAAGCCGTTATCCAGGGACTCTGCCGGCTAGTGGAGTAACACCGTTGCCCACCGTCACCACGTGGAGGTGCCCTGGATGCAGGTAGAAGAATAAAAATCGACCGATGAATTTTCTCGGCGTTCAAAATGGCGCAAAAACATCTGCCATCTTGAATTTTGCAAATCAAACCTCAGATTCGTGATCAGCGACCCAAAAAATCCCCGTGTACCAAATTTGGTAAGGATCGGTTGAATTTTAATTTGAATTCGTTTTTGCATTCGAGAAGCACTATATCTGTCTGATTTATTGAGGTTAGAAAGCTTAATCCAACCGATGAATATTAGCTTAGCGTGTTCGAATACATATTAATACATCTTTGGATTCATGAAAAAGCTTGAATCAATTTTTTAGGAGTATATTTTTCTTAATTTTTACTAATTTTTACCTATTTTTTGAGGTTAGAAAAAAATTGAGATGTGATGGTGATATTCTGACGTCAGATTCGTGATCAGCGGGCAAAAATACTACGGATCTGATATATCGCATCAAAAGTATACCCCACTTTTTTTTTTGTGGGGCTGTGTTATGTTAAAATTTACAACACATATTCTTTATAATATTATCTATGATGTTGCATAGGATTTTTTTGATTGCTTGCCACGTTCGTAAGTTATAAATTTTTTAAACTAAAAATTTCGATAAAAATCAGAGTTTTTTTTCAAACAGGAAAAAGCATAGGAAAAAAGTTTTAATTTTTACAAAAAAAAAATTAAAACTTTTTTCCTATGCTACATCGTAACTATTACCTTGCTAAGAAGAAAAAAATTATTTTTATTTTTCAGACGATGCCTAACGGAGAAAATAAAAACACCATCAGCAAGGATTTTCAAAAGAGGGTCCTACTTGATGGCTCATATCTCCGTAATTTTTTTTATTTTTCTTTATTCGTTATTACTTCAAATTATTCATAAAACTACTATGTGTATGTGTAATGGAAAAGTTATTTTATATATTTAATAGCTGCGTCAATTTTTTTATTTTTCCGAGCGCCAAGGTTTACATCCTTGTCTTTTATTGAAACTTCTTCGTTTATTACTATCTCCCAAATTTTTGCTTTTATCTTTCTCTTCTTTTTCTCTCAAACATTTCCCCCTGTTTCTTTTTCTATATAATCAGTGTTTATTAGCTCATTAACTTCTTTTATTTTACGTCTCAATAAACGACATATCTACTTTCAAGCCTTTACAAGCTTATCCATTCTTAATGTGAAAGGCTTTTACTGCTCGTTTTGGATTCACGATTATACGTTAGTGGAACGAAAAAGGAAGGAATACCAAAATATATACAAGATATTATTCCTTTAGCGTTTCCTTTTTGTCATGTTTTCAAGATCTGTACCGCAAACTCCTCATGTCTGTTATATCAGCCACTGATAATGCTTTCAGCGAAGAAAATACGTTAGAGCATATTAATTTAATTATTAAAACATAGTAGTTAAATATCAAAATATTTCTCATACAACATACGAAATTTAATTAACATCTAACCTCAAATTATTCTCCTCCCTATATAACCCCTTTTGAACCTCAATATCCTCTATATTTAATTATAGTAATTGCGTCACTTCGCGGTTCCCATGCTAGACCTGTTTGATGTTCAATCTGTTTCTCTCTTCTGTCTTTAGTTAAACGGTTTATAGCCTGATTGAAATTTAAACGTTGTTGTTGTTTGCTCGATGAAATTGAAAATATATTAGATAAATTAATTTGTATTTAGACTTGTAATATTAATATAACAATATTTAATAAAGTTTTAACAGTATAAAAAGCATATTCGTACTCAGACAGGTGAAGATAAATTTTCTTTCAGACTCTTTTGATAACATTTAATTAATGTTACAGTTTATCAAGTAAGAACGTAACCGTTCGTATTCTTGAAAAAATGTGTCTCGATAAAAATTTTTGCCATCAGTGTATTCTTTGGTATGCTAACAACAACGCAATTACCTTAGTAAGTTGTGTGATTGTCTTCTGCATCAAGAATCGCTTGGTATCTTCGTGGCATGATGTCGACGAGATTTTCTGCACACTCGGCAAATTTTTCGAATTTCTCGAGACAACTGAGTCAAAGTTTTGAGAGTAATTCCTCTGAGCCTTTTCTTTACAAGGAACCAAACTTTTTCAATAGATTTGGCGTCCGGCGACTGTTAGTCGTTAGAATTATGAAGGTTGTGTCAATTCTCACATCACTTATTCTAAGTATGAGAAATGGCCTTAAAAGGTACGATATAGAGAGTTTGTTTCTGATTCACTTCCCGTGAAACCGACTTCGGGATCACAGGTGTTATGTAGTCGTTGGAAACACACGTTGTAGAAAGGAAATAAGATATCTAAACTGGTGTACTAATGACTTACTGCTTGGCTTTTCCTCGTGGCTTTTCTATCAACTCCTCGAAATCTCCTGGTGAGTTTTCCGTCAAAATATTCACTACTTCCTTATTTTCATTTGGGTAACTAATCAACACTTGACCCAAAATATTTTAGGATGGGTAAAATATTTCAGGGACGGTTCGATGATAAAAAAACACACTCTATTATGGCCGAAAAAAAAAGGATGCCTTCACTACTTGAAAGACAAAAGAAGCCACTACTGCATGCTGGACCGGAAAAAAGCCCTTAAAAATTGGAAATGGCGGGTTATATACCCTCGTTCCCCTTCCTTCAAAGGGGATCGAGGGTATATAACCCTTCTTCGTCTTCGTCTAACGTCTTCAAAATGTACTGGTTCACTTCAGGAACGCAAAATGAAACGGAAGTGTTAAACTCGCGACTTGATAGACAAGGACCGATGATGCTCGTCTTATTCATAAACCAGATACATTCAATGCAAATGAAATAAAATAAATCAATCACATGCGCTCAGTACAGTTTGAGTTACACTGCTCATTCAAATATAAAAAAGGTAATAAAATATAAATTCACTGCTTAACTTAAATTAGCAATTATTACATGAATTAATGAAAGAAAACGGTGTTGTGACATGATCTTAAAATCTAGGAAAAAATTAATGTTACAATATTTTAACATTTTGTTGATTACAGTTGCTGAGTCAATTTTCTACCATTGTACTTTAACAGCTCGTGATTTATTCTATCTTAGCCCAAACTCTTTACATTTTTACAGCTGAATACCAAAGCACATTCGTAGTCAGACAGGTGAAGATAAATTTTCTTCCAGACTCTTTTGATAACATTTAATTAATGTTACAGTTTGTCAAGTAAGAACGTAACCGTTCGTATTCTTGAAAAAGAAAAAATGTGTTTCGATAAATTTTTTTGCCATCAATGTATTCTTTGGTATGCTAACAATAACGCAATTACCTTAGTAAGTTGTGCGATTGCCTCCTGCATCAATAATCGCCTGGTATCTTCGTGGCATGCTGTTGACGAGATTTTTTGCACACTCCGCAAATTTTTCGAATTTCGCGAGACAACTGAGTCAAAGTTCTCAGAGTATTTCCTTTGTGCTTTTTCTTTACAAGGAACCAAATGTTTTCAATAGACTTGGCGTCCGGCGAATGTGAGAGCCACTCTAGTATTTTATCGTGGGTCCAAGCGAGGCGCTTCGCGACGTGATTTTCGCCCAGCAAAGATTTCTTCGACGTGCTTCGGAATTTGACATTATGAGCACGAAGATGTTGTCGAATGATCTCATGGGACACATTCAAACCCGATTTTCTTAATTTTGGCGTTCCTTGACCCAGCGTCAACTTCGGGTCCCGTGAAAACAAAGACACGATTCGTTTTTCGACTTTCGAAGTGACTTTGCGTACCGAGCCACATTTTGGCAAGGCGTCGACATTTTTCGTCTCGTTAAAACGATTTACCTACTTCTTTACCAACGATACCGACATTTTAATATATTTAGCGGGCGCGGAATGTGTCATTTGGATGGGAACAAAGAAAGACTGCCTCGAACTGACGCGCAAACAAGTGACTCATTTTTGATTTTACGTGATTTCGACGAAAGTTCGGAATCGACTGATAATTTTACTAAAAAACATCGTAGACAAAGGTTTCCTCTATCGATTTTTTGTTGAACCGCTAGAATCGCATCAACCAAAAATGAATTATCGCACACACATTCTTACTTGACAGACTGTAGTTAGGGTAGCTTTTAAAAAATGAGAAAATTCTTTCGTAATCGAGATCTAAATTTGCTACTGCATTTACATATGTTACGCTGTTATGTATTCTCAACACTACTTTACGGCATGGCAGGATGAACGCTGAAACAAAGTAACAATATTGAAGCCCTTAAGAAGTGGTGGTATCGACGTATTCTGAAGGTATCATGGACGGACAGAGTGACCAATAATGAGATTTTCCGACGACTGAACAAAAATCCAGAGCTGATGAACACTAAAAAAAGGAGGAAACTTGAATATTGGGAACTCGTGATGAAGGTTCAAAATTAGTCACTATTGAGAAACATTATGCAGGGCAAGATCAAGGGAACGAGAATCGTGGGAAGACGAAGAATACCCTGACTGCGTAACCTGTGTGGTTGGTATAGAGGTAGCTCAATTGAACTGTTTAGATGAGAGTGGCTGTGATGATTCCCAATCTCTGATAGAAGTGGCACTGGAAGAAGTAGAAATAATTTTTATTAGATATGCCGGCGACTCTACTCATTTACATCACTCGATTTGCTTCATTGAAGGAGTAAAGGACATAAAACCTCAGTATTTCCTATCCATCTACTACTAATGCAAACTAATACTTCACCATATACCAGGTGTACAAGTATGAAATGCGGATTTCAGACAACAGATGGTGCACCAATGCAGTTTGTGCTATAAAGATTTGACACTGCGCCATTTTGTTGTGTCATCAACAAGTGTCAGACGCGTACGAGTGATAAATTGGAAACGTGTATGCATAGTGTTGTGTTCAATATGTCGAAATTTATACAGAACAAAGAGCATTCGCGGACAACATTAATTTTTTGTTTTCATTTGAAGAAACCTGCTGTTGAATCATACCGATACCGAGAAGCTTATGGTGAACATGCTCCATCGCAAGATACCTGTGAACGATGGTTTCGGTTTTTCAAAAGTGGTGATTTCGATGTTGCAGACAAGGAACGTGGAAAACCGCCAAAAAAATACGAAGATGTGGAATTGCAAGCATTTTTGGACGAAGATGATTCGCAAACACAAAAGCAACTCGCCGAGCAATTGGGCGTTAGTCAACAAGCTGTTTCCAATTGACTACGAGAGATGGGAAATATTCAGAAGCCGGTAGATGGGTACCAAATGAGTTGAACGACAGGCAAATGGAAAAGCGCAAAAACACGTGTGACATTTTGCTCGCTCGGTACAAAAGGAAGTCGTTTTTGCATCGTATAGTTACAGGGGATGAAAAGTGGATTTACTTTGAGAATTCCAAGCGCAAAAAATCATGGGTAGACCCAGGCGCACCATCCACATCGACCGCAAGACCGAATCGCTTTGGCAGAAAGACGATGCTCTGTGTTTGGTGGGACCAGAGGGGCGTGGTCTATTATGAGCTGTTAAAACCTGAGGAAACGGTTAATACTAAACGTTACCAACAACAATTGACCGATTTGAACCGTTTGCTGCTTGAAAAAAGGCCAGAATACCGAAAGAGGCAACACAAAGTCATTTTTCTTCATGACAATGCTCCATCACATACGGTAAAACAAGTTCGCGACATGTTAGAAGCACTCAGCTGGGAAGTTCTATCTCATGCGGCTTACTCATCAGACTTGGCTCCTTCCGATTACCACTTGTTTGTATCGATGGGTCACGCAATTGCTGAGCAGCGCTTTGGTTCGTACGAAGATGTGAAAAAATGGCTCGATGAATGGTTCGCAGCAAAAGGGGAAAATTTCTACTGACGTGGTATTCACAAATTGCCCGAAAGGTGGGAAAAACGTATAACAAGCGATGAAACATACTTTGAATAAAGCACTTTTTATCATTCTTCCGAATTTAACATGTTTTTTTTAGAAAAAAAAAAACACATTTCATACTTGTACACCTGGTAGTTGCTGAGTCAATTTTTTACCATTGTGCTTTAATAGCTCGTTATTTATTCTCTCTTAGCTCAAACTCTTTACATTTTTAAGTTTTTAAAGCTCTATTTTTACATATTTGTCTTTGATTGAAACGTTTATTTTCTCCCAAATTTTTGCTTTTATCTTTCTCTTTTTTTTCTCTCAAACATTTCACCCCTGTTTCTTTTTCTATATAATCAGTGTTTATTAGCTCATTAACTTCTTTTATTTTACGTCTCAATAAACGACATATCTACTTTCAAGCCTTTACAAGCTTATCCATTCTTAATGTGAAAGGCTTTTACTGCTCGTTTTGAATTCATGGTTATACGTTAGTGGAACAAAAAAGGAAGGAATACCCAAATATATACAAGGATATTATTCCTTTAGCGTTTCCTTTTTGTCATGTTTTCAGGATCTGTACCACAAACTCCGCATGTCTGTTATATCAGCCACTGATAATGCTTTCAGCGAAGAAAATACGTTAGAGCATATCAATTTAATTATTAAAACATAGTAGTTAAATATCAAAATATTTCTCATACAATATACGAAATTTAATTAACATCTAACCTCAAATTATTCTCCTCCCTATATAACCCCTTTTGAACCTCAATATCCTCTATATTTAATTATAGTAATTGCGTCACTTCGCGGTTCCCATGCTAGACCTGTTTGATGTTCAATCTGTTTCTCTCTTCTGTCTTTAGTTAAACGGTTTATAGCCTGATTGAAATTTAAACGTTGTTGTTGTTTGCTCGATGAAATTGAAAATATATTAGATAATTTAATTTGTATTTAGACTCGTAATATTAATATAACAATATTTAATAAAGTTTTAACAGTATAAAAAGCACATTCGTACTCAGACAGGTGAAGATAAATTTTCTTCCAGACTCTTTTGATAACATTTAATTAATGTCACAGTTTGTCAAGTAAGAACGTAACTGTTCGTATTCGTGAAAAAATGTGTTTCGATAAAATTTTTTGCCATTAATGTATTCTTTGGTATGCTAACAATAACGCAATTACCTTAGTAAGTTGTGCGATTGACTCCTGCATCAATAATCGCCTGGTATCTTCGTGGAATGCTGTTGACGAGATTTCTGCACACTCTGCAAATTTTTCGAATTTCACGAGACAACTGAGGCAAAGTTCTCAGAGTATTTCCTCTGCGATTTTTCTTTACAAGGAACCAAATGTCTTCAATAGACTTGGCGTCCGGAGATTGCGAGGGCCACTCTAGTATTTTATCGTGGGTTTAAGAGGTGATTGAGAGAGCCAACCTGGAAAATCGCGAATTATTCGAAAACATAAAAAGGAGAAAGATTTCATACTTGGGTGACATTATTCGTGAAGACGTTGTAGCTTTTAACGCCTGATACTGCATGGTAAAATTCAAGGCAAAGGGGGAATGGGATGAAAAAGACTATCATGGCTGCGCAATATTCGTCACTGAAAAAGAATAAGTGATTTTCGGTCTCTTCAAAATGGGGCTTTAAACAGACTAATCTGATGAGAGAATTTTGGTACAGATGCATGAATCTACACGGAGCCTTAAGAAGAAGAAGTTTCAATACCATTTTCTTTGCAATCATGTATAAAGCAAAAAGTCAAAGGTTTTCTTCGACGTGCTTCGGAATTTGACATTATGGTCACGAAGATATTGTCGAATGATCTTATTGGACACATTCAAACCCGATTTTCTTAATTTTGCCGCTCCATGACCCAGCGTCAACTTCGGTTCCCGTGAAAACAAAGACACGATTCTTTTTTCGACTTTCGGAGTGACTTTGCCTACCGAGCCACATTTTGGCAAGTCGTCGACATTTTTCGTCTCGTTAAAACGATTTACCTACTTCTTTACAAACGACACCGACTTTTTAATATATTTAGCTGCCGCGGAGTGTGCCATTTGGATGGGAACAAAGAAAGACTGCCTCGAACTGACGCGCAAACAAGTGACTCATTTTTGATTTTACGTGATTTCGACGAAAGTTCGGAATCGACTGATAATTTTACTAAAAAACATCGTAGACAAAGGTTCCCTCTATCGATTTTTTGTTGAACCACTAGAATCGCATCAACCATAAATGACTTGACAGATTGTAGTTAGGGCAGCTTTTAAAAAATAAGAAAATTCTTTCGTAATCGAGATCTAAATTTGGAAGAAGTGGTGGTATCGACGTATTCTGAAGGTATCATGGACGGACAGAGTGACCAATAATGAGATTTTCCGACGACTGAACAAAAATCCAGAGCTGATGAACACTAAAAAAAGGAGGAAACTTGAATACTGGGAACTCGTGATGGAGGTTCAAAATTAGTCACTATTGAGAAACATTATGCAGGGCAAGATCAAGGGAACGAGAATCGTGGGAAGACGAAGAATACCCTGGTGGTTGGTATAGAGGTAGCTCAATTGAACTGTTTAGATGAGAGTGGCTGTGATGGTTCCCAATCTCTGATAGAAGTGGCACTGGAAGAAGTAGAATTAATTTTTATTAGATGTGCCGGCGACTCTACTCGTTTACATCACTCGATTTGCTTCATTGAAGGAGTAAAGGACATAAAACCTCAGTATTTCCTATCCATCTACTACTAATCCAAACTAATACTTCACCATATACCAGGTGTACAAGTATGAAATGCAGATTTCAGACAACAGATGGTGCACCAATGCAGTTTGTGCTATAAAGATTTGACACTGCGCCATTTTGTTGTGTCATCAACAAGTGTCAGACGCGCACGAGTGATAAATTGAAAAAGTGTGTGCATAGTGTTGTGTTGTTGTATTCAATATGTCGAAATTTATACAGAACAAAGAGTATTCGCGGACAGCATTAATTTTTTGTTTTCATTTGAAGAAACCTGCTGTTGAATGTACATGCGCTATCGCAAGATACCTGTGAACGATGGTTTCGGCGTTTCACAAGTGGTGATTTCGATGTTGCAGACAAGCATTGTTGGACGAAGAGGATTCGCAAACACAAAAGCAACTCGCCGAGCAATTGGGCGTTAGTCAACAAGCTGTTTCTAATCGACTACGAGAGATGCCAGAGAGCCGGTAGATGGGTACCAAATGAGTTGAACGACAGGCAAATGGAAAAGCGCAAAAAACACGTGTGACATTTTGCTCGCTCGGTACAAAAGGAAGTCGTTTTTGCATCGTATAGTTACAGGGGATGAAAAGTGGATTTATTTTGAGAATTCCAAGTGCAAAAAATCATGGGTAGACCCAGGCGCACCATCCACATCGACCGCAAGACCGAATCGTTTTGGCAGAAAGACGATGCTCTGTGTTTGGTGGGACCAGAGGGGCGTGGTCAATTATTAGCTGTTAAAACCTGAGGAAACGGTTAATATTAATACTAAACGTTACCAACAACAATTGACCGATTTGAAAACCGTTCGCTGCTTGAAAAAAGGCCAGAATACCGAAAGAGGCAACACAAAGTCATTTTTCTTCATGACAATGCTCCATCATATACGGTAGAATAAGTTCGCGACATGTTAGAAGCACTCAGCTGGGAAGTTCTACCTCATGCGCCTTACTCAGCAGACTTGGCTCCTTCCGATTACCACTTGTTTGCATCGATGGGTCACGCACTTGCTGAGCAGCGCTTTGGTTCGTACGAAGATGTGAAAAAATGGCTCGATGAATGGTTCGCAGCAAAAGTGGAAGATTTTTACTGGCGTGGTATTCACGAATTGCCCGAAAGATGGGAAAAATATATAACAAGCGATGGAGCATACTTTGAATAAAGCAATTTTTATCATTCTTCCGAATTAACATGTTTTTTTAGAAAAAAAATACGCATTTCATACTGTGCACCTGTACACATATTTGTCTAACGAGTTGTTTAATCAATTTTCTACCACCGTGTCAAAACTACTAAATCTGAAAAGGTTCTTACATTTGACGTTCCTCCATCTACAACATACTTGAGTACTTATATGCGAGACTTTTACAGATTTGGAAAATAGGTATTAAACCTTCTTTCCTAGTTAACACATACCCGCTAGCTGTATAAGAGTAATAAGAACCTAGGGACAAAATTTTTTCCTTCGATCACTATGCGATTTTATCAAAAAATCGAAAATTCTTCATTATTTTTTGAACTGTCAAAAATTAGACAGGCACTAAAAGGAATGAAAATTGCCACCTGTACGTCTCTGATTTATTTGATCCATAATTCCAGGGATATCCGTATAGGGAGAGATAGAGTTATATTATGTTACGCGGAAGGAGGTAAGACTAATTTCCAAAGCGTCACAGTCATGGATCACCAAAAACAGCTTGGGCATTATCCAGTATTTTCTTTGCAAGTGGTAAAGTTGATATTTTTCTAAATCTATGACGGTATACTCCACCCAAAAGTTTTAATTCATAACTGAAACTACAAAGTTGCTAAAAGTAAGTGATTAGAAGTCTTATGAATTTAAGGATCTGAATAAATATTCGACATCTAAACTGATAAAAGGCCATTCATATGTAAATCTCAATTAGGCATTAAATAGCTTAACTAAAGACACTGTAGCAGGTAGGAAATTAATTGGCTTTTGCCCAGAACCTTACAAGCAATTACTCTAATTAAATTTGACAGTTACGTCCGGAGATATGCGGGTTTGAAACAGGGACATAAGTTTAGGGAATTATCTAGGGTTTAATAACAGTACCGGAAATTAACGTGAAAATCGCGATTGCCTTTGAATAGGTTTGAAAAAGTTTAGTAGGGATCTGACAATTTTCATATGGCGGATGTTACGCCTGCAACCTATGTCATAACGGGGACAACAAACGATATTTTAGTAATAAAATAGATAGTTTAAGTTTTGAAAACAATTAATTTCTGATTTGCCTTCATCTGGAATAAAAAGGGCTTGAAATACCTTACAAATCGCAGGCCGTGATGAATGCACTAGTTTCTCAATTACACCTTACGAACAACCCTACGAAAGTGGAAAAGCTAAAAAGGATCAAAGCCCTAAAAGCGAATGAATAAAATCATCATATATTAAATAAGGGCATAAAACACTACCAATGTCAATAAAGAAAGTGTAATAAAGACTCGGACAACAGCACAAAAGCCATTCTATCATATATTAGAAAGACAGATGACAGGATTTAAGGTATTCTGCGGAGACAAAACATATCAGCTGTATACAAATGAGAACAATAAGACCTTTCAGAAATTCAAAAGATAAAATCGAATTGAAAAACTAGAGTGTTTATGGCGTATCATGTGGAACGGTCGACAATGTATCCGTTAAGCAAACTGTCAGAAAAATATTGACTCTCAAAAATAAAAAAAACTACATCTGTTTTCCTAAAACACAACGATACTAGCTCTACAATGGATTTTTGTAGCTACAAACAACTAGCCAACATAGAAAACTACAAGACAAGAACAATCCAAGGGACTATCGAAGTTGAAAAATCGGTAAAGTGCAATTTTTCGATTAGAGACTAAATTTTTCCAACAGTTGGAAAATAATAATAATAAAAAAAACAAATATATCAATCCAAAGAGAATATAAATAACCAAAACTGAAGACACTGAAGTGATTGATGGTCCAAGAGTAGAGCATTTTACAAATATTTAGCGCTGTAACGCAAGCTCCTAGTTCTCGCTTAACTCCGTCGAGTCGCTATTGAAAATGTCAGGTGAGACCTTGTCAAAATGTCTGCCAAATTTTTAATTGATCTACACTTGCTCTCATAGTATATATATAATATATGTAGGTGTCTGAAGAAATTCACGAACTAAAAATGAAATCCAGCGTTTCATAAGTACTAGAACCTTAATATGATTTGGAGCATTCTCAAAATAAGTTGACTTGCCAGTAATGTGTAGTTCATTATTGGACCACCGATAAGCGATAAATGGAAAACTGTTAAATGGCATATAAAAAATCGTCGTTCCTGAGAATGCACCAACAATTTAATTTTTTCCTAATACAACATTTAAAGAACACCATATAACTACAACCTTAGAGTAAATACATTTTTGAGCGTAAAATTTAATATCCTTTGAGGGGTTACATACACCTGGGCGCTGCAAAAAGTATGTATATTCAAAAAAATATTTTAATAGTTATTAAATGAATAATACAAAAGAACGACGATTATATATTTACAATGAACTTTAAATTATAAGAATTTAATAAAATTTAATCTTGTAAAATGATGCAGTAGTTAAAAATTGTCGAAGGGTTTTTTTTTCAAAAATTTACGTACCTTAGTATGCAATTTTCGACCCAAAAATTTATGTTTAATTTTTTATAAGAAACTGTCCATTAGAAAAATTAAAAACTCCTCTCGACATAGTGTAGAAAAAGTAATTATTAAGATTTAAAAAAAAAAATAAAAAATATTAAAAATTGACTAAGTAATATTGCAGAGAGTGCATTGGGATGGGTAGCGGTCCCAGTCCGACGCCAGGTTACATTTATGCTATAACTTTGTAATAGAATGGATTTTCTTAAAAAAATTTTTAGTATTTCTTAGAAGTATAGAGAATAAAAATCTGGACCAAAAAATCGATTTTTTGAAAATTCCCTAAATAATATATACATGCAAAATGTAAATAAGTAAAAGTAGTCGTTTGTCTTTAAACCTCTTCGTTTGCTTTGTAAATCACTTCCGGTTTAAATTAAAACAATAATAATTAAATTATTTTTCCAGATAAGAATACGGTATATATACGGTACAAAAATACAACCTGAGTATTACTTTCTCTAATTTTGATAAATTATAAACATTTCCAAGGCGTGTGTGGGAAAATAGCCGCTGTTGTATTAGAAGCGGAGGCAGAAGATCAGAGAACTTCACCAACAACAACGGACTAAAACAAGGAGATGGTCTTTCTCTGGTGGTTTTTAATATTGTGCTAGATGCGGCAGTCAAGCGGGTAAACATAGATGTAGATATCTTCTCAAGTAATGAATCGAACATGTTATTGACCTTTGCCGATGATATTGATTTTATCGACAAAACGACTATTAAAACTGGAGAGCTTTTTGGAAAGGTAGAAAAAGAGACTATACAAGAGACAAAACATTAGGAAAAGACAAAATACATGCATAACACTCGCTGACCAGGAAGAGACAGAATAGGACAAAATGTAACCATCGACATCTATAACTTGAAACGAGTTACGCATTTTAAAAAGCTCGGCATAATTATCACCGCAGACAACAGCATGGAAAACGAAACCAAGGCGAAAATCCAGAGTGGCCATAGGTGCTACTGTGCCCTGAGGGAACCCTTCCATTCCAGATTATCATTACGATCGTCCAAATTAAAACTGTACCATAATACAATTAGGCATGTAGCCATCTACGACTGTGAACCATGAAGCCTTACCAGAATAACGGAAAACACTGTAGGGGTATTCGAACGGAGGAAAATATACGGCCCAATCCAAGACCTGAGACAATATCGAATAAGAACAAATGCCAAATTGGGACAACCATATCAGGGAGATATCGTTAAATTTATAAAAACACAAAGACTAAGATGAGCAGGATACGTACAGAGGACACTGGACAATCGATTAGTGAAATTAGCATGGCAGAAAGCAACGACCACCAACAAAAGACCACCAGGAAGGCCCAGAATGAAGTGAAGATACAACGATAGGTTGGATTTACAGAGTATGGACATTGAAAACAACCGAGAGGCCATGTTTGATAGAAATAATTGGGTACAAGTTGTTCTTGCAGTTAAAACCCACCCAGGGTTTTGGTATGGGTGTGATAACGAATTAGCAACGATTTTGAAATTTATGTGTTCGTGAGGTTGGATCAAAAAGTCCTGTAAGAAACAAAGTAAATAACATTTCTTTGTAAAACCAAAAATTTATTTCTCAACTTAATCTCTATTGAGCTCAATACATTTGTCGGGCAAGATTCAAATTTTTTTATTCCATCGAAAAAAAATATTTCGAATTGTGCATAATACTCGTTTACAACACAGATGGCCTTTTTATTCGACGAAAATTTCTTCCCTCAAGGAAATTTTTGGATTTCATAAACCACACAAAATCATTTGGAGCCAAATCTGGGAAATAGGGTGGATGTGATTTTCAAATATCTTTCTACGTGCATTTTTGTTCAGGAGTCAATAAACTCGGTACTCATCGCGCACTCAGCTATTTCATTTTTAGAACTGCATGGAAGATACCATTTATCCGTTCTTATGAGATGCCTACCATCTCAGCAATCCCACTAAAGTTAATGTGGTGATCTTCCATCACGATACCATAAATTATATCGACCGTTTATATACATATATATATATATATATATATATATATATATATATATATATATATATATATATACGTATATATATATATATATATATATATATATATATATATATATATATATATATATATATATACGTATATATATATATATATATATATATATATATATATATATATATATATATATATATATGTATATATAGATATATATATATATATATATATATATATATATATATATATATATATACATATATATATATATATATATATATATATATATATATAATATATATATATATATATATTTATATATTTATATATTTATATATATATATATATATATATATATATATATATATATATATATATATATATATATACATATATATATATATATATATATATATATATATATATATATATATATATGTATATATATATATATATATATATATATATATATATATATATATATATATATATATTTATATATTTATATATATATATATATATATATATATATATATATATATATATATATATATAATATATATATTTATATATTTATATATATATATATATATATATATATATATTATTTTATATATTTATATATTTATATATATATATATATATATATATATATATATATATATATATATATATACATATATATATATATATATATATATATATATATATATATATATATATATATACATATATATATATATATATATATATATATATATATATATATATATATATATATATATTTATACATTTTAACGACGTTTGGTCGATGGTATTAAGCTTTATCAAATTATATTTTGGATTACCTACAAATTAAAAGATGTCCAAATTACGTAAAAGAAAATGAAAATTTTATGAACATAACACTGCACATCTCATGTACATAAACCTATCTTTAGTTTCAAATTTCATTAAATAAAATACATTTTTTAACATTAGTGTTATGTGTTCATATATATAGTTTCAGATTGTAAAATTCAAAAAAGGTTGTGGCTTGTGGATATTATGTATATCTTGCTTGCGATTCTATGGACAAATTATGCGAAATAAAAGAAATTATTGACTATAAAATTGACATTTTTAAAAGACACAGACTAGTCTTTAAAATATTTTTTTAAGTTGTTTAAAATAAAAAATTATCAATCAATCGCGTGAGACTTCCCTTACCGTAGCACCCGAAAAAGTGAGTGGTTAAAAGACCATTTAGATAAGTGGCAATTTAGAAGCAGAATTAAAGATAATGAAAAATTTATTGTTAAGAATTAATTTAAATAAACATTTATTATTTAGATTATTAAGATTTAGTGTTAAAAATCATTATTATTAAACATATAGAATATGTAATGTTTAAATGTTAAAAGATATTAATAAGATGTATTGTAATTTCTTATAAAATGAATAAAATGTTTATTCGCGAATATTTTGCTTAAATAACAATCGAAGGTACGTTAATTTATTTACCTAACTAATCAACCTTATTTTTAATCTCTTTAATATTATTCTGAAGAGTTTCAATTGACTTATTGCTGTTGCTAAATTATTTGCGTCACTCATTTCCTTTATTTAATTCCTCTCGTGCAAATTTCATTTTATCATAAAATTCTTTTCTAAATATCTCAACCGTCCTTTGAATTATCACATTCAAAGATTTTATTTCCTTAAATAACCGATCTCTCACATTTTTTATTTCTAATATATTTTTACAATTTTGACTCTGACTATTCACAAAGAAATTTAAGAGGGTTTATACCCCTATTGTTATTTTTATTCTCCTCCCTCATTTGCGTCAATTTTATTTGTTAATTTTTTTTTAAGAGCTTCAATCTGACTTTTAATCATTTCCAATCGAATGTCCTTTGCTTTGAGTAATTTGTCATCTATACTCATTTTAATATCGACTGAGCAAAAATATTATCGATTTTTTCAGGATTTCTTGCAGCAGCAAAATTTTTCTTTGTATGTTATTTTAACATTTCAATTTCAATAATTTATCATCTACATAAGTTTTTTATTTTAATTCTAGAATATGTTATCGTGCAAAAACGTTTTATTATTTTTTTGTAATATTGACAAATAAATTGCTTTTTAAAGCTTCTTCTATACTTTTAATTTTTTTCTGTTAATAACTCTATTTTCTTTGAGAAACAAACATCAGCTTTAAATTGAGAAACTGAAGTTTGATAGACTTATCAACAGTCTTAATATTTTTGTTCATATCATCATTAACTTTTTTAAAATTTTCAACTTCTTCTGTAACTCTATTGTTAAGCTTATTTCTAAAAGTTTAACCTTTAACACTATATTTTTAGAAACGCCATCATTCACTTTAATCGATTTTTGTTGTATCCTTAGTTATCATTTTTACCTTACATATTTCATTTTTCATATCTTTTCACAAATTATTTATTTACCCATATTTCTATTTCGTTGTTTGAATATCATCTTTATGTTTTAATATTTTTTGAGAAATGTCATTTAATATAATAATAATTTGTTTTTAATACAGATGGTGTTTGACTAAAAATAAAGTCATGGGTAAGAAATATAACCACTCTTCGTGGTGATGATACTTTAGCAAACAAATTTTTTCGTTGTGTTGAAGATTAGTATTTTTTTTAAATTGATTTATACTTTTAGATAAGCTGGCTCAATTTTCCTAAATGTTGAAATTACTTCTTACAAAGCTTGTAAACTAATCTTTCTTCAACCTTCCCAAGAATATTAAGGTATTTCATACCGTTTTGTTATTAGTGGTATTTCTACCATTTTTACAGTAGAATTTAACCCCTAGATATATCTAGACAAAAATACTGATTATGTTATTGGATTGGTAAATTTTGAGGCCTCCCAATCCCAAATATTAATAAGAGCAACAAAGTAATGATTCATGATGAAAATACTATAGTCCTTATACCCTCAGGTAGCTACGAAGTAGCTACAGATATTATATACTTAAGGGTCAGAATTTCTAACAAGGAGGGCTGCGAAGAAGAAATTAAAAGAAGGATAACGATGGCCAGAACTACAATGACAAGTCTAACCAAAGTATGGAAAGATCACACAATAAATAAAATGACTAAAAAAAGCTTGTTAATTCACTAATATTCCCTAAAACCACATACGGAGACGAAACATGGATTATTAATGCAGCATGCCTTAAAAAATAGAGGCTTTCGGAACTACATGCATGTTACAGACGAACGCTCAGAATTTCCTGGACGGCTCATAGGACAAATGCGTCTATTCTTAGCGATCTTAACATCCAAAATAGTAACCAGGTGTTATCATCATAAGGAGGGATGGCATAGAAAAGCTGAGGATCCAGAGGAAAGACGAAGGTAGAAGAAAAAGAGGTAGATCTCCTATCAGATCATGTCTACAATGCACTTGGAGTAACCGGAGATGATGAGAAGTGTTGAAGATAGAGAAGCCTGGAGGGCCAATGTAAATTCTGTGTAACAGTGCAATAGAGGTCACGACGCTCGGAGCCGAGCAATGATGCGAGAGAGAGCTACGAAGTAGAAGATATAAACAAATATTTACAAAATCATTAGTTTCGATATTCTTTAAGTATGAAGCCATCGTTAAACTATTATCATTTAAAAAATAAACGAATCGAATGTAGACCGTATATCAGATTAGCCTGCAGAAATTATTCAATAAATGTTGATTACAGTATCGCTGAAGGATCATATCTGAATGGTAAACACCAGTTCATATAATTCAACAATTTTTTTCCAGTGTAGCATTTGGTTTTAAAATAATAGAATCACCACCAAATCTTATATATTTTTAGTGACTGTTAAGATAACAGATAAAATAACTATTAAGATACTAGATCGGGAGGGCGAACTTGTCTATTTTAGGGGAGAGGTAATAAATATAACACTTCATCTTAAAGAATGGTAACTTAAAATTACAAAAAACCGGATAGCTTGAATTTTATTACAAAGTTTAGTATAAAAAACTTAAAAAGAAGGAAATGTAGAGTACGTAGTAATAAATCAAACTCACGAAGGTTAACATCAGCAAATCAACAATTTCTCCTAAATTTTGGTTTAAAACTTAAATAACAATGGAATATTTCAACGTTAAGGAAAATGTTCTTTAAGATAAATTAATTTTAAGGTGGGAAGTACTCGCTTTCGATCCCTTTAATTCTACAAAACTAGGATCCGATGATAAAATAAGTATTGCTTTGCAACAAACAGGAAAATCTCCTCTAACAAAAATGAGATTTATATAGAATTAAAAGTAACTAGAAAATAGAATACTTCCTTAAAAGATTTTAATCAACAATGCACCAGCATTCTTAAAAAATTACGTTATGTTTTAAATGATGTTACTATTAATTCTGTTCGAGATATTAGAGCAACTTGTACACTTAAAGGCTACATATCTTACAATTAAAATGTTAGAAAATAGAGGATGACATCCAAAAGCAAAATCAGGAGAAAATATGACGACCGATGATAAAGAAAGTGTTACTTTATATATCCGATTAAAGATGCATACAGAATTTTTAAAGATTATAACCAAATAATTTTGAATTCCGAACAAGAACTAATTTTCATAAGAAGTAACAATAACAGTAATTCTCTAATATGCACAGTTGAAGATGAAAAACCTAAAATTACATTGTTGGAGAGTTCCTCATCTTACTGTAGCCATCCTTCATGAGCTAGCTCGTACTAAACTTATTTATAGAAATTCTTATCACATTCCGAAGTTGGAAATATCCAGAAATATTAGAAACTACAAGGCACAATGGGTCGTAAAAACTTCTACGAAAAGTTAAAACCCCGCTACATATAGTAATTGCTTTCCCAAACAATAAACGAGGTAATGTAA